>JAQPPZ010002643.1:0-740000 GCA_028583015.1 Wollemia nobilis
CATAAATGAACTCAACCGCACACACAGGGATGTGAAATAACTTGGTCAAAAACAAGTCCGATTCATACCTTGTTCAAAAGTCTTGTAAGATACAGTATAGTCATGGCTAGTAAGTTAAAACCGTCTGAGTCTCAGAAAACCTTGGCTACATTTCTAAACCAACTGCGCTACTTTTCATCCTTACACTACCATCAGAAAAGAAAAACCACATGCATACATACAAAGTCATGTATCACAGCAATTGCCTCAAAACAAAATAATGGAGTTCTAAATAGTCTATGGTGCCATAGCCACACATCACAAAGTCCATCCATCCATTTCATCTCTGCATATCACATACATTTGCATTCATTACAACATATGCATCCATCAATATAAAGTAGCATGCATCCATCAACATCAATCATTGTGCATAATATCATGACATATACACAAAGAAAGAAAATTAAAACAACAAAAACATCATAAAAATGCAACACAAAAACATAGCAATAAGTTTCCGGACACGAGTGCTCTTGCACTTAACCTCTTGGCATAGAAAATCGATGTTGGGGCTCAAATTGTCATTTTACCACTTCCCCAAGAAGGCTACCATAGTTGGACCGCTCCACGGGAAGACGGGTTTTTGATGATTTCACCTCATTATGGCATCACCAAAAGGGTTAACACCCACCAAAAATAGGTCCAAATGTCAAGAAATTGCACGTGCTTAAACGGTAAAACATCTAAAGGCACCCTAACCTAAGTCATCTTGGGTCAAGTGACTCGTCGCTTTTCTCACGAAGGTCATTCCCTCATCGATTCATTGCTTGAGGGGCTAGTCACACTTAGTCACCAATCAACAAAAACACACCCAATCAGGGCAATGGCATGCATTCAAAGAATCATTGACAAATACAATAACGCTCCTACTTGGGGCAGTACACAAGCAATCATTAAATTGATCAAACACTTGACATTCCCGAAGCATGAACACAAGGTTCCCCTTGTGGACAAAAGGTTACGCCCTTTGCCTAATCATGACTGATCAATGTCCAAGCTCAAGTCACACCTCACCAAAATAGGTTAACACTTGAAATCAAATTCCTTAGCTCGTCAGAAGAAAGGATTCAAAGAATGCATGCCATTTCCATACTTGGGGCATCAAAAGTTGGTTAGGTTACCAAGAAACCCTAATCATTAGTGCTTTGGTTTTCTATTTTTGCTCAGCACTGCGTCACCCGCAGCGCTTCCCAAAAAGGGGCATCTGTAGACACCAAAACAACACCCATCCGATTAAGTGACTACAAACACCGATCGCATTGACACACACAGCTTTCGGGGCAGCCCTCGGAGGTCAAACAAGTGGTCCTAGCCACTCACACAGCAGTTTAGAAGGTCAAAAAATGGCAGAGCAAAGTTGGTCGCTTTAACAAGCCTTCGTTCAAACAAACCTTAAGCAAAACTTCAAGTTCAAACAAACCTTAAGCAAAACTTCAAGAGCAAAAAAGCCTTAATCAAAAGGGAACCTCGGCCTTAGACGTCGCGATTTCGCGCGTCGTGATATCGCGACACCTAAGGCCCCGAGGGAAGCCTCGGCCTTAGACGTCGCGATATCGCGCGTCGCGATATCGCGACACCTAAGGCCTCGAGGGAAGCCTCGGCCTTAGACGTCATGATATCGTGACGTCTAAGGCCTCAAGGGAAGCCTCGGCCTTAGACGTCACGATATCACGCGTCGTAATATCGCGACACCTAAGGCCCCGAGGGGGAACCTCGGCCGAAGTGTAGCGATATCGCGATGTCGCGATATGGCGACACTTTGGCATTTTACGTTTAAAGGCAAACACTTCTCCAATCAAAGGTGGACTTTGGTGTGGCTGCCACATCCAAGGAATGATCACCACGTGGCACCCCTACGTGCCCATTTTTAAAGAGACCACGTGGGTCTGTAAAAATGGTGGACTTCACCAAATGCATTAATGAGACAAGCAGTGTTAGCAACAAATCCGATCCGAGGCCATGCCTCATAACTACTGATGTCAGTGCGAGCCATGTCTCATAAATCATCTGACAAGGGTCAAATCTCAGCGGTGGACTTAGGATTTGACATTAATGTTTCAGAGGCAAAATTCCTCTATAAAACCTAGCTCAATGCAATGTTAAAGGGGACCACGAAGCATTTTTCTGAGCAGAACGAAGTGCTGTAAAAACCCAGACCCGATCGTATTCCCTTGGATTTCAATATTCTGCACCTGTAATCTCCTTCACGAGGGAGGTTATTTGTGGCTTTCCAGAAGCATAAATCTGATCTTCATACCCGACATTCGACCACAGTGAACTACCAATTTGCCGACAACACATTATTTTTTGGATCTTGAGCCAATTCCCAGTGGATTGGCGTCAAGATCGAATTTTCACGGGGCGGTCCGCTTGGGCACCCCACGCACATTCTACGTTAGTATAATACATGCTGTTTTAGAATATATTTGTTATATGTTCGAATATATGCTATTTTAGAATATATTGAAACAACAGTATACGTGATATATGTTCGAATATGTGCTATTTTCAAATGATTTAAAATAGTAGCTTATGTTTTCACGGTCGGATATATATCTTTTCATCAACAGAGTTCGAATATATATATTTTGTCATCATATATAGATACATCTTTTCACGTTGAGATTAGTCGTTATAGATACCTCTTGCATTGCATTAATAGTTAACGGATCTATCTTGCATCGTGCTTTGAACGTCTCACAACTGCACTACGTTTTCTTTTGCATGTGTCCTGCATTATGTTCTGTCCTCTTGTTGCAGGTGCTACTAATGCCCTTTTCATGTCTTTGAATGCAGGATAAACAGCAGTGAGCGAAAGCTCGTTAACATCAGTGGCGACAATACGTTGGCCCGCCCACTTTGCATGTGGGCATGCGGAAGAAGACTATTACTTATGATTGTAACTGAGAATGTATAACCGGAAAGATGTATTGTAACCAAGTTGTAATTAATATATAAAGGGCTGTGCTCCTACTTTCTCTGTATATTTTGTCTCAATTTGATTACGTGCTCTCGTTTCATACATAGAGTTAATTCTGTTCTTATTACATCTGAATATTGCTTCCTTCCGGAATCTCATGCTTTCTGTCCCACCGTGATCGCCACTGTAAGCATGAGATTCCGAAAGAAAAACAGTGATTAAGATATAATGAAAATAGAACTTCAAATCAACCAAACATAAAAGGGAAAAGCAGGAGCACGACCCTTTTTATTAATACGATTCAAACTCTGTTACAATATGTCTCTTCAGTTACATATTTTCAATTACACCAGATGAACAATGATCTCCTTTCGCATGCCCACATTTGAAAAAGACGGGCTAAAATGTTGCCGCCGCTAGTTGTTGATGAATATTTGCTCCTGCTGTTCTTCCTACACTCAAAGAAACAGTAAATTGTTTAGTAGCACCTGTGACTAAAGGATAAAGCATTTAAAAGAAATACGTGCAAAGATTGATTGAAGACTTGAATAAAATAACTTGGGCTACCCAAGTAAAAGCATGAGAAAATATAATGCATGATATCATTCAAGATACATGATTAAAGCCGCGATAGCTTGATAATAGATTCGATCAACTTATAACGTATAAAGGAATAGATTAAAACAAAACTGCGCAGGCCGTAACATATAGCGAATACATGATAACAGAATAAATCAAAATACAGCTGAGCAAAAGACGTGAGGTGCCCAAGCGGGCTGCCCCCGTTAGAACCTAGTTTTGACGCCAATCTACTTAAAGAAGGGCCCAAAATCTCTTGTGCTGAGTGATGTCGTCGAATTGATGTGTTACGATGGTCGAGTGTCAGGTTCACAGTTTGGCAGCACTTCGTTGCCTGGAAATGTCTACCTCCTTTTTTTTTTTTTTTGCATTGCATTGAGCTAGTTTTTATAGAGGAATTTTGCCTCTAGATTTGTCCTTGTAGTCCTGACAACCAGAGGGGGTGAAGGAGGTATAGTGTAATGATGTGGTTCCTCCTGTTGAACCCTATGTTGACCTAGCGCTTCATCGTGCGGTGACCGCTCATAGCGAGCATCTAAGGGAGCTCTCTCATGACTGTACCCTTCATGGAAGGGTGTGTGCCGAGTGCTATGCTAAATAGGAGTGCTCCTCAAAGGGGTGCTTCTATAGTCCTGTTCCGTTGGGGCATGGAGGGGACTGCCTTGTGTGTCCGGCCGCCAAGGTGGTATGACCAAATCCTTGGGGCTAAAGCGAAGGCGACTAATGCCCTCTCTTTGTGCACCTTCCGCAGCATCCGCCCTTGATTGGGCTTGGCTATGGGTGTACACCATTGTGATGCTTCTCTACTTAGTGAAGTAGATTTTTATCTCATTTATGATGATTTGTATTTTTGTTTACACTAAGCAGAAATGAACACACGCATACGCAAAACAGTGATTATCTCTTTTAAGGATTAAATAGTGTGTCCTAAACTGGTTTAGTGGATTTTGATGTTTTGTTTTGTTTTTGCAATTTTTGAAGAATGTTCAAATGCAGAATGTTGGCTCATATGACTCCCATAAATGGTCGCCCCTTCAATATACCATTGTCGGACCGATATACCAACCTCTCTTGTACGGGATCCCGTTGATCCGCACAACAACGTGCAGGGGTGGATCTGCCGCGTCATTCGATATTGCTTTGACTTCATCCTCTATGAAGGTGATGACCGGTTCAGTACATCGTTTCACATGTCCTACGAAGTTGTTGAAAGAATTTTCTTCATGAGGCTGTAAGTCGATGGTTTTTAAAATGTCCATAAGAGCTTCCCTATGAGGTGTTGACTGTTGAATAAGCTCGTAAATGGACATCCTAGCCGATGTGGTCACGATACGGACCAAACTCACGCAGAGTTTGCTCCATCACACTTAGTCACCAATCAAAAAACACACACCCAATCAGGGCCATGGCATGCATTCAAAGAATCATTGACAAAGAAAATCACGCTCCTGCTTGGGGTAGTAAACAAGCAATCATTAAATTGATAAAACACTTGACATTCCCGAAGCATGAATACAAGGTTCCCCCTGTGGACAAAAGGTTACGCCCTTTGCATAATCATGACTGATCAATGTCCAAGCTCAAGTCACACCTCACCAAAGCAGGTTAACACTTGAAATCAAATTCCTTAGCTCGTCAGAAGCAAGGATACAAAGAATGCATGCCCTTTCCATACTTGGGGCATCAAAATTTGGTTAGGTTACCAAGAAACCCTAATCATTAGTGCTTTGGTTTTCTATTTTTGCTCAGCACTGCGTCACCCGTAGCGCTTCCCAAAAAGGGGCATCTATAGACACCAAAACAACACCCATCCGATTAAGTGACTACAAACACCGATCGCATTGACACACATAGATTTCAGGGTAGCCCTCAGAGGTCAAACAATGGTCCTAGCCACTCACACAGTAGTTTAGAAGGTCGGAAAATGGCAGAGCAAAGTTGGTCGCTTTAACAAGCCTTCGTTCAAACAAACCTTAAGCAAAACTTCAAGTTCAAACAAACCTTAAGCAAAACTTCAAGAGCAAACAAGCCTTAATCAAAAGGGAACCTTGGCCTTAGATGTTGCGAAATCGCGACATCGCAATTTCGTGCGTCGCAATATCGCGACACCTAAGGCCCCGAGGGAAGCCTCGGCCTTAGACGTCACGATATCGTGTGTCGTGATATCATGACGTCTAAGGCCCTGAGGGAAGCCTCGGCCTTAGACGTTGCGATATCGTGCATCGCGATATCGCGACACCTAAGGCCCCGAGGGGGAACCTCGGCCAAAGTGTCACGATATCGCGACGTCGCGATATCACGACACTTCGGCATTTTGCGTTTAAAGGCAGACACCTCTCCAATCAAAGGCGGACTTTGGCATGGCCGCCACATCCAAGGAATGATCACCACGTGGCACCCCTATGTGCCCATTTTTAAAGAGACCACGTGGGTCTGTAAAAATGGCGGACTTCACCAACTGCATTAATGAGACAAGCAGTGTTAGCAACAAATCCGATCCGAGGCCATGCCTCATAACTACTGATGTCAGTGCGAGCCATGTCTCATAAATCATCTGACAAGGGTCAAATATCAGAGGCGGACTTAGGGTTTGACATTAATGTTTCAAAGGCAAAATTCCTCTATAAAAACTAGCTCAATGCAATGTAAAAGGGGACCACAAAGCATTTTTTTGAGCAAAACGAAGTGCTGTAAAAACCCAGACCCGATCGTATTCCCTTGGATTTCAATCTTCTACACCTGTAATATCCTTCACGAGGGAGGTCATCGGTGGCTTTCCAGAAGCATAAATCTGATCTTCATACTCGACATTCGACCATAGTGAACTACCAATTTACCGACAACACATTATTTTTTGGATCTTGAGCCAATTCCCAGTGGATTGGCGTCAAGATCGAATTTTCATGGGGCGGTACGCTTGGGCACCCCACACACGTTCTCCGTTAGTATAATACATGCTGTTTTAGAATATATTTGTTATATGTTCGAATATATGCCGTTTTATAATATATTGAAACAACAGTATACGTGATATATGTTCGAATATGTGCTATTTTCAAATCCTTTAAAATAGTAGCTTATGTTTTCACAGTCGGATATATATCTTTTCATCAACAGAGTTCGAATATATATATTTTGTCATCATATATAGATACATCTTTTCACGTTGAGATTAGTCGTTATAGATACCTCTTGCATTGCATTAATAGTTAACGGATCTATCTTGCATCGTGCCTTGAACGTCTCACAACTGCACTACATTTTCTTTTGCATGTGTCCTACATTATGTTCAGTCCTTTTGTTGCAGGTGCTACTAACGCCCTTTTCATGTCTTTGAATGCAGGATAAACATCAGCGAGCGAAAGCTCGTTAACATCAGCGGCGGTAATACGTTGGCCCGCCCACTTTGCATGTGGGCATGCAGAAGAAGACCATTACTCATGATTGTAACTGAGAATGTATAACCGGAAATATGTATTGTAACCAAGTTGTAATTAATATATAAAGGGTTGTGCTCCTACTTTCTCTGTATATTTTGTCTCAATTTGATTACGTGCTCTCGTTTCATACATAGAGTTAATTCTGTTCTTATTACATCTGAATATTGCTTCCTTCCGGAATCTCATGCTTTCAATATTTTCCTTCCATTCCTATTGATTCTAATCCTATTCCATGTCATTCTACTCAAGTTATCTATAATTTTAATTATTATTTGCTATTTCTTTTATGAATATTGGTGATGTTGTTTCTAGTCCTATATATATACCATTAATATAATTTTCTTCTTCTATATTGGATTTTTTTCTAGATAAGTTGAATCCTCTTATGCCTTATGTTGATAGTTTTGATGGTCTCTAATTCTAAGGATGTATTGTTTATATAATCCTCTTATTCTGTTATTGCTCTTATATATAATGAGCCTCTACGTGTTATATATCGCCAAATTTATAAAGAGGTTCACACTCTTCTTCTAGATACAAAATCTACCTTATAGGAAAAAATCATAACAAATACACATTTTCTTAATGTTTGATTTATAGGGTGGATGACTTTTGATATCCTTTCTCTTTTTTTTAGACTAAGATATGATTTGATTGGGAAGGTACTATGGAGGTGGTGTATGATTTTTTCATGAAGAATCAAACATAGGAGTTATTTTCTATGTCTAATAGAAAGAATGTGATTAAACATAAAAGGATCTATGGGACTAAAATTTATCTTACACCAATAAATTTTGAAGTATAATGTATGTGTCATTTCTAAATATTTCTCCCATAGGGAGAGAATTGATTACTTAGATACTTTTCTATCTTTGGCTTGTATGGATTCCCTATGGATGGTTATTTATATTGCTACTTCCCATGGATAGTAGATTTACCAAATGGATGTGAAGAGTAGTTTTCTATATGCAATAACATTCTATAATTATCGCACATGGTCCCTCTTATTTGGTTTACACACTCAATAATTTATTATATGGGTCTTAAGTAAGCATATCATTCATGGTATAAGAAGATATATTTTTATTTCTTAGTTTTAGGTTTCATTAATGTAAGAAAGGGAAAGATGTCTACATAAAGCATCATGGTCATAAAATGAATTACTTTGTATGTTTATGGAAATCTCAACATCCATGATTTATGAGATAATTTGTATTCTTTTGTAGTTTTTGAAATAACAACAATTTAGTTTTTATAGTATTCGATCCTAACATTTTTACTAGAGCTAGTGTTGAAGCTAAGATTCCTAAGTAACTATAAATGCAGGGAAAAACTATGTCATTGATTTTCCTCTTAAATTCTAATTCAATGTCAAGTGAGCCCAAGGGAGATTCACTGGAATATATGCTTCCCTACTTAAGGGTCTCTTTCCAAAGGAGACCCTAAGAATACAAAAATTCTCAACATAAATAGACTTCTACTCAATGTTTTTTTCTCATAGCTTGTAGAATTTTTTTTTACGTTTGTTTGATTGGTGTTTTATGGGTTTATTCAAAGAAAACACCTAAGTTTTTGGATCACTATATATCTCAACTTTTTTTTGAGCCTTAACAATTATTTAAACCTACAAATAAATGATCATATAAATGCAATGCTAAGGATTTTATCACACAAACACAAGAATACAAGATCCACCCTATATGCTTTTCAAGTTTGAATGAGTTAACTAGGGTATTTTGGTATTTCAAGATAAAACAAGTGGAGATGCAAAAAGACAAGTTATCCAAAATGCAACAGAATGATTTTTTATTCTTTACCTATGAACTTGAAAATGATCAAGAAGATAGGATTTAGTCTAAGATTCCTTAATTTACTAATTTAGGTGTGTTTTGTAAAGAAATCGAGATATTTTGTAAAGTGATTGGAATTTTTTGTAAGCAATTAGGGTTTCTAGCTAATATTTCTTAATTTTTCAAATTAGCTATGATTTTAAGATATAAAAAAAAAAATAGAAGGAAAATATAGAGAAATGATAAATGTAGTTCTAGGGAATTTCCAAGTGGAAAAATCACCTCTTCTGGAGTCTTTTTTCCAAATTATCCACTAAAATTGCCAAATTCACCACTCTACCAAATTTACCTCTAGGACTCACAATTTTGGTATCTACACAAAATACCAAAAACATTATGGTTTTCTAGTTTGAGGGGTCTATCTGCGAGTTGTATAGGGTAGGAAAATTGTCTAAATAGCTTATTAGACCCCCTTTTGATGAAAAATTTGAGTATTCTTACCTCCTAGAATGGATTTTTGGCCTCTTGCCCAATTCACCACTAGTAAATTTGGTTAGTGGAAATTTTTGTTTTGAGTGTTTTATGGTTTCCAATTTTACCACTGACTATGCAAGGTGGCAAATTTGGTCTAAACACAGGATTTTGAATATTTTGGGCTTGTTTTAAGTGGATTTTGATGGGGTTTTGAGCTGCGATTGCAGGGGAATGATCTTGACAGTGTTTTCTAACTCTATGACTGGTAAAATTAGAGATCTATGCTACTAAATTAAGTAATTTAATCACTAAATTGAAAATGCATATAAAGAAAATAAAAATGCCAAATATGACTGCAAATTTGATTAAACAAGGATGTAAAAGGGTAAGGAATGTATGCAATGAAATTATGAATGATATAGGGTAGTTAATATAACCTCTAACAAGATTAAATTAATATTAAATAGTGAGATATTAATGAAATTGATAAGATATGTAAGTGCTGCCCAAGATTTAGTAATCTACAATAGTAAGTAAGAGAACAAAATGAATGAAATTATAATTGAAATAGGGGTGTAGATAAGTGAAAAGTGTTTGAAATGGTTCTAGGAATGATGTAGAATAACCAATATAACTTTCAACATGATCAAATTAGAATTTAAATAATCAATATAAATTAAATGCTAAGATATGTGAAAATGCTACCCAAGAACTAGCAAATCTACAATAGTGAATAAGAAAGGGAGAGAGCTTGTAATAGAGGGTGGTTGAAGCTAAGAAAAAGTGTGAGATAACAAGGCAATAAAAACCTTTTATATTCCACTCTTTGCCTTAAGGATTGAAATAAAATAAGTGATTTACGTATGCAATACAAAACTAAATTTAATGCATGAAAGAGATGTTGATAAATAAAAGGCTATGTTAAATCTATGCTTACAAATGAAAGAAACATAAAAATAGATGATTATGATAAGAGAAAAAGGTGTTAGTATGTTGTCTATATCATTAAGATAATTTTAAAAATAGAGGCAACAAATAATGTGATGTAATATGTGAAGAGGAAATGCAATAAACCTTGCAAAACAAAGGATTAGTGTGAAAATGTCAAAGGCAAATGGATGAAATACTACAAAAGAGATGTTAGATAATAAATGGAGGTAATATTCTTGAAGAAAATGTTGTAAAACAATGTTAGGAGGTTGCAAACACAATGTTAATGGTAGAAAATAGTGATTATAACCATGCGAAGAAGAACTAGAAACATAAAATGTAAAAATACCAAAGGGAAATTACAAGTTAGCAAGGCTACAACCTAGAGGACAAAATGTAATTAAGAAAATATGAATGGATAGAAGAAATAATATGGGAGAACTATATTCCTTGCCTCCAATATGACCTCCTTGGCTTGCTTGACATGTCTCCAAAGTGCTTGTAAGTGCTCCAAATGCTTGGAAAATGTTTAGAATGCTTGGGAAAAGCTTGAGAATGAAGAATTTTATGGAAGGAAATTTTAGGAGGAGGATCCTACAAATATTAGAAGATTATAGCTATAGTAAAAACCCATTCCAAATGCCTACCCAAGGGCCTCCTTAAATAGGAGTTGGAAGGGAAATTGTGGGTAAAGTTTCATAATATCAAATTGAAAATTATGCATTTGGTGCGTTGTAGGGGCATATGGGATGAATGGAAAGGGATAGAGGAAGGTAATCCACATGCTCTAGGTTTGTGCCAAAAGGTTCTAAGTCATTTGGCCAAATTTTCCATTATCAACCAAATTCACCACTGGTAAACTAGGTGAATCGAGTGGCAAATTTGATCAGGAGGAAAATTTGACATTTTAAACTTTGAAATTTGTATTTTTGGTAAATTTTCCACTTTCTAAATTTGGTCAGTGGTGAAATTGGTTCTAAGGTGATTTTGACTATAATTTTTTTTTTTTGCACTTTTTCCATATTCGCCACTCATCTTGCCAAATTCATTATTGGTAAATTTGGTGAGCGTGGCAAATTTGGTAAATATTGAAAATGATGTCAAAAATGTTTGGGAATTGCTAGATTGAATTTTTTTAACATTTGTGACCAATTTTGGGAAGTTTTGACTAGTTGGTGTCAAAATTGGTAATATTTTGCCCCAATTTTAACATGATTTCTATGATATTGTGTCAAAATTGGAGTAGTGATACTCAATTTTGACCTTGTGATGTATTGATGTTGTAATGCTATGTTGATTTGAAGAGATTATTGCAATTTCATTCGTTTCAATTTATTTTGTATCATTATGTATACATAGCTCATTCTTTGTGTCTTAATGTTTTGAGAAGATCATTTTACCCCATGTGAAAAAATCTCCCCCATGGCATAGTCTCTTATTTGAGTATGATATACTTAATTGTAGATTTGGGATGAATTCCTAGAATATGGGATACTTGGTTGAGTTGGCGATGATAGGTGGAAGGGTTAAAATGTGGAAGGAAAGGTAAGAGCACCCTCATTTGCACCTTATCAGTTTTAGAAAGTTGGATAGAGAGAAAATACATTAATTGAGTATATGGTACATAACAGAGGATGGGTGCATCTCATAGATATCATTCAAGGGATAGTGCATGTGTTAGAGTGATATTGACAAATACATTCTTTGAACCAACTCAAAATTTTGAATTTTGAGCCATTTTTTTAAATTTTGAGAAGTAGTGGTGAATTTGACACCAATGGAAAATTTGGCATTGGTTCCAATGGTAAATTTGGTACTAGTGGTAAATTTTACACTGGTAAATTTGGCACTAGTGGTGAATTTAGCACTGGACTATAATTTTTATTTTGTATTTTTAGGCATCAATATGTATCCAAATATAGATATATGTGTACTTGTTTGAAAGCTCTTTTCGATCCCTACCTGATAGTGTTATTTTTGTATAATTTTGAAATGATTTAATAGGCTTTTTGACTAAGTGTTTTGTATGTGGTTATTGGCAGTCGATAAAGGTCTTGGTAATCTGGGAGCATCATCCTAAGTGCTTGGAGAATATTTTGTATGCAAGTAGAGGGCGAAGGATGTGTTCATATTGAAAAATACTAGGCTATACCAACAAGAATGACTAATAAATAAGGGGATAGTGGGTCACATTTCCTAATACCTCTAGAAGTTGAGAAAGACTAAGAAGGTCTACCATTGATAAGAACTAAGTAGGAAACTGAAGAGATACATCCCATAATCCAATCCATCCAATCCTTAGGAAAACCAAATTGTCTCAAAAATTTGATAAGTAAGTGCCAATCCACTTTGTCATAAGCTTTGGATAAGTCTAACCGAATGAACATGGAAGGAGAATTTTGCATATCCATGGAATGGATCGTTTACTGAGTAAGAACTATCTCATCTTCTATTTGACGTCCTTCCACATAACCCCCTTGATCTAGGGAAATAATCTTATGCAAAAGAGGCTTCAACCTTTCTGCCATGATTTTAGTAATGATTTTAAGAATAACATTACATAAATAAATAGGTCTAAAAGCTGAGATATGATCAACCTCTTGAGGTTTTGGAACAAGAGTTATATAAGTTTTATTGATAACCTTCAAAATTTCTTTGGATTTCCTGGATTCTTCCACCACCTCTAATAAATCAACATGAATGATATCCCAAAAATCTTGGTAGAACTCAATGGGAAAACCATCGAGACCTGAGGTTTTCCACTTTCTCATTGATAGTAACAGGAGCAGTCAAAATATAGTTCTCCTCAAAAGTGATAAGAGAAGGTATTGCTTGAAGAACATTTTGTTGTGAAGCTGAGTCAATAGGAGTAGTAGTAAACATATTGGAAAAGTAATCAACAACAATAGAGTTCATGTCATCCCAAGTATAAACAACTTCTCTAGAATTTGATTTTAAGGAAGAAATAAAGTTGTGAGATATTTGATCTAGAAGATATTTATGGAAGAAATTTGTTTTTTGATATCTTTCTTAGAGCCATTGGATTCTATATTTTTGCTTCCATAAGATTTCTTCTCTTTTTTTCCATTCCTCTAACTGAGTTGTGAGTTTAATTTCATCTGCACTTCTCTTCTCTATGAGGCCATCTAAACATATTTTCTTATTCAAATTTTCAAGATGAGCAATAACTTCATGTTTTTTTTTATGAACATCCCCAAACTCTTTCCAGTTCCAAGTCTTGATTTTGGATTTAATGTATTTTAGTATTTTGGAAAAATATAACATCTTAGTACCATTCCTAGGTTTACCTTCCTTCCACCATTGTTGCACATGAGGTCTGAAGGAAATGTATCTAAGTCATATTAATGGAAAACCAAAAGGAGAGAAACTCACATTGTTTTTACACATTTCCACCATGACTAGCCAATGATCCGAACCAACATTATTAAGAGTCTTCACTTTAGGAATGTGACCATGGATTAAGAAATTTTTAGAGAGCAAAAATCTATCCAATATTTCCATTATACAAGCTAAGCCTTGCCTTCTGTTAGACCAAGTCATAAGGCCATTATTTGGTTGGATATTCACAAGATGGAGGTTTGCAATATATTCGCTTCTATTTCCACCCTTTTCTCATCTAGTGAGAGGATGGTATTGAAATATCCTTCGATCAAGATCCAAGATTTATGAAAATGAGAGATAATATGAGTAATATCCTTCCACTGTGTTCTTTTTTCCTCCAAATAAATTAGAGCATAAATAGTAATGCAGAGCATAATCTAGTTGGAATGTCTACTTTGAATAGCTATATCCAAAAAACCCCAACTGCCAACCATATGGTTAATAACTACCTCTTTTAGGTCCCAAAGATAAGCAATGCCACCCGAAGTCCCTTGGTAACTAAGACAAACCACTTTTCCAATTGGCAAAATTTTACTGGCAATTAAGTCCATATCCTCCATTGACATCTTTGTTTCGTCAAGGAAAACAAGATGTGGATGATTTATCTGAATCATTCTTCTAATTTTATTTTATTTTGAAAGACTCCCTTTGAGTCCTCTAATATTCCAAGTGATGATCTTCATTAATACCAGGGCTAAAAAATATGGGAAGGGCATTAATCTTACCTTCATCTACAAGATTTTTACCTTTTTTGACCATATGATATTGAGTGATCTTGCGACCTACTTTTTGATTAGAATCCATCTTCAATTTTTTTTCCCTGTTTCTTGACTTATTCCAATTGAATCTGAGATGGCTGCTAACCTTGAATAATGCTTGTACATAGACAAAATTTTACTAGATGGTTCAACAAATTCGATATTGGGACCTACATTATTTGAAGGTTTGCCATTTGACATATTGTTTTTCTTGTGTAAATTTTCTCCCTTTTTTTCTATTGAAAACCTTTGATTTGTTGGTTTATCTCCGAGTTCTTCCCTTCATATTTAAATTGTCTTTCTAAGATTTTTTTTCCATGATTTCCTCTTCCTCACTTGGGACATCATTTGTGGAAATGATTTCAAACATATTAGCAGATGACTTTGATTGATCCTTCATAACTGGTTTTTTCTAAGTGTTCTTCTTCTTAGGCATTTGGAAACCTGCTAAGTTTATATCTTCTTTCTTTTGATCAGGAATTTTATTTGGGCAAGCACTGACCAAATGACCATATTCATGACAAATTCAAAAATGAAAAGGAATGTTCTCATAGTCCACTACTTTCTCCCAAGTGTCTTCCCCAAATTGTAATGTGATATTTTTAGGTAGGGTTTGTCAAAATCTATTAAAACACAAATTCGAGCATAAATAATATGTTCAAAATTTTGAATACAATCAGGAGTCTTAATAAAATTTCCTAAAGTGTTTCCAATTGATGAAAATATAGTAGGATTCAAAAATTCAATAGGGAGGCCAAAGAGTCTAACCAACACGGGAGCTATAGAAGGAATCTCTTCTTCAGCTTTAAATTTAATATGCCAGGGCTTCATGAAAAGCCCTGCCCTTCCAAAAAACAGAGGACCCCCTTGAAAAGGTTTCTCTCTATATTTATTATTAGCAAATAAAATAAGAAAATAACCATTTGGATAAATAGAGATTTGTAACTCACCTTTAGTTTTCCAGCTTTTTGCAACCTAGACTTTGAAAATAGATAGACACGGATGAAAACCCATGAACCGACAAATTATTCCTCTTTTTTCCAAATCTTCAATGCCAGTCTGAATGTTACCCATATCAAGCTTAACAATAGGAGTTCCATCAGCTGCTTTAAGACATCCTGACTACGTTTTCTTGGGATCAATCTTAGGCATTCTTAGAGGTTTATGGGAAGCCCTAATCTTGATATTAGCATTGGGCTGAGGTTGTCCACCACTAAGGGCATCCCTAAAATTTATTTTTGGGACCGAGTCTTCGAAATTCTTACCCTTGATAGGGGTTTTCACAGTAGAATTATTTTGTGGGTGCACCTTAGCACCAGATTCACTTGAGATATGAGCCATTTTTTTGATCAAATGCTTGAAACTTGTTTTGTGATCTCTTTAATCCTTGCCCTAGACACTGTGGAAAGGTATGGTTTCTATTTTTCTTTTGTACAGCAAATTGGAAGTTGTCACTCAATTTCACAATATGATCTATTGAAAGACAAATTTCTAACCCATCTTGTATCCCCTGTAATATTTCTTGCTAAAATATTGAGCATAAAACACAAAAGTATTGGCTTCTAGGGCCTAAAACCCTAAAACCAACCTCTAGAGCTGCTTGCACTCAACCCAGATGAAACCCTTGCATAGCCGCTTGCCAAATATCTCGTTCACACATGGGGATGCACTAAGATCTATGTTGCTCCAAATTATATGAAAATTGGTGGAGACGTTCCAGGGTTTTTCAGGCATCTACCCTCAAAATTTTAGCTCAATTCGAATCTGGATGAGTGATATATGGCCAAAACGAGTGCGGCAGTTTGGGTAGTCCTGCGAAAAATGTCCATTTCGACTAATTTTTTTTCCATCCCTTTGAGCATTCTCAAGGTTGAAATATTAAATTTCCTAGTCTACTACTTAAATTATTTGAACACATAGAGGGTCATCTATAAAATTGGAGTTAATAGAAAGGATTTATCCATATGTATGTTGGAATAAAAGTATCCAAAAATTAGCTTCATTCAAATTAATTATAATGTGGTTTCAAGGAAAAATTTAGAAAATATAATGGAAGTGATATTTTTAGTATAATAGCTTGGAATGATACTCTTTACTTACTCAAAATCATGTGTACCTTCAACTATTAACTATGTAGAGGGTAGGGCAATTAAAGAGATCATGATTACCATTTAGAAATGATGGTGATATTTTTTTATTACAGGGATTTCATAAATTATTATCAATGATGTCAAGTAAATAGGATGTAGTGATTGTATACAAATATGTCAAATTGTCAATCAATTTTTGTTAGCAATACTATCCCAAAAATATCAACATATCTATGGAGAAGAAAATGCATTAATATGTAATTTAGTGAATAGCAATGTTAATCCATATTTAGATGAAACCTATGTTTATAAATGCCATTGGTCAAGGCATATTCTATTGAAATATCAGGGAGCTAATTATAAAAGTATATTAGTTTGAGAATGATGAGAAATATTTCATAGAAAGACAAGTTTTATATGGTCTAATGGACTTGAAAACAAATGTAGTACATTCTTATTTGATTTTAACAAACCTCAATAGAAGCCACATATATCTTATTTAGTCTATGCAATGGGTGTTGTAAGTAGATCCACATCTAATCTAGGTAAGTAACACTGGTTTTCCATTAAGAATCTAGGTAAGTAACACTGGTTTTCCATTAAGAGGATATTGAGGTCTATAAAAAATGTTTTTTAATATTGTTTTTGGTTACAATATTTATTGTTTTGTTGATTTCTACGAAAAATAATTAAACTTCATTGTGTTTTTCTAATAAATAAGCAGCATATAAAAGTCATTTTAAATCCATAAATAAGAAAAATTAATAATTAACAATGTAACTATCAACTCAAGTAAAATAGATGACGTGAAATTTTATCATTGTAAAATTAAAAACATAACACTCTTTTATTAAGATAAGACAATTCAGACCCAAAATGGATTGACATTACTTCTTGTTTGTAACTTTATTTTTTTAAATATATGTAGATTTGAAGGTTTAAATAAAGCCTCGTGGAGAAACAAGTCACATGTAAATTTATCGTAGATCCTTTTTAAACTAAATGCAAAACATGGTATTTTTTTAATGCAAAAGCCAGACCAATAAAAGAATAACACTTTTTTAGTAAGATGAATCTCACTGCGTGTGCTGATGATTGGTAATCTATTGGAGTGACAATTTGCTAGATAGCAAGGAAACATTAAACATAATGTTAGAGTAAAATATGAATTTGTCCACGGATAATTGAAACCTTTAAACATGCTTTACACGAACGAGCCCAAATAAAATTTAAAACCACGGTAAAAGAAAATATCACAAATCATATTACTATTTTACACCACCCAAATAACACGAATGTCCAAATAGAAACACTTAGTTTACTGGCTTACAAAACCTACTGTCCAAATAGAAACATTTAGTTTACTGTTTTAAAAAACCTTTGCTTACCTTAAACTTCATACAATACAAAAGATGCATTATTGAGATGTCAATCCTAAAAATACAACTTAAAGTATTCTCCAAGTCCGTAGGTGGACAGAGGCAGGTTAAGCGTCTTCATTCAACGAGGATCGGTGTATATCGCTTTTCTTAATTATAAAGTAAAAGAAAAAATAACAATTGCAATATTTTTGCGTCGGTTGTCCGCATCACATCTATCTATATATATAGAGAACCATCTTATACGAGCGAAAAATTATCACTCTTTTTCATTGATTACGTCATGTTGCAGGTCTGTTCGTATACAATGTGCATGCCCTCAAACTCAAGTTTCCCTTTTCTGACAATAAAAAAGTAATGTAGGAAAATTAGTATTATTTCATAAATTTCAAATCGGAGCACGAAAACCGACGCTCACTGTTGATCAACAGTAATATCTTCCACTAACATCCGATGGCCATGTTTATTTAAATTCACGCGTACGTATCGGAAGGAAACAGATGTTATCTACCCGCATTCCAAACCTGAGATGTTTTTCTTGTGTTTTGATCTCTACCCTTTTGCCAAAAATATTCCTTTCTTGCATTTCAATGCTGTGAATATTGTCTGATGCAATTTTTATTTTTTTTTCGGATTCAGAAGAATCGTGAGAAGAAGATTAGATTATATGTAATGCATACAGCTAGCCATATTAACAACGGAGCATCAAAATTAGTTAGAAATCGCATATTTGTGTTTTCAAATTAAAAGAATCAAATCATTGTCATTTTTAAAGTTTAATTATTTAAGATCTTATAGTTGTAGGTGTATCATGGAGGCTTTTTATTTTTTATAGTTTGAGTGTTAAATTCATCCATAGAAATTATAGCAATGCTTAAGTACATTTTTATTAAATTTTTAATGAAGTAGATGATGAGGTGAAGCAGCCGAAAGAGTTCATAATCTTCATCACAACAAGTATGATGAATGTCATGGTTAATTTAATTATCGATTTTAGGGCATGGCTTTCAGAAGCTTTTCTTCGGAGTACAGAGTGGTTAGGAGGTTGACGATAGGTCTAAAGCAAAGGACGTGGTTGTTGTTAAGGAGAAGCCTAAGGACTTTGTGAAAGGCGACACAGAAAGAAGATTCCACCGAGGAATGATTTCATCGTGTTCGTACGTTTTGTTCCTGTGGCTATATTGCGTGGAGCTTGTTTCTTTTTGTCAAAGATATTTCCACTATGGAGCCTGTTTCTTTTTGCTATGCGGGTCACCCTTCCAAGGAAACGTCCTCTCTTCTCCTCTTTATTTTTCTAAGGCTAAGTCCTCTGTTTTTCTCTTTCAGACTCAGGGCTGCAGTCCTTGTTCAAAATCTTGTATGCTTACAACAAACATGACTATTTTTGTAACAAGTTTTTAGAATGCTTAAAACCCTTAATGAAATCCTTTAACTTATAAAAAAAAAAACATTTACTAAAGGTAAGAATAATCAAGGTTGATGCTTATGTACATCTTTGGAATGATGTAGTCATGAATATATTGTATATATATTTTTAAATTTTATAAAGTAATTTGTAAAAATGTCAAGTTACATAAAAATACAACTATTAATTTAAAACATTATGATTTTAATAATTTATTTCTAATATATTTAATTTAAATTAAATTTATATTTCTTTTCATATGAATGCACATGCATTGCATGCAAAATAAAATAGATAAGTAACAAATAAGTCACAAATAGTTAATATTAGAAAATAGTTCCTCTTATAAATTTAATCATCATAATTATTATAAAAAAATTAATCTTTTATATTTTTAATAAAATTTTAATATTAATTATGTTTATTACAATTACAATATTTAATTTATAATTAAGTTGTTTTCTTAATTTTTATTGGTAATAATATTTATTGTTTTCTCAATTTTTATGAATAAATATTATATTATATAATATATCTAAGGAGCATATAAAAGTCATTTTAAATAAAAAATAAGTTGAAAAAAATTAGCAATATCACTGTCAATATTATTGTCAACTCAAGTAAAATAGATGACGTGAAATTTTATCATTGTAAATTAAATGCATAATATTAGTTTATTAGGATAGACAATTCATGCCAAGAAATGATTGCCATTACTTCTTGTTTGTATTTTTATAAGTAGGTTTAATGGGGAGATATTGAAAATTTCAAATTAAGATTTAAATGTTTAAATTTTTTTGTTCATCTGTAGATGAATCCATGCCCTCTATTAAGATTTTAGAGGATGAATTTTGGTTATATTTGATTGATCATGAAGCTCGAACAATTATTTGCTAACTCAAAGATATAATACCAGGCCTGGAGGAGCTCAAAGGATACATAAAATATTGGTGGAGTTCAGATTTTCAAGTAACTCTCCTACCCAAAAATATATTTTCGGTTTTTTTTTTATTTAGATGATAAAGATAGGGTAATGGATTATAGATATAATTATTTCTTCAAACAAAGGGATGTTTATTGGACTCCTAATTTCAACCCCTTTTGGGTGAATCTTGATGCTCTCCCTATGGAGTTTTGGGGAGAAAAGATATTTAGAAAAATCTATAGTGCCATTGCTTCATTCCAGTATATGGATACCCAAACTGAGGAAAATTTATCCCGTAAAATTAATATGAGTAAAGCAAGATTGGCTATTTGGATAGATGTTTCAATTCCTGGGCCTCAATCCATTACTATCTCGAGCAAAGGGGAATGGATCCAAAATATTGCGTATGTAAACTTCTCCCCAAGATGTTAAGGCTGTCAGCAATATGGCCATTTGAAAAAGAGATGCTCGAACATCTGATCATGCTTTGATTCATCCTTGGTGGAGAAGGGCCTGAATGTGAATGATTCAAAATATTCAAATGTCCCAGTTCAGAAGAAAGAAGCTCATCCTCTAGATGCACCAATTATCCAATAGGAATCATACAAGCAAAAAAACACTCAACCTCAAAAGGATAATTTGAATCAGATCATTGAGAAAAACTAAATGGTTACTAAAGAAGAAAATCATCCTCCAGATGCATCAATTGTAAAAAAAAAATCATGCAAGCAACATAACACTCAACATCAAAAGGATAATTTGAATCAAATCATTGAGAAAATCCAAATGGTTACTAAAGACCATCCATATTATTCCACATAAAATATTAGCACCTCATATGGTATACTCAAAGCTAATTATAAAATAATTAATGATAGTGATTTTTTAAAAGTGAAGATCCTACAAAATGTGGTAGAACTAGATATTACCTTAGGAGCTTGAAGTGCAAAAATGCATTCTCAAATCTTACCACTCTACATGAGGAAGAATCTCTACTAGAGAAGAAAAATAATCAAACTGATTTTCTCTTTGATGGATGACTGTTATGTTTATTTTTCTTCCATATGATAGAGTAATGTATCATGTAAGAGTTGTTCTTGTTGTTAGTTATTTTAAAAAAATGATTATGGAACCTTAGCAATTTGAGAAAGATGGAAAATATCTTTGATAGAAATGCAAAGATAGGTATGCTTTAATTAATTTGTTAATAATTTAATGAGAGCAATGTATCATTTTATTCTTGTG
The DNA here is from genome assembly GCA_028583015.1 of Wollemia nobilis. Lineage (NCBI taxonomy): Eukaryota > Viridiplantae > Streptophyta > Pinopsida > Araucariales > Araucariaceae > Wollemia > Wollemia nobilis. The sequence goes on from JAQPPZ010002643.1 coordinate 21,380, forward strand.
ACAGGATTGACCCCTAATAGAAGCCACACATAGATTATTCAAAAAAAAAATCTAAAATTTAGAAGGATATGTTTAAAGATAGAAAAATGTGACTTATAGTTAAGAAAAGTTATTGTAATTATTCTATATTTTGATGTATCCCTCACTAGTTGACCTATCTATCCATACCTACTTGGTTCGATTATCCAATTTATGCATGGTCCATAGTTGGATTAGATTTGATTGGAGGAATCAGAATATACATATGGATATGCACTAGAATATGCATATTAATAAGAACAATAAAACCAAAGTATGAGGTGACATTTTGAGTTTCTACTAGTTTTCTTGATCAAGGGTTTCTAAGATAAATATTTATGATTGTTGTGTGTCCATATTATTTTTTCTTCTATTTCTTGATTATATTTACACTAATATCTTAAGAATAGGTTGATCAATATCTTCATCTATTATTAGAATGTGGTTTTTGGCCTTAAGGGGATGTCTTTATTGCAAGGATTTAGCTCAGTATGAGAAGAGCAAGAGTATTTGGGTCTATGATAAACCTATTTTTGAGTGGGAGTTTTCTACAAGTGAATCTAGTGTGAAGGAAGTATGGCATGCTTGATGCTATTGTACTTTAGGAGGAAGTACTAAAAGGAGTGACAACATGGTTTTGATCCCTTGTTCTTATGTTTTATCGACACGGAGGGACTATGAGGACTGGTGTGTCAAGTCCTTGTGAGGTATTATGTGGGCTTGCCTTTGTACCAAGCTACAAGGGACTGTGTGTTCTAGTTTACCATTTTTGTGTAAGGCGTTATTGGACTGTGACATGGTGGTGCTTGGATAGTGTTAGAGGAACTATGAGGGTATGCTATGAGAATATGCTTTGTTATTATATTGTGTAGGGAAATAAGGCATTGTGGAAATGCACACGACTCTTCTATGATGATTATTTTATGCTAGAAGGGTAGTGGACATTATGGATTGAACTTGAATACTATGTGTTTGTTTGTACTAGGAGTGCATGGAGTAGGTGACTAGTGTTGTGGCTTCTCTAATGTGTGAGGATTTCAAGTTATGTTGTTGTTATGTACAAGAGGTGTGCATGAAGATGGAAGTAAACCTAGATAAGTTTTCTTTGTTCTTGTGTGATAGGGTGTTGTACTGGAGGAGTAAAAGATCTTGTTTATGGATAGTTTGATGGGCTTAGGACTTGCATGCCTAGTTGAGACCCAAAGAGTGGGTTGTGATTTGAGTCCTAGGGAATGATTTTCAAAAGCACAAGTGCATGTAGCAGCAAGGTACTTGGATGGTATGACTCAAATTTGCTGGAGAAGTTTGGTTTATGATCTAACTACATGTAGAACCATAGGGAGTGTGGATGCTTGGAAGGATGTCAAAGTGATAAGTTTTTACCTAGTATGTAGAGTGGTTGAAAATGGTCATAGACTTGGATGAAGCTTAGAAGTCACAAGTTAAATATGTTAAAGAATTCATTGTTATTGCAAATTTATTAACTATGCTTGTGAATATTGATAAGTTTTTTATTTATTTACGGAGACAATGGACTTAGTTGTCTCAAGTAGTTGAATTTGTGATTTCTATAGGTCCTACTACCAAATATTCAACAAATTAAATATTGTTGGGTGTATTGTATATTTACATAAAACACAAAAAAAAACAAAAAAAAATCTAAAAAAACCAAAAAAAATTAAAAAATCTAAAAAATAAAAGATGTATTTAAATATAAAAAACATAGTTTATAGTTAAGAAAAAACTATTGTAATGATTCTATATATTAATGTTTCCCTAGTTAGTTGAACCATCTATTTATTCCCACTTGAGTGGATCATATAGTTAGATTAGATAAGGTGCGAGGCACCAAAATGGACAAAATGGACATAAGGATATGCATTAGAATATGTATTAGAATATGCATATGAATAAAAACAATAAAACGAAAACAGTGTCGCTCTAATTTTTAACCAGTTTCCTGATGAAAACTTTTCGTATTTATTGTATTTGCATATTGTTTTTTCTTCTATTTTATCATTCTATTTGCATTACTAATCTCTAGAATAAGTTTGTCAATCCTCGTGTATGGGAAACAAGTCACATGTAAATTTACAGTAGATCTTTTTGAAAATAAATGCAAAACATGCTCCTTTATTAAAGCAAAAGCCAGACCAAGAACAGATTAACATTATTTTTTTTAGTAAGACGAATCTCACTTCGTGTGCTCATGATTGGTAACCTATGAGCTGCAAAATCTATTGGAGTGAACAATTTTCTAGATAGCAAGGAAGCATTAAACATAATGGTAGAGTAAAATACGAATTTGTCCACATATAATTGAAACCTATTGAAACCTTTAAACATGCTTTACACGAACGACCCCAAATAAATTTTCTAGATAGCAAGGACATAATGTTAGAGTAAAATACGAATTTGTCCAAACCTATTGAAACCTTTAAACATGCTTTACACGAACGAGCCCAAATAAATTTAAAAACCAGGGTAAAAGAAAATATCGCAAATCATATTTTTATCTTATACAACCCAAATACACGAATGCCCAAATAGAAACATTTTCTTTACTGGTTTACAAAATCTTTGTCTACCTCAAACTTCATACAAAAGATGCATTATTGAGAAGACAAACATAAAATAACTTAAAGTATTCTGCAAGCCCGTAGTTGGACAGAGGCAGCTTAAGCATCTTCATTTATCAACGATCGGTGTATATTGCTTTTCTGATTAAAAAATAACAATTGCAATGTTTTTGCGTCGGTAGTATCTGTTGTCACATTTTGCACAGGGGTGCCATTTTTTTAGTTTATGCATGTATGCTACTCTTTTCCCTTCCTCCATCTCATCTTCCCTTTTCTTCATCTCTCACTTTCTTCCTCTTCCTCGCAGTTTCATTCCCTCTCCTTCTTTCCCCCTTTCTTCCCCCAGTAAAATTTCAGCAGGTGTTCCTTGAAAAAAATTTAAGTGTTGGGGCGACACCCGACTTCGCAGCGAAGTCAGAGTGCGCCCCTCAGTTGGAGCGCAGTAGGGAACCCGAAGTGCGCAGCAGGACAGGAAATAATTGAAAATTTGACTAAGTGTCAAGGGCGACACCCGACTTCGCAGCGAAGTCGGAGTGCGCCCTTCTTCCTGGGCGCACTAGGGGAACACTGTCAGAAAATCAGCTAAAGTGCTGGGGGCGATATCCGACTTCGCAGCGAAGTCGAAGTGCACCCCTCTTCCAGTGCGAAATCCGAATAGCGAAAAGAGACAGGCACCGGTGCAACAACCGACTTCGAAGCGAAGTCGGAGTGCGCCCTTTGACCGGTGTGCAGTTGGGTAAATTCAACTCAGAAGAATGCTAAGGCAAGAAGGCCTTCCAACTGCGCTGTCTTCATCCTACGCCACCCGGTAGCGCCCGAATTCCTGGAAAATTTGGATAAACTGCCTTTCAAGGTAGACACGTGTCACGCATCAGCATCCGAAAAGTGTCCATCTCCAAGATTTGAGCCAAGACTTGACCACACAAGGACAAAGCATGGGCTACACTACTGGTGCCAACTGTCACCATTTAAGCCGATGTGAAGTGCTATCTGTTGCACCTACCCACATTCCTGCTGACCAAAGACTTGACCAAATGCGCTGCCACATAGCTGTACCGCCTTCAGGGACACTGTGTTGCAAGGACAGTCCAGCCCGACAAAGGTCAGCATCAGCAGCTCCTCAGCCGTTGTGTCAGCTACTGTCTTGTCTGGGACTTTGTGCCCATGAATGTAATCGAGGGGAATTTTGGGCTATAAATACCCACCACATGGGTATTTATAGCCCAAGTTGGGAATGTATTTATCTCTGGACTACTCGCACATGGAAGTGCCCTTCAAGGGAAGGAGACTGAAGATTTTCAATGAGAAGCCTTCCACTTAGTAGAAAAGATACCCGGAGAAAAGCCTGAAGACTACATGGTTCAACTATCAGAGGAAGAACTGGTAACAGTGGATATGACAGAGCAAGATCTTGAGCAGTTGCAAGTAGAAGACGAATTTTCTTTGCGGGACTTCAATGCTGTAATTGAAACTAGGCAAGGCTGCTACACCATTTTTTAGCTTACAAGGATCGACAAGTTAGCCAAGAGAGAAGTAGGACCAACACCTAAAAAGCTATGGAAGTTTTTCTTTGACAGTGCACGATGCAAAAATGGCACTAGTGTAGGAGTACTTTTGGTTTCCCCAATCAGGATCCAGAAAGATTACACTTACAGGCTGGCCTGGAGCTGTACAAACAATGCAGCAGAGTACGAAGCCCTGTGCTTGGGTTTGTGAAAGGCGGAGAGACTAGGGATTAAACATCTATATATCTACGATGACTCAGAGTTGGTGTGCCACCAGATTACAAATAAGTGTGCCTCCAAAAAGCACTATCTCAAGGCATATCGAAATTGGGTCTAAGATTTGATGGAGTCTTTTGACTCATTGAATGTTAAGAAAAGACTCATTGAATGTTAAGGCTATTTCATGAGAGAAAAATAAGCATGCTGACATTCTGGCGCTTGTTGGAGCCAGGTACATTTTGGCTGATGACACTGTCCAAAAGCTGAAGCTGGTTCATACTATTTACAGGCCTTCTGTGCTTGATAAGGACACCCAATGGCAGGTGTTTAGCTGTGATGAGGAGATCGTCACATTTTTGGTTAATGAAGCCTGTTCAATCGAAGGTAGATACCCTGATGACAAGTAATATGAGGGGTTGATACAATTAAAAAATAATCATGTCCCAAAAGGACTGATTACCCTTGAAAGTCTATTTGATCAGAACGACAGAGCCATATCTCATAGGATCAAAGTAGACTGAAAGCAATATGCCAACCTAGAGCTGGAACCTGGTAAATCAATCAAGGTCAGGACAGACTACACCTTAGAGGAACTCAAGAAGATCAGAGCATTGTGTCAAGAGTTCCTTGACATAGTATCCTGGGGCTACCAAGACTTGAAGGGGTATGACAGAGAAATAACCGAGCACACCATCGAGCTAGAATATGGTGCCAAGCAATTCTAACAAAAGTAGAGGGCCATCAATCCAAAAATCAAGGCCATGATGAAGGCTGAGCTCTTGAAAATGCTGGAAGCCAAGATCATCTACCCCAACAAGCATTCATCCTGGGTTGCAAACTTGGTTCCTATGAGGAAGAAGAATAGAGACATTCATCTCTGTGTGGACTTTAGAAATCTAAATCAGGCCTCCCTCAAGGACCATTATTCGCTGCCCCAAATTGATCAGATCCTCCATATAGTTGCTGGAGCCCAAATATTTTCCCTCTTATATGGTTTCTCCGACTACAACCAAATATGGTTCAAGGATGAGGACTAGCATAAGACGATGTTCACCACCAAGTGGGGAACGTTTGCCTATCAGCGCATGCCTTTCGGCTTATCCAATGCTGACACCACATTCCAAAGAGCCATGGATTTGGCCTTTTGAGAGATGCTTAACAAAGTAATTATCATCTACTTGGATGACATGACTGTGTTCTCTCACAAGCGAGAAGATCATGTTCCCCACCTGCAGCAAATATTCAAAAGGTGTCATGAATTTGGCATCTCCATAAACCCAAAGAAGTCTGTCTTCATGGTAAAAGGTGTCACAAATTCGCTTGCCCGCCCAAATTGACAAGAAAGGGCTGTAGTCCTTCTTCGACCAAATCAACTTTGTGCGAAAGTTCATACCAAACTTCGTCTAGGTAATCAAGCCCATGTTTGAGTTGCTAAAAAAGAATACTATGTTCTTATGGACTGAAGAAAGGGTGCAAGCCTTTGAGGAAATCAAAGCTCGAATTGCACAAGGACCGATGTTGATAAAATCAGATTACTCCAAGGATTTCATCCTATACGTGGTTGGAGAACCAGAGAGTTACGTCGCAGTTCTGACCCAAAAGGGAGATGATGGCGAGGAGCGTCCCATTGCATTCCTAAGCCAAGTGATCCAGCCACACAAGGAAAAGTACAACTTCATAGAGTGGTAGGTCCACATTGTCATGAAGTCTCTCCGAAAGTTCAGGCACTTTGTCTCCCAGAGTAATATCACTATCTTTGTGATCCATCGAAACATTTGAAGCTTCATCATTCAAGAAGAACCGGGGCACAAGAGGGTAGGATGGATTGCTAAGATCCAGGAGTTCAACATTGAAGTACAGCCAACCAAGTTAATCAAATGTCAAGCCTTGTGCTAGGAGCTAGCCCAAAGTGTGGCAGCCGAGATATCTGCCTGTGAGTGGGAGGATCCAACAACACACATCAACCTACCCAACTCCTTACCCGAGGAGTGCAACTGGACAGATGAACTGGTGAGATACTTCTGCACCAGAAGATGTCCAGACCACATGAATGCCTCACAAAGAAGGAGGTTTCAGTTAAGTGCTTTGAAGTACACTCTTCACCCCAAGGGGATTTACTTTAAAAACATTGACGACATCCTATTGTGGTGCATTAGAAAATCAGACCAGTCTAGGGTCCTCGGAGAATTTCACTCTGGGATGCCTGGAGGTCATCATTCCACAAGGCCCATGACCTTGAAAATAATCAGGGTTGGGTATTACTGGCCTACCCTATTTACAGATGCTCATGCAGTCTATACCAAGTATGATCAATACCAGAGATTTTCTTGTAGGAACAAAAAAGCACCCCTGCCCCTTCAACCGATCCAAGCCGAGACTTCGTTTCAACAATGGGGTTTGGATTTCATCAGGGTGATTATGCCAAACTCTGCAGTAGGCCACAAGTTCATCTTAACTACCACCGACTACTTCACGCGGTGGGCAGAGGTGATCCCCATGAAGAATGCTAACCAAGAGACGGTCATCAGGTTCCTTGAAATCTTGGTTACCTATTTTGGGGTCCCAGAATCAATAGTGACGGACAATGGTCCGAGGTTTGTAGGTGTAGTACTCATGGAGTACACCAACAAATTTGGCATCTATCACAAGATGTCTTCCAACTACTACCCGCAGGGGAACGGTCTCGTCGAGTCCACCAATAAAAATCTTCTGAAGATCATTCGAAGGACAATAGAGAAGAACAAAAGGACTTGGCACCTGCTCCTGGATCGGGCGCTATGGGCGGACAGAGTTTCATTCAAAATTTCCAGCAAAATGTCCCATTATGCGCTCGTGTATGGCAAAGAAGTTGTCTTGCCAATGCACATTGAAATACCCACTCTCTGGATGCTTGACGAAGAAAGAGGTAGTGGGGATCTAATGGAAGACAGACTTTGCCAACTGTTGTAGTTGGAGGAAGACAGAGAAAAAGTGTACCAGGCCTTCACAAAACATGTTGAAGCAACACAAGGTTGGTTCGCAAAAGGCACCACTACCCGAGTTTTCAAAATCGGGGACCTGGTGCTGAAATGGGACTTGTTGAAGGCGAAGCCTTGCAACCACGAAAAGTTTGATGCCCTCTGGGAGGGCCCCTATCAGATTGCCTGGGTTAATCAGTTCAACGCATATCTGCTTCGGGACATGGAGGGACATCCTCTCCCCATTCCCGTCAACGGGTTCCACCTGAAGATTTACCACCGCTGAAGGCACCCAGAAGGGTCCTTCCTTGTACATATTTCCCTTCTTGTACTCCCAATTTTTTAACATGTAAATATTTTAGTTTTTTACTTATAGTTTACGTAGCCCAAGTCTGAGGCAAAAATCCAACTTCGTAGCAAAGTCGGGTAGCGCCCATCAAATGGTGCGAAGAGGGAAGGGAGTAGTTAAAAGAAAGTTGAGATGCCTAAAATGCCTAAGTTTGGATACCCACCCAACTTCGCAGCGAAGTCGGGCTACGCCTTCTCCGAAGGGCACAGTCGGATGGCAGACTTTGAATAAAAAAAAAAAATCGAACTGCGCCCATAATTGTGGGCGAATTCGGATCGCACTCATTTTTTGGGCGAAGTCTGAGTGCACCCCTTATCTTGGGCGTGCCCTGGTAAGCTGGCACCTAGAAACATGAAGTCCAAGTTGCACCCGTTTTCCAGGTGAGGTTTGGATTGCACCCATTTTTGGGGAGAAGTTCGAAGTTTGCCTAGATTCTGGGCGAAGTCTGAAGTGCGCCCCTTTTTTGGATGAAGTCGGATCATGCCCCCAATTCTGGGCGAAGCCCAAACGGCTCATCATGGACGGTGCCAAAACTTTGTAAGTATGGGCCCGATGCAAAGTTTGACACATGGCAAGGTTGGGTGAATTAATTACAAGGTCTTTTGGAAAGTGTGCCCAATTGACGCCAATGACGTCAGCTACGACACATGGTTCAAGAGAGTTTAAATGATTGCACAGTTACCCATGAAGATACATTTAAAGGGTAAGGTGTGCTTGGGCCAATGACTAATAGGAACATTTTTCAAAAAAATGGGCCCATGCGCAGCCGCCAAGATCATAACGCCTCCACCAACCAAAAGCAAACTGCCCTAACTCCCTCCCTCACGCCATTAATGCTGGAAGTTGCGCTGTCTACAAGAGGACCCTGGCACAGCCAAAAAAATCATAACATTTGAAGCTGACTCCCAGACTACAAAGAATAAAGCTGACAAGCTCTGAAGTTGTTGATCCTATCTCTGATTGTCTCGACAAATATGGATAAAGGGAAAGCGCTCGTACAGGCGCAATCTAGCGAAGATCCACACGAAGCTAACAAGTCTCTAGAATCTAGCGACCATGAGAGTGTAGCACCTCAAAAGGGCAAGAAAGTGAAATCCTAAACAAAGAGGCACGTCGCTGGCCAGACTCTGTCATCGCCAATCAATCATCTGTCTAGTTACAAATATGGTGTTTTCTCTATCAGTCTCACAAAGCTGCGTCTAACTATCACAAAGTGGGTGGGTAAGGTTTCACCTTCCCACCACCTTGGAGCCACATATAATTCAAATCTTTGCCAGTTCTTGTGCCCTCCGACCCACTGGTGCTCGAAGCTGGTTGAGGTGATTGCCGAATATTATAAACCAGCTGTGCAGCATGTGTGCGATAACCAAGGAAGGGTGTTGTTCACTATTTTCTAAGAGAGCGTCCAGACATCGTTCACACCAGGGCTACAGTACAGCCCAGATACAATTATCAAGAGGGTAAACATCAAAGAACATACCGACAGGTTATCTCAGACAAAGTGGATGAGAGAGTTCCTGGATTCAGAGCTGAAGACTCTGCTAAAAGATGTACAGTGGCCAACTGGCCCCATACCACTAGACCGTTTTGAAAACAAATATTTTTACATCATCCTGGCATGGGTCCTTGGCTGTGACTTAGAAAAAATGGTATGGCCATATCAGCTGACAATGGCCGAATGTATCCTACACGGAGAGTTCTATGACTCTACAACACAGAAAAGTGGGAAGCACCCAATCTTCTATGACTGGGCAGATTGATTGGCCTACGCAATTCATATGAGCCTGATGAGACTGCAGCAGAAACAGTCAATGAATTTTTGGTTTTGCTCATTCCTCACATGGCTATGCCTGTACCATATGCATTACCATATGAAAGTCCCCAACCTGAGGAAAGTGAACGAACAAGGAGAGTCGCTCCATGTGTACGAGTGGACTGAGGTCCTGTATCGGAAGGGCTCATTTTACGATTTCAACGTCCAATTTTTGGGCCAGGCCATGGTAAATGGACTACGTCGAAGAAGAATTGGGCCAGGGAAAAAAAAAAAGGTCACATATTTCAATATCCAATGACCTGGGCCAATATTCAGGTCTTCAAAATAGGGCAGCACGTTTATCTTGAACAAGAGCTCATTGATATGGGCCTGATTATGCTGCCATAGTGCTGGAAGTATGACCCAATCGAGGTCCGTGGAAAGTTCACACACATCTATCCTAGACCTGAGATCATGCAAGAAAGGAGAAATAGGACAGGTGCAGATCTCCACTGGCACATTCACTTAATGCAATCATGGCCACCATGGAATGAATTTTACTGTGAGGAGGTCATTTACGATCCTGAGCAAAACCTAGACCATCGGATGGATTCAGCTAGTTTCAAAAGGTTCCTCACTAAGGTGGTGCCACTCAATTGGCATAAGAACAAAATCCTCGAATGCTGGAAGATGAGGTGTCACACGCAGCACGACAAATCATGCTGAAAGAACCTTGTCATTGATGATGAGTTTTTGACACTTTATGACGAACATGTCGACACGTAGTAGCCCTTTGAATTTTTGTCAATTGCATTCCCTGAGGCACAAAAATAAGGTATAAAAGAAGGGCCACCTCTCAGTCATTGTCAACTTTAGTGACTTCCAGCGCGACTCCGACCAGCAGCCAAATGGGCCCAATGCAGACCGTAGCTCTAGAGGCAGTGCCCAAAGCGGTGCAAAGATCAGAAAGGTCAACCCCTAACATGGTCTCTCCAGCTGAAAAGGCATTCGCACTACCATCCAGTAGCCCGAGTGCGGTAGGCATTCTTCTAGCATGACCCTGATACAAGTTTACCATGGGGACATTAGCGTCTGTCGTCCCTCTATTGCTGCTTCCTTTTGGGACAACGTCACTAGAAAAGAAAAAGAAAAGGGTCGAGAGGACCAAACGCCCTAAGAAGCCAGTGCAACAACTAGCCACAGAGTAGCTGCAAGTAGCAGTGCCAGAGGTTGTCTCTTTAGATAGCCTTGAACAGGCTACAATCCTTCCCCCAACGTCGACTCAGGCAGAGCCCGCAGGTACGTCCTCCGTTCCTATCACCCAAGTCCATGTCAGACCTACAAAAACCCCAGCTTCCACTTCATCAGGGCAAGCCGTAGCTGTGTCTCCTGTTTCTCAAGCCACCTCGTCGTCTAGCAGCCTGCACTCATTTGACCAGTTTGCTCAGGATCCCAACGCTTTTCAATCCCTGAGCCAAACCCTAGAGCCCTCACCCATAGTTAGTGCTGAAGCTGCTCCTTCATCTCCACGCCCTTCGCCCCAGTCGACCGAAAACCTACCAGTGCCATCCACGTAGTCTCTTGTCACTCCTAGGACCCGTTCGCCCTCAAAAGCCGCTAACCCCTCTGGTATCCCGCCTACTTCACTATTCACAGGAAAGATGCCGCAACATGCCCAGGAGCTAGAAGACCTCGATTTCATGAGTATCACCAAGGACCAACCTCTAGAAGTAAGAGCCGTGGGAGGGTCAGCCTATTTTATTCAAGGCGTCAAGCGCAGAAGGGCTGAAGAAATAGTTGCCCCAATCAAACACACAAAGTTTGACCTAGATCGGAGAGTGCTTACGACAGAAAATTTGATTCCTAAGGTGAAGAAGCCTCTCTGTGACATGACCAAGGCCGACTATGTTCTTCAAACAAAGGAGAAAAATTTTGATGACATCAACAAAGAATACAAAATCCATAGTATTCATCGTAAAACATACAACCTCCTTTTCAAACATCTTAAGACCCAGGAAGCGCTTTTCCAGCTGCAGAATACTACAAGGTAGCTCGAAGAAGACTTGTCTAGGGCTACCGCGCAGTTAGGGTCAACACAGCAAGAAGTTGAAGATCTTAAGGCCCAGCTGGTTGCCTCCTAGCAGACAGCCAAGCAAGAAAGAAAAGTAGCACTAGAGCAGATTTCACAACTACAGGATTCGTTTAAACAGGTGCAGTCGTAGCTCATAGAGAAAGCATCACAAGCGATGACCTTTTCCAAGAGCAAGGCGAAGGAGATACGTGCAAGTCTGCTACAAGGTTGCAAGCCCAACCTTGTCAAATCCTTGACAGTTCTGGATTTTGTATCCAAAATCGAAGAGGTATCTGCCTAGGGCAAGCCTGTGGTAGAGGAAGCCGAACACCAGGCGAGGCAATGGCTGGACCTGGCTATAAAACTAGAGGAGTTAGAACAAAATGGCCTCCAAATCTCCCCCATGTCACAACTTGCCTCAGAGTAGGCAAATGCAAGGGTAACCTTGCATGCTTATTTTGCTAGGATAGAAAATACCAGAACGGCCAGGAAGGCGCTAGGTGCCCTAGAGCATGAAAAGCACATCCTCCTGGTACCCTTTCACATTCTGTCCAAGCACGGGTGTTTGAGCTATGTTAGATATGACGAGTTTCTCACCCTTGAGTAGGTAAAGAAGAACTAGCTATCCTTCGAGGCAGATACAGCTGAAATTGATAGCTAGAAAGAACCAGTTCAAGAAGTGCAGGTCGCTCAAATGGTGGCGAAGTACTACAAAATCAACTCTTCTTTGGAGGAATTGGGCAAAATATTTAACACCATTGACCTGCACGCGGTCGCTGCATTCCATGCAGTACTCAGAGAGATCAGCGACCCCACTCTCTTCCAAGCCGTAGTCTGGGATCAAGCTAAGGCTGCGCTCGAACGCATAAGCAGGCGGGAGGCCGAAAGTGGAGAGCCTTCAAATTTTGAAGGCGATACTAAGGAGGTGACTTGTGAAAACAAACCTAAAGAAGAATAGTTGCCATGAGGGAAGCGACCAGAGCAGCAAAATATAGGGGAAGGAAGTTCCTCTGCACCCAAAGGATAAAGGCATGGTTCATTACGTCGAGGTGAGCTCGACACCCCACGAGCCACTAGGAATTTTTTCACATTTTGCATAGGGGTGCCATGTTTTTAGTTTTTGCATGTATGCTGCTTTATTCCCTTCCTCCACCTCATCTTCCCTTTTATTCATCTCTCCCTTTCTTCCTCTTCCTCACAGTTTCATTCCCTTTCCTTCTTTCCCCCTTTCTTCCCCCAGTAAGACTTCAGCAGGTGTTCCTTGAAAATTTTCTAAGTGTTGGGGTGACATCCGACTTTATAGTGAATTCAGAGTGCGCCCCTCAGTTGGACTGCAGTAGGGAACCCAAAATGCACAGCAGGACAGGAAATAATTGAAAATTTGACTAAGTGTCAAGGGCAACACCCGACTTCGCAGCGAAGTCGGGGTGCGCCCTTCTTCCTAGGCGTATTAGGGGAACACTATCAAAAAATCAGCTAAAGTGTTGGGGGTGATATCCGACTTCACAGCGAAGTCGGAGTGCGCCCCTCTTCTAGTGCGAAATCTAAACAGCAAAAAAATACAGGCACCGGTGCGACACCTGACTTCGCAACGAAGTCGGAGTGCACCATTTGACCGGTGCGCAGTTGGGTAAAGTCAACTCAAAAGAGTGCTAAGGCAAGAATGCCTTCCAACTGCATTGTCTTCATCTTGGGCCACCCAGTAGTGCCTAAATTCTTGGTGATGTTGGATAAACTGCATTTCAAGGCAGACACATGTCATGCATCAGCATCTGACAAGTGTCCATCTCTGAGATTCTAGCCAAGACTTGATCGCACAAGGACAAATCATGGGATACACTACCGGCACCAACTGTCACTAATTAAGCTAATGTGAAGTGACATCTGCCGCACCTACCTGCATTCTTGCTGACCGAAGACTTGACCAACATTGCCACATAGCTGTATCGCCTTCAAGGACACCATGCTACAAGGACAGTCCGGCTCGACAGAGGTCAGCATCAGCAACTCCTCAGCCACTCGTGTCAGCTACTATCTTGTCTGGGAATTCATGCCCATGAATATAATCAAGGGGAATTTTGGGCTATAAATACCCACCACATTTTGATTGTAAGTGGTGGAAGGGGAATATATTGCTAGGGAACAATTGTAGCTGTGCATTTGCCTCAAATACAGACATATACTTGGTTGTGCTTACTGTCTTTTATCTTGCATGCTGCCTCTCCTTGTCATTTTTGCCTCATGTTTCTTGTGTCATTGCTTGCTATTGTACTGAACTCTGGACTCCAGCATTTGGTGGCCATGTATTCTTGGAATGCATAGATAGAGGATACATGGGATCGCTGATAGCTATAGTTTCAATGTATGTTTGTAGATGAATGTTGTTAGTAGTGGTGATTGATTCATTGCCATGCTGCTTATTCCTCCCACCCAACTCCAATCACATTTGGAATCCCTTTCTGCACTTTTAACTCTTTTCGCATTTTTATCTCTTTCCCTGCACTCTTATCTTAACAAAATCCCACAAGAAGCCGACCTTCTCTAGAGATTGGCATGGAAGGCATCCCTTCCTTCCGGCTTTTCAATCTGGTAGGCGAATCTGGGTGCAATAACAATAAATCTTTTCCTCATGACAGATTCGTAACCAACAGTACCCATCGCATCTTGCATAGTTGAACCATCTTATAGAAGAAAAAATATCATTCTTTTTTATTGATTAAGTCATTGCACTTACGTCATGTTGCACGCCTGTTCGTATACAATGTGCATGCCCTCAAACTCAAGTTTCCCTTTTATGACTATAAAAAAGTAATGTAGGAAAATTAGTATTATTTCATAAATTTCACATGCATGAAAACCGATGTCCACTATTGATCAATAGTAATATCTCCCACTAACATCCGGTGGCCATGTTTATTTAAATTCACATGAAAGTATGGGTGATGAAACAAATGTTACCTAACGACATATCAAATTCGTTAATTTTTTAAGATAAAATTCGTAGTTTGTCGAATTTAAAATTCTCGTGAATAAATTTGCAACTAACCTTAGATAAATTCTCCTTTTTATGGATCGACATGCACAGATCAAACAGTGTATTTCATCTATCTCTCATTAAAACAACCCAATCTACCTTCGTCTATCGCTCGTTCAAACAACCCGATCAACCCAGTCAGGTCACATTTGTCGTTGTAGACTTTATTAGTTGTAGACTTTATTAACTACAAATGATCTACAATGGAGGACCTCAAATCCCCATACAAACACATACAAACACATATTTTTTTGCTGAGGCTCGTAAAAAAAGCCCACAACAAATAATATTTAATATTAATTAAAAAAATTAAACAAGTTTACCTTCATTTGTGTATTGGTAGTTTGGATACCAATACACATCGCGGGTGAAAAAAACAAGTTTGGTAGTTTGGATACCAATTCGCATCGAAGGTCTCTTTGGCACATTACTTTGCATCCCACAACTCAAAAATAGGATATATATACATTTATAATTTATGTCCAAATTTTGAATATGTTTCATTTATTTTTGAAATTTTAAGACTTGATAATTAGACCTATTGGCATTTCAAAGCTGAGATGTTTTTTTTTGGTTTTGATCTCTACATTTTGCCAAAAATATTCCTTTCTTGAATTTCAACCTTTTTCCAAAGATATTCCTTTCTTGAATTTCAATGCTATGAATATTGTCTATGCAATTTTTACTTTTTATGATTCAAAAGAAGCGTGAAAAGAATATTAGATTATATGTATTGTATAAAGCGAGCCATATAAACAACGGAGCATCAAAATTAGTTAGAAATCACATATAAGAATATAGTAGAGAATGAAAGAAAATATAAGAAAAAAACATTAAGTACTAAGGTAGTGATTATTTTTCCAAGAAATTTAATCAATTTTGGGATGATCAAGGGATAAAAACACAATTGACAATAGACTATTCACATAAACAAAATGAAGTAGAAAAAAATAAGAATAAGAAAACATGATGATGGAAGGAAGCATGGTACTAGCAAAAGATTTGGAAAATTATTTATGGGTTGAGATATTTACAAAAATAATGCACATCATTAATATAAGTTTCATAATTACATAATATGACTCCTCATGAGGTTTGCTATGAAAAGAAACCCTTCTTATGTCACTTGAGACTACTTAGTTCTTTGGATTATGTTCATACTAAGATAAGGAAAGAAAGAAGTTATATTTAATGAGACAAGCATACATTTTTTATTTGTTATTCTATTCAAATCAAGTCATATAAATGTTATGACCCCAAATCTAGATAATTCATTTTGTCTAGAGATGTGAATTTTGAAAAGGGGAAGTAAATGGATAGAAAATATAAAAAAACTAAAGATACAATCATAATTGAAGATGTTGGTGTCTCACAAGAATTAATTGGACACACAATAATTTATCCAAAATATGTACATGAGGGAATATAACATTACAATCACATCAAAGGTGTCAAATGTTGGATCAATATTTGGATAGGTTGTTTAAATAAATCTAGGAAAAATCCCAAGAACAAAGAAAAACGGAAAGAGAAGATGTCATGGTAAACAATATACTATTATTCAAGATTGAATTGGAGCACTCGTGTTTTGAAGAAGCAACTCAAATAAAAGTATGGAGAAAATCCATAAAAGAAGAATTCAATGCAGTTGAAAAGAATAATACTTGGGACTTGTGTGAACTTTTAATAATCAAGGAGATAATTGGAGTGATGTGGGTACTTAAATCTAAGTACAACAAGTGATGGATGAATGACAAGGTATAATGCAATGATAGCGGCTAAGGGGTATGCACAACAAATTAGAATAGATTATGATGATAGGTATGCACATATTGCAAAGAAATACACAATAAAATGGTCTTAACCTTGGTAACCCAAAAATATGAATTGTACATAAACATAAATGGTAGGTATGGTGAATTTTATGTTTAATAATTAAAAGGATTTGAAGTGGAATCTAAAGGAGAACATGCATACAATTTAACAAAAAATATTATTTAGAGTATAACAAGCACCAAGGACATGGTATTTGTGAATCAATACATTTTTCATGAAGTGTGGATTTATGGGAATTATAAATAAGACAATATTGTACTACAAAGGGAAGGTGATAATATTGTGATTGTTCATTTGTGTCTTGATAATTTAATTTTCATAACATGATCTTAAAGAATGAAGAGAGAGTTCATGTAAGACATGATGTGTAATGACCCTCCTCGCATGGTTAATGAAAATAATAAATTATGGTAGTCATTTCCTTTTCTTGTGAGACAAGGTATTGATGATGGCTTATTTGAGTGCAGGATAGTCAGAGAAAGGCAATGAAGATAAGCAAGTCAGTGGAAAATATAAAAAGGGGAAATGATGATTCAACTCATGAGCACATGGAAACTCATGTTTACATTCATTTAGATGCATTATTGCATGATTTAATTTGGTTTAAATTGTGCATGCTAACAATGAATGAGAAATATTTTGAGGTGGCGATGATTATGGGAGCCACTAGCTTGAATGATCATGTGATTATGTATTATTGATGCATGAATGTGTATGACTAATTTATGAAATACTCTATTGTTGTCTTGAATGATTAAAAGTGTTAAAGAAGATGTTTTAGTCTTAGAAAAATTATCTTTTATTTGATTTTAGTAAATTTTATCCTTCTATTGTCATTATTGTAGAAAAATGGTGATTTTTACGAAGAAGAATAATTACTTTATTCCTTACCTTTCAAAAAAAGAAATGTTATGCAAAGTGTGGTAGATGTGTTGTTTTGTTAGCATATTTATTTTTAAATACATATAAGGGTGTGGAAAAACAATGGATAAAGGGAAGTGAAGTTCCACGCAAGGCATTGATGGCGGACATAGTGGGAAATTGGAAGACCGAGTTTTCCTCTGTAAAGAAAGTAGTGTTGTTCCAACGAAGATACTTAGTGGGAAAGTAGAAAAATAAAAAAAATGTTATTTTTTATTCATTGCTTGCTATTGATGAGAGGAAGAACTCCGCACTACCAAGGAGTACGTGAAAATTATTTTTCATTAATGAAAATATGGAGTGCAAAAACATGAGGGGAGTCATAATGTTGGATTAATGACACTGAGTTGCGAGGAAATGGGGGGAAGGAGATGACAAAAGGAGAATGGAGGAGGATTGAGTGTATTCGGTTGATGGGTGCAAACAAAAAGTGGATGTGATATTCAGATCAACGAAGTGAACTTAAAATTAACTTGTTCTATGTGCAAACATTTTAGATTTGTTTTGTGAAAGAAAAATAAAGCCACTAGTATGAGAAACAAAACTTTGGTTGAAAATAGAAATTTGCTGGTTGTGTGAATTATTCCATGTATGACAAACAATGCTCATCTAAATGTGTAGACGTAGAATAGTTTCTAATTTCACTCTTATGAATACCGAAAGATGAAAGTAATAAAAAAAAAGATGGTTTTACTATTTTGAAAAACTTGACTATTGGATAACTTAATTTTTGCTTGTATATACTTTGGTAGTGCTATGGATAGCTGATGTGGACTGGATTGTAGCAACAATAACAAAGAATTTTATTTAAAATGATTGTTTTAGATGTTGTTATGACACCACCGTGTAGATTTTAGCAAAAGGGATATAAATGTCTAACTTGTTTGCAATAAATTGAATATGTGGAATGACTTTGTTATATATATTTTTTAAATGAAGAAGGCTTATGTGAAATCTAATGTGGGAAGATTTGGGAATCCCAATACATTCTTGTGCATGTATTCCTATTAAATATTATGTTGCATGTTAGTTGTATGTTTAAATTAAGCCATATCTGATCCCTGATGGATAGCCCAAAATCTGGTGAGAGTTTTGAATGATAGAAAATGGTGGGCGTCATGATAAATATTCATGCACGAATTGGTAGTGGAAACTTACATTGAGGATTTAATGAAACTTTGAGGCTCGCACTAAATTCCTTTCCTATTTGGATGGGAAAAATTATTATGTTGTATAGAGGTCCGCTAGGTATAAACCTATATAGCTATTTTGCACTGCAGTAATAGAGCTTATTGTGAAACAAGGCTTGCTAGAGAAACAATATGTAAACTAAGATTTTCTATATGTGCTTACCAAAAGTAACTGAGTGTTGAGGTTTTAATTTGTTAATGGATATTAAAATATCTTGTAATGTGTAAATAGTGACTATTGATAAATACTTATGAATTTTGTATATGCGCCAAAATGAATTGCTTGTCTATTGAGTAATTTGGTAAATTACTATTGAAATGTATTATCTTGTCTTTTCTATTTCTTTGTTATGCTTCACTTATGTTACGGAGAAAACCATGTTAAACACTGGGTTATAAATTTTAATATTTTCTTTAAAAATCTGAGAAGGCAAGGAGGACCCTAAAAGGGTTGTAGATGTTTGATCTTTCGAGTAGATAGCTAGTGGTGATTAAAAAGGGTGTTACCTAGATTTGGTCTAGCTCAAAGATATACCTTTGTAAAGCCCATGAAATTTCTCAAAAATGAAAAACATTAGTTTAATATTTTCAACCTCATAGCAAGAAAGAATGATGCTAGTGTTGGTAGCAATCCCTCTTTGAATATGCTTTAATTTAAGAAAGGCTAAGAGGGAGAGAGAGTTTAATGTCTAATGTTTTCAACCTCATGAAGTCTCTTTGGGATGCAGAAGAGGGAGATATTTCTACAAATGAATTAGAAGGGGGATCAGAGGAGGTATAGTCTTCCTCAAATAAATATGACTTTCAAGAAGTACATATGAAACTAAAGAAGAAGATAGCTCTATGGGTTCCATTAGAAACAACTAAAAAATAATGAATCTAGGTAGTGGGAGGGGGACAAGGAGACCAACAAAGTTTGAGGTGCTCTTAAATAAAATGGCTCCAGATGTGGTTAATGCCTCCTAGCCTACATTACCTTTGAGCAGAAAGAAGGCTCTGTAATCCTTGAAGTAATGAATTTATCTCATAGAATATTCAGGGTCTGCAAATCCAACTAAACATAAAGTACTAAAATATTTCAAAAAAAGTTTCAATCCTAATATTCTTTTCTTACAAGAAACTAATATGGGTGATGAGGATTTGGATAGATTATGGAGGTTTGTTTATGGATGCTTTGGAATCTTGATTCTAATGAGGGTAAGCTCATTCATCAGTCTTATGCAGAATTGAAGAAAGAACTTTGATGCCTTTAAAAGAAAGCTGAAACATAAATTGTCCTTTAAAGTTTTGTTAGGTGGTAGGCTGATCTATGTTATATCATAACATTATCTTTCTCTTTTGTTCTCTTTTGATGGCTTTTGGATTTCAGTTTCTATTATTTTAGTTTTGAAGGCTAGCCTGTGCTTAATTAACCTTCTCTTTTTCTACCTTTTCTGATATTAAAATTTTAAAAGTTTTCAAAACCTTTGTTTTTCACCCTTAATTATATATATAATAAATATACATAGAAACTATCACGATGAAGTAAACATAACCTTCACCTACCAACTTGACGTTAGCCGCTGCTTGCAACACAGAGCAAGACCATATTCCAACAAGGATGGAGTCCATATGTTAGCCATTAAGGCCGACCGTTGGATGCTAGTCCATGCCCACGCTTACTTTCGGCCGAACAAAAAATTGCTGAAATTGTCCTTAACAAAATTTAAATATATCGAGAAAAGAAATTGTGTCAACGTTTCACAAAGCTTTCGTCACTGCCCCTACGTCACGGTCCAAGCTGCTTTGATATAAAATTGTAGATAGGGGAAACCAAGTTGCTTTTTTTTTTTTTTTAATTGTATTTATATTTTCAAAGTTTTGATTCTGATCACAAAGTCCCGCGTTCAGTATTGATTTAATTAAAATATGTTCAACTAGAATCGAATCCATTGTACTTATCTCGAGTAAAGATCGGTTTCCTACGCATATTCAGAACCCGTGATGTTTTTCTTGTGTTTCCTCTGTCGTGTTTTGCAAACTACTCCTTTGTATAAATTATTTTTGCAATTTCAATGCCGTGAATCTTGGGCAGTGCAATTTTTTTTTTCATTTCCCCATTCACTCCCTCCCAGGGAAAACGTGCTTCCAGAAATTTTATTTTATTTTTCCCCTTTTTCTTCTACAGAAGAAGATTAGATTATCTTGTAGAGCAGCTAGTCGAAGAAAGGGTGGAGCATCATTATAAGTTTTCAAATTGCAACACTAGGAGGACCACAGCACACGCTTTGATATAATACCAAAATCAGTGTTTCTATTTTACATAGACAAAAAAAATTCCTCTTCCTCCTCTTCTTTCCGGCCTTCAGGTGAAGGCTTGGATATTTGTAGGAGGCCCACAACAGAGGTTTTGATATAATAGCCAAATTAGTGTTTCTATTTTAAAAATTCTTCCTCTTCATCTTCTTTCTAGCCTTATATGGCGGAGACTTGGATATTTATAAGAACAACTTTAGAAGAGATAGGATATTACATTGAATACCTTGTACAAATATGAGCTCAACAAGCAGTATAAGCAAGTCTTTGAATAAAAGCAGCTACGGAGGAACTCAGCGATTCCTTTCAATCTGGTCAGTCCATGCATTACTACCCACTCTTCTGATTTGAATCAATAAGAACCATTAGGAAGAAAGTTTAGGTGGGCATAAAAAAATGGTACAATAGGGCCACTTTCTAACGATTGTTACTGTTTTCGTTTAGACCTTAAAAGAAGGGGATTTTGTCAAGTATTAACTAGATAGTATGATCATAGCCTTGTCCAACAATTGTATTATTATAAAAGCGGAATAATATACAAATGTACAGATAAAAGTAGCTTTTTGTTTGAGGTTACATCTGCATGTGTGTCCATATGGTTAAGTTTCATAAAGTTTCTATACTAATGCGGAGCTTTACAGGAGAGAAAAGAACCATTAGATTTATTTTTATGTTTATTATTATAGACATGAGAAATGAGATATATTATTTATTTAAAAATGTTGTATTGTACATTTGTCAATATCGTTTCAGATTGCCATTAACAACAAAATATGTAATGCTCTCAATAAAAATCGTTTCTCAGTTTTAATATTTAAAGCTAATTCTTTTTTTCTTTTTGACCATGACCTGACCTCCCCTGCTTTCAAGCAAGTTACGTATAAGTATTAAATTACTGATAAAATGTCCATCTAAACCACTAATAAAGTAATAGAGTAATTTATATTGTGATGAGAAGCTCTCCTATCTCTGAACACATAAAGAGGAATGGTTAATCACCATGGGCAATGCTAATGCAAACCTTACTCTAATCCAGTTTTAATACGTATACAAATATCTCTATTGTTTTTTAGGCTGTGTTATGTATTTTAATTTTTGTTCTCTTATAGTCAATTACCTATATAAATAAATTTGTAGGAATAAAATTTTAGAGCTCCTTCCCAAGTACTTTATTAGAAAATCAAACCATTTACCATCTGATTATTATTAGATTCATTGATACTAAGCATTAGAAAACATATAGGAATGAATGAAGGAAATAGAAATCAAACAAAATTATTTAATAAAATTAAACTTAGAAATGATTGAAATGGAATCGAGATATCCATAATTTATACTAATAGTGATGTGAAAAAAGGCTACCCCTCATACTCAGGCTTACTCACACTTTATTATTATTTTATAGACAAAATAGAAGAGTGGATTATGAAGGAAGGAAGCAAAGCATTGTACAAATTGCATGATATGGTCTATTATACTGATCTTATATAGATGAATTTGTGCTATTTGTAAAGTACAAAATTAGTTTATAAAGACATCTAGCGACCTTAAATAGGCTTGTATCTTGTTTAATATGCAATTTAAATTAATGAAAAAAAAATAATGGTGGTGCATTTTCAATAATGGTAATGAGCACCAAGATGACATAGAATTGATCGAAGATAGAAAATTCTATAAAATTGCCTTCCCTTAAAATGTCAACCATTTGATGCTATATATAAATAAGATAATAAATATTTAATAAAAGGATACTATTAAAATAAATAAAATTGTAGAATTGGGATGTCAATCCAATGATCACATTATTAAAACACTTGTTTCAACATGCTAATGAGTATCTTACAAAATTATTAAGTTTACCAACCATAATATTGGTAGCTTTATTAATTTTGTTTAAATCATTTAGTAGTTATAAACAAGTATTGCATTAATTATTATAGTGACAACCATGAAGTGTAATGTAGTTAAGATTATAACATTTTTATGAATTTTTCTCATGATTATTTTTTTTATCCTATAGATAATGTCTTGTATGGATAATATTAAAATAATTGTTTCATTTTGTCTTTAGGATATACAATTACAAGAGATATCCATGCTTAGATGTACTTAAGAGCTTTAATATTCTTCTCAAATATCTTGAGTCATCTATTACTCTAGTTTATAAAATGATGAAGAATATCATTATGAGCTAAAAAAATACAAGAAATGTTTCAAAATGTTTTTCATAAATAATAGAGTATTTTTATAATAACTTTAATATCCTTCATGGACTATAGTAGGATTATTTAGTTTTAACATGATTAAAAATTAATTTAAAATAAAGTAGAGCAATGGAGCATATATAAACATGAGATGATATAATAAATACCATAAAGGCATGGATGACATAATTCTAAACTAGAAAATAATAAAAAATCAATTTCATACATGGGTACATAGTTGTATATTTATGGGCTTTAAAATAAGTGAGCATGGATCCCTAGATACCACATGATGGTAACCTCATGGGAGACACTTAATTAAATACACATCAACACTAATCCCACAAGGTAAATCCCCATATTGTATCAACATGTTGTTAATTGAATCTTTATGTATCCACAATATTTTTTTTTTTTGGTATATAGAAGCAATGGTTACAATCACGATTTTTAGTAACTACCAGCACAGCTGGTAGGGTTCAAACTATCTACGAAGGCTCCCAGGACTTCCATCGTCTCGGTACATGGTAACCCGACGTGAGATGGGGACCGCCGGACGCACAAGGGTTGCACCGTCGTCATCAATCCGGCGCACCACTCAAAGGAATCAGATCTGGACTACTGTATGTGCATGGACAAGCCCGTGGGATTGGAACCTAGGTCTCCTCTCAGTAAGCGCCCCAACTTACCAATCCACCTAGACCCACGGACTTATGTATCCACAATATTGATCTAGCATTCACTAGTATGGCTTGTTATAAGATCTTAGTAAAAAGTATTAGCAATAATATCATATGTGTTATATACAAGCACATGAATATAATACCCTCTTAATTAAATTTTCAAATGTGATGAAACTAAATTTCACTATTATTTGTATATTACCATTTTTTAAATTGTTAATCAAATTGATAGTACTTTAGTAATCACAAATAATTGTTGATTTATCTAAGAAAAATTCAAGTTAATTAAAAATAATTTATGTCCAAACACGATCCAATGAAGCATCAAAGATACTATATGATCAAGGAAAAAATAGTTGATATACCTTGCAAATCATAACCCAAGATAAATCTAGAAAAACCTAAAATAAAACAAATGATACATTAAAAATAATATCAAATGTAATATATGGTTGTAGTATGTTAAGTAGTTGTATGAGAGAAAGAAAAAAAATATAAACCTTGTTTAATTAACACAACTAATATTTGAAGGAGTGTATCAAGAAATTTGTAATAGTTAAAGCATAGGATATAGATACTTTTTAGGATGAACATATCAAGTGTGGAGGCAATATCTTAGTACAACACATCAAAAATATTTTAATAAAATCACTAAATGAGTTTTTCTATTAGAATGGATAATTGTCCTATTCATACAATTGCTTAAAAATAAAGATACCAAATATCCTTCAAATTACCACAATATTATGAATAATTATATTTTTATAAAAGTTTTTAGTAGTAGAGTAGAAAGCAAAATCAATAAATGGATAGAAAATTAATAAAATAGGGTAATGGGGAAAACATAGTTTAGACTAAAGTACTTAATAATAGATCATTGCATTACTTTAATGAACATAATGGAGAGAATATTAAATTAAAATAATAAGCTTATTGTTGTATTATGGATATTAATTTTTTTTGACATAATACCTAGATATAAAATATGGAAAAGAATATAAGAACTTGGATACCAACCAAATATATAGTAGATGTACACAAACCTAACCAGTAGTTGGTAGTAAAAATTAAAACTCTATATTGACTATCAAAGTGCTTTAGGAGTGATATTGGCATAAAATATGGTTTTTTATTGTCACCTATTTTATTTTATATTTATATTGATAAATTGGAGTACTTGGTGAAAAGGATAGGAGGAGGGGAAATATAATTGGTTAGTTAACTAGTTAAAATTCTCCTCTATGTCAATGACCTCATCCTAATTGGTAATATGTTCAAAAGTTTAAAAGAATATTAAAGGATTCAAGAAAATTTTGTAAATAAAATGGAATGAATTAAACGATAGAAAGGTAAAAATTATCGCCTTCTCTACTCACACAAAGAAAAACATACATGTATTTTGTTTGAAGGAAATCCATTACATGTAGTAATAAATGCAAATATTTAGGGCTACATTTTCAAATAAAATATAATTTTACGAGATGAAACAAGTATACATAAAATGGAGGGGAATTTTACTTATTGTAAAATAGTGGTAAAAAATATATTTGTTGCATTAGATAACCATTATGGACATTTTTGTGTTATTTATTAGTCCATTAGTGCTATATGCATGTGAGGTGTGGGATAAAAATACATCAAGTTTTAAATAGGGAAAAATATAAAGAATTGAAAAGTGACTAATTACAAGTAATATTATAATTAAAGCATTAGTTACAAATGAGTTTTTTCTTGCAAATTAACTTAAATGCTTTTAAAAAATTAGACCCTATAGAATAAACATTATGAACAACCTAGTGTAAGCCTTCAGTCATATTTAAAAAGGTCATTTTGATGCTTCAACCCTATGGTCAGTCCATGCATTACTACCACTCTTCTGATTTGAATCAATAAGCATTTTTATTTCGCATCCCTTCATTTACTAGAATCTTCTTTCTGGATCGCATAATGCAAACGTTTTAAAGATAATTCGTATGTATAACGGATTTGGATGTTTATTATGTCTTTAAAGCCTTTCCCATAGGGCATTTGGGTTTATGTAAATTGACTATAGCTTCTAAGTGTGAAAGGTGGAATAATACAATCCTCGTCTGTACAGAAGTAAAAGAGAAATGCCAACTAGATAATAATTAAGATAGACCATAAAACAAAACTCTTTCTGAAACACCCATTCCAGGAACACATAGCGTCCTGCGTACATATCTCTTTCTGAAATTTTGGTTTTATCTCCATGGAGTTTATAAAGGGAAGAAACTTCTCTGCTCCCCACAATCTTGATCAGACTTTAAATATGAATAATATTCGTCTTAAAAGAGTTCATGGAGCTGAGTTGAAGGAAATAGTATTTTTAGGAAGAAAGTTTAGGTGGGCATAAAGAAATGGTACAATAGGGTCACTTTCTAACGATTGTTACTGTTCCTTAAATAAGGGGTTTTTTTTGTCAAGTATTAACTAGATAGTATGATCATAGCCTTGTTCAACAATTGTATTATTATAAAAGCGGAATAATATGCAAATGTACAGATAGAAGTAGTTTTTTGTTTGAGGTTACATCTGCATGTGTGTCCATTTGGATAAGTTCCATGAAGTTTCTATACTAATGCGGAGCTTTACAGGGGAGAAAAGAACCATTAGATTTATTTTTATGTTTATTATTATAGACATGAGAAATGAGATATATTATTTATTAAAAAATGTTGTATTGTACATTTGTCAGATTGCTATTAACAACAAAAATATGTAATGCTCTCGACAAAAATCGTTTATCAGTTTTAATATTTAAAGCTAATTTTTTTTTTCTTTTTGACCATGACCTGACCTGACCTCCCCTGCTTTCAAGCAAGTTACGTATAAGTATTAAATTACTGATAAAATGTCCATCTAAACCACTAATAAAGTAATATATATTGTGATGAGAAGCTCTCCTATCTCTGAACACATAAAGAGGAATGGTTAATCACCATGGGCAATGCTAATGCAAACCTTACTCTAATCCATTTTTAATACGTATAAAAATATATCTATTGTTTTTTAGGCTGTGTAATGTATTTTAATTTTTGTTCTCTTATAGTCAATTACCTATATAAGTAAATTTGTAGGAATAAAATTTTAGAGCTCCTTCCCAAGTACTTTATTAGAAAATCAAACCATTTACCATCTGATTATTATTAGATTCATTGATACTAAGCATTAGAAAACATATAGGAATGAATGAAGGAAATAGAAATCAAACAAAATTATTTAATAAAATTAAACTTAGAAATGATTGAAATGGAATCGAGATATCCATAATTTATACTAATAGTGATGGGAAAAAAGGCTACCCCTCGTACTCAGGCTTACTCACACTTTATTATTATTTTATAGAAAAAATAGAAGAGTGGATTATGAAGGAAGGAAGCAAAGCATTGTACAGATTGCATGATATGGTCTATTATACTGATCTTATATAGATGAATTTGTGCTATTTGTAAAATACAAAATTAGTTTATAAAGACATCTAGCGACCTTAAATAGGCTTGTATCTTGTTTAATATGCAATTTAAATTAATGAAAAAAAAATAATGGTGGTGCATTTTCAATAATGATAATGAGCACCAAGATGACATAGAATTGATCGAAGATAGAAAATTCTATAAAATTGCCTTCCTTTAAAATTAGTCAACCATTTGATGCTATATATAAATAAGATAATAAATATTTAATAAAAGGATACTATTAAAATAAATAAAATTGTAGAATTGGGATGTCAATCCAATGATCACATTATTAAAACACTTGTTTCAACATGCTAATGAGTATCTTACAAAATTATTAAGTTTACCAACCATAATATTGGTAGCTTTATTAATTTTTTTAAAATCATTTAGTAGTTATAAACAAGTATTGCATTAATTATTATAGTGACAACCATGAAGTGTAATGTAGTTAAGATTATAACATTTTTATGAATTTTTCTCATGATTATTATTTTTATCCTATAGATAATGTCTTGTATGGATAATATTAAAATAATTGTTTCATTTTGTCTTTAGGATATACAATTACAAGAGATATCCATGCTTAGATGTACTTAAGAGCTTTCATCTTCTTCTCAAATATCTTGAGTCATCTATTACTCTAGTTTATAAAATGATGAAGAATATCATTATGAGCTAAAAAAATACAAGAAATGTATCAAAATGTTTTTCATAAATAATAGAGTATTTTTATAATAACTTTAATATCCTTCATGGACTATAGTAGGATTATTTAGTTTTAACATGATTAAAAATTAATTTAAAATAAAGTAGAGCAATGGAGCATATATAAACATGGGATGATATAATAAATACCATAAAGGCATGGATGACATAATTCTAAACTAGAAAATAATAAAAAATCAATTTCATACATGGGTACATAGTTGTATATTTATGGGCTTTAAAATAAGTGAGCATGGATCCCTAGATACCACATGATGGTAACCTCATGGGAGACACTTAATTAAATACACATTAACACTAATCCCGCAAGGTAAATCCCCATATTGTATCAACATGTTGTTAATTGAATCTTTATGTATCCACAATATATTTTTTTTTTGGTATATAGAAGCAATGGTTACAATCACGATTTTTAGTAACTACCAGCACGGTAGGGTTCAAACTATCTACGAAGGCTCCCAGGACTTCCACCGTCTCGGTACATGGTAACCCGGTGTGAGATGGGGACCGCCGGACGCACAGGGGTTGCACCGTCGTCATCAATCTGGCGCACCACTCAGAGGAATCAGATCTGGGCTACTGTCTGTGCATGCATGGCAAGCCCGTGGGATTGGAACCTAGGTCTCCTCTCGGTAAGCGCCCCAACTTACCAATCCACCTAGACCCACGGACTTATGTATCCACAATATTGATCTAGCATTCACTAGTATGGCTTGTTATAAGATCTTAGTAAAAAGTATTAGCAATAATATCATATGTGTTATATACAAGCACATGAATATAATACCCTCTTAATTAAATTTTCAAATGTGATGAAACTAAATTTCACTATTATTTGTATATTACCATTTTTTAAATTGTTAATCAAATTGATAGTACTTTAGTAATCACAAATAATTGTTGATTTCTCTAAGAAAAATTCAAGTTAATTAAAAATAATTTATGTCCAAACACGATCCAATGAAGCATCAAAGATACTATATGATCAAGGAAAAAATAGTTGATATACCTTGCAAATCATAACCCAAGATAAATCTAGAAAAACCTAAAATAAAACAAATGATACATTAAAAATAATATCAAATGTAATATATGGTTGTAGTATGTTAAGTAGTTGTATGAGAGAAAGAAAAAAAATATAAACCTTGTTTAATTAACACAACTAATATTTGAAGGAGTGTATCAAGAAATTTGTAATAGTTAAAGCATAGGATATAGATACTTTTTAGGATGAAAATATCAAGTGTGGAGGCAATATCTTAGTACAACACATCAAAAATATTTTAATAAAATCACTAAATGAGTTTTTCTATTAGAATGGATAATTTTCCTATTCATACAATTGGATAAAAATAAAGATACCAAATATCCTTCAAATTACCACAATATTATGAATAATTATATTTTTATAAAAGTTTTTAGTAGTAGAGTAGAAAGCAAAATCAATAAATGGATAGAAAATTAATAAAATAGGGTAATGGGCAAAGCATAGTTTAGACTAAAGTACTTAATAATAGATCATTGCATTACTTTAATGAACATAATGGAGAGAATATTAAATTAAAAGAATAAGCTTATTGTTGTATTATGGATATTAATTTTTTTTGACATAATACCTAGATATAAAATATGGAAAAGAATATAAGAACTTGGATACCAACCAAATATATAGTAGATGTACACAAACCTAACCAGTAGTTGGTAGTAAAAATTAAAACTCTATATTGACTATCAAAGTGCTTTAGGAGTGATATTGGCATAAAATATGGTTTTTTATTGTCACCTATTTTATTTTATATTTATATTGATAAATTGGAGTACTTGGTGAAAAGGATAGGAGGAGGGGAAATATAATCGGTTAGTTAACTAGTTAAAATTCTCCTCTATGTTAATGACCTCATCCTAATTGGTAATATGTTCAAAAGTTTAAAAGAATATTAAAGGATTCAAGAAAATTTTGTAAATAAAATGGAATGAATTAAACGATATAAAGGTAAAAATTATCGCCTTCTCTACTCACACAGAGAAAAACATACATGTATTTTGTTTGAAGGAAATCCATTACATGTAGTAATAAATGCAAATATTTAGGGCAACATTTTCAAATAAAATATAATTTTACGAGATGAAACAAGTATACATAGAATGGAGGGGAATTTTACTTATTGTAAAATAGTGGTAAAAAATATATTTGTTGCATTAGATAACCATTATGGACATTTTTGTGTTATTTATTAGTCCATTAGTGCTATATGCATGTGAGGTGTGGGATAAAAATACATCAAGTTTTAAATAGGAAAAAATATAAAGAATTGAAAAGTGACTAATTACAAGTAATTTTATAATTAAAGCATTAGTTACAAATGAGTTTTTTCTTGCAAATTAACTTAAATGCTTTTAAAAAATTAGACCCTATAGAATAAACATTATGAACAACCTAGTAAGCCTTCAGTCATATTTAAAAAGGTCATTTTGATGCTTCAACCCTATGGTCAGTCCATGCATTACTACCACTCTTCTGATTTGAATCAATAAGCATTTTTATTTCGCATCCCTTCATTTACTAGAATCTTCTTTCTGGATCGCATAATGCAAACGTTTTAAAGATAATTCGTATGTATAACGGATTTGGATGTTTATTATGTCTTTAAAGCCTTTCCCATAGGGCATTTGGGTTTATGTAAATTGACTATAGCTTCTAAGTGTGAAAGGTGGAATAATACAATCCTCGTCTGTACAGAAGTAAAAGAGAAATGCCAACTAGATAATAATTAAGATAGACCATAAAACAAAACTCTTTCTGAAACACCCATTCCAGGAACACATAGCGTCCTGCGTACATATCTCTTTCTGAAATTTTGGTTTTATCTCCATGGAGTTTATAAAGGGAAGAAACTTCTCTGCTCCCCACAATCTTGATCAGACTTTAAATATGAATAATATTCGTCTTAAAAGAGTTCATGGAGCTGAGTTGAAGGAAATAGTATTTTTAGGAAGAAAGTTTAGGTGGGCATAAAGAAATGGTACAATAGGGTCACTTTCTAACGATTGTTACTGTTCCTTAAATAAGGGTTTTTTTTTCTCAAGTATTAACTAGATAGTATGATCATAGCCTTGTCCAACAATTGTATTATTATAAAAGCGGAATAATATGCAAATGTACAGATAAAAGTAGTTTTTTGTTTGAGGTTACATCTGCATGTGTGTCCATTTGGATAAGTTCCATGAAGTTTCTATACTAATGCGGAGCTTTACAGGGGAGAAAAGAACCATTAGATTTATTTTTATGTTTATTATTATAGACATGAGAAATGAGATATATTATTTATTAAAAAATGTTGTATTGTACATTTGTCAGATTGCTATTAACAACAAAAATATGTAATGCTCTCGACAAAAATCGTTTATCAGTTTTAATATTTAAAGCTAATTTTTTTTTTCTTTTTGACCATGACCTGACCTGACCTCCCCTGCTTTCAAGCAAGTTACGTATAAGTATTAAATTACTGATAAAATGTCCATCTAAACCACTAATAAAGTAATATATATTGTGATGAGAAGCTCTCCTATCTCTGAACACATAAAGAGGAATGGTTAATCACCATGGGCAATGCTAATGCAAACCTTACTCTAATCCATTTTTAATACGTATAAAAATATATCTATTGTTTTTTAGGCCGTGTAATGTAGTTTAATTTTTGTTCTCTTATAGTCAATTACCTATATAAGTAAATTTGTAGGAATAAAATTTTAGAGCTCCTTCCCAAGTACTTTATTAGAAAATTAAACCATTTACCATCTGATTATTATTAGATTCATTGATACTAAGCATTAGAAAACATATAGGAATGAATGAAGGAAATAGAAATCAAACAAAATTATTTAATAAAATTAAACTTAGAAATGATTGAAATGGAATCGAGATATCCATAATTTATACTAATAGTGATGTGAAAAAAGGCTACCCCTCATACTCAGGCTTACTCACACTTTATTATTATTTTATAGACAAAATGGAAGAGTGGATTATGAAGGAAGGAAGCAAAGCATTGTACAAATTGCATGATATGGTCTATTATACTGATCTTATATAGATGAATTTGTGCTATTTGTAAAATACAAAATTAGTTTATAAAGACATCTAGCGACCTTAAATAGGCTTGTATCTTGTTTAATATGCAATTTAAATTAATGAAAAAAAAATAATGGTGGTGCATTTTCAATAATGGTAATGAGCACCAAGATGACATAGAATTGATCGAAGATAGAAAATTCTATAAAATTGCCTTCCCTTAAAATTAGTCAACCATTTGATGCTATATATAAAAAAGATAATAAATATTTAATAAAAGGATACTATTAAAATAAATAAAATTGTAGAATTGGGATGTCAATCCAATGATCACATTATTAAAACACTTGTTTCAACGTGCTAATGAGTATCTTACAAAATTATTAAGTATACCAACCATAATATTGGTAGCTTTATTAATTTTGTTTAAATCATTTAGTAGTTATAAACAAGTATTGCATTAATTATTATAGTGACAACCATGAAGTGTAATGTAGTTAAGATTATAACATTTTTATGAATTTTTCTCATGATTATTTTTTTTATCCTATAGATAATGTCTTGTATGAATAATATTAAAATAATTTTTTCATTTTGTCTTTAGGATATACAATTACAAGAGATATCCATGCTTAGATGTACTTAAGAGCTTTAATCTTCTTCTCAAATATCTTGATTCATCTATTACTCTAGTTTATAAAATGGTGAAGAATATCATTATGAGCTAAAAAAATACAAGAAATGTATAAAAATGTTTTTCATAAATAATAGAGTATTTTTATAATAACTTTAATATCCTTCATGGACTATAGTAGGATTATTTAGTTTTAACATGATTAAAAATTAATTTAAAATAAAGTAGAGCAATGGAGCATATATAAACATGGGATGATATAATAAATACCATAAAGGCATGGATGACATAATTCTAAACTAGAAAATAATAAAAAATCAATTTCACACATGGGTACATAGTTGTATATTTATGGGCTTTAAAATAAGTGAGCATGGATCCCTAGATACCACATGATGGTAACCTCATGGGAGACACTTAATTAAATACACATCAACACTAATCTCACAAGGTAAATCCCCATATTGTATCAACATGTTGTTAATTGAATCTTTATGTATCCACAATATTTTTTTTTTTTTGGTATATAGAAGCAATGGTTACAATCATGATTTTTAGTAACTACCAGCTATGCTGGTAGGGTTCAAACTATCTACGAAGGCTCCCAGGACTTCCACCGTCTCGGTACATGGTAACCCGGCGTGAGATGGGGACCGCCGGACACACAGGGGTTGCACCATCGTAATCTGGCGCACCACTCAGAGGAATCAGATCTGGGCTCATTGCTCAGTGCATGGCAAGCCCGTGGGATTGGAACCTAGGTCTCCTCTCGCTAAGCGCCCCAACTTACCAATCCACCTAGACCTACGGACTTATGTATCCACAATATTGATCTAGCATTCACTAGTATGGCTTGTTATAAGATCTTAGTAAAAAGTATTAGCAATAATATCATATGTGTTATATACAAGCACATGAATATAATACCCTCTTAATTAAATTTTCAAATGTGATGAAACTAAATTTCACTATTATTTGTATATTACCATTTTTTAAATTGTTAATCAAATTGATAGTACTTTAGTAATCACAAATAATTGTTGATTTCTCTAAGAAAAATTCAAGTTAATTAAAAATAATTTATGTCCAAACACCATCCAATGAAGCATCAAATATACTATATGATCAAGGAAAAAATCGTTGATATACCTTGCAAATCATAACCCAAGATAAATCTATAAAAACCTAAAATAAAACAAATGATACATTAAAAATAATATCAAATGTAATATATGGTTGTAGTATGTTAAGTAGTTGTATGAGAGAGAGAAAAAAAATATAAACCTTGTTTAATTAACACAACTAGTATTTGAAGGAGTGTATCAAGAAATTTGTAATAGTTAAAGCATAGGATATAGATACTTTTTAGGATGAACATATCAAGTGTGGAAGAAATTCACCGTAGGTATTTGAAGGCTCCTGACTCAAATTCTGAGAAGGGTCCTTCCACCAAAAATTCAATTTGAGCAACCGCTCCTCGATGAAAGGGATAAAAAATAGGAGATATAGAATTTGATAGATAAAGCCTTCATTTTAGAGCACTTGGATCTTGCATCCTACCTAAATCCTGAAGAAACACCTGGAAATAAAAAAGCTGAGGCTATTGAAAATACCAGGTTGAAAACCAAGAACCCAAACTACCATCCACACCTTCCAACCTGGAGAATCCACCCAACCAAATATTGGAGGAAGCTAAAAATAACCATATAGTAGAGAATGAGGAGCCATTAAAGAATACATGTGGATCAGACACTAACTTAGAAGCACTAACAACATGAAAATTCTACTCAACACTAGTGCTTTTAGGTTAAAAAATAAATCCCTATTTTTCTCGACAAGATAGGTCATACCCAACAAGCCATTTGAGAATATTGCACTTAAGAAAGAGCAATCAGAATAACAACTACACCTAAGAAGCTCAAAGGAGAGAACAACAAGAAACCTAACATAAAATTGATAACCAATAAAATTACAGGGGCTAGAAAACTAAACCATAACTCCAAAAAGAAACAAGCCAGAACTAAGGTAACTAGCAAAATAAAAATCAACCGTATCCACTATAATCATGAAGCTCTAAAAGATTATAGCGGATAAAGTGTGACAAAGTTAGGCAAGAAACAATACTATGAAATTTTTTGGAGAACAACCACTCTCGTGACCATAGGATAGAAAGATCAAGAAGCACCCAACACCGTCAAGTACTTGAGATGGAAAAGGGAAGGATCCCGAAGAAAAGAATGTCTATTACTCTTTTATCATATCATGAATTTTTAATTACTCTATTGTAAATTATTTTCATCAATTTCCCATTTTAATTTTCTTTTCATGTTATATTTCTACCAATTTTTCTTTTGAGTCAAAAGCATCAATTGACACATTAATATGGTTTTAACCTCTTACTTGTTTTGAGCATATATGTTAAACATTGATACAATGGTTCTCCTTATAATGAAAATATTCTTAATTTTTTTAATATTATAGGATAAAAAGTCGAAACATTAAATCTTACTCATTTAGGAAAAAGTATTTTTGGACTCTTTTCAACTCTTTTAAAGTTATAGCAACCAAAAAGGATAGCAGTATACTATTACTGGTAAGGACCCCATGATTGTGGATAATTTTGACTTGAAGGATTTTCATCCACAAGCTAAGAATTCTAAGCTGATTTTGGAAGTGGGAGGCACAAGGAGGATCCACAACCCTAGATTCCATTTGGATGGTTACAACCCAAAGGCTATTAATTTCGATGATTTTAAAGTTGCAACATCCTATGATTAATTCCATGCAGGTATCAATTTATTGCATAGAGGAAGTACTGGCCCTCATGGGATGGCAAGTCACCAATGCAGATAAATTTAAGGAGGTGAATGAAACAGGTCCTAGCAGGACTAAGTTCTGACTTTGGGTGGTTGTTTGCTATCTATCTATTTTTCTCGGTCTTTGTTGTCTGCATGCTTGGTCTATTTTATTTAATTTTTTGGGTCTGCATGCTCCGTTGGTTCCCATTTTCCTAATGTTTTAAAAATAAATTTTCCTAATTTTTAATTACACAATTGAATTCATCTATATATTTAGCATGTCATATATACATTCCAAACCCCTTATTATACATATTCTTATACAATTATTTAAGTAATAGTTACAATCAAATTTATGTTTGAGGTACCTATATGAAGGAACCACATCTAAATTCTCACATTCAAATGTTATAGTTGTATGTTCATATTGGAAACATATAACCGTTACCTTAGTTTTACTTATATTGAATATTGTTTCAAAGTAATTATAAAATTTATCTAACTCTTTTATATATTTTTGTAAGCTATAAATGACATCATATTATCTATATATTGTTTCAATATTGTTTCAAAGTAACATCATATTATCTATATAAATGACAATAATAAAGCATACCTTGCAATACAGAAACCTCTTTCTCATTTAGATCCACTCTTTTAAACATTCAATAATTTCATGCAAATTATAATTTGGCTATGATTTCATTCTCATACATTTATCCTTCCTCTTACAATAAATGTATATGAAGTGAATATAAGAACAGGATCTTGTAAGTGTCTTCAATTCACGAAAAAAGAACTACTATTACATATCATGTGAGTATTTAGGTATTTAGGTATTAGGTATTTAGGTTCATATACATAATTATCACTAAATAATAAGATTTAATTATAAATAAAAAAATTTAGAATATCACTTGAGATATAAGTGAAATACATATAAGATCATTTTTAGAGGAAATATAATAAGTCCCATGTCAAAAGGATAATAAAATTATTAATATATGGTTTAAAAATCTATTGATCAATTTTTAAAATCCCATATTGCAATAAGTAAATGAAATGCCTTAATATTATATGCTAATGGAAATGGTAAATCTTTTCTTCAACTAATATTATTTCTAACATACATGCTTGTTCCATTTTAATAGTTAGAAAATGTGTAATACTCAAACCATGTAATGTCAAAATTTGATATATAATAGAATAGGATAATGATTATTTCTTATTACTTATCTTATTATAATAAAAAAATACACTTGGATTCCCATTTATCTTCATAATAATTACAATTAGGTGTATCCACTCTAAATTGTTTACACTAAAAATAAATCCAACATCCAAGAAATTATCTTATAAAAATTAGACTTCATTTCATTTTGGTGGAAGAAAGTGTTAATGTTCACTTGATTTTACCATTGACATTGTATTGTGAAAAAGTTATTGTGAACATTTTAAGGCAATTCTAGTAGTATTACTTTATTATTGTCCATTGGTTTAGTTCTTTAATGCCTTTGATAACTTGTATTATGATTGTATTTTATACCCTTTATTTTACAACCATTTATCATCAATTGAAGAAGATTATTTATTTATTAGTGATATTACTTACGTGTAAGGGTGCATTACATATATATGTTATCTTTATATTATTTACTTTTATGTTATTGAACAACATGCTAATTCACTTCATCTATAAATATATTGTAAATTCTATAATTGTATCATATTAGATGTGAATCTCCATTACATGATATAGAATATTGATCATCTTATTATCTATAGTGATTCCATAAGTGTATTGAGTAATATTTTATAAAAATTGATGATGATGAATATTTACAACTATCCCTAGTTGTCAATAAATTCTAGGGTAAATTTTAGTGCATGAAAGGGTCTTTATGTTTTAATATCGAGAGAAAACCATAGTAGGTTATGGCGGTTTTTACTATATTTTGATGAAGAAGCATATGTGCTCAATATGTGTTATTTCAAAACCATTAGAGATATGGTTGAACCCTCAAAAATTAAAAATTCATTATATGTGTTATTTCATGTTAGATTTATCATCTAAATATTTATTTTAATTTTAAAATGGTTTATATTATCTATATCTTTTTTTTTTTGGTAAGTAGTGTTTGTATTTACAGAGGGTTTTAACAAGGATCCCAAAACCCGATTACATAAGCAATGGGCCTAGGGCATCAATCCCTTGAAACCGAACACCAAAACAGAAATTCCGCCTAGCGATAACGTAAGCATGAAACAATCCCTCTCGCTGGGAAACAAACAAATAAGAAAGAAAGTAGTTTTGGAGATCCCGCCCGATGGGGAGTAGCCAAAAACCACCATCGAGAAGATCCCACCCAGTAGGAAGCAAAGAAAAACTGTTATAATAAAATTTTGCCTCGTGGGAAGCAGTCAAAACCACCACAAACAATCCCGCTTAGCAGAAAGCAACAGGGAAATCCCACCATCCGGGAAACCAGCAAAAAAGAAAGGATCCCGCCTTGTGGGAAAAGCGGCGGATTTGGCGGATCCCGCCCTATGGAGAAACCAGCCGCCCATCGGGAAAACATTTCGTTCAGCGAGAGCCATCTCCGCAGGAAGCCGACAGCCAGCACAGAGAGGATCCAACCCAACAGGAAGTGACCACAGAGTTGCACCACAAGGAACCCGCCTCGGGAAAACAAAAGAGGATCCCAGTAGCAGGGACCAAGAATCCCGTCCAAGAATAGAGCCTGTCGAGGATTCACAAGAAAAAATGGGGAAGCTGTCCAAACCCTAAACCGCCACCTCCATCGCACCGAGAAACGTAGGGGACCAGATCCATGCGAATAACCTGCAAAAAACCCGTGGGGAAGCCTCGAGGGAAAAGGGAAGGGATCCCCAACCAAACAGGGGATCCCTAGGAAGCACCGATCCGAAAAAACAACCAAGGAAACCCTAGCCGACTGGGAGGGCGCAGATAGTGGAGAAGGATCTCCCCCCGGGAGATCATCTGCAAACAACCACTCCTCGGGAGGGATGACTTGGGTTGAGCCAGGGACTGGGCAGGAACCAGGAGCCATGGGAGGGGAGCAGGGGAGGGACCAGAGCCCTCCCCTCTCTAATTTCTTCCCTCACCATCCAATTTACATTAAATTTTAGTGAAACATTGCATCTATATTATCTATATCTTAATTTAAAATTAAAAATTTATATCTTCAAGCAGTTCATGAAATAATTCCAATTTTAGGAAGAAGGTTATTTGGAAAAATATATTTCATTATGGATATGTATTTGATGAATAGCACGTAAAATTTGGTGGATGCCCACAAACATCTCTTCTAGTATGTCCATTGGTCATATGTGCCTAAGGGACCTTTGGAGGCATCAAGATAGGTTTCACTTGTCTTTTTATTTGTGAATGAAATACTATTTATTTATAAAAACATGGAAAGCTATCATATAATATGGAGAAGAAATTAGCATTGGATTAAAACTTGTGAAAATCTTGGGATTCATATGTTCAAAAACTATTGTTATTTTTACAACA
Organism: Wollemia nobilis; assembly: GCA_028583015.1. NCBI lineage: Eukaryota > Viridiplantae > Streptophyta > Pinopsida > Araucariales > Araucariaceae > Wollemia > Wollemia nobilis. The sequence continues at coordinate 60,241 of JAQPPZ010002643.1, forward strand.
ATGTATGGATTGAAGTGCATGTTCTTGTTCCTATTGTGGATGATGACATAGTGGAGAGTGTAGTGAGTGCTAATATTTTATAATATTATTATGGTGGGTTTTATATGCACATAGTCTTCCCAACTGTATTCCCTCATATAAACACAAACACATGACCATTTATGAAGGTTGACCATTACAACAATTATGGACCCATGGATATTTTAAATAGTTTGGAGTGTATACATTTTATTTTCTTGTTAGATGATTTTCTTTGAATCCTTTACCCTTTGGTCTATGTTGCTATTTATAGTACTTTTTAAGTTGTCAAAGAGAAGTAGTCAATGGTTGACATGGTGCTTATATGTGCATATACTAATATATATAAGATTATATATCTATCTATATATATATATATATATATATATATATGAAAGCACGAGGATACGAAAACAAAAAGGAAAATCTAAGATGCAATGCAACCGAAACAAAAGATAACGTTAAATCCCATGAATTGAAAGTGCATGAAAGGAAAGAAGCATAAACAAATCGAAACCAAATAAAAAGCCAATATGGAAGACAACATTTTTTATTAATATGCTTCATAACTCGGTTACAATTCACCTCCTCCATTCTTAGGGGCTAGGAGCATTAAATGTGTTCTTGTCACATCAATGGATGCTATTCCTTCTTTCGCGTGCCCACATATAAAATGGGCAAACCAAATGTCGTCGTCGCTTGCATTAATGAGTCTTGACTCCTTTTTTCTCCTCTAATTTTTAGACCCTATGTTCAAGGAAACAAAAAATAGTCAATAGCACGTGTAGATAAAATGAAACATGCAATCCCCAAGCCTGTGATTAGTACATGCAAAATATAAATAAAATGATAACTGACATAGATCCAAATGAACTAAAAAATTGACAGGGGCATCAAAAAATCACAAGGAAGACACTACAAATAGAACAGTTGGAAAATTCACCACAAAAACTATTTCTTGTGATAAACAAAAATCTAGTAGGAAATTCACCGTAGGTATTTGAAGGCTCCTGACTCAAATTCTGAGAAGGGTCCTTCCACCAAAAATTCAATTTGAGCAACCGCTCCTCGATGAAAGGGATAAAAAATAGGAGATATAGAATTTGATAGATAAAGCCTTCATTTTAGAGCACTTGGATCTTGCATCCTACCCAAATCCTGAAGAAACACCTGGAAATAAAAAAGCTGAGGCTATTGAAAATACCAGGTTGAAAACCAAGAACCCAAACTACCATCCACACCTTCCAACCTGGAGAATCCACCCAACCAAATATTGGAGGAAGCTAAAAATAACCATATAGTAGAGAAGGAGGAGCCATTAAAGAATACATGTGGATCAGACACTAACTTAGAAGCACTAACAACATGAAAATTCTACTCAACACTAGTGCTTTTAGGTTAAAAAATAAATCCCTATTTTTCTCGACAAGATAGGTCATACCCAACAAGCCATTTGAGAATATTGCACTTAAGAAAGAGCAATCAGAATAACAACTACACCTAAGAAGCTCAAAGGAGAGAACAACAAGAAACCTAACATAAAATTGATAACCAATAAAATTACAGGGGCTAGAAAACTAAACCATAACTCCAAAAAGAAACAAGCCAGAACTAAGGTAACTAGCAAAATAAAAATCAACCGTATCCACTATAATCATGAAGCTCTAAAAGATTATAGCGGATAAAGTGTGACAAAGTTAGGCAAGAAACAATACTATGAAATTTTTTGGAGAACAACCACTCTCGTGACCATAGGATAGAAAGATCAAGAAGCACCCAACACCGTCAAGTACTTGAGAGATAAACAAAAATCTAGTAGGAAATTCACCGTAGGTATTTGAAGGCTCCTGACTCAAATTCTGAGAAGGGTCCTTCCACCAAAAATTCAATTTGAGCAACCGCTCCTCGATGAAAGGGATAAAAAATAGGAGATATAGAATTTGATAGATAAAGCCTTCATTTTAGAGCACTTGGATCTTGCATCCTACCCAAATCCTGAAGAAACACCTGGAAATAAAAAAGCTGAGGCTATTGAAAATACCAGGTTGAAAACCAAGAACCCAAACTACCATCCACACCTTCCAACCTGGAGAATCCACCCAACCAAATATTGGAGGAAGCTAAAAATAACCATATAGTAGAGAAGGAGGAGCCATTAAAGAATACATGTGGATCAGACACTAACTTAGAAGCACTAACAACATGAAAATTCTACTCAACACTAGTGCTTTTAGGTTAAAAAATAAATCCCTATTTTTCTCGACAAGATAGGTCATACCCAACAAGCCATTTGAGAATATTGCACTTAAGAAAGAGCAATCAGAATAACAACTACACCTAAGAAGCTCAAAGGAGAGAACAACAAGAAACCTAACATAAAATTGATAACCAATAAAATTACAGGGGCTAGAAAACTAAACCATAACTCCAAAAAGAAACAAGCCAGAACTAAGGTAACTAGCAAAATAAAAATCAACCGTATCCACTATAATCATGAAGCTCTAAAAGATTATAGCGGATAAAGTGTGACAAAGTTAGGCAAGAAACAATACTATGAAATTTTTTGGAGAACAACCACTCTCGTGACCATAGGATAGAAAGATCAAGAAGCACCCAACACCGTCAAGTACTTGAGATGGAAAAGGGAAGGATCCCGAAGAAAAGAATGTCTATTACTCTTTTATCATATCATGAATTTTTAATTACTCTATTGTAAATTATTTTCATCAATTTCCCATTTTAATTTTCTTTTCATGTTATATTTCTACCAATTTTTCTTTTGAGTCAAAAGCATCAATTGACACATTAATATGGTTTTAACCTCTTACTTGTTTTGAGCATATATGTTAAACATTGATACAATGGTTCTCCTTATAATGAAAATATTCTTAATTTTTTTAATATTATAGGATAAAAAGTCGAAACATTAAATCTTACTCATTTAGGAAAAAGTATTTTTGGACTCTTTCCAACTCTTTTAAAGTTATAGCAACCAAAAAGGATAGCAGTATACTATTACTGGTAAGGACCCCATGATTGTGGATAATTTTGACTTGAAGGATTTTCATCCACAAGCTAAGAATTCTAAGCTGATTTTGGAAGTGGGAGGCACAAGGAGGATCCACAACCCTAGATTCCATTTGGATGGTTACAACCCAAAGGCTATTAATTTCGATGATTTTAAATTTGCAACATCCTATGATTAATTCCATGCAGGTATCAATTTATTGCATAGAGGAAGTACTGGCCCTCATGGGATGGCAAGTCACCAATGCAGATAAATTTAAGGAGGTGAATGAAACAGGTCCTAGCAGGACTAAGTTCTGACTTTGGGTGGTTGTTTGCTATCTATCTATTTTTCTCGGTCTTTGTTGTCTGCATGCTTGGTCTATTTTATTTAATTTTTTGGGTCTGCATGCTCCGTTGGTTCCCATTTTCCTAATGTTTTAAAAATAAATTTTCCTAATTTTTAATTACACAATTGAATTCATCTATATATTTAGCATGTCATATATACATTCCAAACCCCTTATTATACATATTCTTATACAATTATTTAAGTAATAGTTACAATCAAATTTATGTTTGAGGTACCTATATGAAGGAACCACATCTAAATTCTCACATTCAAATGTTATAGTTGTATGTTCATATTGGAAACATATAATCGTTACCTTAGTTTTACTTATATTGAATATTGTTTCAAAGTAATTATAAAATTTATCTAACTCTTTTATATATTTTTGTAAGCTATAAATGACATCATATTATCTATATATTGTTTCAATATTGTTTCAAAGTAACATCATATTATCTATATAAATGACAATAATAAAGCATACCTTGCAATACAGAAACCTCTTTCTCATTTAGATCCACTCTTTTAAACATTCAATAATTTCATGCAAATTATAATTTGGCTATGATTTCATTCTCATACATTTATCCTTCCTCTTACAATAAATGTATATGAAGTGAATATAAGAACAGGATCTTGTAAGTGTCTTCAATTCACGAAAAAAGAACTACTATTACATATCATGTGAGTATTTAGGTATTTAGGTATTAGGTATTTAGGTTCATATACATAATTATCACTAAATAATAAGATTTAATTATAAATAAAAAAATTTAGAATATCACTTGAGATATAAGTGAAATACATATAAGATCATTTTTAGAGGAAATATAATAAGTCCCATGTCAAAAGGATAATAAAATTATTAATATATGGTTTAAAAATCTATTGATCAATTTTTAAAATCCCATATTGCAATAAGTAAATGAAATGCCTTAATATTATATGCTAATGGAAATGGTAAATCTTTTCTTCAACTAATATTATTTCTAACATACATGCTTGTTCCATTTTAATAGTTAGAAAATGTGTAATACTCAAACCATGTAATGTCAAAATTTGATATATAATAGAATAGGATAATGATTATTTCTTATTACTTATCTTATTATAATAAAAAAATACACTTGGATTCCCATTTATCTTCATAATAATTACAATTAGGTGTATCCACTCTAAATTGTTTACACTAAAAATAAATCCAACATCCAAGAAATTATCTTATAAAAATTAGACTTCATTTCATTTTGGTGGAAGAAAGTGTTAATGTTCACTTGATTTTACCATTGACATTGTATTGTGAAAAAGTTATTGTGAACATTTTAAGGCAATTCTAGTAGTATTACTTTATTATTGTCCATTGGTTTAGTTCTTTAATGCCTTTGATAACTTGTATTATGATTGTATTTTATACCCTTTATTTTACAACCATTTATCATCAATTGAAGAAGATTATTTATTTATTAGTGATATTACTTACGTGTAAGGGTGCATTACATATATATGTTATCTTTATATTATTTACTTTTATGTTATTGAACAACATGCTAATTCACTTCATCTATAAATATATTGTAAATTCTATAATTGTATCATATTAGATGTGAATCTCCATTACATGATATAGAATATTGATCATCTTATTATCTATAGTGATTCCATAAGTGTATTGAGTAATATTTTATAAAAATTGATGATGATGAATATTTACAACTATCCCTAGTTGTCAATAAATTCTAGGGTAAATTTTAGTGCATGAAAGGGTCTTTATGTTTTAATATCGAGAGAAAACCATAGTAGGTTATGGCGGTTTTTACTATATTTTGATGAAGAAGCATATGTGCTCAATATGTGTTATTTCAAAACCATTAGAGATATGGTTGAACCCTCAAAAATTAAAAATTCATTATATGTGTTATTTCATGTTAGATTTATCATCTAAATATTTATTTTAATTTTAAAATGGTTTATATTATCTATATCTTTTTTTTTTTGGTAAGTAGTGTTTGTATTTACAGCGGGTTTTAACAAGGATCCCAAAACCTGATTACATAAGCAATGGGCCTAGGGCATCAATCCCTTGAAACTGAACACCAAAACAGAAATTCCGCCTAGCGGTAACAATGAAGCATGAAACAATCCCTCTCAGCGGGAAACAAACAAATAAGAAAGAAAGTAGTTTTGGAGATCCCGCCCAGCGGGGAGTAGCCAAAAACCACCATCGAGAAGATCCCACCCAGTAGGAAGCAAAGAAAAACTGTTACAATAAAATTTTGCCTCGTGGGAAGCAGTCAAAACCACCACAAACAGTCCCGCTTAGCAGGAAGCAACAGGGAAATCCCACCATCCGGGAAACCAGCAGAAAAGAAAGGATCCCGCCTTGTGGGAAAACCGGCGGATTTGGCGGATCCTGCCCTATGGAGAAACCAGCCGCCCATCGGGAAAACATTTCGTTCAGCGAGAGCCATCCTGCAGGAAGCCGACAGCCAGCACAGAGAGGATCCAACCCAACAGGAAGTGACCACAGAGTTGCACCACAAGGAACCCGCCTCGGGAAAACAAAAGAGGATCCCAGTAGCAGGGACCAAGAATCCCGTCCAAGAATAGAGCCTGTCGAGGATTCACAAGAAAAAATGGGGAAGCTGTCCAAACCCTAAACCGCCACCTCCATCGCACCGAGAAACGTAGGGGACCAGATCCATGCGAATAACCTGCAAAAAACCCCAGGGGGAAGCCCGAGGGAAAAAGGGAAGGGATCCCCAACCAAACAGGGATCCCTAGGAAGCACCAGTCTGAAAAAACAACCAAGGAAACCCTAGCCGACTGGGAGGGGCGCAGATAGTGGAGAAGGATCTCCCCCCAGGAGATCATCTGCAAACAACCACTCCTCGGGAGGGATGACTTGGGTTGAGCCAGGGATCGGGCGAGAACCGGGAGCCATGGGAGGGGTAGCGGGGGAGGGACCAGAGCCCTCCCCTCTCTACTTTCTTCCCTCACCATCCAATTTACATTAAATTTTAGTGAAACATTGCATCTATATTATCTATATCTTAATTTAAAATTAAAAATTTATATCTTCAAGCAGTTCATGAAATAATTCCAATTTTAGGAAGAAGGTTATTTGGAAAAATATATTTCATTATGGATATGTATTTGATGAATAGCACGTAAAATTTGGTGGATGCCCACAAACATCTCTTCTAGTATGTCCATTGGTCATATGTGCCTAAGGGACCTTTGGAGGCATCAAGATAGGTTTCACTTGTCTTTTTATTTGTGAATGACATACTATTTATTTATAAAAACATGGAAAGCTATCATATAATATGGAGAAGAAATTAGCATTGGATTAAAACTTGTGAAAATCTTGGGATTCATATGTTCAAAAACTATTGTTATTTTTACAACAATGTATGGATTGAAGTGCATGTTCTTGTTCCTATTGTGGATGATGACATAGTGGAGAGTGTAGTGAGTGCTAATATTTTATAATATTATTATGGTGGGTTTTATATGCACATAGTCTTCCCAACTGTATTCCCTCATATAAACACAAACACATGACCATTTATGAAGGTTGACCATTACAACAATTATGGACCCATGGATATTTTAAATAGTTTGGAGTGTATACATTTTATTTTCTTGTTAGATGATTTTCTTTGAATCCTTTACCCTTTGGTCTATGTTGCTATTTATAGTACTTTTTAAGTTGTCAAAGAGAAGTAGTCAATGGTTGACATGGTGCTTATATGTGCATATACTAATATATATAAGATTATATATCTATCTATATATATATATATATATATATATATATATATGAAAGCACGAGGATACGAAAACAAAAAGGAAAATCTAAGATGCAATGCAACCGAAACAAAAGATAACGTTAAATCCCATGAATTGAAAGTGCATGAAAGGAAAGAAGCATAAACAAATCGAAACCAAATAAAAAGCCAATATGGAAGACAACATTTTTTATTAATATGCTTCATAACTCGGTTACAATTCACCTCCTCCATTCTTAGGGGCTAGGAGCATTAAATGTGTTCTTGTCACATCAATGGATGCTATTCCTTCTTTCGCGTGCCCACATATAAAATGGGCAAACCAAATGTCGTCGTCGCTTGCATTAATGAGTCTTGACTCCTTTTTTCTCCTCTAATTTTTAGACCCTATGTTCAAGGAAACAAAAAATAGTCAATAGCACGTGTAGATAAAATGAAACATGCAATCCCCAAGCCTGTGATTAGTACATGCAAAATATAAATAAAATGATAACTGACATAGATCCAAATGAACTAAAAAATTGACAGGGGCATCAAAAAATCACAAGGAAGACACTACAAATAGAACAGTTGGAAAATTCACCACAAAAACTATTTCTTGTGATAAACAAAAATCTAGTAGGAAATTCACCGTAGGTATTTGAAGGCTCCTGACTCAAATTCTGAGAAGGGTCCTTCCACCAAAAATTCAATTTGAGCAACCGCTCCTCGATGAAAGGGATAAAAAATAGGAGATATAGAATTTGATAGATAAAGCCTTCATTTTAGAGCACTTGGATCTTGCATCCTACCCAAATCCTGAAGAAACACCTGGAAATAAAAAAGCTGAGGCTATTGAAAATACCAGGTTGAAAACCAAGAACCCAAACTACCATCCACACCTTCCAACCTGGAGAATCCACCCAATCAAATATTGGAGGAAGCTAAAAATAACCATATAGTAGAGAAGGAGGAGCCATTAAAGAATACATGTGGATCAGACACTAACTTAGAAGCACTAACAACATGAAAATTCTACTCAACACTAGTGCTTTTAGGTTAAAAAATAAATCCCTATTTTTCTCGACAAGATAGGTCATACCCAACAAGCCATTTGAGAATATTGCACTTAAGAAAGAGCAATCAGAATAACAACTACACCTAAGAAGCTCAAAGGAGAGAACAACAAGAAACCTAACATAAAATTGATAACCAATAAAATTACAGGGGCTAGAAAACTAAACCATAACTCCAAAAAGAAACAAGCCAGAACTAAGGTAACTAGCAAAATAAAAATCAACCGTATCCACTATAATCATGAAGCTCTAAAAGATTATAGCGGATAAAGTGTGACAAAGTTAGGCAAGAAACAATACTATGAAATTTTTTGGAGAACAACCACTCTCGTGACCATAGGATAGAAAGATCAAGAAGCACCCAACACCGTCAAGTACTTGAGAGATAAACAAAAATCTAGTAGGAAATTCACCGTAGGTATTTGAAGGCTCCTGACTCAAATTCTGAGAAGGGTCCTTCCACCAAAAATTCAATTTGAGCAACCGCTCCTCGATGAAAGGGATAAAAAATAGGAGATATAGAATTTGATAGATAAAGCCTTCATTTTAGAGCACTTGGATCTTGCATCCTACCCAAATCCTGAAGAAACACCTGGAAATAAAAAAGCTGAGGCTATTGAAAATACCAGGTTGAAAACCAAGAACCCAAACTACCATCCACACCTTCCAACCTGGAGAATCCACCCAACCAAATATTGGAGGAAGCTAAAAATAACCATATAGTAGAGAAGGAGGAGCCATTAAAGAATACATGTGGATCAGACACTAACTTAGAAGCACTAACAACATGAAAATTCTACTCAACACTAGTGCTTTTAGGTTAAAAAATAAATCCCTATTTTTCTCGACAAGATAGGTCATACCCAACAAGCCATTTGAGAATATTGCACTTAAGAAAGAGCAATCAGAATAACAACTACACCTAAGAAGCTCAAAGGAGAGAACAACAAGAAACCTAACATAAAATTGATAACCAATAAAATTACAGGGGCTAGAAAACTAAACCATAACTCCAAAAAGAAACAAGCCAGAACTAAGGTAACTAGCAAAATAAAAATCAACCGTATCCACTATAATCATGAAGCTCTAAAAGATTATAGCGGATAAAGTGTGACAAAGTTAGGCAAGAAACAATACTATGAAATTTTTTGGAGAACAACCACTCTCGTGACCATAGGATAGAAAGATCAAGAAGCTCTCAACACCGTCAAGTACTTGAGATGGAAAAGGGAAGGATCCCGAAGAAAAGAATGTCTATTACTCTTTTATCATATCATGAATTTTTAATTACTCTATTGTAAATTATTTTCATCAATTTCCCATTTTAATTTTCATTTCATGTTATATTTCTACCAATTTTTCTTTTGAGTCAAAAGCATCAATTGACACATTAATATGGTTTTAACCTCTTACTTGTTTTGAGCATATATGTTAAACATTGATACAATGGTTCTCCTTATAATGAAAATATTCTTAATTTTTTTAATATTATAGGATAAAAAGTCGAAACATTAAATCTTACTCATTTAGGAAAAAGTATTTTTGGACTCTTTCCAACTCTTTTAAAGTTATAGCAACCAAAAAGGATAGCAGTATACTATTACTGGTAAGGACCCCATGATTGTGGATAATTTTGACTTGAAGGATTTTCATCCACAAGCTAAGAATTCTAAGCTGATTTTGGAAGTGGGAGGCACAAGGAGGATCCACAACCCTAGATTCCATTTGGATGGTTACAACCCAAAGGCTATTAATTTCGATGATTTTAAATTTGCAACATCCTATGATTAATTCCATGCAGGTATCAATTTATTGCATAGAGGAAGTACTGGCCCTCATGGGATGGCAAGTCACCAATGCAGATAAATTTAAGGAGGTGAATGAAACAGGTCCTAGCAGGACTAAGTTCTGACTTTGGGTGGTTGTTTGCTATCTATCTATTTTTCTCGGTCTTTGTTGTCTGCATGCTTGGTCTATTTTATTTAATTTTTTGGGTCTGCATGCTCCGTTGGTTCCCATTTTCCTAATGTTTTAAAAATAAATTTTCCTAATTTTTAATTACACAATTGAATTCATCTATATATTTAGCATGTCATATATACATTCCAAACCCCTTATTATACATATTCTTATACAATTATTTAAGTAATAGTTACAATCAAATTTATGTTTGAGGTACCTATATGAAGGAACCACATCTAAATTCTCACATTCAAATGTTATAGTTGTATGTTCATATTGGAAACATATAACCGTTACCTTAGTTTTACTTATATTGAATATTGTTTCAAAGTAATTATAAAATTTATCTAACTCTTTTATATATTTTTGTAAGCTATAAATGACATCATATTATCTATATATTGTTTCAATATTGTTTCAAAGTAACATCATATTATCTATATAAATGACAATAATAAAGCATACCTTGCAATACAGAAACCTCTTTCTCATTTAGATCCACTCTTTTAAACATTCAATAATTTCATGCAAATTATAATTTGGCTATGATTTCATTCTCATACATTTATCCTTCCTCTTACAATAAATGTATATGAAGTGAATATAAGAACAGGATCTTGTAAGTGTCTTCAATTCACGAAAAAAGAACTACTATTACATATCATGTGAGTATTTAGGTATTTAGGTATTAGGTATTTAGGTTCATATACATAATTATCACTAAATAATAAGATTTAATTATAAATAAAAAAATTTAGAATATCACTTGAGATATAAGTGAAATACATATAAGATCATTTTTAGAGGAAATATAATAAGTCCCATGTCAAAAGGATAATAAAATTATTAATATATGGTTTAAAAATCTATTGATCAATTTTTAAAATCCCATATTGCAATAAGTAAATGAAATGCCTTAATATTATATGCTAATGGAAATGGTAAATCTTTTCTTCAACTAATATTATTTCTAACATACATGCTTGTTCCATTTTAATAGTTAGAAAATGTGTAATACTCAAACCATGTAATGTCAAAATTTGATATATAATAGAATAGGATAATGATTATTTCTTATTACTTATCTTATTATAATAAAAAAATACACTTGGATTCCCATTTATCTTCATAATAATTACAATTAGGTGTATCCACTCTAAATTGTTTACACTAAAAATAAATCCAACATCCAAGAAATTATCTTATAAAAATTAGACTTCATTTCATTTTGGTGGAAGAAAGTGTTAATGTTCACTTGATTTTACCATTGACATTGTATTGTGAAAAAGTTATTGTGAACCTTTTAAGGCAATTCTAGTAGTATTACTTTATTATTGTCCATTGGTTTAGTTCTTTAATGCCTTTGATAACTTGTATTATGATTGTATTTTATACCCTTTATTTTACAACCATTTATCATCAATTGAAGAAGATTATTTATTTATTAGTGATATTACTTAAGTGTAAGGGTGCCTTACATATATATGTTATCTTTATATTATTTACTTTTATGTTATTGAACAACATGCTAATTTACTTCATCTATAAATATATTGTAAATTCTATAATTGTATCATATTAGATGTGAATCTCCATTACATGATATAGAATATTGATCATCTTATTATCTATAGTGATTCCATAAGTGTATTGAGTAATATTTTATAAAAATTGATGATGATGAATATTTACAACTATCCCTAGTTGTCAATAAATTCTAGGGTAAATTTTAGTGCATGAAAGGGTCTTTATGTTTTAATATCGAGAGAAAACCATAGTAGGTTATGGCGGTTTTTACTATATTTTGATGAAGAAGCATATGTGCTCAATATGTGTTATTTCAAAACCATTAGAGATATGGTTGAACCCTCAAAAATTAAAAATTCATTATATGTGTTATTTCATGTTAGATTTATCATCTAAATATTTATTTTAATTTTAAAATGGTTTATATTATCTATATCTTTTTTTTTTTGGTAAGTAGTGTTTGTATTTACAACGGGTTTTAAAAAGGATCCCAAAACCTGATTACATAAGCAATGGGCCTAGGGCATCAATCCCTTGAAACTGAACACCAAAACAGAAATCCCGCCTAGCGGTAACAGTAAGCATGAAACAATCCCTCTCAGTGGGAAACAAACAAATAAGAAAGAAAGTAGTTTTGGAGATCCCGCCACGGGGAGTAGCCAAAAACCACCATCGAGAAGATCCCACCCAGAGAGGAAGCAAAGAAAAACTGTTACAATAAAATTTCGCCTCGTGGGAAGCAGTCAAAACCACCACAAACAGTTCCGCTTAGCAGGAAGCAACAGGGAAATCCCACCATCCGGGAAACCAGCAGAAAGGAAAGGATCCCGCATTGTGGGAAAACTGGCGAATTTGGCGGATCCCTCCTTATGGAGAAACCAGCCGCCCATCGGGAAAACATTTCGTTCAGCGAGAGCCATCCTGCAGGAAGCCGACAGCCAGCACAGAGAGGATCCAACCCAACAGGAAGTGACCACAGAGTTGCACCACAAGGAACCCGCCTCGGGAAAACAAAAGAGGATCCCAAGAGTGGGGACCATGAATCCCGTCTAAGAATAGAGCCTGTCGAGGATTCACAAGAAAAAATGGGGAAGCTGTCCAAACCCTAAACCGCCACCTCCATCGCACCGAGAAACGTAGGGGACCAGATCCACGCGAATAACCTGCAAAAAACCCCAGGGGGAAGCCTGAGGGAAAAAGGGAAGGGATCCCCAACCAAACAGAGGATCCCTAGGAAGCACCAGTCCGAAAAAACAACCAAGGAAACCCTAGCCGACTGGGAGGGGCGCAGATAGTGGAGAAGGATCTCCCCCCAGGAGATCATCTGCAAACAACCACTCCTCGGGAGGGATGACCTGGGTTGAGCCAGGGACTGGGCAGGAACCAGGAGCCATGGGAGGGGGAGCAGGGGAGGGACCAGAGCCCTCCCCTCTCTACTTTCTTCCCTCACCATCCAATTTACATTAAATTTTAGTGAAACATTGCATCTATATTATCTATATCTTAATTTAAAATTAAAAATTTATATCTTCAAGCAGTTCATGAAATAATTCCAATTTTAGGAAGAAGGTTATTTGGAACAATATATTTCATTATGGATATGTATTTGATGAATAGCACGTAAAATTTGGTGGATGCCCACAAACATCTCTTCTAGTATGTCCATTGGTCATATGTGCCTAAGGGACCTTTGGAGGCATCAAGATAGGTTTCACTTGTCTTTTTATTTGTGAATGACATACTATTTATTTATAAAAACATGGAAAGCTATCATATAATATGGAGAAGAAATTAGCATTGGATTAAAACTTGTGAAAATCTTGGGATTCATATGTTCAAAAACTATTGTTATTTTTACAACAATGTATGGATTGAAGTGCATGTTCTTGTTCCTATTGTGGAGGATGACATAGTGGAGAGTGTAGTGAGTGCTAATATTTTATAATATTATTATGGTGGGTTTTATATGCACATAGTCTCCCCAACTGTATTCCATCATATAAACACAAACACATGACCATTTATGAAGGTTGACCATTACAAAAATTATGGACCCATGGATATTTTAAATAGTTTGGAGTGTATACATTTTATTTTCTTGTTAGATGATTTTCTTTGAATCCTTTACCCTTTGGTCTATGTTGCTATTTATAGTACTTTTTAAGTTGTCAAAGAGAAGTAGTCAATGGTTGACATGGTGCTTATATGTGCATATACTAATATATATAAGATTATATATCTATCTATATATATATATATATATATGAAATCACGAGGATACGAAAACAAAAAGGAAAATCTAAGATGCAATGCAACCGAAACAAAAGATAACGTTAAATCCCATGAATTGAAAGTGCATGAAAGGAAAGAAGCATAAACGAATCGAAACCAAATAAAAATCCAATATGGAAGACAAAATTTTTTATTAATATGCTTCATAACTCGGTTACAATTCACCTCCTCCATTCTTAGGGGCTAGGAGCATTAAATGTGTTCTTGTCACATCAATGGATGCTATTCCTTCTTTCGCGTGCCCACATATAAAATGGGCAAACCAAATGTCGTCGTCGCTTGCATTAATGAGTCTTGACTCATTTTTTCTCCTCTAATTTTGAGACCCTATGTTCAAGGAAACAAAAAATAGTCAATAGCACGTGTAGATAAAATGAAACATGCAATCCCCAAGCCTGTGATTAGTACATGCAAAATATAAATAAAATGATAACTGACATAGATCCAAATGAACTAAAAAATTGACAGGGGCATCAAAAAATCACAAGGAAGACACTACAAATAGAACAGTTGGAAAATTCACCACAGATTCGTATTCACTCCGGGGTGGGACAAATAGACCTCCAACAAAGCGTCAAAAAGCACTATCCCAAATGTCACATTTGGGAAGCTTCAAATCACCTAAAAAGTTAGGGGTTAGCTAATTGGAGGTATTTTGGGAAGACCCAGAAGGTCAGATTTTCCCAATTTGGCCTCTATCACCAGGAATTTGATGATGCTACCTACATGTTAGTAAAGGCGGGAAATGATAAAAGCATGATCAAAACTTGTTAGAATCACATGAAATTTAAATGACAGCATATGTAAACAACCTAGAATCATATGCAAAAGAAAAATCAGAGAAATATTCCATATATTTCTAATTGCTCCGGGGAGGGGCGATTAGTACTGTGACAGTTTGGGGGGCACCCAGGTGCAGGACGCGCACCGTTTGGGACTCTATTTTGGCACCAATCCACTTGGGATGGGTCCAAAACCTCTTATGGGGTGTTTTTGACAAATTTGGTGGGATATTGTGGCCAAATGTTTGGGTTTGGGTCTGGATTGCGCTTCCAATAATCACCCAATAACCTCCCTCCAAAAGAGAGATCAAGGATGTAAAAGCACAATCGATGGATGAGGATATAATTTGGCAGCGCTTTGTTGCTCCAAAGGCTTCTCTCTAGTCCCCATTTTTTTTGGGTGAGAAGACTCACCAATTTATAGACCTAGGGTCTCTCTCTTTGAATGCACATGTGAGGGCGCCACTTGAGTTGCTTGTCCTATTTTGAGAAAAAATATTATTCCCTGATTTAGAGTCTCCTTGCATGAGGCCTCCAAAATAAAATACATGCATGACTAAAGTCTTTCTCCTTGATTTGAAGCTATTCCTCGCAATTGCATGTCCTAAAGTTGCAATTAACTAGCGAACCTGTCGAGGTTTGACTTTTTGCTAGTCAAACTTGCTATTTGCCCCACCCTGAAGCGAATGCTACTAATCGTCCCTAGGTGAGATGAATACCAGTTTGTAATCATCCCAGGGTGGGGCGAGTAGGGAGAAAAGTGCCAAAAAAGGTGCCAAATTGACCTTTGACCTTCCAAATTGTTGTTGGAGTGGTTAGTACCATTGTTTAACCTCTAGGGGCTGCCCTGGGGGCTATGTGTGTGTCAATGTGATCGATGCTTGTTGTCACATAACCGAATTGATGCTGTTTTGGTGTCTATAGATGCCCCTTTTTGGGAAGCGCTTGTGCAAGGCATGGTGTTGAGAAAAAATAGATAACCAAAGCACTAATGATTAGGTTTTCTCAATAACCTAACCAACTCTTGATGCCCCAAGTATAGAAAGGGCATGCATTCTTGAATCCTTACTTTTGATGATCTAGGGAGCTTAATTCAAGTATTAACCTTTTTTGGTGAGGTGTTACTTGAGCTTGGACATTGATCAGTCATGAATAGAAAAAGGGCGCAACCTTTTGTCTATGGGAACCTTGATTTCATGATTCACGAATGCCAAGTGTTTGATCATCTTGTGATTGTTGCTTGTATGCTTCCCCAAGTAGGAGCTTGATTGTCCTTGTCAATGATTCTTTGAATGCATGCCATTTCCTTAATTGGGTGTGTATTTGTTGATTGGTGACTAAGTGTGACTACCCCCTCAAGTGACGAATCGATGAGGGAATGACCGACATGAGAAAAGCAACGAGTCACTTGACCCAAGATGACTTAGGTAAGGGTGCCTTCAGTTGTTTTCCATTGAATGCATATGTAGTTTTTGAACATTATGACCTATTTTTGGTGGGTTTGAACCGTTTTTGTGAAGCATTTTGGAGGTGAAATTGTCAAAAATTTGTCTGCCCGTGGAGCGGTCCGACTATTGTAGGCTTATTAAGGAGTAGGATCATGAAAATTTATGACCCCAACATCTGTTTTGGATTCCAATAATGTCAAGCGCAAAGGCACCTTCATTCAGTAATGTTATTGCTATTTTTGAGTGGGTTTGGACCCTTTTGGTGACGCCATTTCGGGATGAAATTCTAAAAAATTCATCCTTCTGTGGAGTGGTCCAGCTATGGTAGCCTTCTTAGGGAGTAGGATAGTGAAAATTTGTGACCCCAACATTTGTTTTGGATGCCAATAATGTTAGGCTCAAAGGCGCCTTCGTTCGAAAATGGTATTGCTATTTTTGGTGGGTTTTGACCCTTTTTGTGACGTCGTTTGGGGTTAAAATTATCAAAAATCCATATTCTTGTGGAGAGGTCTGGCTATGATAGCCTTCTTAGGGAATAGGATAGTGAGGATTTGTGACCCCGAAATTTGCTTTGCATGCCCGAAATGTCAAATGCAAAAGCACTCTTATTGGACAATTTTATGGCTATTTTTTTATGCATTTGGGTGCAGTTTTTGCTATTTTCTGAAATTTTTGCTTTGTAATCATCCCTAGGTGGGACGAATACCTGTTTTATAATCCTCAAAATGTGGGACGAGCACAAAATAGAGTTCTCATCCCAGGTTGGAATGATTACAGGCTAAAAATCCTATTTAAGGGGGTAGTTCCCGTCGCATCGATCCTGCGTGATCATGGTGGCCGACGCCCTAGGTTTGGGGGCTTTTTGAGTTTGTGTTTTTTTTTATGGGGTCAGAGGACCAGTTATTGTAGCCTATGGGTATTTTGATGATATATATATACATATGACTTTATTTATGTTTAGACACTTGTAGTGGTTTGTTTTTCTGTTTATGCACAATTATTTAGAATGAGGTATGCATGTGGTATTATGAATGCAATGTGTCTAATTATATGATGTACGCACATGGAATGAATGAAATGATTTTTTGATAACTTATCGATGGCACCATAGACTGTATAAGATTTACTGGCTTGCTGTACTTATGGGATGGCTTTGTGGAATGACTTTGCATGTGATAACTTTGTTTTTGTATTTTTCTATTTATCTGATGGTGATGTAAGTAATGAAATGTACCAAATATTTTAAAATGTAGTTAAGCTTTTCTGAGATTCAGAGATTTTAACTAACTAGCCAAGACTATACATTTATCTCACAAGAATTTTGAGCAAGGTATAAATTAGACTTGAGTTTGACAAAGTTATTTCACATCTTTGTGTGTGCAATTGAGTTCGTTTATGTGGTATTTGTCAGGATACCGCCAGTGCCAGATAGGCTGTCAACCAAACTATACTGAGGATCACCTAATTAGCTCCACTAACTCTATTGTTGTATTTAGTAAGATTAATCCACAGGACAATCTAATGTAACATAGGCTAGCTTATCCACATGCAAACATTGGTCTGCTCACATGCAAAGCTAATGTGATAGACATATCGTCATGTGTTTAGGATACCACCATTGCCAGGTAGGCTATCCACCAAACCCGTAATGAGGATCACCTAGATGGTTTCAAATTCTGAGAATTCTAGGGATTCAATATCATTCATCTTTTATTTTCTCAACTTGTTAGGATACTTGCTTTCATACATAGTGATGAAAATCACTGTTTATTTGTCTTTTTTTGCTTTTCTTTTTTAGCAAGGGGTGTTGAGTAGTGGTGATAACCACTGTTATTTGGTTTTGCAAAGATGAGCTTTTAGGGTTTTGGCTTATGAATGGCTTTGATCCTTTTGGCCTTGGGGATGACTACCCATCCTTTTCAGGTATGTGTAGTATGAATCCTTATGACTTTGGGGACCAAAGGTGATTGGGGATATTATTATGTGAGGGCATTGATCTTCTAGGCCTTGGGGATGACTACCCATACTTGTTAGGGGTGTGTAGTATGAATCCTTATGACTTTGGGGACCAAAGGTGGTTGGATATGTTGATGATGGATTTTTGGGATTTGGCTTTTGAATGGCATTGATCCTTTTAGACCTTGGGTATGACTACCCATCCTTGTCAGGGGCGTGTAGTATGAATCCTTACGACTTTGGGGATCAAAGATGTTTTTGGGGATATGATTGATAGTGGTGAAAGCCACTGTTTATTATGGGGAATGGATGTGGAAGAGCTTGTCCTTTTGTCAATTCTCAGCATTCTCAAACCATTCGCATAGGGGGATGAACAGGCTAACCTTTCACCTATGGTACCCTAGATTGCTTTGTAGGTTTCTCTTGCATTTGCACAACTTGGGAATTATTTTATGTGTTTTAACTTGTGTAGGGATATTACATATCAAGGTGTGATCCAAGTAAAACTTTCCATTGTAAAATTTTGTTTAACTTTGTACAGTTTTTGGCTAGAAATTTAAAGACAGTTGAATGACGAAAACCCTACACACATTAGGAGACTACTGACTATGCTAGAAATGGGGATGGTGTTATTATGGATGTATATGTTTATAAATGGGTGGAATGTAGAAAATGAAGGAATTGCCGAGAAAGTACAGTCTATGGTGTTTGTGACATGTATGACCAACAAATAGGCAATGTATGGATGTGATGCCTAATGCCACTTATATTTTGTATTTTGATTTTTATGAGTATGCATGGAATTGAGATGCAATTATTTTGTTATTTGATGATTTTACTATTTTTGGTTGTTTTTGAATATTTATTTTGACCAAGCGGTTATGGTAACCCTTGGAGATTTTTGCTTGACCAAAGGGTTTATGGATACCTTTGGGGCAATTTTGGGTTTGACCAAGCGATTGTGGGCATCCTTGGAGCTTTTGGTTTGACCAAAGGGTTTATGGACACCTTTGGGGCATTTTGGGTTTGACCAAGTGATTGTGGGAATCCTTGGAGCTTTTGGTTTGACCAAAGGGTTTATGGACACCTTTGGGGAATTTTGGGTTTGACCAAGCGATTTTGGGAATCCTTGGAGCTTTTGGTTTGACCAAAGGGTTTATGGACCCTATTGGGGCATTTTGGGTTTGACCAAGCGATTATGGGCATCCTTGGAGATTTTTGGGTTGACCAAAGGGTTTATAGATATCTTTGGGGAATTTTGGGTTGACCAATCGATTGTGGGAATCCTTGGAGCTTTTAGGTAAGCTATGTCTCTCTAAATGTGGAATGGCCTCAAATGACTGATGTTCAAGGGTTCTAGTTCCTTGATTCCTTCAAGAGAGGCGAGTCGGTATGTTCCAGGTCCTATTTTACTATCAATCACATAAGGACCTAACCAATTTTCCGTGAACTTGTCCCTTAGATGGG
This sequence comes from Wollemia nobilis, assembly GCA_028583015.1. NCBI lineage: Eukaryota > Viridiplantae > Streptophyta > Pinopsida > Araucariales > Araucariaceae > Wollemia > Wollemia nobilis. Next base: position 79,897 of record JAQPPZ010002643.1, read on the forward strand.
GTGGAAAATTAGAATTATGTTGGTTCTCTTTTAAAACCAAGTCACCAACCTAAAATTCCCTCAGGTGAACCTTCATGTTGTATGCCCTCTTAAGTCACACTTGATAGATACGTAAATGCTCAAGAGCATTAACACGTCATTCATCAAGTAACGTAAGTTGTTCTAACCAAGCCTACCACATAGTGTCATCATCGATGAACTCTTGCATTGATATGCGTAGTGAAGGGATTTCCAACTCAAGATGCATGACTACCTCGAAGCCATACACCAGTGAAAATGGAGTTGCCCTAGTGGGCGTCCGAATGCTAGTGCGATAAGGCCATAGGGCAAGTAGGATTTGAATGTGCCAATTCTTATGTGTTAAGATCCTGCTATAAAATAAACTCAAATAACACACTCTCACACAATTGCTTGGAAATAACTCACATAAACATCACATTAATATAACAGAAATTTGCATAAAGAACAATCTCACAATAGAACTGAATCGCGGGCCTCTTCGAGGGGGCAACCTCCTTCAATACTTCATTAATTTTGCAAAAGATGGTTACATTGGTGCCCTTTCGGGTATTTAAGGAGTTTCCTTCCAAGGTTGGCTTACATGCAAAATGCCACCTGGATTACATGCATAATGCCACCCGAATTACATGCATAGTGCCACTTTGAATTACATGCACAATGCCACTCGAATTACATGCACAAGGCCACTCGAATTACATGCACAATGCCACCTATCTACCATGTGTTACATAAAAAGGGTGCCATTTGTCATGGGCACTACCTAAGCTAAAACTTAGAACATTACAAAATATTAATCATGGGTACTACCCACGTTCATTAGGAATTATTACATCATGGAAGTTATTACATTAAGGGTTAGGATGAGATCCTAACATGCCCTTCTCCTTGAAGAAGCTTTGTCCTCAAAGCTGAAAATGAGGAAACTGTTGCTGAAGTTGATGGAGAGACTCCCATGTAGCATCCTCAGGTTGAAGTCCACGCCACTGAACCAGGACCTCTGTGATGGTACGGTTGCGAGTTTGATGGTACAATAGCTGCTTTGGTGCAAGTAAGATGGAGCCTTCTTCATCCAATTCGGGAAGTGTTGATGGGACCTGTACCTTGGAGCTGCCCGAAATGTAGGAGGGAGGCGTGAGTGGAGGGTGCCCGTACTCTGCCTCTGGTGGCGGTATGATAGGAAGTGTTGTACCACCATTCGGCCAAAGAAAGCCATTTTGCCCAATGAGTAGGATGATCGGAGGCAAGCAGCGAAGGTAGGTTTCCAAGCAGCTTATTAACAACCTCTCGTTTGACCATCCGTTTGCGGATAGTAGGCTAAACTCATTGTGAGCTGAGTCCCCTGCAACTTAAACAACTCTTGCCAAAAATTTCTAGTAAGGTTGGGATCACGATCAGATACATTGGAGGTTGGCATGCCATGAAGGCGAAATATGGAGTCAAGGAAAATTTGGGCAATAGTGAATGCTGTGTAAGGATGGGTTAGGGCACAAAAGTGAGCATACTTTGAAAGGCGATCCACTACCACAAAAATAATAGACTTGTCTCCAGATTTAGGTAGCCCTTCTATGAAATCCATAGAGATGTCAGTCCACACCTGATCCGATATCGGCAAGGGTGGAAGAGTGCCCGAAGAGTGCACTGTTTCTCTTTTCATCCTTTGACCTGTGTCGCAGTCTGCCACAAAAGAGTGAATGTCCTGTTTCCTACCTTTCCAAAATAAGGTGCGCTTGAGTCGCTCATAAGGTGGTCTGATATTGGGAGGTGTACTATCCGGCAATAATGGAATGGCATGGTCGTGAGAGCGATGCAGTGGTCGTGTGATGGGTTCTGAAAATATGGCCTCATGTTTGTGGAGAATCTGTTGCATGTCTTGTGGGATTTCACCCATTGGAGATGTGGATGGCTGGATGGAGAATAGTTGTGCAATGACCCCACGTGATGATTTCTTTAGCAATTTCTCCATGCCGTTTGAACTGATCATTTGAGGTGTTCCTGTTGGGGAGCCCTTGATGATGTGTGTTTGTCCGTTCTGGAAGAACTGCATCCAAAGTTTAGCAAAGTTCCAACTGATAGTGCCCAACGTACTCAACCATTGGCATCCCAAAACAATATCACATCCACCCAAATGGAGGGCAAACATGTCCCGCTTGAGTTCATAGTCCCCTATCTTGATTTTAACATTGTGACACTTTCCTTTACAAGATAAGGTTCCCCCATTGGCTACCATGACCTCAAAGGAATTACAATTGTGGATATAGCAATTTGCCCGTTGAGCAACTCTAGGGTCAATGAAGTTGTGCGTGCTTCCCGAATCCAAAAGGATGGAAAGACGTTGGCCCTTGAAACATCCTGTAACCTTCATGGTTTGAGGAGTAGTAATGCCTGCAAGGGCATGGATTGTAATTGATGTCTCAGGTTCCTGTTTCCCTTCTTGTGGAGGAGGTGTTTCTGGAGGGTCCTCATCCTCATCACTCTCATCAACGGTATCAGGTTCTCCAACATCTATCAAGAACAATTTTTTGTGTGCACACTTATGCCCCTTGAAAAACTTTTCATCACAATTGTAGCACAATCCTTGGGCACGACGTGCATCCATCTCTTCGGTGGTGAGGCGCTTGGGTGCAGCAGGTTTATTATCATCTGGGTGTTGGGCTCTCGGGGGAAATGAAGGTCTATCTTGAGAAAACTTTGATGGGCGTCTTTGGGCAGAGAGTTTAGATTCGGCCAGACGGGCCAAACTGATAGCTTCCATCATAGTTCGTGGTTTCAACATTTTGACTTCTGCTTGGAGTTCCATCTTCAACCCACTGATATAACAACTCGGAAGAACCCTTCACTCAATCCTCTTGTTCGATTGGCCAATTTTTCAAATTGAGCTTGGTACTCTCGAACCGACCCTCGTTTGTTGTAGTTTGGATAAGGCTCCCGTGAAGTCCTCAAACTCACTAGGACCAAATCGAGTGAGTATTTGGGATTCAAAATCCTCCCAAGAGAGATTTGGGTAGGTAAGACGCAACCATTGAAACCATGTAGAGCCTCGCATTCCAAGTTAAAGGAAGCCATCTCGGACTCGATGAAATACCGGTACATTATGAAGTCGAAAGAATTGGTCAACCCGACATAGCCACCCATCAACATCCTTCCCACTGAATTTGGGAAAGTCCAACTTGGGCATTCTGAAGGGTGTATCATGGTCACGATTCTTTGTAGAACTCTCAACTTGGTATTCTGATTTGGGTGGTTCTCTTCTCAGTTTGTTGTCCACTTCAGTCAATGCTTCTTCTAAGCGATTGCTAGTGGCCTCATGCTCTAGGCGAAGACCTTGGACTTCTTCCCTTATGGAGTGAAAAGCCGAGTTCAAGTTCTCAATGGCTTTTGTTAGGGAATCCAAGTGTTCTAGTTCTTTCTCGGTGTCCACGAGTACCCCCGGGCCATTTTTTGACCTTTTGTGACCAGTTACTAAAAATAGAATTGAATTTTTTTGACTTACTATTTTTAGTAAATGCCCAAAAAAGTGCTTGGGTGCTATATATCAAAATGATCAGTAGGAGGAGGTGGTCACAATGAGCTATATCTCTTAACACTACTTTTTGGCACCCCGTACTTTTTTTTTTTTTTTATCTCCTGTTTTGCTGAGTCTAACGGTGTTTACAGTATTCTCGATTCCGAGCCACCGAGCAAAAGTTGGGCACTGGAGCACTATCTAAAACTGGCCGTGTTTCACACTCAATATTCTCTGTATTTTGCAGGTGACTGATATGACAGCTCTGTTTCCGACTCAAGACTCGTGAATTCTCGCCCCGACCGTGCCGACCTCTCCGACTCGACCGACTCGACCGTGGATCGCCACCGTAAATTTGACTGTTACTCTCCAGAATTTCAACTTAAGTGTCACCCTCATGGCTTATCCCGAATGCATGTCCCTTTTGTTATTTTTTTGGTAGAGGACTCCTTTCTCATATGCTCACTTTTGAAATGCAGGCTTACGAACGGGGGTGTTTGGATTCTTATTTTGATTTTTATTTTTGCATTTTTTACAAGGTTGCAGTTTTAACAAAACCAGGGAATGCTAAGTATAGGAGTATGTACCACCCATAGGCCCTCTAATATACCGACAGTGACGAACAATAGTGCTCGGACCAATATTTCGTGCCACTACTCAAGGAGGATTCCACACATACCCTTGAGCACACTACCCGCCTCTCGACAATACGGGAGGGTAATCGTCCGTGATGCCGTGTCCCGTAGACTATGAGTAATACAAGGCCGAAGAGCTTCCTAATGGCTAAAAGTTTGTTTAATCCTAGATGGTCTCCCGATATACCCGAAGATACGTGGGAGCTCAAGTCCGTGCGCGAGTTCTCGTCTCGAGGCCTGGGTATTGGAGCCTGATCGCCCCTCACTTCACTAGACGCTTTATGGGCTATCTAGCTTAGCCAATAACGACAGATCCTTCGCGATATTTTAAAACCCCCGGTACAGGGTTTCTACCTACTCAACTAATAATATATATATTTTTTGTTTTTGGTCTGGAAAAAAAACACTGTATTTTTTTTGGATTTTTTTTTTAATAAGGAAGAACAGAATGGAAAAAACACACAGAATTTATACCTAACAGGTGGATTTGGATGGCAAGAATCGTTGCAGTTGCAGCAGAACTTGGCCCTGGAAAGCGCTCTGATACCACTTGTTAAGATCCTGCTATAAAATAAACTCAAATAACACACTCTCACACAATTGCTTGGAAATAACTCACATAAACATCACATTAATATAACAAAAATTTGCATAAAGAACAATCTCACAATAGAACTGAATCGCGGGCCTCTTCGAGGGGGCAACCTCCTTCAATACTTCATTAATTTTGCAAAAGATGGTTACATTGGTGCCCTTTCGGGTATTTAAGGAGTTTCCTTCCAAGGTTGGCTTACATGCAAAATGCCACCTGGATTACATGCATAATGCCACCCGAATTACATGCATAGTGCCACTTTGAATTACATGCACAATGCCACTCGAATTACATGCACAAGGCCACTCGAATTACATGCACAAGGCCACTCGAATTACATGCACAATGCCACCTATCTACCATGTGTTACATAAAAAGGGTGCCATTTGTCATGGGCACTACCTAAGCTAAAACTTAGAACATTACAAAATATTAATCATGGGTACTACCCACGTTCATTAGGAATTATTACATCATGGAAGTTATTACATTAAGGGTTAGGATGAGATCCTAACATTATGACTATCTATGATTGTATTTTAGAGTATGGTGACTAGCATTTTGTTTGATGCCTTTGCTTTCCCATTTGCCTGTGGATAATAGGGTGTCAAAAAACTGTGCTGAATTTTGTATTTTGTTGTCAAAGCATGCACATGTTTATTCTTGAATGACATCCCATTATTCGAGATGATCTTGGATGGAATTCCAAAATGACATATGATGTGATGTAAAATAAACTCTGCAATGCGGATGCCAGTTTTAGATGTTAGCAAAATTGCTTCCACCCACTTGGTGAAGTACTCTATGGCCGTTATGATGAACATGTGATGACTCGACGATGTAGGGGAGATCTTTTCGATTAGATTGTTGGCAATTTTGGGTACCTTGGGTACATTGCCCTTTCTCAAGTGTTGATGTTGTCATTGATGTCAAAGAGCGGAAGGGTTTTTGTGAAAACCAAGGCAGACTAAATTATAGGTTTTGTTTAAATCCATGGTCAGCAGTTTTGAAATGGGTTTTTCTTAAAACCCAAGTTAGCTCTTCGTTTTGTTGAAAAAGGTGCTCCGATGATGAAGATATTTAATTTTAAATATCCAGCTTAAATTTTATTTATTTATTTAAAATTTAAATTAATATTTTAAAATTAAATTAAAGTTGTTCACCGGCTTGTTTTCAAAGCCGACGTTGCTAGGGTTTTGCAACGGATCAATTAGGGTTTCTTGCTGACAAAGCAAGGTTAAGCAACCAAAAAATTCTAGGGTTTCATGTTGACCTAATTAGGGTTGCAGCTGACGTGTTTGAGAATGTTTTGATGGGATATTCTCTTCTATAAAAAGGTGGGACTGTTGCAAGGTTGAAGAGTGGGCGTGATGCGATATATGCGAATGAAGTTCGTGTGCAGCAGAGTGTAAGTCGGTGATAGTTCTTTGGAGTTAAAGAAAAGAGATCGCAACGATGAGATAGTGAGTGAGTGCGTATCGACTGATCGAGAACAAAGAGAGCGATATGCAGACGGCGTGTTTAAAGTCCGAGGCAAAAATACGTAGATGGTAGAAGTGAGATTTCATGGAAGGTGCAACAGAGTGAGTGGTGCAAAGAGAAGATAAGAACGCGGTATGCGTAAGTCGTGTTCCGAGTGTGAAATGACAATGTGCTGGTTGTAGAAGTAATATTTCTGTGAAGTTGCAGCAGAGAACGCGGAGAGATATAGAGGAGTGGTTGAAAAAGTGCGAATCATTTTTCATAGCAGCAGCCGAATGCCGACAAGCAGTAGAACGCAAGAAAAATAGCAGATCGTGCAAATTGAGGTGACAGTTTAATTTTGTAATTTTTATTACTATCTCCAAGTTGTAGCTTGGTAAAAGGGGTTGGTGCCTCTTTCCAGTTGGAGCTGGAAAAATTGGAGTTGGTGCTCCATTCTGTTGTAGCAGTTAAAATTTAGAGGTTGGTGCCTCTTACCAGTTGGTGCCGGTGAATGATTATGTAAAGTTGTAGCTTTGCATTTGACTCGGATTTGGATGGTAGTCCAAGCAGTCTTTTTGAGGAGTAGCCACATCGGTGAACCTCGTTAAAATGTCGTGTTATGTGTGATGCTCTTAGTACTTTTATTATTTCTGTTTTAATCATCGTAGTTTATTTAAAAGTCTAAATTGCTTTTAAGTTTTTAAAGAACACACTGATTCACCCCCCCTCTCAGTGTCATTGTGATTATAACAATTGGTATCAGAGCCAGGTTCCCAATTTTGGCTAAATCAGTTAGGGTTGATCTTGGATTAGTACACAATGGCTAAGAAGAATAGATCCTCATCCAAAAAGGCATCCCAGCTAGTTTCAGTTCCTATGGTTGAGAAAATTGAACCAGAAATGGCAGAAGGAATGAACTCTGAAGTTGAAGAAGTTGAGGCTGAAGTTGATTTAGAGGGTGAGCTAGTGTCTCGCCTTACGGAATGGGAATCGGAGAAAAAGAAGAATGAAAAATTGTCAAGGAAACTTAAGGATGCAAACAACATTATTGCCAGCTTAAAAATACAGATCAAGAATACAAGAAAATGTCTGAAGATCTGGAAATACAGGTATCCATGAAGATAGACCACTACAAAAAATTGGAAGAAGAAAATGTGAGTCTTCGAATACAGATACAAGAGCTGGATCGAAAAATCAACTGTCATGTAAAACGTGAAGAAAGCTCGATGAAATTGGACAAAATTCTGAGCGATCAAAGATCCACAGTATCAAATTTGGTCTCGATGTTTCTCAAGGAGAATCATCAATCGGACCAAAAGCAAGCAATGTTGAAAGTGAAAAGAACAAAGACAAGAATCGAGCAAAAGAAAGATATAATGCCAGACCTGAAATAGCAAGTTGACAATGATGGCTTTACTAAGGTCACACATCAAAAGAATAGAAGATCCAAGGCTCCAAAGCAACAACCTGGCCAAGACCATCTTTCAGGTTTAATCATTATTTCTATGGTTTTTGTTTCAAGTGTAATGTTTATGGGCATAAAATTGTTGACTCGCAAATACAACGTAGGTCCAAGAAGTTTCACTAGTAGAAATGTGTTTGCTCCTTTAATGAGTTATGCAATAGAGTGTTTTAAGTGTCACAACTTTGGTCATATTGCCAAAAATTGTCGTAGTATGTCCGTTTCATATCAACCTCATGAAAGCAGATTTCAACCGTATAGAGCAAAACAAAATAGAATTTATACTGAAGGATATGTGCAAAATTCTAAAAAGGGGAAGTCACAGCTAGAACCCAATACCATAGTTAAAACAGAATGGAAACAAAAAGAACAGCTCAGGAAAGAACAAGATTCTTTAATAGTGCAGATAGCTTTTAGAGCTCAGAATAAACATGTTCCTTGGATTCTTGATAGTGGTTGCTCAAGTCATATGACAGGTGACAAACAGAAATTCAAAAATCTACAAAAGTATGAGGGTGGTTCTATAAAATTCGGCAACAATGACGGAGCCAAAATAATAGGTAAAGGAACGGTCAAAATTAGTGAAGGAAAGATCAAGTCAGAGGAAGTTTTATATGTGGATGGTTTGAAACATAATCTATTGAGTGTGAGTCAAATCTGTGACAAAGGACATGAAGTAGTTTTCAAGAAGCATGGTTGTGAAGTCAGAAAAATAAATAGTAGGAAATTAATAGCAACCGGCTCAAGGACGTCTGGCAATCTGTACACACTCTCAGAGTTTTCAGAAGGTATGTGCTTCATGGGACAAGAAGAAGAGAACTGGTTGTGGCATAAGAGGCTTGGACACATAAGTTTTGATAATCTGGTAAGAATTAGCGCTAAACAAGCAGTGAGAGATATTCCAATCATTAAAAAACCTGCAAATAGTATGTGTGCTTCATGTCAGAAGGGTAAACAGACCAGAGTTTCATTTAAAACAAAAGAACATCACACTAACAGGCTTGGTCAAAACAGGTTTAGTCAGAACTGGCTTAGTCAGAACATGTGGATTCAAAGAACAAGTATGCCTAAAAGAAACAACACTATTACTTGTTATAAGTGCAACAATAAAAGTCACACTGTCAAACAGTGCAGAGTTGAAATTCCAGGATATAGGAACAGGAACAGTGGCATGATCAGGTCCAAGGATCAGAACAATGACAGGAACAAGAATATGGTCAAAGAGTTCAAGAGAAGACCCGACAAGGAAGTTATAGACGTTGATGTTGATCAGTGCCTAATGGGAGTTTTACTCCCACCCTAGAATTAATCACCTCATCAGGAGGTGGGGGAGGGACTAAGCTAAGAGGCTCATTCTTAGTTCCGAGCCCCAAAGGTGGCCCTTTGCCATTGATGACAAAGGGGGAGAGATATGAGTAAGGGGGAGAGCTTCAAGTGAAGAGGAAAGCTTCAAGTCAGGGGGAGCAAAACTTCAAAGAGATTGATTTCAGTTTTGGCTCTTGAAGATGTGTTTTTAGTAAAGGGTTGCCATCAATGACAAAGGGGGAGATTGTTGGCAATTTTGGGTACCTTGGGTACATTGCCCTTGCTCAAGTGTTGATGTTGTCATTGATGTCAAAGAGCGGAAGGGTTTTTGTGAAAACCAAGGCAGTACTAAATTATAGGTTTTGTTTAAATCCATGGTCAGCAGTTTTGAAATGTTTTTTTCTTAAAACCCAAGTTAGCTCTTCGTTTTGTTGAAAAAGGTGCTCCGATGATGAAGATATTTAATTTTAAATATCCAGCTTAAATTTTATTTATTTATTTAAAATTTAAATTAATATTTTAAAATTAAATTAAAGTTGTTCACCGGCTTGTTTTCAAAGCCGACGTTGCTAGGGTTTTGCAACGGATCAATTAGGGTTTCCTGTGGACAAAGCAAGGTTAAGCAACCAAAAAAATCTAGGGTTTCATGTTGACCTAATTAGGGTTGCAGCCGACGTGTTTGAGAATGTTTTGATGGGATATTCTCTTCTATAAAAAGGTGGGACTATTGCAAGGTTGAAGAGTGGGCGTGATGCGATATATGCGAATGAAGTTCGTGTGCAGCAGAGTGTAAGTCGGTGATAGTTCTTTGGAGTTAAAGAAAAGAGATCGCAGCGATGAGATAGTGAGTGAGTGCGTATCGACTGATCGAGAACAAAGAGAGCGATATGCAGACGACGTGTTTAAAGTCCGAGGCAAAAATACGCAGATGGTAGAAGTGAGATTTCATGGAAGGTGCAGCAGAGTGAGTGGTGCAAAGAGAAGATAAGAACGCGGTATGCAGAAGTCGTGTTCCGAGTGTGAAATGACAATGTGCTGGTTGTAGAAGTAATATTTCGTGAAGTTGCAACAGAGAACGCGGAGAGATATAGAGGAGTGGTTGAAAAAGTGTGAATCATTTTTCACAGCAGTAGCCGAATGCCGACAAGCAACAGAATGCAAGAAAAATAGCAGATCGTGCAAATTGAGGTGACAGTTTAATTTTGCAATTTTTATTACTATCTCCAAGTTGTAGCTTGGTAAAAGGGGTTGGTGCCTCTTTCCAGCTTGGAGCTGGAAAAATTGGAGTTGGTGCTCCATTCTCGTTGTAGCAGATAAAATTTAGAGGTTGGTGCCTCTTACCAGCTTGGTGCCGGTGAATGATTATGTAAAGTTGTAGCTTTGCATTTGACTGGATTTGGATGGTAGTCCAAGCAATCTTTTTGAGGAGTAGCCACATCGGTGAACCTCGTTAAAATGTCGTGTTATGTGTGATGCTCTTAGTACTTTTATTATTTCTATTTTAATCTGCTGTAGTTTATTTAAAAGTCTAAATTGCTTTTAAGTTTTTAAAGAACACACTGATTCACCCCCCATCTCAGTTTCATTGTGATTATAACATAGATATAATCCCCACTATGAGAATGGCCAAGCTGAATGGATCGGATGTAAGGCCTGAGAAGGTACGTGTGTTAAATTGGCATGGTGTTGACACTTCATGCACTTCCTTACATATGTGCAACAATATCACTCTAAAGATGGCCAATAATAGCCCATGCGGAGAATGCACTTGGCGATGGCCATACCTTTGAAGTTGCAACCGCATGTACCATCGTGGGCTTGGGTGATCGCCCAAGTGGACTCTTGCTTGTCCAAGCAACGGAGGAGGATTCTTTCATAGCTACGACGATACAAAATGTCGCCTAGCAAGACATGTTTTGCCGCTCTCTATTTAAATGATATTTTTGTGGCTTGCATCAATCCAAGTGGGAGGTTACCTAACTTGAGGTAGTCCCTTATGGGTGTGTACCAATCCTGCTGATTAAAAACATCGATTGTATGAATGGAAAATCCCTCTTGAAGTTCATCCCTAGCAAAAGTTGAGTGGGAAAGAACTTGTAAAAACAGTGTTGTGTTGCTATTAAGAGGGGTTGGGGAGAAAAAGGACCCCTAGTTGGCTTGAGTCAGACAATCATGGATTTGAGAGAACTTATCCTGAGATGGTTCAATCTAGATCAGGTGGATTCCTGGTGCTTGGTCAGAGCTTGTGTGCTCCATCACGGATTGCGATAATGTTTTGACCCGAATGGTTGTCATCTCATCGAAAGGGTCTTGCGATATTAATGACCCCAAGGAGGCCATAGAGTTTGCAAAATGATTTGATGATCGAGGTAGTGCCTTGATGTCATACCAGTCAATCTATGCCAGTAATTTATCCACAAGGGCTTTGTAGGCCTATAGAACTGGGCATCTACATTGGAATATCCCTTTGAATTGATTGACAATTAACAACGAATCACCAAATATGTTTAAACGTTTGATGTTCATGGTGATTTATTTTTGAAGACCTATGAGCAAGGCTTCATATTCTGCATTGTTGTTGATGCACGGGAAGTCTAATTTAAATGATAGAGGCATTGGAGCCCCTTGCGGTGTGAAGAATACAATTCTCGTGCCACCTTCTTTCTCACATTTAGAACCATCAAAGAATAGGGTCATGTTAGCCTGAGACTCAGGCTCATTAGAATCTAGAGATTCTGAAACATGGAAGACCCCATCATCAGGTAGTTCTACGGTTAGAGTTTGATCATCTTGAAAAGGAGCCTCTGCTAGTTGATCGGCGATGAATTGACATTTTATGGATTTTTGTGCAATTAATTCTATGTCAAACTCCGTCAACAACATGATCCATTTCACCATGCGGCTACTATGATAAGTATGACTCATCATGTACCACAATGGATTCTCGTTAGACACAACATACGTCATATTGCTGAGTATGTAGTGGTGTAGCTTTTTGGTAGAAAACACCACTGCCAAGCAGAGCTTCTCAACGTATGCATAGTTAAGTTCATAACTGACCAAGGTGCGACTAAGATAGTAATTAGCCTATTCTTTGTGTAGTCCATTTTTTTGGGACAACGTGGCACCTAGTGCCACCTTAGTAGCTGAGATGTATAAGTAGAATGACACTCCTAGTCTAGGTGGTGCCAATACTGGTGGTGAAGCCAAGTATTGTTTGATGTCATCAAAGGCTGACTGGCACTCGTCATCCCAATGAAATGCTACCCCCTTGTGCAATAATTTATTCATGGGTTGGAACTTGTCAGATAGTTGTGCTATGAAGCGCTTGATTGACGTGACCTTTCCTTCCAGGATTTTGAGGTGCTTGATGGTAGTTGGGGGAAGCATTTCAAGGATTGCCTTGAATTTGTGTGGGTCTACCTCGATTCCTCGTTTGGATACTATGTAACCCAAGATATTTCTATATGTGACACCAAATATGCACTTATTGGGGTTGAGTCTGACTTTATGTTCAATGAGGGGATCAAGGATCTTGCTTAAGTCATCGAGATGAATTGGGTGCAAAAGAGATTTTTCCAACAAATCATCCATGTAATCTTCCAAAATTTTATGCATGTTATTATGGAAGATGTACGTCATGGCATGTTGGTAGGTGGCTTCAGCATTTTTAAGGCCAAAGTGCATGACCTTATAACAAAATGTCCCCCAAGGCGTTGTGAACACCATTTTTAGTTGGTCCTTGGGATTAATACGAACCTGATTGTATCCTGAGAAACCATCAATGAGGGAAAGCATTTCATGGCCCACTATAGCATCTACCAATGCATCGATGCTGGGCAAGGAGAAATCATCCTTAGGACTCCCTTTGTTTAGATCTCAAAAATTGGTGCATATGTGAATCCTCCCGTTGGGCTTTTTGACGGGAACCATGTTAGACAACCATGGTGGGCAATCCATGCAGATGATAAACTATGCATCCAACAACTTTTGCAAATTTATTGGATCAGAGCCGATGTCTACGTCAGTCATCTCCTCGACTGACATGTGGGACCCATCCTCCAATTGGTGTGGAGTTGGGATTAGGTGGATATCATTTGCTAAATTTAGATCATCATTCGAAACGTTGGGTTCCTCTTTAGCATGGAAGACATCTAGAGTCTATCTTGGGGTGAAATGGAACATCCCACCACAAGGCTAGTACTCTGATGGGGATGGCGGTGTGTCAGCGCGATCCCAGTCTATAGCATCTAGGTCTAGATGCAATGACCATGTTGGGTCGGTTGGATTGTAGATGAGGGTGGTTAAGTCAATGGAGATCATGTTAATGAAATAATTTTGGTCTCCATTACTATGGGTGTGGTTACTCGGACATCCTAGGTGATATTTGTGCTCTAGATCTTGCTTTGTGGGTACTGGCACAAATGGATTGGCCCTATATGCAAATAAGAGGACAGGGTCTGCCCTAGGCACTGATGGCTCTATAGGGTCTTTAGGCAGAAGATGATCTATGTATACCTGGAGTGGCAGGTGTAGTAATTGGTCCAACTACGCCTGGTTTAGATGCCACCTATGCCTTGGCCCTATGTGTAGTTGTTCAAACATGTCGTCTATGTCCAAGGGATATTGTTGCTATCTCATATGATTGAGATAGGCCATCTTAATTTCATATTCATAATCACTGTTAGAGATCCAAAGGCCTTCGTTGTCTCCAATAGCTGTTTGTGACATATGAGGTTCATCTTGCTTGAGCAAATTAATGTGGTCCCATCGAGGTTGTTCCGCTCTTTACTGGGGGACCTAATTCTATTGAGGTGGCATATGCTCAATTGGAGCATCCAAAGGGAACACTGTCAAGAAGCTCTCCTAATAATCATCCATGGGAGTCACTTGTGAATGATTTCTATCAGACTCGAAAGGATCCCAAGGTGCTACCTCATACTCGACTCATCTTCTGAAGACCCTTCTTGGTCTTGTCTATATCCCTCTTGTAGGTGAGTCCTCAAACTTTCTCCCTTTTTGACCGAAGGGAAAGGGTTGTTAAGGTCAACAAGGTTGGTTTTTAGCAATGGGAGATAATCCCTCAATGTATATGTTGTGTTAGGATTGGCATATGGATCTAATGCCAACCAATCCTTGTTGCCTATCCCTAGGCCTTGCATGTTCTCTACCAATATGTCCAGGGGTAGGGGGTGGTTGAACCCTACTCCTGACTTGTCGTACAAAATTTGATATCTTGGTTGGAAAAGAACACGCACTCCTTGATCATACCTACCCAACCCATATCCATGTCAATTGCATTGGCCAAGATATCTCAAAGAAAAATTTGGGTTGGAAAAATAGTTGACGTCCTCAAAAAAGGGCTCTTCATCTTCGTCTTCTTGCATGTAAGGTTCAATGCCATTATCGAGGACCCCATAAACAAAGTTTTTTTGATTGGGTGGGTAGCCTAACGGTACCACAGAGCAAATGGGGATTCGAGGTATCCCCATGTCTTGCATGGACTCAAGTGCGGGTGTTGCTACAATGTTTTGCACTCAATACTCCTTGAGGACCATACTGGCCATTTCAACGGTGATCATTGGCTGTTGAGGAGGAGCGAATGGGATTTCTTCCTTAGTCCACTCCATGTAGGGTGAACTAGGCATCTCGACTTCCATTCGGCTAGGCATCTCTTTGGTAGAGATGGTTGAGAATAATGGTGGGGCCTCTTCTAGGGGTTTCTTCCCCTTGTCCTTCGATGTGGCCACTATAGGTGGCATTTTTGGGGAAGGACCAGATGATGAAGATGGACCTGGCTGGGGATTTGATGGACTTAACAATGGGGATTCATCCAGAATTAGACCTTGGTTAGATGGATTCAACTAAAAATCCAAATGCGTTGATAGAAAGGTCGATTGCGGTATTAGCTGCACAATATTACAGTACTTGAAGGGCTCTAAGTCTGTCGAGATGACATGCACCTGTCCTTCAAATGTATACTTTAGGCATTGATGAGCTATCGAAGGGACACACTTCATGTCCCTGATCCAAGGCCACCCCAACAAGATATTATAGGCCATCTCACCTTCCAAGATGTGGCACAATGTATGAATAGTATTTTGTCCCACTTGGATGGGTAGGACAATTGTGCCAACCATCGAGCATATTGCATCATTGAATGCTCAAAGAGTATAGGTGGAGGCCACGATGTGAGATGTCAATAACTTCAAACATTTCAATGCTATTGTTGTAATTATATTATTGGATGATCTAGTGTCCACCAACACCCTCTTAAACGAAATCTTGTTGACCCACATAATGATGTGCAGGGGTGGATCCGCCACATCACCAGTCACTAATTTCAATTCGTCTTCTCTAAAGGTGATGATTGGTTTTGTACATTGTTTTACATGTCCCATGAAGTTTTTGAAAGAGTTTACTTCGTGGAGATGCAGCTCGATGGCTTTTAATATCTCCATTAGAGCCTCCCGATGGGGCACTGATTATTAAATGAGCTCGTATATGGAGAGCCTAGTCGACATGGTCCTTAGACTTTGGGTAAGTCTAGTATAAATCATGGTCACTGGCCTAGGTAGGGGAGGTTATGTAGGGTGCTGTTGAGGTTGTGACGTCGATGGAACCTCTCTTGTGGCTACCGTAGGGGCAGCTTCTGGATATTTCCTGTTCCTAGTCACTATGTTTATCATCCCTACATACCCCTGCATGGGGCAATTCTGTGTCACCTCATTGACTTCAAGGGGTTTTTACTGTGCATCATGGGTAGGCAGGGGGTCTCTGAATACTCCCATCTATTGGTTTTTTGGAACAACGGGGTTGTCGACTGCTAGTGTCTTATTGTCGATTAGGTCTTGCACCAAGCCTTTAAACTTCCAACATGCATTAAGGTCATGTCCCTTCCATATGTGGAACCTACAGTACAAGTCCTCCCTGTACCCCTTAGGCTTCAGTGCATTAGGGTCTATGGTTTGAATCTTGGGAAAGTTGATCAAATTTGCCACTGAAAAGCAGTCAAACAGGGAGTCCCTGGACTCTATGTAAGGTGTGAACTGTCACCTAGGGCGACGTTGCTGATTTTGTTCTTGCCTCTAATTTTCTCTGTCATAACTGTTAAGAGGCACTACCTGATAGTTAGCCTTTTGGGGCTGTGTTGCTTGTGTAGGCAATGGGTTTCTATTGCATGGTCCTTGTTTTGGTGTTCTTACACATTTATTTCTTCTTTGGCTTGGAAATCTTGCCATCCTGTATCTTGATCTCCTCAATGATTCTGGCTTGTGCCAGGGCTTCCTCAAGAGTGGCATATTGCTATAGCTGCAATAGCATGGATATTGATCTCAAACAACTTTTTGAGAACATTTGGGTCAGGTCAAACATGGGAGGGAGGTAGGGTAGCTTTGAAAGAAAAATCCTCCACCGATTCCCATATGCCACCATGGTTTCTTCCTCATACTTCCTGAGGCTGGCTAGGTCGCTTAATGATGCCTTCTTCATGGTGTTGAAGGTGAAGTGTTCAAGGAACACGTCCACTAGCTGATCTAAGTTACTGATGTTGTGCTTTGATAATAAAGTGAACCAATTTGAGGAAGGGTCTATGAACATGGTTATAAATGTTCTTAGCAACAAAGCATCGTTGTCTTGAATGCCAAAGCATTGGCTCAAGAATCTAGTCATGTGCTCTTGGGCATCCTCCTCCCCTCTAAAGAGTTCTAACTGGGGCAGTTTAAAGTGTTCATGATATGGGGGTGCTGGCACTAACGGATGCACAGGGTGATTGCGAACCTAGCGTAAATTGGGATTTTGGGGCTCAGAAGTCTTGGTCTCCACAGATTCTAAATGCTCTAACAATGATTTATATGCATCGAAGGATTTGATCTCTTCCTCCTTGGTTTTCTCCCACTGTGGGTTGCGGGGAACTTGAGGCCTATAGAGGGGTGGTCGAATATCGCCTCCTCTACCTTGGTAGGGTGTTTTTGCCCACTCTTCTTCTTGCTCATACTCCTCATAAGCTTCTTGAGGAGTTCCCGAGTGAGACCTATGACCATGGGTGGGTGCCCACGGAGGGTGCCCATAATTTTTTTGGGAGTGGCCTCCTTCTCAGGTCTAGGGGGTCTCGAAGGTAGCACTTGGTAAGGTATCAAAGACCTATCTTGCATTATGGGGTTATGCCTTTCTAACATCTATGTTTGAGGGGTTGGAACCCTCTTAGGCATAGTGTTGCAGAGCAGCTCATCTATTTGGTGCTGGATACACTCTTTTCTAAGGCGATATAGATGCTCTAACTATTGTTGGTCTTACTTGAGCTGCATGATTTGCGCTTTGCAGGTGGTATGTTTGGAAAATTCCAAGTTAATTTTTTCCACCATATTGTGTTTAGGAAGCCTAGATGCCTCTCCTACATGTCTATCTCGATCGTGGTGATTTGAGATCCCTATGGGTTGCTTTCCTCTGTCAAGGTTAGCAGAATTTACCTAAGGCTCTGGCCTCATTGGGTGATCTTGATACATAGTAGGTGCGGAGGCATATTCTTCCCATGCTATGTGTTGCTCTTGAGGAATGTAGTGGTCTTCCTTGTACTCCCTTTCATATGTGTGAAAGGGGTTGGCAAAATTGGCTTGCCCTATCTAAAGAGCATTGTGCTTTGGATTTTGTCTAGTGTTTCTAACAGTAATAAGGGGTAAAGGAGGGATGACAAAATCATGTGGCCCCTACTTATGGACCCTATGTTTCTTTAGTGCTTCATCACTAGGCCACTCATAAAAAGCATCTAAGGGATTCCTCCTATCTATGTTGAGTTCCACGTGTAGGTCCTCTTCTTGAAAAGAGCTATGCTGAGTGGGGGTGCCTCTCAAAGAGGTGCCTCTCTAGTCCTGTTCTATAATGGCATGATGTGGACTATATTGCATGTCAGGCTACCAAGGTGGGATGACCAAGTCCTAAGGACTATATCAGAGGTGTCTTGTCCCCATTTGTGCACTCTCTGTAGCTCCTGCCCATGATTGGGCTCAACTACGAGTGTACACCATGGTGATGTTTACCTAAATATGTGTGCATTTTTATCTTCTTTAGGATTTATGATGCTACACTAAATAGAAGGGAAACACACAATTAAAGCAATGATTATCTTGTTTAAATATTAAAAGTGTGCCCTAAATCTGGTTCAATGTGTTTTGATGTTTGTTTTGACAATTTTGTAAAGAACATTTTGTAACAAATGCAATATGATAGCTCTTATGACTACCAAAAAAGGTTGCCCCTTTGATATACCACTATCAAGTCGTTATACAAAACCTCTCTATATACCCACCCTTACGTGAGGGAGACTATAGGTACGTGAGAGTAGAACAGTACATGGAACATAGGCGGTACGAAAGGGGAATCACTCTATTTATGACACTTACCATAGAAGACTTATCCTCATGCACTGGGAATCACCCCCGCTACACTTGTTCATATTTCGTCAGGATTTACGTCTAGCAACAATCATGATTGGGGTTATGTATGCAATATTTCAAGCCAAGGTGGTGATGAAATCCACCGTTTTTCTTGATCAAGGGTTGGGGTTTTACGACCAACTCCTTGTTGTTTCAATTACCATGTGGTGTGTGGGGTTATTTTTAATTTGCATAAATGAATAAAATAAGAATTCAAACTCTCCTATGCAAGAAAATAACCAGAAAACAAAAAATAAAAAGCTAAAAATGACAGAAGGTGTTTAGGACCCCTACCTCTTCTCTGCCCAAATCGGATGCATTTGAATTTTTTCCCTGAAATTGCACAGAGAGCTATTCATCCCAGGGTGAGATGAATAATAGATATGTACTCATCCCAAGGTAATACAAATTCCTATTCATCTCAGGGTGGCACAAATTCCAGCTCTGTATTCGTTATAGGATGGAACAAGCAGTAGTAAAGTGCTTGAAAGATTGATACCTGTAAGAAAAAACAAGCAAATTTTGATCAAAAATTTAATATTAAAATTAAGGTACAAAGGTCCCACCATTATAACCACTGAAAGCATGAGGATACAAAAACAAAAAAAGAAAATCCAAGATGCGATGTAACCGAAACAAAAAATAACGCTAAATCCCATGAATTGAAAGTGAATAAAAGGAAAGAAGCCTAAACAAATCGAAACCAAATAAAAATTCAATATGGAAGACAGCCCTTTTAATTAATATTCTTTAGAACTCAGTTACAATTTTCCTCCTCCATTTTTAGGGGTTAGGAGCGTTAAATGTGTTCTTGTCACATCAATGGATGCTATTCCTTCTTCTTCATGCCCACATGTAAAATGGGCGGACCAAAGATCAACACCACTTGTGTTGATGAGTCTTGACTCCTTGCTTATCCTCTAATGTTGATACCCTACATTCAAGGAAATAAAAAATAGTCAGTAGCACCTGTAGATAAAATGAAACATGCAATCCCCAAGCCTGCAATTAGTACATGCAAAATATAAATAAAATGATAACTGGAATAGATCCAAATGAACTAAAAAATTTATAGGGGCATAAAAACATCACAAGTAAGACACTACAAATAGAATAGTCAAAAAATTCATCCCAATTTCTTATTCACTCCGGGGTGGGACAAATAGACCTGTAAAAAAATGTCAAAAAGCACTGTCCCAAATGTCACATCTAGGAAGCTCCAAATCACCTACAAAGTTGGGGGTTAGCTAATTAGGGTTATTTTTGGAAGACCCAGAAGGTCATATTTTCCCAATTTGGCATCTATCACCAAGAATTTGATGATGCTACCTGCATGTTAGTAAATGCGGGAAATGATAAAAGCATGATCAAAACTTGTCAAAATCACATGAAATTTAAATGATAGCATATGTAAACAACCTAGAATCAGATGCAAAAGAAAAATTAGGTAAATATACCATATATTTCTAATCACTCCGTGGTGGGGCGATTAGGACCGCGACAGTTTAGGGGGTGCCCAGGTGTAGGACACCCATCGTTTGGGACTCTTTTTCGGCACCAATCCACTTGGGATGGGTCCAAAACATCTTATGAGGTTTTTTCAACAAATTTTGTGGGATATTGTGGCCAAATTTTCGGGTTTGGGTCCAGATTGTGCTTCTAATAATCACCCAATAACCTCCCTCCAAAAGAGAGATCAAGGATGTAAAAGAACAATTGATGGGTGAGGATATAATTTGGTAGAACTTCATTGCTCCAAAGACTCCTCTATGTTCCCCTTTTTTTTGGGTGAGAAGACTCACCAATTTATAGACCTAGGGTCTCTCTCTTTGAATGCGCATGCGAGGGCGCAACTTGAGTTGCTTGTCCTATTTTGAGAAAAAGATTATTTCCTGATTTAGAGTCTCCTTGCATGAGACCTCCAAAATTAAAGGCATGAATGACTGAAGTATTTCTCCTTGATTTGAAGTTGTTCCTCGCAATTGCATGTCCTGAAGTTGCAGTTAACTGGCGGACCTATCGAGGTTTGAATTTTTTCCAATGAAACCTGCTATTTGCCCCACCCTGGAGCGAATGCTACTAATCGTCATTGGGTGAGATGAATACCAGTTTGTAATCATCCCAGGGTGGGACGTGTAGGGAGCAAAGTGCCAAAAAAATATGCCAAATTGACCTCTGACCTTCCAAACTACTATGGGAGTGGTTAGGACCATTGTTTAACCTCTGGGGGCTACCCTGGGGGTTGTGTGTGTGTCAATGCAATCAGTGCTTGTTGTCACATAATTGTATTGGTGCTATTTTGGTGTCTTTGCAAAAGAAAAATCAAGAAAATCTACCACAAATTTCTAATCACTCCGGGGTGGGGCGATTAGGACTACGACAATTTGGGGGGTACCCTGGGGCAGGACGCCCACCGTTTGGGACTCTGTTTCAGCACCAATCCACTTGGGATGGGTCCAAAACCTCTTATGGGGTGTTTTAAAAAAATTTGGTGGGATATTGTGTCAAACTTTTGGGTTTGGATCCGGATTGCGCTTCCAATAATCACCCAATAACCTCCCTCCAAAAGAGAGATCAAGGATGTAAAATCACAATCGATGGGTGAGGATATAATTTGGTAGCACTTCATTGCTCCAAAGGCTCCTCTCTGTTCCCCATTTTTTTTGGGTGAGAAGACTCACCAATTTATAGACCTAGGGTCTCTCTCTTTGAATGCGCATGCGAGGGCACCACTTGAGTTGCTTGTCCTATTTTGAGAAAAAATATTATTCCCTGATTTAGAGTCTCCTTGCATGAGGCCTCCAAAATCAAAGACATGCATTACTAAAGTCTTTCTCCTTGATTTGAAGTCGTTCCTTGAAATTGCATGTCATGAAGTTGCAGTTAACTGGAAGACCTGTCGAGGTTTGATTTTTTTCTAGTCAAACCTACTATTTTCCCCACCCTAGAGCGAATGCTGCTAATCGTCCCTGGGTGAGATGAATACCAATTTGTAATCATCCTAGGGTGGGGTGAGTAGGGAGCAAAGTGCCAAAAAAGGTGCCAAATTGACCTCTGACCTTCCAAACTACTATGGGAGTGGTTAGGACCACTGTTTAACCTCTGGGGGCTGTGTGTGTGTCAATGCGATTGGTGCTTATTTTTACATAATTGGATTGGTGCTTTTTTGGTCTACAATATCTATATATATATATAATCTACAAACAATAGATTCAATAGGTAGTTGGAAATATCTAATTCAATTCCTTACTAGATCTTTTTGTAGACACCAAAACAGCACCAATCCGATTATGTGACTGCAAACACTGATCGCTTTGACAAACACAGCCCCCAGGGCAACCCTCAGAGGTTAAAAAGTGGTCTTAACCACTTTCATAGCAATTTTGTGAGGTAAAGAAGCAATTTGGCACACTTGGACACTTTGCCCAGTATTCGTATCACCCAGGGACGAATTCAAAATAGAATTCGTCCCACCCCAGGACAAATTTTGAATCCGTCCCTGGGTGGGACGAATTCTAAGCTTAACGGGAAAAAAGACAAATGGTGCCAAGTGGCAGCCCAGAACAATTAGTTAATGACTCCTGCCTTGCATGCATGTGTAGGTGGACAGAGGGGCCGTTAGAAGACTGTCACAAAAGGCATTTATCAAAGCTCAAGTCAATGGAGGACTTCCCTCCCTCATGGGAAGACAAGACTGCCACATGGCGCCTATGACCAACACATGGCATTTGTGCTTCCCTCCCAAAAGAGACCCCATGGGTCTATAAAAGGTGGGACTTTTCTCACCCAAAATAAGAGAGGTTGAAGGAGTTTTCAAGCAACGAAGTGCTGCCGAATTGAAGACCCACTTGCATCCCTCTTGGTTCACCTTCCCACATCCACCAATCTCTTTTGCAAGGGAGGTTGTTGGGTGGCCTTTGGAAGCTCGAACCTTACCCAAATCCAACGCATGGACACCTGAACCTACAAATTCGCCGACCCCCAAATCCTAAAAGGTTTTGGGCCTATCCCTGGTGGATTGGCTCCAAAATCGAGGGCCAATGGTGGGAGGCCCACTTGGGCACCCCCGCACCTCCCAAGTCCTATTTTTAGTTTTTGATAAGTTTATATTATTTTTTAGATTACATTTTGTGTTACTAGGTCTGATTAGTCCATAGCTGCAATTTTGTAACTGTTGGTCAGATTCTAGGATGTTTTGTATTGCTTTGTCGTTTCGCTAACTTGCAGGTGTCAAGGTCAAATTCCTAAGGGTGGAGGCCAAATTGGGAAAATCCGACCATCTGGGTCATCCCAAAATGGCCCCAATTACATAACCCCCTTGTTTGTAGGCATTTTGCAGTTCTCGGGATCCGACATTGGAGCAGCAGCAGGTCGGTTTCTTCAACATAGAAGAATTCGTCCCACCCAGGGACGAATTACAGTCAGAATTCGTCCTTCCCAGGGATGAATTCCAGTTGAAGGTGGATTGGCCAGCTGCCTCAGTGGCAGTGGCCTTCTGGTAACTTTTCTTACCTTCTGTCAAGTTTTGAAGCAATTTGGATTCATTGTAATTACTGTTTCAGGCAAATATTTACATGCATATTTCGTTAGTTTTAGAGAGTAAACGCTTTTCATTTGCAGCAGGTGCTACTGACGTCTTGGTCATTTATTTGTTCACAGGAGAAGCAGTAGAGGTGAAGAACTCATCGACATCAGCGGCGGCATCATATTGGCCCGTCCATTGCAATCGTGGGCACGCGGAAAGAGGAATCCTTCAGTGATTGTAATCAAACTCTATTTGCGCTCCTAGCCCCTAAAAATGGAGGAGACGCCATTGTAACAGAGATCAAGGGATATTAATGAAAGGGCTGTGTTCTCTCTATTTTATTGTGTCTCTTTCAATGTGTTTCTTTTCCATTTCATGCAATTTACGTTTCTAGGACTTAAGCGTACTTAATTTTGAATGCAATCGCACTTGGTGTTCCTTTGCCCGGAATCTCGTGCTTTCAGTGGCGATCACGGTGGGACTTACCGTGATCCTGTTCCCTGGTTTTTAAAATCATAGAAAACTGATAAAAATTTTGTGTTTGTGCTTGACAGGTACATTTTTTTTGTTACAGACTGCTATTCGTCTCTGACAGGGACGAATTATTTTTTGCAATTCGTCTGACCCTGAGACGAATTCAAATTCGTCTCTGGGAGGGACGAATTCTGTTCTGCAATTCGTCTCCCAGAGGGACGAATTCCTGTCTACGGATTTTTAGAGCAAAAATTTAGAGACAACAAGAGCAGGCAGAGAAGAGGTATGGATATTCATGATCTCTGTTATATATTTTCTGTTTCTGTTTCTATTTCTTTAATTATTTTCATTTAATCCTGCATTGCATTAGGAAAAGTCATGTATGCTAGTTTCATTTTTATTAGATAAAACGAATCCCACACACATCACGAAACAATTTTAAACCAAGGAGCTGGTCGTAAGACCCCAGCCCTTGATCAAGACCATTGGTGGATTTAATCACCACCTTGGCTTGATTTGCATCCATTTCCCGATTGTCAATTGTTGTTAGGCGTAAATCCTGACGAAGATAGATCGAGCGTAGCTGGGGTGATTCCCATGCGCATGAGGATAAGTTTTCTATGGTAGGTGCCATTAACAGGACAATCCCCCTTCCGTACCGCCTACGTACCATGTACCTTCTGCTCTCACGTACCTATAGTCTCCCTCTCGTAAGGGCGGGTATATAGAGAGGTTGGTATATCGGCCTGGCTGGTATATTGAAGGGGCGACCTTTTTGGAGTTATAAGAGCCTACATGATGCATTTAAACATTCTACAAAACCTAAAAAACAAAACAAAACATCAAAATGCACTAAACCAATTTAGGACACACCAAGAATCCTTAAAAGAGATAATCACGATTTTGTGAATGTGTGTGTTTAATTCTTCTTAGTGTAGACAAAAAAAAAAGAAAATCATAAAATGAGATAAAAACTTATTTAGATAGCATAGAAGCACCGCAATGGTGTACACCCGCAGTCAAGCCCAATCAAGGGCAGAAGCTCCGGAAGGTACACAAAAAGCAGGCGCAAGTCACCTTCACTTCAATCCTGAGGATTTGGTCATACCGCCTTATAGGTCAAACCTACAAAAGAATCCAATTCAGAATCCTCGGTGGGGTATGCCTATTCAAAGCAGCCCCTTTCGGGAATATGCCTTACATGTAGACCTTGACATAAATAGAGAATCACCTCTTGAAGCTAGGCATGAGTGGCCACCGTGCGATGAAGCGCTAAACAGGCACACTATCCATTTGGAGGGGCAACGTGGATATGGCGTCCCTTCTTTACCTATCATCAGAACAGAGAGACCAAATCCGGAGCGCAGGGCTCCTTACATAGGGCGACCTAACTCCACCCAACCCATTTACACCCGTGAAACGGAGTATGAGGAAAGCCATCGCATTCCTCGAGGGCAACAAACAATATGGGAACCTTGCATTTTTGCACCAGCAGGATATCATGATCACCCCTTGAGGCCAGAACCTCAAGCACGTATCACCTACCTCAACAGAGGGAAGCGACCCCTTGAGATTTTAGAGCATCAAAACCAAGGTAAAGGAGGAACATTTGAACCTTATGAACAAAATAGGGTAGATAAAATTGACCCGGCTATCGCCAGATATACCACCCGTCAAGCCCAAATCATGCGGCTTAAACAAAGTCAGCAAGAGATAGAGTATCAATACCGCTTGGATAAAGAACGCATGCAACGCGAAGCGGATGAGTTACGCTATGAAATACCTGAGTGGGGGCCAACCCATCGCAACCAAAGAGCTAAACAATATGAGAGGCGTAATCCGTTGGTGCAGGATAGGTCTCCACGACCTCGTCAAGCTCTGCCTCCAAGACCCCATAGATTTGAGAGGGAGGCAACTCCCCGAAATAATGATGGGTACCTTCAGCAAGAGCTTGATCAGGGTCATAGGTTTCGCCCTGAGACTCCTCAAGAATTTTATGAGGAGTATGAACCAGAAGAGGAATATATTGAAACTCCTCATCAAGGCAGGGAGGATGCCATTCGGCCACCCCTCCATAGGCCTCCAGTTTACCATAACTTGCAACAAGAGCGAACAAGAGAGGAAGAAATAAAATCTTCCGATGCATACCAAGCGCTATTGGAGCGTTTGGAGTCTGTGGAGACAAAAGCTGCTGGGCATCAAAAACCCACATTACGTATACTCCACAATAATCCGGTGCATCCCTCAGTTCCTACACCTCT
The DNA here is from genome assembly GCA_028583015.1 of Wollemia nobilis. Taxonomy (NCBI): domain Eukaryota; kingdom Viridiplantae; phylum Streptophyta; class Pinopsida; order Araucariales; family Araucariaceae; genus Wollemia; species Wollemia nobilis. The sequence goes on from JAQPPZ010002643.1 coordinate 105,572, forward strand.
TTACCTCGAACACTTCAAGTTGCCTCAATTGGTAGTTTTTAAAGGTGAAGAGGACGCACAGGAACATGTTACACGATTTCTAAGCCAATGCTTCGGCATTCAATATAATGACGCATTATTGCTTAGAACATTCATAACCACATTCGCAGGCCCTGCCTCGGATTGGTTCACAGAACTTCCCAAACACAGCATAAGCAGCTTAGATCAGCTAGTAGATGCTTTTCTTGAACGTTTCGCCTTCAACACAAGGAAGAAGGCATCACTTAGCGATCTTGCTAGCCTTAAACAATTTGAGGAGGAAACAATGGCATTGTACGGGAACCGATGGAGAGCTTTGCTTTCTAAGTTACCCTACCGTCCTCCCATGCAGACCTCACGCAAATGTTCACAAAAAGTTGCTTAAAGTCAATCTCTGGTCTATTGTTGTTGCGATAATACAACAGCTTAGAAGAAGCTTTGGCGCAAGCCAAAGTCATAGAAGAGATTAAGATAGGCGAAGGCGCAATTGCCAAGCCTAAGAAGAAAGAGTGGAATAAAACCACTAAAAGTGGGACAACGCAACCACAACACGCTGCAGTCAACCAAGTTGCGATAAATGTCCCCGCACCTGTGCAAGAAACGCAGCCTCAAAAGGCTAACTACCAGGCAGTGCCTCCTGATTACGAAAGAGATAACAGAAGACAGGAGTAGTATAAGCAGCGTCACCCCAGGCGACAATTCACCCCGTATGCGGAGTCTAGGGACTCCTTATTTGACCGCTTGTCAGCGGCAAATTTAGTTACTTTGCCAGAAATCCAAATTTTTGACCCTAACGTTCCCAAGCCTAGGGGGTATAGGGAGGAATTGTATTGCAGATTCCATAGGCGCAGAGGACATGACCTAAATGGGTGCTAGAAATTCAAAGAACTAGTCCAGGATTTGATTGACAACCGAAAATTGGTCGTGGACAACCCCATCGCACCGAACAACCAACAAATGGGGGTATTCAAAGACCCCCTGCCTGCCCACGAGGCACAGAAAAAACCGCTCCAAATTAACGAGGTGCGACAAGATCTTCCCACACAAGGATTTGTGGGAATGATTAGCATTGTAACAAGGAACAGAAAATACCCAGCAGTTGCCCCCGAGGTACCTGCGAGGGAAGTTTCGTCGACATCGCAGCCTCAACAATGCCCAACGCAGTTACCTCCGCCTAGACCTGAGGTCACGATACGAACCAAACTCACGCAGAGTTTGCGGACCACGTCGGCTAGGCTGTCCATCTACGAGCTTATTCAACAATCAGATCCACATAGAGAAGCTCTTATGGACATTTTAAAAGCCATTGAAGTACAACCCCACGAAGCAAATTCTTTCAACGCCTTCGTGGGACATGTGAAACAATGTACGGAGCCTGTCATCACATTCAAAGAAAATGAGGTCAAAATGATATCAAATGACATGCCGGATCCACCCCTGCACGTTATCACGTGGGTCAACGGGATCCCGTACAAGAGAGTGCTGATAGATACTGGCTCGTCCAGTAACATCATAACCATTGTAGCATTAAAGCATTTGAAACTGCCAGCCTCTCACATCACCGCTTCCACGTACACACTGCGCGCTTTTAACGATGCAATTTGCTCGAAAGTCGGCACAGTCGTTCTACCTATACAGGTAGGACAAAATTCAATACCCACACTGTGCCATGTGCTGGAAGGTGAAATGGCTTATAATATACTGCTAGGGCGGCCTTGGATCAGGGACATGAAGTGTGTCCCCTCGATCGCACACCAGTGCTTGAAGTATGCCTATGAAGGGCAAATACATGTAGTCCCAATGGAATTAGAGCCCTTCAAGTATTGCAATGCGGTACAATTCATACCTCAATCGACCCTCCCATCAACGCATTTGGATTTTCAATTAAATCCATCCAAATAGGGTCTGATACCGCAAGTACCACTGGTGGCCAACAAGGCAAAATCCTAGCCAGGTGAGACTTCATCACCTACTCCTTCATCATCAACGCCACCTATCGTGGCCCAATAGAAGGACAAGGGAAAGCAAATCATGGAAGAGGTTAAGCCTCTAGAAGAGGGGTTGCCCATGATTTCAACCATATCAATAGAGGAAGCACCCAACGCAATAGAAACCAAGATTCCTGAACCACCAAACATGGAATGGACTCAGGAAGGACTACCGTTTCCTCTTACCCAATCATCAACAATCACTGTTGAGATGGCAAGTATAGGCCTGGGGGAATACATAGTGCAAAACATTGTGGCAACCCCCACATTGGAGTCAGTACAAGACATGGGAAGACCTCGCCTTCCCATTGGAACAATCATCCCTCTAGGATACCCACCGAACCAAACGAATTTTGTGTATGGGGGCCTTGATCATGGTTCTGAACCATGTGAACAAAAGGAAACAGATGAAGAGCCTTTTGTCAAAAACATCAATTATCTGTCGAACCCAAAATTTGCCCTAAAATATCTCGAACAATGCAATTGGCAGGGGTATGGGCTAGGCAGATATGAGCAAGGGATGCGGATCATTTGCCAACAAGATATCAGATGCCATATGACAAGTCAGGGGTAGGATTCAACCATCCCCTGCCATTAGACATCTTGGTTGAAAATATGCAAGGCCTAGAGATAGGCAACAGGGGGGGATTGGCACAAGACTCGTATGCCAATCCAAACACATAATACACCTTAGGGGATTATCTCCCATGGTCTACAAACACCCCTAGAAACAACAATAATCCCTCTCCTTTGCTAGAGAGAGGTGAAAGTTCAGAGAGCAGTCCTCAAAGAGAACAACAACGGCTTCCGAACATTTTTCTGAAACTGTTCCCCTTAGAGGTTCTAGACAAAACAACACAGTATCAAAAGAATCAGGCCCCTCCACTAAGAGTGGAACAACCGCAATGGGACCAGATTAATTCACTGGAACAAGAAGAGTCCTCAATGTTGCAAGCAACAAATGCTAAAGAGGATGAACAATTTTGGATCTATGAAAGTGATTCAGAAGATGAAACTGAAATGGACTATCTCAGACATGCGCGACGACATCACCGCGCTCTAACTCACGAAGATCTAATGGGACAAATGGGTATACAATTAGGACATGAATGGCATGTAGACCCAGCAAGGTGGGACCAAGTGTTAGACCTATGGCTCCAAATTCAAAATGAGCATCGTCCACCTCGAGATCCCATCAGGACAACAGTACCGAGGGAAGACCTCGCCTTCCTTTTCACACATAGATATGAATTTGCACCTAGAGAGGATCCATTCGTGCCTGTTCCAGTAGATCCAGATCCAGAGTATAGGGAACATCTAAAAGAATCAAGTCATCACACCTACGATTTTGGAGACCAAATTCATTCCATCCACATGATCTCCATTGATTTGACCGCACCCATCCGCAATCCGACCATTCCATCACGGTCATTGCATCTAAACATGGATGCCATTGACTAGGATCGCGTCAATTCACCATTGTCACCATCAGAGTACTGGCATTTCGGTGAAATGCTTCATTTTACCCCAAGGACAACTCAAGATATTTTTCAAGCTGAAGAGGGACCCGAGGTCCCAAACGCAGATCTTAACTCAGCTGATGATATCCATTTAATCCCAACTCCACATTAGTTGGAGGACGGATCCCACATGTCAGTCGAAGAGACGACTGACATAGACATCGGCATAGATCCAATGAATCCACGGATTCTCAAGCTGGGGGTAAGCCTTTCCCCCGAAGAGCAAGCCGATTACATTGCCCTTCTTAAAGAAAATAAGGAGGTTTTTGCATGGTCATACAAAGATATGCCAGGACTAGACCCATGACTAGTCATGCACAATTTAACGCTTGATCCGAAAATCAAGCCTGTAAAGCAAAAACTAAGAAAGATGCACCCAACAGTGGCCTTGATGGTCAAAGATGAATTGCAAAAGCTGTTGGATGCACAATTTGTCATCTGCGTGGATTATCCGCCATGGTTGTCCAACATGGTTCCCGTCAAGAATCCCGACGGGAGGATTCGCATATGCACCGACTTTCAAGACCTAAACAAAGTGAGTCCTAAGGATGATTTCCCCTTGCCAAGCATCGACGCATTGGTAGACGCTACAATAGGTCACGAGATGCTCTCCCTAATGGACGGTTACTCAGGATACAATCAAATTCGTATCAATCCTGAATACCAACTCAAAACGGCATTCACAACGCCTTGGGGGACATTTTGTTATAAGGTCATGCATTTTGGCCTTAAAAACGCTGGCGCTACATACCAACGTGCTATGACTTATATCTTCCACGATTACATGCACAAAAATTTGGAAGATTACATGGATGATTTGTTAGCCAAGTCTCTCTTGCGCTCAGATCATCTCGGTGACTTAAGCAAGATTCTCGATCGCCTCATAGAGCATAAGGTCAGACTGAATCCCAAGAAGTGCGTGTTCGGTGTCACATCTAGAAAACTCTTGGGTTTTATAGTCTCCAAGAGAGGCATCAAAGTGGACCCAAACAAAGTCAAGGCAATCCTTGAAATGGCTCCCCCAACCACTATCAAGCAGCTCAGAAGTCTGCAAGGAAAGGTCGCGTCGATTAAACGCTTCATAGCGCAATTATCTGACAAATGTCGACCAATGAACAAATTATTGCACAAGGGGGTCACATTTCATTGGGATGACGAGTGCCGATCGACCTTTGACGAAATCAAACAATACTTGGCTTTGCCGCCAGTATTGGCACCGCCTAGACCAGGTGTGCCATTCTACTTATACATCTCATCTACTGAGGTGGCACTGGGCGCAATGCTAGCCCAGAAGAATGAACTTCACAAAGAACAGGCTACTTATTGTCTTAGCCGCAGCCTAGTCAGTTACGAACTTAACTATGCATACGTTGAAAAACTCTGCTTGGCAGTGGTATTTGCTACCAAAATGCTACGCCACTACATGCTAAGAAACACGACGTATGTTGTGTCTAAGGAGAATCCATTGTGATACATGATGAGTCGTACTTATCATAGTAGTCGCACGGCGAAATGGATCATGTTGTTGACGGAATTTGACATTAAGTTTATTGGGAAAAAATCTATAAAAGGACAAGTCATAGCCGATCAACTAGTATAGGCTCCTCTTGAAGACGATCAGCCTCTGGTCATAGAACTACCCGATGATGAGGTCTTCCATGTCTCAGAATCGCCAGATTCTGAAGAGCTCGAGTCTCGAGCCGACATAACCTTATTTTTTGATGGTTCTAAATGCGAGCAAGGTGGTGGCGCGAGAATTGTATTCTTCACACCGCAGGGCGCTCCAATGCCCCTGTCATTTAAATTAAACTTCTAGTGCACCAACAACAATGTAGAATATGAAGCCTTGCTCCTAGGTCTTCAGACAACAATCACCATGAACATCAAAAGACTGAACATCTTTGGTGATTCGCTGTTAATCGTCAATCAAGTCAAGGGAATATATCAATGCAAATGCCCAGTTCTGAAGGCCTATAAAGCCCTCGTGGATAAATTCCTGGCAAAACTTGAGTGGTATGACATCGAGGCACTCCCTCGATCATCGAATCATTTTGCGGACACAATGGCCTCCTTAGGGTCACTAATCCCGCAAGACCTTTCCGGTGATATAACAACCATTTAGGTCAAAACCTTATCGCAACCCGCGATGGAGCGCACAAGCTCAGACTTGACACCAGGAATCCACATGATCCAGATCGAACCATCTTCGGATAAGTTCTTTCGAATCCGAGACTATTTGAAACATGACAACTAGGGGTCTTTATTCTCCCCCACTCCCATTAATAGCAACACAACGCTATTCTTACAAGTTCTATCCCAATCAGCATTTGTTAGGGAAGAACTCCAAAAGGGATTGGTTGTTCAAACTGTCGAGGTATTCGATCAACAGGACTGGTATTTACCCATAAGAGACTACCTCAAGTTAGGTAATCTACCCTTTGGATTGACGCAAGCCGCAAAACGAACATTCAAATAGAAAGCGGCAAAATATGTCTTGATAGGAGACATTTTGTATCGTCGCAGCTACGACGGGATTCTTCTTCGTTGCTTGGACCAGCAAGAGTCCACTTGAGCAGTCACCCAAGCACATGACGGTACATGTGGCGGCCACTTCAGTGGTATGGCCATTGCAAAGCGCATTCTTCGCATGGGCTACTATTGGTCATATTTAGAGTGAGATTGTTGCGCATATGTCAAGAGGTGCGTAAAATGTCAACATCATGCCAATTTAATGCACGCACCTTCCCAGGCCCTACAGACAGTCCAGTCTGCTTGGCCATTTTCATAGTGGGGCTTCGATCTAATCAAAAAGATCTCCCCTGCATCGTCAGGCCGTCACACGTTTATCATAACGGCCACAGAATATTTTACCAAATGGGTGGAAGCAATTCCGTTAACCTCTACGACAGGACCCCGCATTACGGAGTTCATTTTGCATTACATCATATGTCGTTTTGGTATTCCATCCAAAATAATCTCGGATAATGGGCCATCATTCAAGAACAAAGACGTGCATGCTTTAACCACAAAGTACAAAATTCAACACAACTTTTCAACACCCTATTATCCGCAAGCAAATGGGCAAGTAGAGGCATCAAACAAAACGCTAGTCGCCATCCTTAAAAAGACTGTCGCAGACAGTCATAAGGATTGGCACATACAAATCCCACTTGCCCTTTGGGCTTATCGCACTAGCATTCGGACGCCCACTGGGGCAACTCCGTTTTCACTAGTGTATGGCTCGAGAGCGATAATGCCTCTCGAGTTGGAAATTCCTTCCCTCCGCATATCAATGCAAGAATTCATCGATGATGACACTGCACGGCAGGCCCGGTTAGACCAACTTACGTTGCTTGATGAAAGACGCGTTAATGCTCTCGAGCACTTACGTATCTATCAAGAGAGGCTTAAGAGAGCTTACAACATGAAATTTCACCTAAGAGAATTTCGGGTTGGTGATCTGGTTCTGAAGGAAAACCAACAAAACTCTAATTTGCCGTCCCATATGAGGGACAAATTCATGGCAAATTGGCTAGGTCCTTATGTCATTGATAGCAAAATAGGACCAGGAACGTACAGGCTAGCTTCTCTTGAAGGTATCAAGGAAATAGAACCCTTGAATATCAGTCATTTGCGACCATTTCATATCTAAGAAAGCCATGTACCAAAAAAAAAAAAAAAAACACAAAAACAAACAAACAAAAAGCTCCAAGGATTATCGCAATCTCTTGGTCACCTAAAAAGCTCCAAGGATTATCGCAATCTCTTGGTCACCCTAAAAGCTCCAAGGATTATCGCAATCTCTTGGTCATACAAAAATCTCCAAGGATTATCGCAATCTCTTGGTCAACCTAAAAGCTCCAAGGATTATCGCAATCTCTTGGTCACCTAAAAAGCTCCAAGGATTATCGCAATCTCTTGGTCACCCTAAAAGCTCCAAGGATTATCGCAATATCTTGGTCAATACAAAAAGCTCCAAGGATTATCGCAATCTCTTGGTCAACCTAAAAGCTCCAAGGATTATCGCAATCTCTTGGTCAACCCAAAAAGCTCCAACGATTATCGCAATCGTTTGGTCAAAAAATAAATAAATAAAAATAAAAAAATAAAAAAAATTCAACAAAAACAAAACAACAAAAATCATCAAAGACAACAAAGATTTGCATCTCAATTTTAGGCATACTCGAATTCATCAAAAACATCAACAAAAACACCATGCATAAATTTTACCACACTACAGTCAGTGGTCTGGGAATGTACCAAGAGTTTCAGTGATTCAGTCATCATTTTCCTCTTTAGCCATGTAGTGTACCAAGTCGAACAGATTTTACAAAGGTAGAGTCATACTTGAAACACACCTTGTTACGTAACATCCCAACACAAATCAAAACACTAAAATTCCCAAAATTGTGTGAACGAAAGACGAAACTTGCAAAATAATCTAGGTCACCACGAGCGAAACGGTTATCTTGCTCATCCCCCTGTGCGAATGACCCCTAGAATGCTGAGAGTTGGCAAAAGGACAAGCATCCTCCCTACCCAATTCCCTAAGAATCCCTAAAGTTCTCAACAGTTGCAAAACACAAAAAATTTGCAAAATGTCAAAACTCCAAATTTGACAAATATAGTGCACACATCAAAAGGCACAAACAACAGTGATTTTCATCACTCCATATCCCCAATCCCTTGCTCAAAAAAAAAAAAAAACATCAAAATAAACAGTGATCTTATCACTACAAAAGAGCAAGTATCCCAATACAATTGAAAAAAAAAAAAAGGGAGTTGACCTTGAATCCCTGGAACTCTCAGCATTCTGTAGGTCATAAGGCAAGCTTTTGTACCAATTTGGTTGATAGCCTATCGGTAACAGAAGTAAACCTCCCGCATGACGATATATCTGTCACATTAACTTGCGTACAGATCAATGTTTGCATGTGGATGAGCTAGCTTATGGCATCCTGGATTACACCGCAGATTAATATTAGTACATACAACAAAGGAATTCGTGGAGCTAATTAGGTGATCCTCAGTACAGGTTCGGTTGAAATCCCATCTGGCACTGGCGGTATCCTAACAAATACCACTAAATGAACTCAATTGCACACACAGGGATGTTAAGTAACTCGGTCAAAAACAGGTCCGATTCATACCTTGTTCAAAATTCTTGTAAGATAAAGTACAGTCATGGATAGTGAGATAAAACTGTCTAAATCTCAGAAAATCTTACATTCATTCCAAAACCATCTGTGCTACTTATCATCCTTATGATACCATCAGAAAACACAAAAACAAAAAAAATCATGTAAATAAAGAGCTTCTTAAACAGCCTACAGTGCAATCAACAAAAATATCATTCATCCATTTCAATTTGCATATCACATAGACATCTAAAACATCTGCATTAATCAAAATGAATAAACATGCATAACAAAAATCACATCATCACATGTACAAAACCAAAAATAAAACCGGTATATATATATATATATATCGTCAAAAAGATGCCCGTAGGCTACAAAACCGGTCCTCAGACCCCGCAAGCATATCCAAAACCCAACCTAAGGCGTCGACCACCATGATCATGCAGGATCGGTGCGACGGGAACTACCCCCCGTGGTGTGGGTCCGACGGGACCCTGCAGGGCGGCTACTGCTAGCCCCCGCATCATGCCTACTACCACCCCCCTCATCTAACCGCATGCGACGAGATGATGCTGACTGCTCAGTCATACTATCCCTCGTTCGTCAAGAAGATCTGCTGATCGAAGGCTCAGGGAGCCGCCCGCCAAGGCGGATGACCTCCCTCTCCAAGTCTATCCGGTACAGACACCACTCTGCCTCTCACCGATGATAAATAGCCAATGCATCATCACGCTGTGCCAAAAATCTATCCCGATCTGCCAACTGAGCCCTCAGAAGATCCCTCTCCAGATCCCGCATCCGTAGCAGCTCCGTAAGTCACGCAACCTCATCGCCTACACCCGACCCCACCACCTCTGTATCTGCCGGACGCATAGGACTCGCGGGGACAGTAGCCTGCTCAGGCACCAACTGCTCCTCCACATCCTGCATGTTCGGCTGCTCCGGAACACCCAAGTCCACATCCTCATCTCCCACATCCACCATGTCTGCATCATCCAACAACCCCCCCCAATCACCACCTGCAGCCTCAGCATCCTCCACTATCGCCTCCGCGCCCCCCAGTGGACCCTCTCCTCTCCAGCGCCGCAATACCCACCACGAGTCATACTCAGTGGTAGTACCAACGTCATCCACATCCAACACCTCAATCACCGCATCCGATTCCTTTCCCAATGGCACGAGGACCGGTGGCTCTAGATCCCTCTCATCTCCCCGACGCCGATAGCCTATGGGTTCACCAGGCAACCCCTAGCGCACCCCAAACTATCGTGTAACCCGACGGTATGGAAAGAACTCATGCTCCGTCCCATGCCACCCAGTCAACCATCGCTCCCTCCGTACCCGTCGGAGCCACTCTCCAGCCTCAAGGCCAGGCTGGACAGTCTAGATAGGGACGTCAAAACACCTCCCCTGGAGTGAGCCACGAAAAGGCATCAATGTAGTGCTCAACGGCACCTGCCCATCGCCGACTCTGCCCCTACTCCGTAGACCATCGCCACAAAGCTGCATAACCAATCTCATCATCCTCCATCGCCGCCCGAGTCATCCATGGTAACCCGGTAGGCCTCTCAACAGCTATGTGCTTCCAACCCCAGCACTGCAACAGAAAACTACAACTGACACCCTTTCGCTGTCGACAGCGGACCCCATACAGCTCCCCGTAAAGCTGAGCCAACAAAGTCTGTCCCCATCTCAGAATCAACGGTGCCTCTATCGGGCACTCTGCAACTGCCACACCAAATCCAACAGGTTCCATGGGAACCTCGCGCCTGACGAATCAGGGAGAAGAATGTTAGAAATGAGGCCCATCAGGAATGCGTGCCTCACTCCTAACACCCCCCTCTCCTTCCACCAGCTAACCAAAATCCCGCCAGCCTGGCAATCCGCCTCGGCTGTCTCCACTGGGTCTGCTACACCCAGCTCCCCCCCATGCCCAAAACATCTCATGAGTATAGCAGTCCGCTGATCAAACGGAGATGTCCTAATAGGCAGACCATCTATCGAAATCCGAAGCAACCGATAGACGTCCTCAGGAGTCACAGTCATCTCCCCTATCAGGAGATGGAAAGTATTGGTCCGCGGATCCCAGATCTTGATCAGATCCGTCAGATAGGCCTGATCCGAAACCACAGGCTCCAGTCGAGCCACCTGCTTGAGCCCAAGGGCATCAAGCCATTCCCAGTCATCATCGGTCAATGCCAACCGCGCCTCAGTAAAGGCAGCGGGTACACGGTACCGGATCCTAACAACCTGCAAGCAAACAAAAAATAATAATAAATAAATAAATAAATAAGATCAAATTTTTAGTTCTAGGGTTTCTAACCTTAACTGTTAAACCAAAACATCACAAAAAATCTTAAAATTTTGAAAAAGCGTAACACAAAAACAATGCATTAAGTTAAAGCAAAATAAACCCTAGGGTCACTTACAGGTCTCGCCTCGGCTCCGCCGCTCGAACTAGTTTGTGCACTCATGATGGTAGAGAGAATTCCAGCAGCGCTTCACTTCGCAGAATTACCTCCTCCTCCCAGAGCTCCAAAATCGCAAGAAAAAAAAATGACACAAATGAGCCCAAAATCAAGTTTTGGCCCTTAAATAGGCCCTTTGCACTGGAATTCATCCTTTACTGGGACGAGCGCTCTGATCAGCACTTGTCCCACCCAGGGATGAATTCTCCAGCTGGAATTCGTCCCACCCAGGGACGAATTCAGGCCAGCACAAAAAAAAATCAACAAAAATGACTAAAAATGCACTAAAAACAGACAATAAAATTTCCTGACAGGATTGCAAATGCACCTGACAACATGGGCATACAAAATCGATATCGGGGTCACAAATTATCACTATTCTACTCCCTAAGAAGGCTACCATAGCCGGACCGCTCCACGGGAAGACAGATTTTGACAATTTAATCCCAAAATGGTGTCATAAAAAATGCAACACAAAACAAACAATAAACATTGCCAGACACAAGTGCTCTTGCACTTAACCTCTTGGCATAGCAAAATTGATGTCGGGGTTTGCATTGTCACTATCCTACTACCGAAGAAGGCTACCATAGCCGGACCGCTCCACGGGAGGACGGATTGCCGACAATTCAATCACCAAATGGTGTCACAAAAACAACAAAAACAGTACAAAATTCAACAAAAACACAGCAAAAACATTGCCGGACATAAGTGCTCTTGCACTTAAACTCCGGGCAAAGAAAATCGATGTCGAGGTCCAAATTATCGCTCTCCTACTTCCCCAAGAAGGCTACAATAGCCGGACCACTCCACGGGAAGTTAGGTTTTCGATGATTTCACCTCATTACGGCATCACCAAAAGGGTTAACACCCACCAAAAACAAGTCCAAATGTTGGAAAAATTGCACACGCTTAACAATACACCCTCTAAAGGCAACCTTGCACAAGTCATCTTGGGTCAAGCGACTCGTCGCTTCTCTCACGAAGGTCATTCCCTCATCGATTCGTCGCTTGAGGGGGTAGTCACACTTAGTCACAAATCAACAATCACACACCCAATTAAGGAAAACGACATGCATTCAAAGAATCATTGACAAAGACAATCACGCTCCTTCTTGGGGCAGTAAACAAGCAACAATCAAATCAATCAAACACTTGGCATTTCGTGAATCATGAACACAAGGTTCCCCCTGAGGATAAAAATGCCCTTCACTTGTTCATGACTGATCAATGTCTGAGTTCAAGTCACACCTCACCAAAATAGGTTAATACTTGAAATCAAATTCCTTAGCTCGTCAGAAGCAAGGATTCAAGAATGCATGCCCTTTCCATACTTGGGGCATCAAAATTTGGTTAGGTTACCAAGAAACCCTAATCATTAGTGCTTTGGTTATCCATTTTTGCTCAGCATCTGTGTCACCCGCAGCGCTTCCCAAAAAGGGGCATCTGTAGACACCAAAATAGCACCAATCCGATTATGTGACTGCAAACACTAATCGCTTTGACAAACACATGCCCCAGGGTAGCCCTCAGAGGTTAAAAAGTGGTCTTAACCACTTTCATAGCAATTTTGTGAGGTCAAGAAGCAATTTGGCACACTTGGACACTTTGCCCAGTATTCGTCTCACCCAGGGACGAATTCAAAATAGAATCCATCCCACCCCAGGACGAATTCTGAATCCGTCCCTGGGTGGGACGAATTCTAAGCTTAACGGGAAAAAAGACAAATGGTGCCAAGTGGCAGCCCAAGACGATCAGTTAATGACTCCTGCCTTGCACGCGTGTGTAGGTGGACGAAGGGGCCGTTAGAAGACTGTCACAAAAGGCATTTATCAAAGCTCAAGTCAATGGAGGACTTCCCTCCCTCATGGGAAGAAAAGACTGCCACATGGCACCTATGACCAACACATGGCATTTGTGCTTCCCTCCCAAAAGAGATCCCATGGGTCTATAAAAGGTGGGACTTTTCTCACCCAAAATAAGAGAGGTTGAAGGAGTTTTCAAGCAACGAAGTGCTGCCAAATTGAAGACCCACTTGCATCCCTCTTGGTTCACCTTCCCACATCCACCAATCTCTTTTGCAAGGGAGGTTGTTGGGTGGCCTTTGGAAGCTCGAACCTTACCCAAATCCAACGCATGGACACACAGAACCTACCAATTCGCCAACCCCCAATCCTAAAAGGTTTTGGGCCCATCCCTGGTGGATTGGCTCCAAAATCGAGGGCCAAAGGTGGGAGGCCCACTTGGGCACCCCCGCACCTCCCAAGTCCTATTTTTAGTTTTTGAGCATTTTAGATTATTTTTTAGATTGCATTTTGTGTTACTAGGTCTGATTAGTCCATAGCTGCAATTTTGTAACTGTTGGTCAGATTCTAGGATGTTTTGTATTGCTTTGTCATTTTGCTAACTTGCAGGTGTCAAGGTCAAATTCCTGATGGTGGAGGCCCAATTCGGAAAATCCTACCATCTGGATCATCCCAAAATGGCCCCAATTACATAACACCCTTGTTTGCAGGCATTTTGCAGGTCTCGGGATTCGACATTGGAGCAGCAGCAGGTCGGTTTCTTCAACACAGAAGAATTTGTCCCACCCAGGGACGAATTACGGTCGAGATTCGTCTTGCCCAGGGACAAATTCCAGTTGAAGGTGGATTGGCCAGCTGCCTCAGTGGCAGTGGCCTTCTGGTAACTTTTCTTACCTTCTGTCAAGTTTTGAAGCAATTTGGATTCATTGTAATTACTGTTTCAGGCAAATATTTACATGCATATTTCGTTAGTTTTAGAGAGTAAACGCTTTTCATTTGCAGCAGGTGCTACTGACGTCTTGGTCATTTCTTTGTTCTTAGGAGAAGCAGCAGAGGTGAAGAACTCATCGACATCAGCGACGACATCATCTTGGCCCGCCCATTGCAATCGTGGGCACGCGAAAAGAGGAATCCTTCAGTGATTGTAATCAAACTCTATTTGCGCTCCTAGCCCCTGAAAAGGGAGGAGACGCCATTGTAACAGAGATCAAGGGATATTAATGAAAGGGTTGTGTTCTCTCTATTTGATTGTGTCTCTTTCAATGTGTTTCTTTTCCATTTCATGCAATTTACGTTTCTAGGACTTAAGCGTACTTAATTTTGAATGCAATCGCACTTGGTGTTTCCTTTGCCCGGAATCTCGTGCTTTCACTTTTGTGCAATGTTGCATCTCATCACTAGTTCTAAGCGGTAAATTTTAATTTTTAATATTTTATAAATTTATATTTTAAAAAGAAATATTTTTGATAATGTAACTCATTCATACAGGACCATTTTGAGCCAACATTTTTTCCCTTTTAATTACATAAACTTTAAATTTCTTCATAGTAGTCATCATGATTGTATCTAGTTTTCACAATAAGAGAACAACATCATGTATGCGTATCATGGATCGTACACCATAAATACCAATGATCAATTGTAAACATTAGCCTTCATGGAAGACCGAAATATAATCTCTTATTTATAGTAGGAGATTCTTAGGGTTAATTGATAAGACAATGACAACTACTGTTTTACTAGTAAATGAAGGAACTCATGCAAGAAGCACATGCAATAATTTCCTTGCATATGGATAAGGATTTGGAAATTTATTTCATTGACAATTTTGATCATACATTGCCTTCATGAAACCTACTTGTACTTTCCATAAAAAATATCATCATAAACATGTGTTATGTCATATTTAAATCACGAATAATATGGAGATGTGTAAAACGATTATAGGTGATGCTTCTCTCTTTTTTGTGTTAGGTTATGATGATCATGAGTATAAGACTTCATAGTGGAATATGGTGGTGCATTGAACCTACAAGGCTTCCAAATATTTAGAAGACTAGATTTCTAATTATAAAAATGATATATGACTAAGCATTTCCATCTCATGAATGACATATGAAAATATGGCAATGACACACAAGATAAAGAGAATGAGGATGATGATAAAGATCGAAAATAAAAGTAAAAAATGAGGATCCATTTCAAGCTCAATTCAATACTTTTTGTTTTTATGGGGAGATTTTATTCAAAGAGGAGGAAACCCAAGCAAAGAAAATGGTATTCTCTAAATATGATACTGATGATTTCATAACTGCAACTGGATAAGGGGTAAATTCCTAGATGATTTAGCAGCTTTAGTTAAATGAAGCACCAAATATTTTAACAATTTGGTTGAAAAATACATGAATTTATGGAAGATACCAAAATTAAACTTACCACCTTAGCAAAAAAGGAGGAAAAAAATATAGTGATGGCATGTATGTAGAAAAGGAAGCACTCAATATGAAGGGGTGGTCTAATTGCAGGTTGATAAAAAATGAGGGTTCTAATTGGTTCATCAATTTTCACTTGGGTCATATTAAGGACTAGAATTTTGTCCATAGTTTATCCTAGTCTATGTTGTTTAATATAATGTCCAAAATATGATGATACCTAAGTATCATTATATTTTGGACATTATAAGAGGCATATAAGTTTATTTTGAAGATGATTTAAGTATTGTCACATTTTAGAATTTATAGAAGGCATATATGTATGTTTTAAATATGTAAATAGGTTTGGGACTTTTAAAAAATCCCATCTTCCAACAATATCAAAAAAATTCTCTTGAATTAATACAATGCACAACATAATTATGGAAAAATTATCATTGGTGATAATTCTTCTTCATAAATTCCTAGATGTGGTGATGTGGCTTATGGATACTTGTATTTTTTGAAATTTATTTATGTATTATGTGTAGGATTTAATTTACTTTCTATTTATTACATTGCTCAAATTAAATTAAATATGGAATCTTAGCCTAATTGATGGTTTTAATATAACTAGTTAGAATATTGTAAAAATTTGGATTATATGTTTAAACTTGGTATACCTCCTATTCCTCTTCTTTTTATTTCTAGTGAAAAGTGTTTATTTCTATGGTTGGTAAGGAAAATGACATCAATAAATACTAGTATTATTAACTTGGATATACCAATTGTGCATCTTACACATCACATTCATATGATTCATGTGATTTTTTTCATCAATCCACATAGTGGTGTTTATGAGGTATGCATTTTTGAGAAGCATCATCAAAAATAATTCTTGAAAGGGAAAAAATTATCATGCCTCTTAGTTCTTGGAGCTTATTCACAATAACAATTATTATTCTATGGTTAATTGTTCTCTCTCTACAAATAAGTAGTTTCCTAAATTACTACAAAGCATGAGACATTATAGAAATTTAATATTTTTAATGGTTTTGTGGATAATATGTAGAAGAAATAGATTAAGTGCCAATAGAGTCACAATAATAGAGAGTTCACATGTAATGCCTAAGAGGAATTATAATATTTATAATTTATAAGAGACCATTCATTTCACTCCTCATTAGAATGGGGTAATTGAATATAAGAACAAGCATTTGGGAGATGATGCATTGTATATTACATATCAAGTAGATAGAGTCTAAGTTTTAGTGTAAAGGTATAACTTGTATAACACATATCATCAATAGAACATTGATTTGAACAATCAAATATGTGACACCTCTTAACAAGTTGACAAGAATAAATCCTTTAGATTCATATTTCAATATCTTTAGATCAATTGTATGGTATAATATTCTAAATTGAACTAAAACAAATTTTAAGAATATTCCTTAGTGTATTAAAATGGATTATAGTGATAATTTCAAGGTCTATTCTCATTTGATATGATTTGGAGCTTAACAATCGTTCATTTTGGTATCTATAGTCTGTTTTTATCTCTTCTTATATATTTGCCTTCCATTCCTATTGATTCTAATCCTATTCCATGTGATTCTACTCAAGTTATCTATAATTTTAATTATTATTTGCTATTTCTTTTATGAATATTGGTGATGTTGTTTCTAGTCTTATATGTATACCATTAATATAATTTTCTTCTTCTATATTGGATTTTTTTCTAGATAAGTTGAATCCTCTTATGCCTTATGTTGATAGTTTCGATGTTCTCTAATTTTAAGGATGTATTGTTTATATAATCCTCTTATTCTATTATTTCTCTTATATATAATGAGCCTCTACATGTTATATATCGCCAAATTTATAAAGAGGTTCACACTCTTCTTCTAGATACAAAATCTACATTATAGGAAAAAATCATAACAAATACACATTTTCTTAATGTTTGATTTATAGGGTTGATGATTTTTGATATCCTTTCTCTTTTTTTTAGACTAAGATATGCTTGGATTGGGAAGGTACTATGGAGGTGGTGTATGATTTTTTTATGAAGAATCAAACATAGGAGTTATTTTCTATGTATAATAGAAAGAATGTGATTAAACATAAAAGGATCTATGGGACTAAAATTTATCTTACACCAATAAATTTTGAAGTATAATGTATGTGTCATTTCTAAATATTTCTCCCATAGGGAGAGAATTGATTACTCAGATACTTTTCTATCTTTGGATTTTATGGATTCCCTATGGATGGTTATTTATATTGCTACTTCCCATAGATAGGAGATTTACCAAATGGATGTGAAGAGTAGTTTTCTATATGCAAGAACCTTCTATAATTATCGGACATGGTCCCTCTTATTTGGTTTAAGCACTCAATAATTTATTATATGGGTCTTAAGTAAGCATATCATTCATGGTATAAAAATATATATTTTTATTTCTTAGTTTTAGGTTTCATTAATGTAAGAAAGAAAAATATTTCTACATAAAGCATCATGGTCATAAAATGAATTACTTTGTATGTTTATGGAAATCTCAACATCCATGATTTAGGAAATGAACCTACGACTTGAAGATAAATTAGAGATTATAGTTTTAGGTCTTCTTCACTACTTTTTTAGGACTAAAATTGATCATTCATCATCTATGGCCATAATATTGTATCCTATGTATGCCTTGGATATTCTATAGTGATTTAGTATGGAATAGTGTAAGATTTTCTATATTGTATTCTCTTTAGTCTTAAACCTTTGGATTAAATTTTCTAATCCTCTAGTTTGCGTGTTATTGTAATGATCCATTGTTGGAGGTCTATTTTACACCATAAACAATTATGTTTGTAATGACAATTTTGTATTTTATGTACTTTATTATGTATATTTTAATTAATAAAAAAGTCCTCTTTGAATTTGTTTGATGACAATGGGAATCCAAGTGGTTTAGTAAAATAAATTATTTAGTTTTACTTGTCAATTAATTCTAATTAGAGCTATAGGAATATTGTTGAATATGCATTTAAAATTGTTGAATTTATCTATTTAATTCTTTGTTAAAATTTAATAAATTGAAGAAGAATTTATTGTGTTATATATATTGAAAAAAAGTAGTGCTTATTATGTAAAAGCACATGAAATAGTTTTCTTAGAGAAGAAAAAAACATGTTAGCTAAAACAAAAAAATAATTTTAACTTTAAAGAGGCAATTAAAAACCTAGGAAAGTGTATGCAAATGTAAAAATGAAAGTTCTATAAATAGAAAATAAAAAATTGAAAAAATATTATTAGCATTATCATGATTCTATACATCGATGTATCTCCCACTAGTTGATTCATTTAAACATCCTAACTTGGGTAGATCATTAAACATTTGCATCACCCATGATTAGATTAGGTCGTCTAAAGTGGAGTGAGCTAACAATAAAGCCCTCATTGTAGGGAAGAATATAATATCAAATTGAATGACAACAAATGCACCATAAATATTATTGATTCAATGGAATAATCGAGTTGGCACTTGCATCTAAATTGAACATATAGTTTGAATCAATGGAATGATAAAATTATGAGATAATTTGTATTCTTATGTAGTGTTTGATATAACAACAATTTAGTTTTTATAGTATTCAATCCTAACATTTTTACTAGATCTAGTGTTGAAGCTAATATCCCTAAGTAACTATAAATGTAGGGAAAAACTATGTCATTGGTTTTCCTCTTAAAGTCTAATTCAATGTCAAGTGTGTCCAAGGGAGATTCATTGGAATATATGCTTCCCTACTTAAGGGTCTCTTTCCAAAGGAGAGCCTAAGAATACAAAAATTCTCAACATAAATAGACTTCTACTCAATGTTTTTTTCTCATAGGTTGTAGAATTTTTTGTTACGTTTATTTGATTGGTGTTTTATGGGTTTATTCAAAGAAAACACCTAAGTTTATGGATCACTATATATCTCAACTTTTTTTTGAGCCTTAACGATTATTTAAACCTACAAATAAATTATCATATAAATGCAATGCTAAGGATTTTATCATACAAACACAAGAATACAAGATCCACCCTATATGCTTTTCAAGACTGAATGAGTTAACTAGGGTATTTTGGTATTTCAAGATAAAACAAGTGGAGATGCAAAAAGACAAGTTATCCTAAATGCAACCGAATGACTTTTTATTCTTTACCTATGAACTTGAAAATGATCAAGAAGCTAGGATTTAGTCTAAGATTCCTTAATTTACTGATTTAGGTGTGTTTTGTAAAGAAATCGAGATATTTTGTAAAGTGATTGGAATGTTTTGTAAGCAATTAGGGTTTCTAGCTAATATTTCTTAATTTTTCAAATTAGCTATGATTTTAAGATATATAAAAAAAAAATAGAAGGAAAATATAGAGGAATGATAAATGTAGTTCTAGGGAATTTCCAAGTGGAAAAATCACCTCTTCTTGAGACTTTTTGCCAAATTCTCCACTAAAATTGCCAAATTCACCACTCTACCAAATTTACCACTAGGACTCACAATTTTGGTATCTGCACAAAAGACCAAAAACATTATGGTTTTCTAGTTTGAGGGGTCTATCTGCGAGTTGTATAGGGTAGGAAAATTGTCTAAATAGCTGATTAGACCCCCTTTTGATGAAAATTTTGAGTATTATTACCT
The DNA here is from genome assembly GCA_028583015.1 of Wollemia nobilis. Lineage (NCBI taxonomy): Eukaryota > Viridiplantae > Streptophyta > Pinopsida > Araucariales > Araucariaceae > Wollemia > Wollemia nobilis. The sequence goes on from JAQPPZ010002643.1 coordinate 125,604, forward strand.
CCTAGAATAGATTTTTGGCCTCTTGCCCAATTCACCACTAGTAAATATGGTTAATGAAAATTTTGGTTTTGAATGTTTTATGGTTTCCAAATTTACCACTGATTGTGCAGGGTGGCGAATTTGGTCTAAACACAGGATTTTAGATATTTTGGGGTTGTTTTAAGTGGATTTTGATGGGGTTTTGAGCTGCGATTGCAGGGGAATGATCTTGACAGTGTTTTCTAACTCTGTGACTGGTCAAATTAGATATCTATGCTACTAAATTAAGTAATTTAATGACTAAATTGAAAATGCATATAAAGAAAATAAAAATGCCAAATATGACTGCAAATTTGATTAAACAAGGATGTAAAAGGGTAAGGAATGTATGCAATGAAATTATGAATGATATAGGGTGGCTATATAACTTCTAACAAGATCAAATCAATATTAAATAGTGAGATATTAATGAAATTGATAAGATATGTAAGTGCTGCCCAAGATTTAGTAATCTACAATAGTAAGTAAGAGAACAAAATGAATGAAATTATAATTGAAATAGGGGTGTAGAGAAGTGAAAAGTGTTTAAAATGGTTCTAGGAATGATGTAGAATAACCAATATAACATTCAACATGATCAAATTAGAATTTAAATAATAAATATAAATTAAATGCTAAGATATGTAAAAATGCTACCCAAGAACTAGCAAATCTACAATAGTGAATAAGGAAGGGAGAGAGCTTGTAATAGAGGGTGGTTGAAGCTAAGAAAAAAGTGTGAGATAACAAGGCAATAACAACCTTGTATCTTCCACTCTTTGCCTTAAGGATTGAAAGAAAATAAGTGATTTATGTATGCAATACAAAACTAAATTTAATGCATGAAAGAGATATTGCTAAATAAAAGGCTATGTTAAATATATGCTTACAAATGAAAGAAACATAAAACTAGATGAATATTATAAGAGAAAAAGGTGTTAGTATGTTGTCAATATCATTAAGATAATTTAAAAAATAGGGGCAAAAAATAATGTGATGTAATATGTGAAGAGGAAATGCAATAAACCTTGCAAAACAAAGGATTAGTGTGAAAATGTCAAAGGCAAATGGATGAAATCCTGCAAAAGAGATGTTAGATAATAAATGGAGGTAATATTATTGAAGAAAATGTTGTAAAACAATTGTTAGGAGGCTGCAAACACAATGTTAATGGTAGAAAATAGTGATTATAACCATGCGAAGAAGAATTAGAAACATAATATGTAAAAATACCAAAGGGACAGTACAAGTTAGCAAGGCTACAACCTAGAGGAAAAAATGTAATTAAGAAAATATTAATGGATAGAAGAAATAATATGGGAGAACTATATTCCTTGCATCCAATATGACCTCCTTGGCTTGCTTGACATGTCTCCAAAGTGCTTGTAAGTGCTCCAAATGCTTGGAAAATGTTTAGAATGCTTGGGAAAATCTTGAGAATGAAGAATTGCATGGAAGGAAATTTTAGGAGGAGGATCCTTCAAATCTTAGAAGATTATAGCTATAGTAAAAACCCATTCCAAATGCCTACCCAAGGGGTTCCTTAAATAGGAGTTGGAAGGGAAATTGTGGGTAAAGGTTCATAATATCAAATTGAAAATTATGCATTTGGTGCATTGTAGGGGCATATGGGAAGAATGGAAAGGGATAGAGGAAGGTGATCCACATGCTCTAGGTTTGTGCCAAAAGGTTCTAAGTCATTTGGCCAAATTTTCCATTATCAACCAAATTCACCACTAGTAAATTTGGTGAATCAAGTGGCAAATTTGATCAGGAGGAAAATTTGACATTTTAAACATTGAAATTTGTATTTTTGGTAAACTTTCCACTTTCTAAATTTGGTCAGTGGTGAAATTGGTTCTAAGGTGATTTTGACTATAATTTTTTTTTTTTTTTTTGCACTTTTTCCATATTCGCCACTCATCTTGCCAAATTCATTATTGGTAAATTTGGTGAGGGTGGCAAATTTGGTAAATATTAAAAATGATGCCCAAAATTTTTGGGAATTTCTAGATTGAATTTTTGTAACATTTGTGACCAGTTTTGGGAAGTTTCGACTAGTTGGTGTGTAAAAATTGGATTTCTACATTTTGCCCCAATTTTAACATGATTTTTATGATATTGTGTCAAAATTGGAGTAGTGATACTCAATTTTGACCTTGTGATGTATTGATGTTGTATTACTTTGTTGATTTGAAGAGATTATTACAATTTTATTCGTTTTGATTGATTTTGTATCATTATGTATACATAGCTCATTTTGTGTTTCTTAATATTTTGAGAAGATCATTTTACCCCATGTGAAAAAATCTCCCCCATGGCATAGTCTCTTATTTGAGTATGATACACTTAATTGTAGATTTGGGATGAATTCCTAGAATACGGGATACTTGGTTGAGTTGGCGATGATAGGTGGAAGGGTTAAAATGTGGAAGGAAAGGTAAGAGCACCCTCATTTGCATCTTATCAGTTTTAGAAAGTTGGAGAGAGAGAAAATACATTAATTGAGTATATGGTACATAACAAAGGATGGGTGCATCTCATAGATGTCATTCAAGGGATAATGCATGTGTTAGAGTGATATTGACAAATACATTCTTTTTCCCAACTCAAAATTTTGAATTTTGGGCCATTTTTTTTAATTTTGAGAAGTAGTGGTGAATTTGACACCAGTGGAAAATTTGGCATTGGTTGCAATGGTAAATTTGGTACTAGTGGTAAATTTGACACTGGTAAATTTGGCACTAGTGGTGAATTTAGCACTGGACTATAATTTTTATTTTTTATTTTTAGACATCAATATGTATCCAAATATAGATATATTTGTACTTGTTTGAAAGCTCTTTTCGATCCCTACCTAATAGTGTTATTTTTGTATAATTTAAAAACTACTTGTTGAAGCTCATTGATAGTAATAGGAGTAGTCAAAATATAGTTCTCCTCAAAAGTGATAAGAGAAGGGATTGCTTGAAGAACATTTTGTTGTGAAGCTGAGTCAAGAGGAGTAGTAGCAAAAATATTGGAAAAGTAATCAACAATAATAAAGTTCATGTCATCCCAAGTATAAACAACTTCTCCAGAATCTAATTTTAAGGAAGAAATAAAGTTTTGAGATATTTGAGCTAGAAGATATTTGTGGAAGAAATTTGTGTTTTGATCTCCTTCTTTGAGCCATTGGATTCTATATTTTTGCTTCCATAATATTTCTTCTATTTTTTTCCCATTCCTCTAACTGAGTTGTGAGTTTAATTTCATCTGCACTTCTCTTCTCTGTGAGACCATCTAAACATATTTTCTTATTCAAATTTTCAAGATGAGCAATAACTTCATGTTTTTTTTTTTTATGAAAATCCCCAAACTCTTTCCAATTCCAAGTCTTGATTCCGATTTAATGTATTGCGGTATTTTGGTAAAATAGAACATCTTAGTCCCATTCCTAGGTTTACCTTCCTTCCACCATTGTTGCACATGAGGTCTGAAGGAAATGTCTCTAAGCCACATTAATTGAAAATGAAAAGGAGAGAAACTCACATTGGTTTTACACATTTCCACCATGACTGGCCAATGATCCGAACCAACATTATTAAGAGTCTTCACTTTAGGAATGTGACCATGGATTAAGAAATTTTTAGAGAGCAAAAATCTATCAAATATTTCCATTATACAAGCTAAGCCTTGCCTTCTGTTAGACCAAGTCATAAGAACATTATTTGGTTGGATATCCACAAGATGGAGGTTTTCAATATATTCACTCATGAGGTTAGTTCTTTTGTCCAAATTTCTATTTCCACCCTTTTCTCATCTAGAGAGAGGATGGTATTGAAATCTCCTCCGATCAAGATCCAAGCTTTAGGAAAATGAGAGATAATATGAGTAATATCCTTCCACTGTCTTCTTTTTCCCTCCAAATAAATTAGAGCATAAAAAATAATGCAGAGCATAATCTAGTTGGAATGTCTACTTTGAATAGCTATAGCCAAAAAACCCCAACTTCCAACCATATGGTGAATAACTACTTCTTTTAGGTCCCAAAGACAAGCAATTCCACCCGAAGTCCCTTGATAACTAAGAGAAACCACTTTTCCAACTGGCAAAATTTTACTGGCAATTAATTCCATATCCTCCATTGACATCTTTGTTTCTTGAAGGAAAACAAGATGTCGATGATTTATCTGAATCATTCTTCTAATTTTATTTTGTTTTGAAAGACTCTCTTTGAGTCCTCTAATATTCCAAGTGATGATCTTCATTAATACCAGGGCTAAAAATGTTGGGAAGGACATTAATCTTACCTTCATCTACAAGATTTTCACCTTATTTTACCATATGATATTGATTGGTCTTGCAACCTACTTTTTGATTAGAATCCATGTTCAATTTTTTTCCCTATTTCTTGAATTATTCCAATTGAATCTGAGATAGCTTCTAACCTTGAATAATGTTTGTACATAGCCAAAATTTTACTAGATGGTTCAACAAAGTCGATATTGGGACCTGCATTATTTGAAGTTTTGTCATTTGAAATATTGTTTTTCTTGTGTAAATTTTCTCCCTTTTTTTCTGTTGAAAACCTTTGATTTGTTGGTTTATCTCTGAGTTCTTCCCTTCATATTTAAATTGTGTTTCTAAGATTTTAGTTTCCATTATTTCCTCTTCCTCACTTGGGACATCATTTATGGAAAGGATTTCAAACATATTAGCAGATGACTTTGATTGATCCTTCATAACTAGCTTTTTCTAAGTGTTCTTCTTAGGTATTTGGAAACCTGCTAAGTTTATATCTTCTTTCTTTTGATAAGGAATTTTATTTGGGCAAGCACTGGACAAATGACCATATTCATGGAAAATTCGAAAATGAAAAGGAATGTTCTCATAGTCCACTACTTGCTCCCAAGTGTCTTCCCCAAATTGTAATGTGATCTTTTTAGGTAGGGGTTTGTCAAAATCTATTAAAACACAAATTCGAACATAAATAATATGTTCAAAATTTTGAGTACAATCAGGAGTCATCATAAAATTTCCTAAAGTGTTTCCAATTGATGAAAATATAGTAGGATTCAAAAATTAAATAGGGAGGCCAAAGAGTCTAACCCACATGGGAGCTATAGACGGAATTTCTTCTTCAGATTTAAATTTAATATGCCAGGGCTTCATGAAAAGCTTTGCCCTTCCAAAAATCCGAGGACACCCTTGAAAAGGTTTCTCTCTATATTTATTATTAGCAAATAAAACAAGAAAATAACCATTTGGATAAATAGATATTTGTAACTGACCTTTAGTTTTCTAGCTTTTTGCAGCCCAGACTTTGAAAATAGATAGACACGGACGAAAATCCACGAACCAACAAATTAGTCCTCTTTTTTTCAAATCTTCAATGTCAGTCTGAATGTTACCCATATCAAGATTAACAATAGGAGTTCCATCATCTGTTTTAAGACATCCTAACTACGTTTTCCTGGGATCAATATTAGGCATTCTTAGAGGTTTATGGGAAGCCCTAATATTAATTTTATCATTTCGCTGAGGTTTTCCACCACTAAGGGCATCCCTAAAATTTATTTTTGGGACTGAGTCTTCGAAATTCTTACCCTTCATAGGGGTTTTCATAGTAGAATTATTTTTTGGGTGCATCTTATCACCAGATTCACTTGAGATATGAGCCATTTTTTGATCAAATGCTTGAAACTTATTTTGTGATCTCTTTAATCCTTGCCCTAGACGTCATGGAAAGGTATGGGTTTTATTTTTATTTTGGCCAGCAAATTGGAAGCTGTTGTCACTCAAGTTCACAATATGATCTATTGAAAGACAAATTTCTAACCCATCTTGTATCCCCTAGAATATTTCTTGCTAAAATATTGAGCATAAACCTCAAAAGTATTGTCTGCTAGGGCCTAAGACCCTAAAAACCAACCTCTGGAGCTGCTTGCACTCAACCCAGATGATACCCTCGCATAGTCGCTTGACAAATATCTCGTTCACACATAGGGATGCACTAGGATCTGTGTTGCTCCAAATTAAATGAAAATTGGTGGAGATGTTCTAGGGTTTTTCAGGCATCTACCCTCAAAATTTTAGATCAATCCAAATCCTTATGAGTTAGATATGGTCAAAACGAGTGCAGCAGTTTGGGTAGTCCTGTGAAAAACGTCCAAACAATTTCGACTAATTTTTTTTCCATCCCTTTGAGCATTCTCAAGGTTGAAATATTAAATTGCCTAGTCTACTACTTAAATTATTTCAACACATAGAGGATCATCTATAAAATTGGAGTTAATAGAAAGGATTTATCCATATGTATGTTGGAATAAAAGTATCCAAAATTTAGGTTCATTCAAATTAATTATAATGTGGTTTCAAGGAAAAATTTAGAAAATATAATGGAACTCATATTTTTAGTGTAATAGCTTGGAATGATACTCTTTACATACTCAAAATCATGTGTATTTTCAACTATTAACTATGTAGAGGGTAGGGAAATTAAAGAGATCATGATTACCATTTAGAAATGATGGTGATATTTTTTTATTAACGGGATTTCATAAATTATTATCAATGATGTCAATTAAATAGGATGTAGTGATTGTATACAAATATGCCAAATTGTCAATCAATTTTTGTTAGCAATACTATCCCAAAAATATCAACATATCTATGGAAAATAAAATGCATTAATATGTAATTTAGTGAATAGCAATGTTGATCCATATTTAGATAAAACCTATGTTTATAAATGCCATTGGTCAAGGCATATTCTATTGAAATATCAAGGAGCTAATTATAAAAGCATATTAGTTTGAGAATGATGAGAAATATTTCATAGAAAGACAAGTTTTCTATGGTCTAACGGACTTGAAAACAAATGTAGTACATTCTTATTTGATTTTAACGACCCTCAATAGAAGCCACATATATCTTATTTAGTCTATGCAATGGGTGTTGTAAGTAGATCCACATCTAATCTAGATAAGTAACACTGATTTTCGATTAAAAGGATATTAAAGTCTATAAAAATTGTTTTTTAATATTGTTTTTGGTTACAATATTTATTGTTTTGTTGATTTCTATGAAAAATAATTAAACTTCATTGTGTTTTTCTTATATCTAAGCAGCATATAAAAGTCATTTTAAATCCATAAATAAGAAAAATTAATAATTAACAATGTAACTGTCAACTCAAGTAAAATAGATGACGTGAAATTTTATCATTGTAAAATTAAAAACATAACACTCTTTTATTAAGATAGACAATTCAGACCCAAAAAGGATTGACATTACTTCTTGTTTGTAACTTTATTCTTTAAATTATATTTAGATTTGAAGGTTTAAATAAATTTATTTATATATTAAATAAATAATTTTTTTTTTTATAAAAAATTATCTAATATCTCAAAAACTACTTTACTTTCTTATTTCACCTTTAAATTTTTCAAATACAAACGAAAGTAGAATACAGTTAAAGCCTCGTGGAGAAACAAGTCACATGTAAATTTATCGTAGATCCTTTTTAAACTAAATGTTACATGTATCGTAGGTCCTTTTTAAACTAAATGCAAAACATGGTCTTTTTTTAATGCATAAGCCAGACCAATAAAATGTTGGAAATATTATTTAATCTAAATTTCGTACTTGCCTTCACCGCTGGAACGTCCTGTCAACAGTTCATCTGGCAGAGGAAGTATGGGCAAGTTAAGGGAGTAGGTGAACTTCGTAAGCCTCCAGATGGCCTTGAGATTCCTGCCAAGGCAGCCTGAGTTGCTCTACAAGTATAAATGGAAGCTTTGGGCACTCATTTGGAATTTTGGGCAGCAGCTCCAGTTTCCTTGCACACCGGCTATGTAGGCTATTCCCTTCACACCAGCAGTGTAGTGGATTCGACGATAAGCTTTGCTGTAGTTCATTTGCTCAGTTGAGCCCCGATGGTTCTTGCTGCTCCTTAGCGCAGAACCCCTTTGTAATCCAGTTGGGATTTGGGCAGAGTATTCCGTAGGCGATAATGTCCGTAGATGTAGGCTCAACAGAGCTAGTTCTTTGTATTGCTCCCTCCCTTGTTTTAATAATACAAACCCTGCATTTTATTTGTGCCTCTGCCTGCGTGTGTTTGCCTGTAATAGGGTTGTCTTAAAGATCCTTCGCATTTATTTATTTGGTTTAAGTTTGCACTTTCGTCATGGTATCAGAACGAGGAGACAAAGACAGCAGGAGAGGTCATGGAGAAGTTGCGTGGAGAGCAGCCATGAAATATGTTGGAGATCTACAAGGGTTTGGTGTTTGCTCTGTTTGGAAAAAAAAGACTGCAATGTTTTTTTGTGAAGGACCTAAACCCTAGATGGCAAATCCCAAGGTTTTCTTTGAGATGCAGCGGTGCTCCGAAGGGAGCGCAAGGAGGAGAATTTGGTCGTAAAATTCGAGTGGAAGATAGAGGTTGCCCGAGCATTGTGGAAGCTAGCCGTGAAAAATGGGAGAGCAATTTTTTTGACAGGGAGCCGGAGAAAGAAAAGAAATGTGGCGTCGTGTTTACCTCCGACGACAGCGTAGAGATGACGGTGGAGATGCCAAAGGAGATATTGTCGGGTGAATGACATAAAGATCAGTCACAAGGGCTCCAACTTCGAGGATAGGGCGAGGCAGAAGGAGGAAAAGAAGAAGTGGGCCAAGTCAAGCGCAGTTCGACGAGCTCTGGATCTGTTCCTGAGAGTTTGGGAAAGACTTGGCATGTTTCGGTAGTCTGCATGGAGCTTCGCTGCAATAAGTTTTTATGGATAGATGCGTCCTTCGGAGTTCTTGTCACAGCTCGATTTCGTAGGGGGTTAGAAATGAAAGAACTACGGATGAAGAAGGAAAAACCTCAATCCAAATCGAAGGAAGCGGCCACAACAATGCTTGAGAGCATTGTCTTAGGAGTATGCAAAGAAAGAAGCTTCGCAAAGCTTTTCATGAACAGATGCGTCCTTCGGAGTTTTTGTCAGCGAAGTAGAAGGTTCACACCAGTTTTCGCCAAAGTGAAACTACTTCGGTAGATTGAAGCTGCTTCGCAAAAGATGTCTTGCCAAAGTGCAGATTGCAGCAGCTTCGCATTAGTTCGGCTGTTTGAAGCTACTTCGCAAAAGTTCCTTGTTGAAGAGCAGTTTGAACAGCTTCACATCAATTTTTTGGCCGAAATAAAAGTGCTTCGAAAAGTACTTTGGAAATTTTTAGCCGAAGTAAAACTGCTTCGAAGGCCTTAGTAGATTCACATCAGTTTTTGGCCGAAGTAAAAGTGCTTCGAAAAGTACTTCGAAAAGTTTTGGCCGAAGTAAAATTGCTTCAGAGGCCTCAGCAGATTCGCATCAATTTTTGGCCGAAGTAAAAGCACTTCGAAAGGTTGAAGTCACTTCGCAAAGTTTCTTGCCGAAGTGAAGATTGAAGCTACTTCGCAATAGTTTTTTTCCGAAGTAAATCTACTTCGGAAATTCGAAGCCACTTCGCAAAGTTTTTAGCCAAAGTGAGATTGCTTCAGAAGCCCTTTTTGTTGAAGTAAATCTATTTCGGGGGTTTGAGCAGCGAAATAGCTACTTCGCAGAGAAAATCATCGAACTAGAAAATCCTGCATTGGAGAATGCCGAAGTTCATTTTTTCTTGTGTTAGAGGAATTTGGATTAAGGGAGGATGTTGGAAATATTATTTAATCCAAATTTCGTACTCGCCTTCGCCGCTGGAACGTCCCATCAACAGTTTATCTGGCAGAGGAAGTATGGGCGAGTTAAGGGAGTAGGTGAACTCCATAAGCCTCCAGCTGGCCTCGAGATTCCTGCCAAGGCAGCCTGAGATGCTCTGCAAGTATAAATGGAAGCTTCGGGCACTCATTCGGCATTTTGGGTAGCAGCCCTAGTTTCCCTGTGCAGGCTATTCCCTGCACATCAGCAGTGCAGTGGATTCGACGACAAGCTTTACCGCAGTTCGTTTGCTCAGTTGAGCTCCGACGGTTCTTGCTGCTCCTTAGCGCAGAACCCCTTTGTAATCCAGTTGGGATTTGGGCGGAGTATTCCGCAGGCGGCAATGTCCGCAGATGTAGGCTCAACAGAGCCAGTTCCTTGTATTGCTCCCTCCCCTATTTTAATAATATAAACCCTGCCTTTTATTTGTGCCTCCACCTGCGTGTGTTTGCCTGTAACAGGGCTGTCTTAAAGATCCTTCGCATTTATTTATTTGGTTTAAGTTTTCACTTTCGTCATAAAAGAATAACACTTTTTTAGTAAGATGAATCTCACTGCGTGTGCTGATGATTGTTAATCTATTGGAGTGACAATTTGCTAGATAGCAAGGAACCATTAAACATAATGTTAGAGTAAAATATGAATTTGTCCACGGATAATTGAAACCTTTAAACATGCTTTACACGAACGAGCCCAAATAAAATTTAAAACCACGGTAAAAGAAAATATCACAAATCATATTACTATCTTACACCACCCAAATAACACGAATGTCCAAATAGAAACACTTAGTTTACTGGCTTACAAAACCTACTGTCCAAATAGAAACATTTAGTTTACTGTCTTAGAAAACCTTTGCTTACCTTAAACTTCATACAATACAACTTAAAAATAAAACTTAAAGTATTCTCCAAGTCCGTAGGTGGACAGAGGCAGGTTAAGCGTCTTCATTCAACGAGGATCGGTGTATATCGCTTTTCTTAATTATAAAGGAAAAGAAATAATAACAATTGCAATGTTTTTGCGTCGGGAAAACCATCTTATACGAGCGAAAAATTATCACTCTTTTTCATTGATTACGTCATTGCACTTACGTCATGTTGCAGGCCTGTTCGTATACAATGTGCGTCCCCTCAAACTCAAGTTTCTCTTTTCTGACTATAAAAAAGTAATGTAGGAAAATTAGTATTATTTCATAAATTTCAAATCGGAGCACGAAAACCGACGCTCACTGTTGATCAACAGTAATATCTTCCCCTAACATCCGATGGCCATGTTTATTCAAATTCACGCGTACGTATCGGAAGGAAACAGATGTTATCTACCCGCATTCCAAACCTGAGATGTTTTTCTTGTGTTTTGATCTCTACCCTTTTGCCAAAAATATTCCTTTCTTGCATTTCAATGCTGCGAATATTGTCTGATGCAATTTTTATTTTTTTTTCGGATTCAGAAGAATCGTGAGAAGAAGAATAGATTATATGTAATGCATACAACTAGCCATATAAACAACGGAGCATCAAATTAGCTAGAAATCGCATATTTGTGTTTTCAAATTAAAAGAATCAAATCATTGTCATTTTTAAAGTTTAATTATTTAAGATCTTATAGTTGTAGGTGTATCATGGAGGCTTTTTATTTTTGATAGTTTGAGTGTTAAATTCATCCATAGAAATTATAGCAATGCTTCAGTACATTTTTATTAAATTTTTAATGAAGTAGATGAAGAGGTGAAGCAGCCGAAAGAGTTCATAATCTTCGTCACAACAACAAGTATGATGAATGTCATGGTTAATTTAATTATCGATTTTAGGGCATGGCTTTCAGAAGCTTTTCTTCGGAGTACAGAGTGGTTAGGAGGTTGACGATAGGTCTAAAGCAAAGGACGTGGTTGTTGTTAAGGAGGAGCCTAAGGACTTTGTGAAAGGCGACATAGAAAGAAGATTCCACCGAGGAATGATTTCATCGTGTTCGTACGTTTTGTTCCTGTGGCTATATTGCGTGAAGCCTGTTTCTTTTTGTCAAAATATTTCCACTATGGAGCCTGTTTCTTTTTGCTATGCGGGTCACCCTTCCAAGGAAACGTCCTCTCTTCTCCTCTTTATTTTTCTAAGGCTAAGTCCTCTGTTTTTCTCTTTCAGACTCAGGGCTGCGGTCCTTGTTCAAAATCTTGTATGCTTACAACAAACATGACTATTTTCGTAACAAGTTTTTAGAATCCTTAAAACCCTTAATGAAATCCTTTAACTTATAAAAAAAAAACATTTACTAAAGGTAAGAATAATCAAGGTTGATGCCTATGTACATCTTTGGAATGATGTAGTCATGAATATATTGTATATATTTTTTAAAATTTTATAAAGTAATTTGTAAAAATGCCAAGTTACATAAAAATACAACTATTAATTTAAAACATTATGATTTTAATAATTTATTTCTAATATATTCAATTTAAATAAAATTTATATTTTTTTTTCATATGAATGCACATGCATTGCATGCAAAATAAAATAGATAAGTAACAAATAAGACACAAATAGTTAATATTAGAAAATAGTTCCTCTTATAAATTTAATGGTCATAATTATTATAAAAAAATTAATCTTTTATATTTTTAATAAAATTTTAATATTAATTATGTTTATTATAATTACAATATTTAATTTATAATTAAGTTGTTTTCTTAATTTTATTGGTAATAATATCTATTCTTTTCTTAATTTTTATGAATAAATATTATATTATATAATATATTTAAGGAGCATATAAAAGTCATTTTAAATCAAAAATAAGTTGAAAAAAATTAGCAATATCACTGTCAATATTATTGTCAACTCAAGTAAAATAGATGACGTGAAATTTTATCATTTTAAATTAAATACATAATATTAGTTTATTAGGATAGACAATTCATGCCAAGAAATGATTGGCATTACTTCTTGTTTGTATTTTTATAAGTAGGTTTAATAGAGAGATATTGATAATTTTAAATTAAGATTTAAATGTTTAAATTTTTTGTTCACAAGTAGATGAATCCATGCCCTCTATCAAGATTTTAGAGGATGAATTTCGTTATATTTAATTGATCATGAATCACAAACAATTATTTGCAAACTCAAAGATATAATACCAGGCCTGGAGGAGCTCAAAGGATACATAAAATATTGGTGGAGTTCAGATTTTCAAGTAACTCTCCTACCCAAAAATATATTTTCGGTATTTGTTTTTTATTTAGATGATAAAGATAGGGTAATGAATTATAGATATAATTATTTCTTCAAACAAAGGGATGTTTATTGGACTCCTAATTTCAACCCCTTCTGGGTGAATCTTGATGCTCTCCCTGTGGAGTTTTGGGGAGAAAAGATATTCAAAAAAATTTGTAGTGCCATTGCTTCATTCCAGTATATGAATACCCAAACTGAGGAAAATTTGTCTAGTAAAATTAATATGAGTAAAGCAAGATTGGCTATTTGGATATATGTTTCAATTCCTAGGCCTCAATCCATTACTATCTCCTCGAGCAAAGCGAAATGGATCCAAAATATTGCATATGTAAACTTCTCCCTAAGATGTTATGGTTGTCAGCAATATGCCATTTGAAAAAGAGATGCTCGACCATCTGATCATGCTTTGATTCATCCTTGGTGGAGAAGGGCCTGAATGTGAATGATTGAAAATATTCAAATGTCCCAGTTCAGAAGAAAGAAGCTCATCCTCTAGATGCACCAATTATCCAACAGGAATCATACAAGCAAAAAAAATTTCAACCCCAAAAGGATAATTTGAATCAGATCATTGAGAAAAACTAAATGGTTACTAAATAAGAAAATCATCCTCCAGATACATCAATTGTCGAACAAAAATCATGCAAGCAACATAACACTCAACCTCAAAAGGATAATTTGAATCAAATCATTGAGAAAATCCAAATGGTTACTAAAGACCATCCATATTATTCCACATAAAATATTAGCACCTCATATGGTATACTCAAAGCTAATTATAAAACAATTAATGATAGTGATTTTTTAAAAGTGAAGATCCTACAAAATGTGGTAGAACTAGATATTACCTTAGGAGATTGAAGTGCAAAAATGCATTCTCAAATCTTACCACTCTACATGATGAAGAATCTCTACTACAAAATAAAAATAATCAAACTGATTTTCTCTTTGATGGATGGCTGTTATGTTTATTTTTCTTCCATATGATAGAGTTATGTATCATGTAAGAGTTGTTCTTGTTGTTAGTTATTTAAAAAAAATGATTATGGAACCTTAGAAATTTGAGAAAGATGGAAAATATCTTTGATAGAAATGCAAATATAGGTATTCTTTAATTAATTTGTTAGTAATATAATGAGATCAATGTATCATTTTGTTCTTGTAACAAGAGTGACCCCTAATAGAAGCCACACATAGATTATTCAAAAAAAATCTAAAAGTTAAAAGGATATGTTTAAAGATAGAAAAATGTGACTTATAGTTAAAAAAAGTTATTGTAATGATTCTATATATTGATGTATCCCTCACTAGTTGACCTATCCATCCATCCCCACTTGGGTGGATCATCCAATTTATGCATGGTCCATAGTTGGATTAGATTTGATTGGAGGAATTAGAATATACATAAGGATATGCACTAGAATATGCATATTAATAAGAACAATAAAACCAAAGTATGAGGTGACATTTTGTGTTTCTACTAGTTTTATTGATCAAGGGTTTCTAAGATAAATATTTGTGATTATTGTGTGTCCATATTATTTTTTCTTCTATTTATTGATTATATTTACACTAATATCTTAAGAATAGGTTGATCAATATCTTCATCTAGTATTAGAATGTGGTTTTTGGCCTTAAGGGGATGCCTTTATTGCAAGGATTTAGCTTAGTATGAGAAGAGCAAGAGTATTTGGGTCTATGATAAATCTATTTTTGAGTGGAAGTTTTCTACAAGTGAATCTAGTGTGAAGGAAGTATGGCATGATTGATGCTCTTGTACTTTAGGAGGAAGTACTAAAAGGAGTAACAACATGGTTTTGGTCCCTTGTTCTTATGTTTTATCGACACAGAGGGACTATGAGGACTGGTGTGTCAATTCCTTGTGAGGTATTATGTGGGCTTGCTTTTGTACCAAGCTACAAGGGACTGTGTGGGCTAGTTTACAATTTTTGTGTAAGGTGTTATTGGACTGTGACATGGTGGTGCTTGGATAGTGTTAGAGGAACTATGAGGGTATGCTATGAGGATATGCTTTGTTCTTATTTTGTGTAGGGAAATAAGGCATTGTGGCAATGCACACGACTCTTCTATGATGAGTATGTTATGCTAGAAGGGTAGTGGACATTATGGATTGAACTTGAATACTATGTGTTTGTTTGTACTAGGAGTGCATGGAGCAGGTGACTAGCGTTGTGGCTTCTCTAGTGTGTGAGGAGTTCAAGTTGTGTTGCTCTTATGTATGAGAGGTGTGCATGAAGAGGGTAGTAAGCCTAGATAAAGGTTCTTTGTTCTTGTGTGATAGGGTGTTGTGTTGGAGGAGTAAAGGATCTTGTGTATGGATAGTTTGTTGGGCTTAGGGCCTGCATGCCTAGTTGAGACCCAAAGAGTGGGTTGTGAGTTGAGTCCTAGGGAAGGATTTTCAAAAGCACAAGTGCATGTAGCAGCAAGGTACTTGGATGGTATGACTCAAATTTGGTGGAGAAGTTTGGTTTATGATCTAACTACATGTAGAACCACAGGGAGTGTGGATGCTTGGAAGGAGGTCAAAGTGATAATTTTTTACCTAGTATGTAGAGTGGTTGACAATGGTCATAGACTTGGATGAAGCTTAGAAGTCACAAGTTAAATATATTAAAGAATTCATTATTATTGCAAATTTATTAACTATGCTTGTGAATATTGATAAAAAAAAAATTATTTAGGGAGACAATGGATTTAGTTGTCCCAAGTAGTTGAATTTGTGATTTCTATAGGGCCTACTACCAAATATTCAACAAGTAAAATATTGTTGGATGTATTGTATCTTTACATAAAAACAAAAAAAAATTCCAAGAAAACCAAAAAAAATTAAAAAATCTAAAAAATCTATAAGATAAAAGATGTATTTAAATATTAAAAAACATAATTCATAGTTAAGAAAAAACTATTGTAATGATTCTATATATTAATGTTTCCCTAGTTAGTTGAACCATCTATTTATTCCCACTTGAGTGGATCATCCAATGTTTGAGTGGTCTATAGTTAGATTAGATAAGGTGCGAGGCACCAAAATGGACAAAATGGACATAAGGATATGCATTAGAATATGTATTAGAATATGCATATGAATAAAAACAATAAAACCAAAACAGTGTCGCTCTAATTTTTAACCAGTTTCCTGATGAAAACTTTTCGTATTTATTGTATTTACATATTGTTTTTTCTTCTATTTTATCATTATATTTGCATTACTAATCTCTAGAATAAGTTTGTCAATCCTCGTGTATGGGAAACAAGTCACATGTAAATTTACAGTAGATCTTTTTGAAAAAAATGCAAAAGATGCTCCTTTATTAAAGCAAAAGCCAGACCAAGAACAGATTTAACATTATTTTTTTTAGTAAGACGAATCTCACTTCGTGTGCTGATGATCGGTAACCTATGAGCTGCAAAATCTATTGGAGTGAACAATTTTCTATATAGCAAGGAAGCATTAAACATAATGGTAGAGTAAAATACGAATTTGTCCACATATAATTGAAACCTATTGAAACCTTTAAACATGCTTTACACGAACGAGCCCAAATAAATTTTCTAGATAGAAAGGACATAATGTTAGAGTAAAATACGAATTTGTCCAAACCTATTGAAACCTTTAAACATGCTTTACACGAACGAGCCCAATTAAATTTTAAAACCACGGTAAAAGAAAATATCGCAAATCATATTATTATCTTATACAACCCAAATGCACGAATGCCGAAATAGAAACATTTTCTTTACTGGTTTACAAAACCTTTGTCTACCTCAAACTTCATACAAAAGATGCATTATTGAGAAAACAAACATAAAATAACTTAAAGTATTCTGCAAGCGTCTTCATTTATCAACGATCGGTGTATAACGCTTTTCCTGATTAAAAAATAACAATTGCAATGTTTTTGCGTCGGTAGTACGCATCGCATCTCGCATAGTTGAACCATCTTATAGAAGAAAAATTATCACTCTTTTTCATTGATTAAGTCATTGCACTTACGTCATATTGCACGCCTGTTCGTATACAACGTGCATACCCTCAAACTCAAGTTTCCCTTTTCTGACTATAAAAAAGTAATGTAGGAAAATTAGTATTATTTCATAAATTTCACATCGGAGCACAAAAACCGACGTCCACTATTCATCAATAGTAATATCTCCCACTAACATCCGGTGGCCATGTTTATTTAGATTCACGCGAAAGTATGGGCGATGAAACAAATGTTACCTAACGGCTTATCAAATTCGTTAATTTTTTAAGATAAAATTCGAAGTTTGTCGAATTTAAAAATTTCGTGAATAAATTTGCAACCTTATGTGAATTCTCCTTTTTATGGATCGACACGCAGATCAAACAGTGTATTTCGTCTATCGCTCGTTAAAACAACCCAATCTACCTTCGTCTGTCGCTCGTTAAAACAACCCAATCTACCTTCGTCTGTCGCTCGTTAAAACAACCCAATCAACCCAGTCAGGTCACATTTGTCGTTGTAGACTTTATTAGTTGCAGACTTTATTAACTGCAAATGATCCAAAATGCAGGACCTCGAATCCCCATACATATACATATTTTTTCACCTGAGTCTCGTAAAAAAGCCCACAACAAATAATATTTAATATTAATTAAAAAAATTAAACAAGTTTACCTTCATTTGTGTATTGGTAGTTTGGATACCAATACACATCGCGGGTGAAAAAAACAAGTTTGGTAGTTTGGATACCAATTCGCATCGAAGGTCTCTTTGGCACATTACTTTGCATCCCACAACTCAAAAATATGATATATATACATTTATAATATATCAAAATTTATGTCGAATTTTTGAATATATTTCATTTATTTTTGAAATTTTAAGACTTGATAATTAGACCTATTGGCATTCCAAAGCTGAGATGTTTTTTTTGGTTTTGATCTCTACATTTTGCCAAAAATATTCCTTTCTTGAATTTCAATGCTATGAATATTGTCTGATGCAATTTTTACTTTTTATGATTCAAAAGAAGCGTGAAAAGAATATTAGATTATATGTATTGTATAAAGCGAGCCATATAAACAACGGAGCATCAAAATTAGTTAGAAATCGCATATAAGAATATAGTAGAAAATGAAAGAAAATATAAGAACAAAACATTAAGTACTAAGGTATTGATTATTTTTCCAAGAAATTTAATCAATTTTGGGATGATCAAGGATAAAAGCACAATTGACAATAAACTATTCACATTAATAAAATGAAGTAGAAAAAAATAAGAATAAGAAAACATGATGATGGAAGGAAGCATGGTGCTAGCAAAAGATTTGGAAAATTATTTATGGGTTGAGATATTTACAAAAATAATGCACATCATTAATATAAGTTTCATAATTACATAATATGACTCCTCATGAGGTTTGCTATGAAAAGAAACCCTTCTTATGTAACTTGAGACTGCTTAGTTTTTTGGATTATGTTCATACTAAGATAAGGAAAGAAAGAAGTTATATATAATGAGACAAGCATACATTTTTTATTTGTTATTCTATTCAAATCAAGTCATATAGATGTTATGACCCCAAATCTAGATAATTCATTTTGTCTAGAGATGTGAATTTTGATAAGGGGAAGTAAATGGATAGAAAATATAAAAAACTAAAGATACAATAATAATTGAAGATGTTGGTGTCTCACAAGAATTAATTGGACACACAACAATTTATCCAAAATATGTACATGAGGGAATATAACATTACAATCACATCAAAGGTGTCAAATATTGGATCAATATTTGGATAGGTTGTTTAAATAAAGCCAAGAAAAATCCCAAGAACAAAGGAAAAAGGAAAGAGAAGATGTCATGGTAAACAATATACTATTATTCAAGATTGAATTGGAGCACTAGTGTTTTGAAGAAGCAACTCAAATAAAAGTATGGAGAAAATCCATAAAAGAAGAATTCAATGCAGTTGAAAAGAATAATACTTGGGACTTGTGTGAACTTTTAATAATCAAGGAGATAATTGGAGTGATGTGGGTACTTAAATCTAAGTACAACAAGTGATGGATGAATGACAAGGTATAATGCAATGATAGTGGCTAAGGGGTATGCACAACAAATTAGAATAGATTATGATGATAGGTATGCACATATTGCAAAGAAATACACAATAAAATGGTCTTAACCTTGGTAACCCAAAAATATGAATTGTACATAAACATACATGATAGGAATGGTGAATTTTATGTTTAATAATTAAAGGTATTTGAAGTGGAATCTAAAGGAGAACATGCATACAATTTAACAAAAAATATTATTTAGAGTAAAACAAGCACCAAGGACATGGTATTTGTGAATTAATACATTTTTCATGAAGTGTGGATTTAGGGGAATTATAAATAAGACAATATTGTACTACAAAGGAAAGGTGATAATATTGTGATTGTTCATTTGTGTCTTGATAATTTAATTTTCATAACATGATCTCAAAGAATGAAGAGAGAGTTCATGTAAGACATGATGTGTAATGACCCTCCTCGCATGGTTAATGAAAATAATAAATTATTGTAGTCATTTCCTTTTCTTGTGAGACAAGGTACTGATGATGGCTTATTTGAGTCCAGGATAGTCGAAGAAAGGCAATGAAGATAAGCAAGTCAGTGGAAAATATAAAAAGGAGAAATGATGATTCAACTCGTGAGCACATGGAAACTCATGTTTACATTCATTTAGATGCATTATTGCATGATTTAATTTGGTTTAAATTGTGCATTCTAACAATGAATGAGAAATATTTTGAGGTGGCAATGATTATGGGAGCCACTAGCTTGAATGATCATGTGATTATGTATTATTGATGGATGAATGTGTATGACTAATTTATGAAATACTCTATTGTTGGCTTGAATGATTAAAAGTGGTAAAGAAGATGTTTTAGTCTTAGAAAAATTATCTTTTATTTTATTTTAGTAAATTTTATCCTTCTATTGTCATTATTGTAGGAAAAGGTGATTTTTACGAAGAAGAATAATTACTTTATTCCTTACCTTTCAAAAAAAGAAACGTTATGCAAAGTGTGGTAGATGTGTTGTTTTGTTAGCATCTTTATTTTTAAATACATATAAGGGTGTGGAAAAACAATGGATAAAGGGAAGTGAAGCTCCACACAAGGCATTGATGGCGGACATAGTGGGAAATTGGAAGACCGAGTTTTCCTCTATAAAGAAAGTAGTGTTGTTCCAACAAAGATACTTAGTGGGAAAGTAGAAAAATAAAAAAATGTTATTTTTTATTCATTGCTTTCTATTGATGAGAGGAAGAACTCCGCACTACTAGGGAGTACATGAAAATTATTTTTCATTAATGAAAATATGGAGTGCGAAAACATGAGAGGAGTCATAATGTTGGATTAATGACACTGAGTTGCGAGGAAACAGGGGGAAGGAGATGACAAAAGGAGAATGGAGGAGGATTGAGTTCATTCGGTTGACGGGTGCAAACAGAAAGTGGATGTGATATTCAGATCAACGAAGCAAACTTAAAATTACCTTGTTCTATATGCAAACATTTTAGATTTCTTTTGTGAAATAAAAATAAAGCCACTGGTATGAGAAACAGAACTTTGGTTGAAAATAGAAATTTGCTGGTTGTGTGAATTATTCCATGTATGACAAACAATGCTCATCTAAATGTGTAGACGTAGAATAGTTTCTAATTTCACTCTTGTGAATACCAAAAGATGAAAGTAATGAAAAAAAATATGGTCTTGCTATTTTGAAAAACTTGACTATCGGATAACTTAATGTTTGCTTGTATATACTTTGGTAGTGCTATGGATAGCCGATGTGGACTGGATTGTAGCAGCAATAACAAAGAATTTTATTTAAAATTTTTGTTTTAGATGTTGTTATGACACCACCGTGTAGATTTTAGCAAAAGGGATATAAATGTCTAACTTGTTTAAAATAAATTGAATATGTGGAATGGCTTTGTTATATATATTTTTCAAATGCAGAAGGCTTATGTGAAATCTACTGTGGGAATATTTGGGAATCCCAATACATTCTTGTGCATGTATTCCTATTATATATTATATTGCATGTTAGTTGTAAGTTTAAATTAAGCCATATCTGATCCCCGATGGATAGCCCAAAATCTGGTGAGAGTTTTGAATGATAGAAAATGATGGGCATCATGATAAATATTCATGCACGGATTGGTAGTGGAAACTTACATTGAGGATTTAATGAAACTTTGAGGCTCGCACTAAATTTCTTTCCTATTTGGATGGGAAAAATTATTATGTTGTATAGAGGTCCGCTACGTAGAAACCTATATAGCTATTTTGCACTGCAGTAATAGAGCTTATTGTGAAACAAGGCTTGCTAAAGAAAAAATATGTAAACCAATATTTTCTATATGTGCTTACCAAAATTAACTGAGTGTTGAGGTATTTAATTTGTTAATGGATATTAAAATATCTTGTAATGTGTAAATAGTGACTATTGATGAATACTTGATGAATTTTGTATATAAGCAAAAATGAATTGCTTGTCTATTGAGTAATTTGGTAAATTACTATTGAAATGTATTATCTTGTCTTTTCTATTTCTTTGTTATGCTTGACTTATGTTACGGAGAAAAACATGTTAAACACTGGGTTATAAATTTTAATATTTTATTTAAAAATCTGAGAAGGCAAGGAGGACCCTAAAAGGGCTGTAGATGTTTGATCTTTCGAGTAGATAGCTAGTGGTGATTAAAAAGGGTGTTACCTAGATTTGGTCTAGCTCAAAGATATACCTTTGTAAAGCCCATGAAAGTTCTCAAAAATGAAAAGCATTAGTTTAATATTTTCAACCTCATAGCAAGAAAGAATGATGCTAGTGTTGGTAGCAATCCGTCTTTGAATATGCTTTAATTTAAGAAAGGCTAAGAGGGAGAGAGAGTTTAATGTCTAATGTTTTCAACCTCATGAAGTCTCTTTGGGATGCAGAAGAGGGAGATATTTCTCGAAATGAATTAGAAGGGGGATCAGAGGGGGTATAGTCTTCCTCAAATAAATATGACTTTCAAGAAGTACATATGAAACTAAAGAAGAAGATAGCTCTATGGGGTCCATTAGAAAGAACTAAAAAATAATGAATCTAGGTAGTGGGAGGGGGACAAGGAGACCAACAAAGTTTGAGGTACTCTTAAAAATGGCTCAAGATGTGGTTAGTGCCTCCTAGCCTACATTACCTTTGAGCAGAAAGAAGGCTCTGTAATCCTTGAAGTAATGAAGTTATCTCATGGAATATTCAGGGTCTGCAAATCCAACTAAACATAAAGTACTAAAATATTTCAAAAAAAGTTTCAATCCTAATATTATTTTCTTACAAGAAACTAATATGGGTGATGAGGATTTTGATAGATTATGGAGGTTTGTTTATGGATGCTTTGGAATCTTGATTCTAATGAGGGTAAGCTCATTCATCAGTCTTATGCAGAATTGAAGAAAGAACTTTCGTGCCTTTAAAAGAAAGCTGAAACATAAATTGTCCTTTAAAGTTTTGTTAGGTAGTGGGCTGATCTATGTTATATCATAACATTATCTTTATCTTTTGTTCTCTTTTGATGGCTTTTGGATTTCAGTTTCTGTTATTTTAGTTTTGAAGGCTAACCTGTACTTAATTGACCTTCTCTTTTTCTACCTCTTCTGATATTAAAATTTTGAAAGTTTTCAAAATCTTTGGTTTTCACCATTAATTATATATATAATAAATATACATAGGAACTAAAACCATCACGAAGAACAATATCTAGTCAACATAACCCTTCACCTACCAACTTGACTTTAGCCGCTGCTTGCAACACAGAGCAAGACCGTATTCCAACAAGGATGGAGTCCATATGTTAGCCATTAAGGCCGACCGTTGGATGCTAGTCCATGCCCACGCTTACTTTCGGCCGAACAAAAAATTGCTGAAATTGTCCTTAACAAAATTTAAATATATCGAGAAAAGAAATTGTGTCAACGTTTCACAAAGCTTTCGTCACTGCCCCTACGTCACAGTCCAAGCTGCTTTGATATAAAATTGTAAATAGGGGAAACCAAGTTGCTTTTTTTTTTTAATAAATTGTATTTATATTTTCAAAGTTTTGATTCTGATCACGAAGTCCGGCGTTCAGTATTGATTTAATTAAAATATGTTCAACTAGAATAGAATCCATTGTACTTATCTCGAGTAAAGATGGGTTTCCTACGCATATTCAGAACCCGTGATGTTTTCTTCTGTCGTGTTTTGCAAACTACTCCTTTATATAAATTATTTTTGCAATTTCAATGCCGTGAATCTTGGGGAATGCAATTTTTTTTTCATTTCCCCATTCACTCCCTCCCAGGGAAAACGTGCTTCCAGAAATTTTATTTTAATTTTCCCTTTTTTCTTCTCCAAAAGAAGATTAGATTATCTTGTAGAGCAGCTAGTCGAAGACGGGGTGGAGCATCATTATAAGTTTTCAAATTGCAACCCTAGGAGGACCACAGCACCCGCTTTGATATAATACCAAAATCAGTGTTTCTATTTTACATAGACAAAAAAAATTCGTCTTCCTCCTCTTCTTTCCGGCCTTAAGGTGAAGGCTTGGATATTTGTAGGAGGCCCACAACAGAGGTTTTGATATAATAGCCAAATCAGTGTTTCTATTTTACATGGACAATAAAAATTCTTCCTCTTCATCTTCTTTCTGGCCTTATAAGGCGAAGGCTTGGATATTTATAAGAACAACTTTAGAAGAGATAGGATATTACATTGAATACCTTGTTCAAATATGAGCTCAACAAGCAGTATAAGCAAGTCTTTGAATAAAAGCAGCTACGGAGGAACTCAGCGATTGCTTTCAATCTGGTCAGTCCATGCATTACTACCCACTCTTCTGATTTGAATCAATAAGCATTTTTATTTCCCGTCCCTTAGTTTACTGAAACCTTCTTTCTGGATCGCATAATGCAAACGTTTTAAAGATAATTCGTATGTATAACGGATTTGGATGTTTATTATGTCTTTAAAGCCTTTCCCATAGGGCATTTGGGTTTATGTAAATTGACTATAGCTTCTAAGTGTGAAAGGTGGAATAATACAATCCTCTTCTGTACAGAAGTAAAAGAGAAATGCCAACTAGATAATAATTAAGATAGACCATAAAACAAATCTGTTAGTGAAATGTAACGAGCTATTTACAGTTAGGAATATCATAGAAACATTTTTTTGGTTGGGATGCTTTATTATTTATTTATTTTCTTTTGGTTAAAAATTATCTATTTACCCTATGACATTGACAGATCAGAACAATGTAGTAAGAGCTTTAATAGTGAAGAACACTACCCTTGAGCCCGTATCTGAGCAACACACAAACAGTGACAACAATATGTAGCAATCTATTTCAGTTACTTCATCCACCCATTCCACGAAAACATAGCGTCCTGCGTACATATCTCTTTCTGCAATTTTGGTTTTATCTCCATGGAGGTTTATAAAGGAAAGAAAATTCTCTGCTCCCCACAATCTGGATCAGACTTTAAATATGAAAAATATTCGTCTTAAAAGAGTTCATGGAACTGAGTTGAAGTAAATAGTTTTTTAGGAAGAAAGTTTAGGTGAGCATAAAAAAAAATGGTATTAACTAGACCTTAGTTAATACGATTAACTAGACCTTAGTTAAAAAGTTTTTTAGGGCCACTTTCTAACGATTTTTACTGTTTTCGTTTAGACATTAAAAGAAGGGGATTTTGTCAAGTATTAACTAGATAGTATGATCATAGCCTTGTCCAACAATTGTATTATTATAAAAGCGGAATAATATGCAAATGTACAGATAAAAGTAGTTTTTTGTTTGAGGTTACATCTGCATGTGTGTCCATTTGGTTAAGTTTCATAAAGTTTCTATACTAATGCGGAGCTTTACAGGGGGAAAAGAACCATTAGATTTATTTTTATGTTTATTATTATAGACATGAGAAATGAGATATATTATTTATTAAAAAATGTTGTATTGTACATTTGTCAATATTGTTTTAGATTGCCATTAACAAAAAAAAATATGTAATGCTCTCCACAAAAATCGTTTATCAGTTTTAATATTTAAAGCTAATTTTTTTTTTCTTTTTGACCATGACCTGACCTCCCCTGCTTTCAAGCAAGTTACGTATAAGTATTAAATTACTGATAAAATGTCCATCTAAACCACTAATAAAGTAATAGAGTCATTTATATTGTGATGAGAAGCTCTCCTATCTCTGAACACATAAAGAGGAATGGTTAATCACCATGGGCAATGCTAATGCAAACCTTACTCTAATCCATTTTTAATACGTATAAAAATATCTCTATTGTTTTTTAGGCTGTGTTATGTATTTTAATTTTTGTTCTATTATAGTCAATTACCTATATAAGTAAATTTGTAGGAATAAAATTTTAGAGCTCCTTCCCAAGTACTTTATTACAAAATCAAACCATATTAGATTCATTGATACTAAGCATTAGAAAACATATAGGAATGAAGGAAATATAAATCAAACAAAATAATTTAATAAAATTAAACTTAGAAATGATTGAAATGGAATCAAGATATCCATAATTTATACTAATAGTGATGTGAAAGAAGGCTACCCCTCTTACTCAGGCTACCCCTCTTACTCACGCTTTATTATTATTTTATAGACAAAATAGAAGAGTGGATTATGAAGGAAGGAAGCAAAGCATTGTACAAATTGCATGATATTGTCTATTGTAGATGAATTTGTGCTATTTGTAAAATACAAAATTAGTTTATAAAGACATCTAGCTACCTTAAATAGGCTTGTATCTTGTCTAATATGGAATTTAAATTAATGAAAAAAAAGTAATGGTGGTGCATTTTCAATAATGGTAATGAGCACCAAGATGACATAGAATTGATCAAAGATAGAAACTTTTATAAAATTGCCTTCCCTTAAAATTAGTCAGTCAACCATTTGATGTTGTATATAAATAAGATAATAAATATTTAATAAAAGGATACTATTAAAATAAATAAAATTTTAGAATTGGGATGTCAATCCAATGATCACATTATTAAGTTTACCAACCATAATATTGGTAGCTTTATTAATTTTTTTAAAATCATTTAGTAGTTATAAACAAGTATTGCATTAATTTATAGGAAAACAGACCAAAGAACATTGTATTAAGGATTGTATAAATACTACAATGTAGGCTTAGATTAGCCCGTAACTAACGAAGCTAACTAGCCAACATAGGATGTAGTTCAAACAAAGATAACAATAACCTAATAATGTAATAACTAACAATATGCTAAATAACATACGCTAACATCCCCCCTTATTACATTATTTGTGTAATTGAATAACTACTAGCTACACTAACATCCCCCCATACAACAATATTTGGGTAAAGTATATAACTGCCCCAATACAGTGAAAACGATGTTGATCTGCTGGTTCTTTGCTCTGTCACAGTGCTCTGGCTTCTCCTAAGCAAAATATGGGTCATTCCTCGCTTTGTCTTCACGTCAAAAAATGTCCTTATGGTAATCACATCATCCAACCGAATTTGCATGGGTAACCAGCCGCTGCAATCGCTAGGTGTAGTAGAATAGATCACTTCATACAAGGTTCATTTATCTACAATATGAATTTGCAAAAGATAAGGTAGCTAAGGTGTCGGACACTACCGAAAATGCACCCTTATAAGTTCCCCCCTTCTTGTTGCAAAACATAGTGTAATTAATTTTTGAAGGAAGTGTGACTAAGGTGTCGGTCAAAGCCGAAAATGCACCCTTATAAGTCATCTTCCCTATTTACAAAAAATTGTGAAGAAATTGAAATGGATATCCCCCCTCAATTGCAAAAATTATGCAACTTAAGATTGTTGTGAAGGATTTTACAAATATTGCCTCCTAGACAATTTTACATCACAAAAAGTCTCTCCTCTTGTTACAAGTACTTCAAACACCTAGATTTTGCTATTTATGAAGCCTAAAAGAGATACAAGCACCCCTTATTGGAAGGTCTTCAAACAAAATACTTATGCTATTTATGAAGCCAAAAAAAGAGAGAGAGAGAAGATGGTGTTTTTGCCCAAGGGACACATGTGTTTTCCCTCTACAAAACTGTTGTAGCAATTTTAGCACTCCTAGTGCTATCTTTGAACCAGAAACAGAATCAGAAATAGTCCTAAGGTATTAAAATTTTCTATTGTAATATATTTAATTTAGTAAATTTTTTTTTTAATTAACTTAATAAAATAATATTTTAAGTCCCCTTTTTTTAAAACCATTTTTAATAAAAAAAATGATTAAAAAAAAAGAAACAACAAAAAAAAATATTATTAAATTAAGAATAATAATTAAAAAAAATACTAAAAAAAATAAAAATAAGAAAATCTACCTTCGGACCCCGACGGGAGTCGAACTCCCGACCTCCCGTCGGGCAGCGCCTTTGCGCTGGACCCCCCCGCCAGTCGGGCTAGCTGGCCCGACGTGAAGGGAAGGGAAGGTTTTCCCTTTCCCTTCACCCCTTGTGCGGGCGGGGAAAAAATGTGGGATTTATCCCACATTGCCCGCGTGGGGGAACGCAGAGGGGTATGAAAGGGCTGACAGGCCCTTTCATTATTGACTGCCTACGGGCAGTCCCCTTTCTTTCCTTTTGGTCGTGGTCAGTCCCAGTCGGGTGACACGTGGTAGTCCGCCACGTGTCACCCACGTGTCAGTCCAGTGACACATGGCTAGTCTACCACGTGTCACGTCTGCGTCATTTGGTCTTGTCCAGTGGTAGTCCGCCACATGTCCCGTCATTGTCTGGTCTTGTCCAGTGGCAGTCTGCCACGTGTCACATCTAGGTCTAGTGGTTGTCTACCATGTGTCGTGTCTGGTCTAGGTCCAGTGGCTGTCCGCCACGTCAATGCCTCGATATCTGCACCCAGGGTCACGTCTGGTCACCATGTGTCATGATCTGAGTCAGTGCCTTAGGATCTGTGCCCGAGCGCACATGGGTGCCGTATGGTTTACGTGTCAGGGTTTGAATCTGAGCCTCGGGATCCATGCCTGAGAGTCTGCTTGTCAGGTCTTATCGAATTTGACGGAGGGCGCGCCTGCCCTCGCTGATCGGTCCAAACCGTCTGGAGCTGACGGGTGTTTGTCAGACCCGAGGGCGCTTTTGCCCTTGGGTTTGGGTCCGATCCCCACCTGGGAGGGCACGCCTACCCTCCCGGCTGTGCGTTGGACCCACGGGGGCAGCCGATCACGGTCGTTGGGGTCAGAGGCTGCGCCTATCAGATCTGACAGGTCTGGTAGTAGACCTACGGGGAGACCATCATGGCCGGCCTGTTAGGTCTAATAGGTCTGACAGTAGACCTGCGGGGAGACTGTCGCGGTTGATTGTCAGGTCAGGTCTGACAACATAATGCTATCGGACCTGTGGGCCGTCGATGACGTGGGCCTACAGGCTGCATCAACAGATCCCACTCCTTGGGATCTATGTGCCTACGGGCCTCCTCAGGTAGCGAGCCAGTCAGTCTGTGGGCTTCCTCGAGAAGCATGCCGGATCCATACTGTGGACCGCTTCAAACTGCCACGGTCCCGCCCAAGTCTTGCTCTGATACCATATAGGAAAATAGACCAAAGAACATTGTATTAAGGATTGTATAAATACTACAATGTAGGCTTAGATTAGCCCGTAACTAACGAAGCTAACTAGCCAACATAGGATGTAGTTCAAACAAAGATAACAATAACCTAATAATGTAATAACTAACAATATGCTAAATAACATACGCTAACATAATTATTATAACTTTTTTATGAATTTTTCTCATGATTATTTTTTTTATCCTATAGATAATGTCTTGTATGGATAATATTAAAAGAATTGTTTCATTTTATCTTTAGGAGATACAATTACAAGAGATATCCATGCTTAGATCTACTTAAAATCTTTAATCTTCTTCTCAAATATCTTGAGTCTGAAAGCACGAGGATACAAAAACAAAAATGAATATGTTGAATATGATGTGTCTAAAACCAAACTTAACGCCAAAAGCCTATGTATTGAAAGAATGCATAAAAAGGAAAGAACATGAGCGAATTGACACAAGATAAAAGCAATATGGAATAGGGTCCTCTTTATTGATGTGCTTTCAAATTCATGTTACAATACGTCTCCTTCATTTTTTAGGGGATAGGAGCGTTAAATATGTTTTTGATCACATCCATGATAGCCATCCTTCTTCCGCGTGCCCACATGTAAGATGGGCGGACCAAAACGTCGCCGCCGCTTGTGTATATGATTGTTCACTCCTTTCTGTTCTTCTGATGTCAAAAACTTGTGTTCAAAGAAATATAAAATATTAGTGGCACCTGCAGATAGAATAAAGCATGTATTTCCCAAGGCCTACTGTTAGTATATGCATGAAAATATTAAAATGATAATCAAATGACCTCAGATCGACCTAAAATTTTGAAAAAGGTATAAATATGTCACCAGGAATCCACTGCAAAAAGAACAGTCTAGAAATTCCTCACAGATTTGTATTCGCTCCAGGGTGGGACAAATAAGCCTATAATAATTTGCCAGAAAACACTCTCTTCAATGTCCTGCTTAGGAAGCTCCAAATAACCTACAAAGTTGGGGTTAGCTAATTAGGGGTGTTTTGGGAAGACCCAGATGGTCAAATTTCTCCAATTTGGCCTCTATCACCCAAATTTTGTTGGTGCCATCTGCAAGTTAGTAAAGGCAGGAAATGACAAAAACCTGGTCAAAATTGCTCAAAATGAAATGAAATTTAAACTGCAACCTATTTAACAGATCTAGAATAATATGCAAAAGAAAAATCATAGAAATTTATCATAGATTTCTAATCATCCCGGGGTGGGGCGAATATGACTGTGACAGTTTGGGGGGCACCCCTGGGCAGAACGCCCATCGTTTGGGACATTTTTTCGGCACCAATCAACTTGGGATGGGTCCAAAACTCATTATGGGGGGTTTTTGACAAATTTTGTGGAATATTGTGGCCAAAAATCATGTTTTGGGTTGGGATTCATGCTTCCAATAATCACCCAATAACCTCCCTTTCGAATGAGAGATTAAGGATGTGAAGGCACAAATTGCAAGTAGGTATGTAATTGGCAGCACTTCGTTGCTCAAATGCTCCTTTTTCTATCCATCTTTTTGGGTGAGAAAACTCACCAATTTATAGACCTAGGGTCTCTTTGTTTGGAATGCGCATGCGAGGGCACCACTTGAGTTAATTGTCCTATTTTTAGAGAAAAGCTCATTCCCTGATTTAGAATATCCTTCCATGATATTTTTAAAATAAATACATTCATTACAGAAGTCTATCTTCTTTATTAAAAGCTATTCCTTGCAATTGCATGGCCTGAAGCCTTAGTTAACTGGTAGAGTTGCCGAGGTTTGACTTTTTGTCAGTCAAACTTGCTATTTGCCTCACCTTGGGGCGAATGCTGCTATTAACCCCGAGACTAATGCCAGTTTGTATTCGTCCTTGGGTGGGACAAGCAGAGAGCAAGGTGCCAAAAAGGTGCCAAATTGACCTCTGACCTCTAAAACTATTTTTGGAAGTGGTTAGGACCATTGTTTAACCTCTAGGGGCTGCCCTAGGGGTTGTATGTGTTAATGCGATCAGCGCTCATTGTCACATAATCGGATTGGTGTTGTTTTGGTGTCTACATATGCCCCTTTTTGGGAAGCACTGTGCAAGGTGCAGCATTGAGCAAAAATAGATAACCAAAGCACTAATGATTAGGGTTTCTCAGTAACCTAACCAAATATTGATGCCCCAAGTATGGAAAGGGCACGCATTCTTGAATCCTTACTTCTAACGAGCTAAGGAACTTAATTCAAGTGTTAACCTTATTCGGTGAGGTGTTACTTGAGCTTGGACATTGATCAATCATGAATAGGCAAAGGGCGCAACCTTTTGTCTATGGGAACCTTGAGTTCATGATTCATGAATGCCAAGTGTTTGATCAGCTTGTGATAATTGCTTGTTTGTTGCCCCAAGCAGGGGCATGATTGTCTTTGTCAATGATCCTTTGAATGCATGTCATTTCCTTGATTGGGTATGTTTTTGTTGATTGGTGACTAAGTGTGACTACCCCATCAAGCGATGAATCGATGAGGGAATGACCGACATGAGAAAAGCGACGAGTCACTTGACCCAAGATGACTTAGGTAAGGGTGCCTTCAGTTGTTTACCATTGAATGCAAAAGCAGTTTCTGAACATTCTGACCTATTTTTGGTGGGTTTTAACCCTTTTTGTGACGCATTTTAGAGCTAAAATTGTCAAGAATCCGTCCTCCCGGGGAGTGGTCCGGCTATGGTAGCCTTCTTAGGGAGTAGGATAGTGATAATTTGTAACCCCAACATCTATTTTGGATGCCAAGAATGTCAGGCACAAATGCACCTTCGTTCGACAATGTTATTGCTATTTTTGGTTGGGTTTTGACCCGTTTTGGTGATGTCATTTGGGGATGAAATTCTCAAAAATTCATCTTCCCGTGGAGCAGTCCAGCTATGGTAGCATTCTTAGGGAATAGGATAGTGAGTATTTGTGACCCCGACATCTATTTTGTATGCCCAGAATTTCAAGTGCAAAAGCACTCTCATTGGACAATTTTCTTGCTTGTTTTTGTGCCATTTTGTTGATGAATATATATATATATATATATATATATATATATATATATATATATAGATGACTCTTTTTTTGTGTTTATGCACTTTTCATGGTTTGTTTTTATGTACATGTATTTACATTGATGTATGCATATGCTATTATGAATGCGATGTGTCTAATTATATGATGTATGCATATGGAATGAATGAAATGAGTTGTTGATGACTTGTCAATGCACCATAGACTGTGCAAGATTGACTGGCTTGTTATACTAATGGTATGACTTTGTGGAATGAATTTGCATGTGAAAACTTTGTTTTTGTATTTTGCATATTTTTTTATGGTGATGTATGGAATGAAATGTACCAGTTGTTTTTAAAATGTAGTTAAGTTTTTCTAAGATTTAGATACTTTAACTAACTAGCCAAATGTACATTTATCTCGTAAGACTTTTCAACAAGGTATAAATATAATTTGAATGTAACCAAGTGATTTCACATCCCTATGTGTGCAATTGAGTTTGCTTATGTGGTATTTGTCAGGATACCACCAGTGCCAGATAGGCTATCAACCAAACCTATACTGAGGATCACCCAATTAGCTCCACTAACTTCATTGTTGTATTTAGTAAGATTAATCCACAAGACAATCTAAGGTACCATAAGCTAGCTCATCCACATACAAACATTGGTCTACGCACACACAAAGCTAATGTGATAGACATATCATCATGCATTTAGGATACCACCATTGCCAGGTAGGTTGTCCACCAAACCCGTAATGAGGATCACCTAGATGGTTTTTGAATGCTGAGAATTCCAGGGATTCAAGTTCAGGATTTTTAGTGGCTCAACGATTTTGAATACTTGCTCATATACATAGTGATGAAAATCACTATTTATTTTTCTTCTTGTTTTTCTTTTTGAGCAAGGATTTTTAATAGTGGTGATAACCACTATTATTTGATTTTGGATTTTGAACTTTGTAAGGTTGAGCTTGTGAATGACATTGATCCTTTTAGGCCTTGGGGATGACTACCCATCCTGTTCAGGGACGTGTAGTATGAATCCTTACGACTTTGGGAACCAAAGGGGATGATGGAGATATGGAAGTAAGGGCATTGATATTTTAGGCCTTGGGGATGACTACCCATCCTGTTCAGGGACGTGTAGTATAAATCCTTACAACTTTGAGACCAAAGGTGATTGTGATGATGACTTGTGGGAATTTTGTTTTTAAATGGCATCGATCCTTTGAGGCCTTGGGGATGACTACCCATCCTTGGTAGGGACGTGTAGTACGAATCCTTACAAATTTAGGGACCAATGGTGATTGGGATTGGGAGTGGTGAAAACCACTATTTGTGAGGGGGAATTGATGGGGAAGAGCTCATCCTTTTGTCAATTCTTAGCATTATTAAACCATTCGCACATGGGGATGAGCAGACTAATCTTTCACCTATGGTACCCTATACTGCTTTGTAGGTTTCTCTTGCATTCACACAACTTAGGAATTATTTTATGTGTTTTAACTTGTGTAGGGATGTTATGTAACAAGGCGTGATCCAAGTAAAAATTTCCCGTGTAAAATCTGTTTAACTTTGTACAGTTTTTGGCTAGAAATTTAAAGACAACTGAATGACGAAAACCCTATATACATTAGGAGACAACTGACTAAGCTAAAAATGGTTTAATAGGGACTTGTATGACCAACAAATATGCAAAGTATGCAGGTGATGCCTAATGCAACCTATATTTTTGTATTTTGATTTTTATGAATATGTATGAAATTAAAATGCAATTTGTTTTTGTTATTTTTGATGATTTTATTGTTTTTGCTTATTTTTGAAGATTTATTTTGACCAAGCAGTTATGGAAACGCTTGGAGCTTTTGGGTTGACCAAAGGGTTTATAGATACCTTTGGGGATTTTTGGGTTGACCAAAGGGTATTGGGGCATTTTGGTTTGACCACACGATTGTGAGAATCCTTGGAGCTTTTGGGTTGACCAAAGGGTTTATAGATACCTTTGGGGCATTTAGGGTTGACCAAGTGATTATGAGAATCCTTGGAGCTTTTGGGTTGACCAAAGGGTTTATAGATATCTTTGGGGCATTTAGGGTTGACCAAGTGATTATGAGAATCCTTGGAGCTTTTGGGTTGACCAAAGGGTTTATAGATACCTTTGGGGCATTTGGACAAGATATTATGAGAATTCTTGGAGTTTTGGATTACCAAAGGGTTTATAGATATTTAGGATTGTTGACAAAAGAATCCTGAGCTTTGGTTGACCAAAGTATAGAATCTTGGCACTTAGGGACCAAGCGATTAGGAGAATCCTTGGAGTTTTGTGTTGACCAAAGGGTTTATAGATACCTTTGGGGCATTTAGGGTTGACCAAGCGATTATGAGAATCCTTGGAGCTTTTGGGTTGACCAAAGGGTTTATAGATACCTTTGGGGCATTTTGGTTTGACCAAGTGATTACGAGAATCCTTGGAGCTTTTGGGTTGACAAAAGGGTTTAGATACCTTTGGGGCATTTAGGGTTGACCAAGTGATTATGAGAGTCCTTAGAGATTTTTGTTGGACTATGGCTCTCTAGATGTGGAATGGCCTCAAATGACTAATGTTCAAGGGTTCTGTTTCCTTGATTCCTTCAAGAGAGGCAAGCCGGTATGTTCCATGTCCTATTCTACTGTCAATGACATAAGGACCTAACCAGTTTGCCATGAACTTTTCCCTTAGATGGGATGAAAAATTAGAATTCTACTGGTTCTCTTTTAAGACCAAGTCACCAACCTGAAATTCCCTTAGGTGGACCTTCATGTTGTATGCTTTCTTAAGTCGCTCTTGATAGATACACAAATGCTCGAGAGCATTGATGCGTCATTCATCGAGCAATGTTATTTGGTCTAACCGGGCCTACCATGTAGTGTCATCATCGATGAAATCTTGCATTGAAATGCACAAGAAAGGGATTTCCAACTCTAGAGGCATGACTGCCTTGGAGCCATACACCAACAAAAATGGAGTTGCCCCAATGGGTGTCTGAATGCTAGTGCGATAAGCCCATAGGGCAAGTGGGATCTAAATATGCCAATCCTTATGACTGTCTGTGACTATATTTTTGAGGATGGTGACTAGCATTTTGTTCGATGCCTCTGCTTGCCCATTTGCCTACGGATAATAGGGTGTTGAAAAATTGTACTAAATTTTATACTTTGTGGTCAAAGCACGCACATATTTTTTCTTGAATGACGTCCCATTATCTGACAGGATCTTGGATGGAATACCAAAATGACATATGATGTTATGCAAAATAAACTCCATAATGCGAGATCTAGTCATAGAGGTTAGCATAATTACTTCCACCCACTTGGTAAAGTACTCTGTGGCCGTTATGATGAACGTGTGACAACCAAACGACGTAGGGGAGATCTTTCCGATTAGATCAAAGCCCCACTATGAAAAAGGCCAAGCCGATTGGATCGACTGCAAGGCCTGAGAAGGTAAGTGTGTCAAATTAGCATGGTGTTGACACTTCACACACTTCTTCACATATGCACAACAATATCGCTCTAAAGATGGCCAATAATAACCCATGCAAAGAATGCGCTTTGTGATGGCCATACCACTGAAGTGGCCACCACATGTACCATCGTGTGCTTGGGTGATCACCCAAGCGAACTCCTGCTGGTCCAAGCAACGGAGGAGGATTCCTTCGTAGTTTCGACGATACAAAATGTCTCCTAACAAGACATGTTTTATCGATTTCTATTTGAATGATCTTTTCATGGCTTGTGTCAATCCAAGTGGGAGGTTACCTAGCTTGAGGTAATCCCTTATGGGTGTGTACCAATCCTACTGATTAGAAACCTCGATGGTATGAACTGCCAATCCCTCTTGAAGTTCATCCCTAGAAAAAGCTGAGCGGAAGAGAACTTGTAAAAATAGCATTGTGTTGCTATTAAGAGGGGTCGGGGAGAACAAGGACCCCCAGTTGGCTCGAGTTAGACAATCATGGATTCGAGAGAACCTATCCTAAGATGGTTCAATCTGGATCAGGTGGATTCCTAGTGTTAAGTCAGAGCTTGCACGCTCCATCATGGATTGTGATAATGTTTTAACCTGAATGGTTGTCATTTCACCAGAAGGGTCTTATGGGATTAGTGACCCCAAGGAGGCCATAGTATCTGCAAAATGATTCGATGATCGAGGGAGTGCCTCGATGTCATACCATTCAAATTGTTCCAAGAATTTGTCCACAAGGGCTTTGTAGGCCTGCATAACTGGACATTTACATTGGAATATCCCCTTTACTTGATTGATAATTAACAATGAATCACCAAAGATGTTTAAACGTTTAATGTTCATGGTGATTGTTGTCTGAAGACCTATGAGAAAGGCTTCGTATTCTGCATTGTTGTTGGTGCACGAGAAGTCTAAAAGGCATTGGAGCCCCTTGTGGAGTGAAAAATAAAATTCCCACACCATTTCCTTGCTCACATTTAGAACCATCAAAAAATAGGGTCATGTCAGCCTATGACTCAGGATCATCAGAATATGGTGATTCTGAAACATGAAAAACCCCATCATCTGGTAGTTCTACGGTCAGAGGCTGATCATCTTCAAGAGGAGCCACTGCCAGTTGATCGACGATGACTTGAACTTTTATGGATTTTTGTCCAATGAATTCTATATCAAACTCCATCAACAACATGATCCATTTCACCGTGCAGCTACTATGATAAGTATGACTCATCATGTATCACAATGGATTCTCCTTAGACACAACATACGTCGTATTATCGAGCATGTAGTGGCATAGCTTTTTGGTAGCAAACACCACTACCAAGCATAGCTTCTCAATGTATGCATAGTTAAGTTCATAACTCGACCAGGGTGCGGCTAAGATAGTAAGTAGCCTATTCTTTGTGTATTTCATTCTTCTTGGGATAGCATGGCACCCAGGGCCACCTCAGTAGCCGAGATGTATAAGTAGAATGACACTCCTGGTCTAGGTGGTGCCAATACTGACAATGAAGCCAAGTATTGTTTAATGTCATCAAATGTTGACTAGAACTCGTCATCCTAGTGAAATGTGACCCTCTTATGCAATAATTTATTCATGGGTCGACACTTGTCAGATAACTATGCTATGAAGTGCTTGATCGATGCGACCTTTCCCTGCAGACTCCTGAGCTACTTGATGGTAGTTGGGGGAAGCATTTCAAGGATTGCCTTGACTTTTTGTGGGTCTACCTTGATTCCACGTTTAGAGACTATGCAACCCAAGAGATTTCTAGATGTGACACAAAATACGCACTTCTTGGGGTTTAGTCTGACCTTATGCTCCATGAGGCGATCGAGGATCTTGCTTAAGTCATCGAGATGATCTAGGCGCAAAAGAGATTTGGCCAACAAATCATCCATGTAATCCTCCAAATTTTTGTGCATGTAATCATGGAAGATGTACGTCATGGCACGTTGGTAGGTGGCACCAACATTTTTAAGGCCAAAAGGCATGACCTTATAGCAAAATTTCCCCCAAGGCATTGTGAACGCCATTTTTAGTTGGTCCTCTGGATTGATATGAATTTGATTATATCTTGAGAAACCATCCATGAGGGAAAGCATTTCATGGCCTGCTGTAGCATCTACCAATGCGTCGATGCTTAGCAAGGGAAAATCATCCTTAGGAGTCGCTTTATTGAGATCTCAAAAATCGATGCATATATGAATCCTCCTGTCGGTCTTCTTGATGGGAACCATGTTAGAAAACCATGGCGGATAATCCAAGTAGATGACAAACTGTGCATCCAACAACTTTTATAGCTCATCTTTGACCATTAAGGCCACTTTTGGGTGCATCTTACGTAGTTTTTTCTTTACTGACTTGACTGTCAGATCAAGCGTTAGATTATGTGTGACTAGCTACGGGTCTAGTCCCGACATGTCCTTGTATGACCATGCAAAAACCTCCTTCTTCTCTTTGAGAAGGGCAATGTAATTAGCTTGCTCTTTGGGGGATAGACTTACCCCTAGCTTGATGATTTGCAAATTCACTGGATCTGAGTCAATGTCTACATCAGTCGTCTCCTCGATCGACATGTGGGATCCGTCCTCCAACTGGTGTGGAGTTGGGATCAAGTGGATATCATTTATCGAATTTAGATCATCATTCGGAACATTAGGTTCCTCTTCGGCATGGAAGACATCCTGAGTCTGTCCTAGGGTGAAATGGAACATTCATCCAGAAGGCCAATACTCTGATGGGGATGGCGGTGTTTCAGCACAATCCCAGTCTATAGCATCTAAGTCTAGATACAATGACCGTGTTGGGTCGGTTGGATCATGGATGGGGGTGGTTAGGTCAATGGAGATCATGTTGATGAAATGATTATGGTATCCATTACCATAGGTGTTATAACTTGGACATCCTAGATGATATTTGTGCTCCAAATATAGCTCTGTGGGCACTAGCACAAATGGATTTGCTTTGTGTGCGGATACGTAGGTAGGGTTTGCCCTAGGCACTAATGGTTTGATAGGGTCTCCAAGCGAAAGATGCTCTTTATGTACCTGGAGTGGCGGGTGTAGTAATTGCTATAACTGTGTCTGGTTTAGGTGCCACCTATGCCTGGGACCTATGTGTAGGTGTTCAAAAATGTCATCTATTTCCAAGGGATATTGTTGTTGCATCTGTCACATGTGGTTGAGATAGGCCATCTCGGTTTCATCTTCGTAATCACTGTCGAAGATCCAAAGGCCTTCATTGGCTCCAACAGTGGTTTGTGACATATGAGGCTCATCTTGTTCAAGCAAATTAAGATGATCCCATCGAGGTTGTTTCGATCTCTATGGGAGGACCTAATTCTCTTGAGGTGGCATATGCTCAAATGGAGCATCCAAAGGTAACATTGTCAGGAAGCTCTCCTGATCATCATCCATGGGATATACTTGTGAATTATTGCTATCAGACTCGAAAGGATCCCAAGGTGCTACCTCATACTCTAAATCATCCTCTGAAGACCCTTCTTGGTCTTGTCCATATCCCTCTTGTGGGTGAGTCCTTGAATTTTCTCCCTATTCGACCGAAGGGAAAGGGTTGTTATGGTCAACAAGGTTGGTTGTTAGCAATGGGAGATAATCTCCCAATGTATACGTTGTGTTAGGATTGGCATATGGATATAATGCCAACCCATCCTTGTTGCCTATCCCTAGGCCTTGCATGTTCTCCACCAAGATATCTAGGGGCAAGGGGTGGTTTAAACCTACTCCTAACTTGTCATACGACATTTGATATCTTGGTTGGCAAAGAACACGCACTCCTTGCTCATACCTGCCCAACCCATATCCATGCCAATTGCATTGGCCAAGATATCTTAAAGCAAAATCAGGGTTGGACAGATAGTTGACGTCCTTCACAAAGGGCTCTTCATCTTCATATTCTTGCATACAAGTGTCAACGCCATTATCCAGGCCCCCATAAACAAAGTTTGTCTGATTGGGTGGGTAGCCTAAAGGAACCATAGAGCCGATGGGGAGTCGAGGCCTCCCCATGTCCTGCATGGACTCAAGTGTGGGCATTGCTACAATTTTCCTCACTAGATACTCCCCCAGGCCCATGTTGGCCATTTCAATGGTGATCGTTGGTGGTTGAGGGGGAGTGAATGGGAGTCCTTCCTGAGTCCACTCCATGTGGGGAGAACTAGGTGTCTCGACTTCCATCTTGCTAGGCATCTCTTCTATCGAGATGGTTGAGACTAGAGGTGGTTCCTCTTCTAGGGGTTTCTTTCCCTTGTCCTTGGATGTGGCCATCGTAGGTGGCATCATTGTTGAAGGACTAGCAGAGGAAGATGGACCCGACTGAGGACTTGATGGATTAGTCAATGGAGATGCCTATGAAATCGGACCCTGTTGAGATGGATTCAACTGAAAATCCAAATGTGTTGATGGGAGAGTCGATTGTGGCATAAATTGCATTGTATTGCAGTATTTGAAGGGCTCCAAGTCCATCGGGACTACATGCACCTGTCCTTCAAATGTATACTTTAGGCACTGATGAGCGATTGAAGGGACACACTTCATGTCCCTAATCCAAGGCCGGCCCAACAAGATATTATAAGCCATATCACCTTCCAAGATGTGGCACAATGTATGAATAGTCATTTGTCCCACTTGGATAGGTAGGACAATTGTGCCAACTGTCGAGCAGATTGCATCGTTGAATGCTCACAGTGTATAAGTGGAGGCCACGATGTGAGATGTTGGAAACTTCAAATGTTTTAGTGCTACTATAGTGATGATATTACTGGACGAGCTAGTGTCCACCAACACCCTCTTATACGGAATCCTATTGACCCGCACAATAATGTGCAAGGGTGGATCCACCATATCACCAGTCACTATTTTCAATTCATCTTCCCTAAAGGTGATGACTGGTTCTGTACATTGTTTTACATGCCCCACAAAATTGTTGAAAGAGTTCGCTTCATGGGGCTGAAGCTCGATGGCCTTTAAAATCTCCATTAGAGCCTCCCAATGTGGCACTGATTGTTGAATGAGATCGTATATGGAGAGCCTAGCCAACGTGGTCCTTAGACTTTGGGTGAGTCTAGTCCGAATCATGGACACTGGTCTAGGAGGGGGAAGTTGCATAGGGTGCTGTTGAGTTTGTGACGTTGATGGAACCTCTCTTATGGCTGTCGTGGGTGCAGCTCTTGGGTATTTCTTGTTCCTAGTCACTATGCTTATCATCCCCACATATCCCTGCATAGGGCAATTCTGTTGCACCTCATTGACTTGAAGAGGTTTTGCTTGTGCCTCATGGGCAGGCAAGGGGTCTCTGAATACTCCCATATGTTGGTTGTTTGGCACTACGGGGTTGTCCATTGCCAATGTCTTGTTGTCAATTAGGTCTTGTACCAAACCTTTGAACTTCCAACATGCATTAAGATCATGTCCCTTATGCCTGTGGAACCTACAGTACAAGTCCTCTTGGTACCCCTTAGGCTTTGGTGCATTGGGATCTATAGTTTGAATCTCTAGAAGGTTGATCAAGTTCACCGCTGATAAGCGGTCAAATAGAGAGTCCCTGGACTCTGTGTAAGGAGTAAATTGTCACCTAGGGTGACGTTGCTAATTTTGCTCCTGCCTTTGGTTTTCTCTCTCATAGTTTTTAGGAGGCACCACCTGATAGTTAGCCTTTTGAGGTTGTGTTGCTTGTGTAGGCTTAGGGACGTTTATAGCAACCTGATTAACCATGATGGGTTTTGGTGGCGTGGTCCCTATTTTAGTGTTCTTGGTCCATTCTTTCTTCTTAGGTTTGGTGATCTCACCATCCTATATCTTAATCTCCTCAATGACTCTGGCTTGTGCTAGAGCTTCCTCTAAACTAGCATATTGCTACAGCTACAATAGCACGAAGATCGATCTCAAACAGCTTTTTGAGAACATTTGGGTTAGGTCTGACATGGGAGGGAGGTAAGGTAGATTCGAAAGCAACGTCCTCCACCGGATCCCATATGCCACCATGGTCTCTTCCTCATACTTCCTGAGGCTAGCTAGGTCACTTAATGATGCATTTTTCTTAGTGTTGAAGGTGAAGCATTCGAGGAACACATCCACTAGGTGATCCAAGTTACTGATGCTATGTTTTGGTAATTGGGTGAACCAATCCGAGGTAGGGCCTACGAATGTGGTTATAAATGTTCTTAACAACAAAGCATCATTGTCCTGAATACCAAAGCACTGGCTTAGGAATCTAGTCACATGCTCTTGGGCATCCTCCTCCCCTCTAAAGAGTGCCAACTGGGGTAGTTTAAAGTGTTCTGGGTATGGAGGTGCCGACACTGACGGATGCACAGGATGACTATGAAGTTGGCATAGAGTGGGATTTTGGGGCCCAGAAGTATTTATCTCCATAGACTATAAGCACTCTAGCAGCACTTTGTATGCATCAGAGGATTTAATTTCTTCCTCCTTAGTTTGCTCCCATTTTGGGTTGTGGGGAACTTGAGGCCTATTGAGAGGTAGCTGGATAGCACCCCATCTACCTTGGTAGAGCATTTCAGCCCGCTCTTCTTCTTGTTCATACTCCTCATAGGCTTCTTGAGGAGTGCCTAGATAAGACCTATACACATGGATGGGTGCCCATGGAGGATGCCCATCATTGTTTTGGGGAGTGGCCTCTCGCTCAGGTCTAGGAGGTCTCGGAGGCAATACTTGATAAGGTCACGTGGACCTGTCTCATACCAAGGGGTTATGCCTCTCATACACTTCTACTTTATGCATGTGAGGGATTGGAACCTTCGTAGGCACATTGTTATGAAGCAATTCGGCTGTTTGATGTTGAATGCGCTCTTTTTTAAGCCGACAAAGATGCTCTAATTGTTCTTGATCTTACCTAAGCTACGTGATTTGTGCTTGGCGAGTGGCATGTCTAGAAAATTCCAAGTCAATTTGTTCCACTATATCTTGTTTTGGAAGCCTAGATGCCTCTCCTACATGTCTATCTTGGTCATGGTGATCCGAGACCCCTATGGGTTGCTTTCCTCTATCGAGGTTAGCTGCATTAACTTGAGGTTATAGCCTCAATGGGTGATCCTGATACATGGTAGGCATGGAGGTACATCGCTCCCATGTTGTGTACTGCTCTTGAGGAATGTGGTAATCTTCCTTGTCCTCTCTTTCATATGCATGCAAAGTGCGGGCAGAATTGTCTTGCCCTGTCTGGAAATCTTGATACTCTAGATATTGTCTAGTGTTTCTAATAGTAATCTGGGGTAGAGGAGGGATGACGAAATCATGTGGCCCCTCCTTTTGGACCCTTTTTTGTTTTGAACACTTCATCACTAGGCCACTCATAATGAGCATCTAAGGGAGGTCTCCTGTCTATGTTGAGTGCTACGTGTAGGTTCTCTTCTTGAAAGGACCTATGCTGAGTGGGGGTACCCCTCAAAGAGGTGCCTCTATAGTCCTATTCTGTTATGGCATGATGTGGACTATCTTGTGTGTCAGGCCACCAAGGCGGGATGACTAAGTCCTCAGGACTATATCGGAGGTGACTTGCCCCCCTTTGTGCACTTTCTACAGCACTCACCCATGATTGGGCTTGGCTATGAGTGTACACCATGGTGATGTGCTCCTAAAGACGAGTAGATTTTTATCTTTTTTAGGTTTCTTGATGCTACACTAAATAGGAAGTATCACACACACAAACAATGATTATCTCATTTAATGATTTAAACGTGTGCCCTAAACCTGGTTCAGTGTGTTTTTGATGTTTGTTTTTGAAAGTTTGTGAAAGAACGTTTAAATGCAAAAATGACGGCTCTTATGACTCCCCAAAAAAATGGTCACCCCTTCGATATATCTTTGCCAGACCGATATACCAACCTCTCTATATACCCACACTTACGTGAGGGAGACTATTGGTACGTGAGAGCAGATGGTACATGGAACATAGGCGGTACGGAAGGGGAATCACTTTGTTTATGACACCTACCATAGAAGACTTATCCTCATGCACTGGGAATCACCCCAGCTACACTTGGTCAGCTTTCATCAGGATTTATGTCTAGCAACAATCGCGATCAAGGTAATGTATGCAATATCTCAAGCCAAGGTGGTGATGAAATCCACCGTTGGTCTTGCTCAAGGGTTGGGGTTTTACGACCAACTCCTTGTTGTTTTAACTTACCACATGGTGTGTGGGGTTCTTTTTAAGTTGCATAATCAAAGAAAACAAGCATTCAAACTCTCATATGCAAGAAAATAATCAGAGAACAAAAAAAAAAATTGATAGAAGGTGTTTAAGACCTCTACCTCTTCTCTTTCCAAATTGGATGTCTCTAAATTTTTGCTTTGAAACAGTCCAGCATTGGAAAACTTGGTACCTGTAAGAAAAAAACAAGAAACTTTAATCAAAAGGTTAATCTTAAAAATCAAGGGACAGAGGTCCCACCGTGATCGCCACTGAAAGCATGAGGATACGGAAACAAAAAGGAATATGCTGAATACGATGCGTCTAAAACCAAACTTAACGCCAAAAGCCTATGTATTGAAAGAATGCATAAAAAGGAAAGAACATGAGCGAATCGACACAAGATAAAAGCAATATGGAATAGGGTCCTCTTTATTTATGTGCTTTCAAAGTTGTGTTACAATATGTCTCCTTCCTTTTTTATGGGATAGGAGCATTAAATATGTTTTTGATCACATCCATGATAGCCATCCTTCTTCCACGTGCCCACATGTAAGATGGGCAGACCAAAACGTCACCACCACTTGTGTATATGATTTTTCAATCCTTCCTATTCTTATGATGTCAAAAACCTGCATTCAAAGAAATAGAAAATATTAGTAGCTCCTGCAGATAGAATAAAACATGTATTTCCCAAGGACTACTGTCAGTATATGAATGAAAATATTAAAATGATAATCAAATGACCTCAGATAAACCTAAAATTTTGAAAAAGGTATAAATATGTCACCATGAATCCACTGCAAAAATAACAGTATGGAAATTCCTCACAGATTTGTATTTGCTTTAGGGTGGGACGAATAAGCCTGCAATAATTTACCAGAAAGCACCCTCTTCAATGTCCTGCTTAGGAAGCTCCAAATGACCTGAAAAGTTGGTTTTAGCTAATTGGGGGTGTTTTGGGAAGACCCATATGGTCATATTTCTCCAATTTGGCCTCTATCACCCATATTTTTCTGGTGCCATCTGCAAGTTAGTAAAGGCGAGAAATGACAAAAACCTGGTCAAAATTGCTCAAAATGAAATGAAATTTAAACTACAGCCTATTTAACATATCTAGAATAACATGCAAAGGAAAAATCACAGAAATATATCACATATTTCTAATCATCCCGGGGTGGGGTGAATAGGACTATGATAATTTGGGGGGCGCCCCG
Organism: Wollemia nobilis; assembly: GCA_028583015.1. Lineage (NCBI taxonomy): Eukaryota > Viridiplantae > Streptophyta > Pinopsida > Araucariales > Araucariaceae > Wollemia > Wollemia nobilis. Next base: position 170,136 of record JAQPPZ010002643.1, read on the forward strand.
GGGTAGAACGCCCATTGTTTGGGACACTTTTTTGGTACCAATCCACTTGGGATGGGTCCAAAACTCCTTATGGGGGTTTTTGATAAATTTTGTGGAATATTGTGGCCAAAAATTGGGTTTTGGGTCGGGATTCGTGCTTCCAATAATCACCCAATAACCTTCCTTTTGAATGAGAGATTAAGGATGTGAAGGCACAAATCGCAAGTAGGTATGTAAATTGGCAGCACTTCATTGCTCAAATTCTCCTTCTCTGTATATTTTTTGGGTGAGAAAACTCACCAATTTATAGACCTAGGGTCTCTTTGTTTTGAATGAGCATGTGAGGGCGCCACTTGAGTTAATTGTCCTATTTTCAGAGAAAATCTCATTCCTTGATTTAGAATCTCCTTGCATGATGTTTTTAAAATAAATACATGCATGACAGAAGTCTCTCTTCTTTATTAAAAGCTATTCCTCACAATTGCATGGCCTGAAGCCTCAGTTAACTGGCAGAGTTTTTGAGGTTTGAATTTTTGCCAGTTAAACTTGCTATTCACCTCACCCTGGGGTGAATGCTGCTATTCGTACCTGGGTAGGACGAATGACAGTTTGTATTCATCCCTGGGTGGGATGAGTAGAGAGCAAGGTGCCAAAAAGGTGCCAAATTGACCTCTGACCTCTAAAACTACTTTTGGAAGTGGTTAGGACCACTTTTTAACCTTCGGGGGCTGCCCTAGGGGTTGTGTGTGTCAATGTGATCAACGCTCGTTGTCACATAATCGGATTGGTGTTGTTTTGGTTTCTACAGAGTCATCTATTACTCTAGTTTATAAAATGATGAAGAATATCATTATGAGCTAAAAAAATACAATAAATGTATCAAAATGTTTTCATAAATAATAGAGTATTTTTATAATAACTTTAATATCCTTCATGGACTATAGTAGGATTATTTACTTTTAACATGATTAAAAATTAATTTAAAATAAAGTAGAGCAATGGAGCATATATAAAGATGGGATGATATAATAAATACCATAAAGGTATGGATGACATAATTCTAAACTAGAAAATAATAAAAAATCAATTTTATACATGGGTACATAGTTGTATATTTATGGGCTTTAAAATAAGTGAGCATGGATCCCTAGATACCACATGATGGTAACCTCATGGGAGACACTTAATTAAATACACATCAACACTAATCCCACAAGGTAAATCCACATATTGTATCAACATGTTGTTAATTGAATCTTTATGTATCCACAATATTGATCTAGCATTCACTAGTATGGCTTGTTATAAGATCTTAGTAAAACGTATTAGCAATAATATCATATGTGTTATATAAAAGCACATGAATATAATACCATCTTAATTAAATTTTCAAATGTGATGAAACTAAATTTCACTATTATTTGTATATTACCATTTTTTAAATTGTTAACCAAATTGATAGTACTTTAGTAATCACAAACAATTGTTGATTTCTCTAAGAAAAATTCAATTTAATTAAGAATAATTTATGTCCAAACACCATCCAATGAAGCATCAAAGATATTTTATGATCATGGAAAAAATAGTTGATATACCTTCCAAATCATAACCCAAGATAAATCTAGAAAAAGCTAAAATAAAACAAATGATACATTAAAAATAATATCAAATGTAATATATGGTTGTAGTATGTTAAGTATTTGTATGAGAGAGAGAAAAAAAATATAAACCTTGTTTAATTAACACAACTAATATTTGAACCAGTGTATCAAGAAATTAGTAGTAGTTAAAGCATATGATATAGAAACTTTTTAGAATGAACATATCAAGTGCGGAGGAAATATCTTAGTACAACACATCAAAAATATTTTAATGAAATCACTAAATAATTTTTTCTATTAGAATGGATAATTGTCCTATTCATACAATTGCATAAAAATAAAGATACCAAATAATATAATTTTCTTCAAGCAATCTCTTCTCTTATCACTTCTGAGGAGAACTCTATTTTGACTGCTCCTGTTACTATCAATGAGCTTCAACAAGTAGTTTTTAAAATGCAAAAAGGGAAAACCCCAGGTCCTGATGGTTTTCCTATTCATTTCTACCAAGAGTTCTGGGATATCCTTCATGTTGATTTATTAGAGGTGGTGGAAGAAGCTAGGAAATCCAAAGAAATTTTGAAGGTTATCAATAAAACTTATATTACTCTTGTTCCAAAAGCTTAATATGTTGATCATATCTCAGCTTTTAGACCTATTTCTTTATGTAATGTTCTTCTCAAAATCATTACTAAAATCATGGCAGAAAGGTTGAAGCCTCTTTTGCATAAGATTATTTCCCTAGAGCAAGGGGGTTATTTGGAAGGACGTCAAATAGTAGATGAAATAGTTCTTGCTCAGGAAGCCATCCATTCCATGGATATGCAAAATTCTCCTTCCATGTTCATTCGGTTAGACTTATCCAAAGCTTATGACAGAGTGGATTGGCACTTCCTTATCAAATTTTTTAGGCAATTTGGTTTCTCTAAGGATTGGATGGATTGGATTATGGGATGTATCTCTTCAGTTTCGTACTTAGTTCTTATCAATGGCAGGCCTTCTCAGTCTTTCCCAGCTTCCAAAGGTTTCAGGCAAGGTGACCCGCTATCCCCTTATTTATTCATCATTCTTGCTGAATGATTGGGTAGGACTATAACCAAAAATAGGTAAATCAAAACCCTTGAGGGAGTTACCATTGCCCATGGAGCTAGACCTATTTCTCATCTTCAATTTGTGGATGACTCTACTATTTTAGGTAAAGTTACAGTTAAGGAAGCTTCCAATATTAAGCAAATCATTAGTTGTTTTTCTAAGGCTACTGGGCAGTTGATCAATGAACACAAATATAAAGTTATTTTCTTTCACTGCTCTGCTAGATAGGAATCCATGGTCTTGGATAAGTTAAAATATAAGAAGATCTCTCTTCCAATCACTTATTTAGGTATTCCCATAAATATTCAAAGGCAGAAAAATAAAGATTGGAATGGTTGTTGGACAAAGTCAAGAAGAAAATCGGAAAGTGGACCAACAAGTGGCTTTCTTATGGGGGTAGAATCACCTTGGTAAAATTAGTCCTTCAAGATATTCCTATTTATGTTTCTTCCATTTTGAATATTCCAAAGGTTGTTCTTCGAGAATTGGATCAAATCAGTCATCATTTCCTTTGGAGTGGTACTAAGGAGAAAAGAAAATGGGCCTTGGTGAAATGGGATACTTTATGTCTTCCTAAGAGTTAAGGGGGGTTAGGTTTATGATCTTAAATTAATAACAACAAAGCTTTAGCTGCCAAATTATATTGGAGGATGTTGCATAACCCCAATGCTCTTTGGGCCAATAATCTCCGTGCTAAATATGCTGAGAAAAAAAGTCCTGAAGACCTTGTTCGCTATCAAATTCCTTCCAAAGGTTCTCCCATTTTAGCAGTTCTTAATACTGGTGAGGATTTGATTAAGAAAAAATTATTTTGGATCATTCATAATGGTCAACATGCAAATTTTTGGACAGATTCTTGGGATGGTCACAAACCTTTGATAACTCAGTTTCTCGATTGGAGGCCTTGGATGGAGGAGCTTCACCAAGCTAATTGGATAAAGGTGGCTAATTACTATCGGTACCATACTGGTAATTCAAATGTTGGTAGATATTGGATCCCTATTAAGGACTGGCCTATTCAAATCCTAGAAAGGCAAAGACAAGATATCCAAGGCATCCTTCATATGAGATCCCTCTCTTGGTCCCATGAAAAAGATTGTTTTGGATGGAACAACACTACTAAGGGTGAGTATTCAGTTGCTCAAGGTTATTTGACTTTATGCCATAATAATCCCAACCATTCTTTTGACATATTTTCTCAATTGTGGACTCAAAAGCTCTGGCCTAAGGTGAGGTTCTTTAATTGGCTTTTATTGCATCGTAGGGTGCTTACTGGTGAGCAACTTATGAAGCATGGTTTTCATGGCCCTTTTAGATGTGAAATGTGTGAAGAGAATGTAAAAAATATCAACCATCATTTTATTGAGTGTACTTTAGCCTCTGAGTTGTGGAGGATAATGGCCATTTTACTTGTCTTACAATGGTTCAATTTTTTTACTTTTGAACAGCTTTGGAGGGATTGGCCTAATCAAGAGGGTGTTGATCATTTTATTAGGCAGTTAGTTTGGATGGGTTCTACCATCCTTCTTTGGAATATTTGGAATGAAAGGAACATCCAAATTTTTAATCAAGATAGTAAGGATATTCACTATATTTGGCAAAAGACCATAGCCAACTTAGTTGAATCAGTCCATCATCTCCTTAATCACCCCCAAAAATCCCACAAAATATGGGATCAAGTGATGCAAATATTGAAGATTAAACCTTCTAAGGGCAACCATCTTAAAGGGAATGTGAGTATTAGTAAATTGGATAGGAATAGAAATTGGCAACCTCCTCCTATGAATTCTGGAAAAGTCAATACTGATGGAGCCTCTAGAGGGAACCCTAGAAAAGCCAGTTTGGGAGGAATTGGTAGACTTTCAGATGGCTCCTTGGTTTTTACTTTTGCTAAGAATTTGGGTATTCTTTCCAATAACCTTGTTGAGGGGTATGGTATCCTCAAAGGTCTTCAGGAGGCTACTAAGGTTGGATGGGAAAAGGTGTTAGTTGAGTTTGATTCTCAACTTATGATTAATCTCTTGAAGAATCCTTCTAAGAATCATAAGGTGGATTGGAGAATAAAAATAATTATTGAGAAGATTCAATTAATCCAGATGGGATTTTTGAAAGTTGATTACAATCATGTGGTCAGAGATCAAAACAAGAGTGCTAATGCTTTAGCTAATTGGGCTTTGTACAAAGGTGATCTTACTTATTATGGCCACCCTCCTATATGGTGGGCTTATCAAATTAGGGAAGCTCTTCTTTCTATCATTTCTTTGGATGGTTTCAGTTTTGAAGGTACCTAGTTTCTTCTTGTTTTCTTTTTTTTGCTTCTCTTTGGTTCATTCAGTTTTTTTTAGTTCCCTAGCTCATTCTATTCTTTATTTTGTTTCCTCTGTTGATTCTTGCCTTAATAGTCTTATGGTCTAGATAGGTCTTTGTTTTGTTCTTTTTTTATTTCTTTTTTCCTTTTTTTTTGTTTAGTTTTTTAAGTTGGGTGGGTTTTTTTTTTTTGTTTTTTTTTTGTGTTCTTTGTGTTGTTTTTTTTTGTTCTTGTGTTTTTATTGTTTTGTTTTTTTTTTAATGTTTTTTGTTATCTTTCTTGTGTTTTTTTCATTCTTGTTCTTGGGTTTCTCTTTGTTTGTGTTATTTCGTGTTTTTATGGATGAGTGTTTTCTATATATATTTTTTTTTTATTGTCTGTTGTTGGTTGTTTTTTATTTTTATTTTTGTTTTATTTTTTAATTTTTAAGGTTTTGATTGTGTTTATTTTTCTTGTTTTTTTTTGGGTTATGTCTTTGTAGTGTTCTGTTGTTTTTGTTTTGTCTGTGTTTTGTTATGTATTTCTTGTGTTTTTCTATGTGGTTTGTGTTGTGGTTTATTTTATCTTATTGTGCGTGTTTGGTTGTGCTTTTGTTTTTGACACACTCAAGGAGCATGTTTTTTATTTTATTTTATTATTTTTGTTGTTATTTGCTTATTTTTAATTGGGTTTGTGTGTTTGTTTACTCCTTGAGTGTGTCAAAGGTGGTAGGTCAGGTCCGAGTCCTAGGTGTTTTTGGCGGAATGGATACCCCTGCTTCCTTAGGTCTCACCCGAAAGTGGCATCCCTTTTGGGATGTTTTCCACAAATAAAAATAAAAAAATAAAGATACCAAATATCCTTCAAATTACCACAACATTATGAATAATTATCTTTTTATAAAAGTTTTTAGTAGTAGAGTAGAAAGCAAAATCAATAAGTGGATAGAAAATTAATAAAATAGGGTAATGGGGAAAGCATAGTTTAGACTAAAGTACTTAATAATAGATCATTGCATTACTTTAACGAACATAATGAAGAGGATATTAAATTAAAAGAAGAAGTTTATTGTTGTATTATGGATATTATTTTCATTTGACACAATACCTAGATATAAAATATGGAAAAGAATATAAGAACTTGGATACTAACCAAATATATAGTAGATGTACACAAACCTAATGAGTAGTTGGTAGTAAAAATTAAAACTCTATATTGACTATCAAAGTGTTTTAGGAGTGCTATTGGCATAAAATATAGTTTTTTATTGTCACCTATTTTATTTTATATTTATATTGATAAATTGGAGTACTTGGTGAAAAGGATAGGAGGAGGTGAAATATAATCGGTTAGTTAAATAGTTAAAATTCTCCTCTATGTTAATGATCTCATCTTAATTTGTAATATGTTCAAAATTTTAAAATAATATTAAAGGATTCAAGAAAATTTTGTAAATAAATTGGAATGAATTAAACGATAGAAAGGTAAAAATTATGGCCTTCTCTACTCACACAAAGAAAAAACATACATGTATTTTGTTTGAATGAAATCCATTATATGTAGTAATAAATGCAAATATTTAGGGCTACATTTTCAAATAAAATACAATTTTACAAGATGAAACAAGTATACATAGAATGGAGGGGAATTTTACTTATTGTAAAATAGTGGTAAAAAATATATTTGTTGGATTAGATAACCATTATGGACCTCTTTGTGTTATTGATTAGTCCATTAGTGCTATATGCATGTGAGGTGTGGGATAACAATACATCAAGTTTTAAATAGGGAAAAATATAAAGAATTGAAAAGTGACTAATTACAAGTAATTTTATAATTAAAGCATTAGTTAAAAATGAGTTTTTTCTTGCTAAAACAAGGTGTTTTCCATTAGAAGTAGAAGATATGGTAAGACTATTGGGTACATAAAAAAAATTAAAAAAATAAAATATAGAAATATGCCAAAATAGTTAAATAAGAAAAAACTAAAAAGAATAAAAGACACGTTGATGAAACAATACAATAAATGAATGAAATAATACAACAAATAGATGAAAAAATCGAGTAAAAAATCTCACAAGATCTCAACCTTCAATAGTAATTTAAATGGTATGTGAGATAATAGTTTAAACTTATCACGTGGACAAAAAAATTAGAAGGAAAAATATAATTACATAAATAAATTCAACCTAAACTGTGAAAAACTTAAGAAATAAGTACATAGATGCAAATATCAACTGGAATAAAAATGATTATATCTTAATTAAGATCTAATTCACACCAAATTAGATACAAAACAAGAAAATGGATAATAGCATAAAAAGCATGGTTAGAACAAATATGTATCTCCTGCACAACAAGAGCAATGAATACTAACAATTTTTCATGGAATGCAAATCCTACAAAGACATTAGGAATGCATATAAACACACTTTAAAAGTAACTCATTGATGTAAAGTTTTGAATAATTGAGAATAGAAAAATAGAGGAACTTCTCAGAGAAGTGATTTTGACATTTTTAGGTTACTGTTAGATTGATATCATATTTTTAAATATTAATTTCTAAATAGGATCATGCCAAAGAATATCTATTTTTTAATATTAATTAAATGAAGAGGGTTTTGAGATAATCCCACAACCTTAAACAATAAGTTCCAAATGGATATTTACAATAATCAAACCCAAAAGGTGTTACCTATCCAATTAGAGTAAATTCCTGGATAAAGGAGAACTAAATCCAATCAATAAACCAACCGAAAAAAATATAATAATTCATGCACATCAAGTAGCATCCTAACAACCCCAAAGAGAGGATCACCAACTCAATCCTGAGGTAGAGATAACCATAGATAAAATTTTAAAGTTCCAAAGTCATATCAAACATCTTCAAAAAGGTCCACTCACACAAGGATAAACAAAATTGAAAAAAAAAATATCAAAACCCAAAAACCAATAAATAAAGAGGGTTTTGAAAGGCCCCACAATATTCTAAAACATCTTAAAAAGGATCAAACCACTTGTAATCCTTAGGACAAACCAAATTTGGCCTAATGGGATAAATACCTTGCATAACAATAATATGGTGGAAATTTGAAAAAAAAATTAGATCAACAGAGGAACACAGATTTTGGAAAGCTAACTCATCCCGCCAAGGATCCACAAACATCATCCATGGTAGAGGATAATTCTATTTTACGTTCCCAGCACAATGAAACCAAAAAAATGTAACTAACCACCAAACAATAGCGATGAAATCAAGAACATCACATCCCACCCAGGGGATTGATCAACAACCATTCTGAAAATCGTTTTACACTTTCCCAACCATGCATATGATAGGATGTCATGAATTCCACACCACAAAAAAATATTTTTTGTGATAAACAAAAAGCTAGTAGGAAATTCACCATAGGTATTTGAAGGCTCCTGACTCAAATCTTGATAAGGGTCCTTCCACCAAAACTTCAATATAAGTAATCGATCCTCAATGAAAGGGATAAAAAATAGGAGATCTAGAATTTGATAGATAAAGCCTTCATTTCAGAGCACTTGGATCTTGCATCCTAACCCAAATCCTGAAGAAACACCTGGAACCAAAAAATTAGAGGCCATCGAAAATACCAGGTTGAAAACCAAGAACCCAAACTACCATCCACACCTTTCAACATGGAGAATCCACCCAACCAAATATTGGAGGAAGCTAAAAATAACCATCTAGCAGAGAAGGATGAGCCATTAAAGAATACAGGTGGATCAGACACTAATTTAGAAACACTAACAATGTGAAAATTCTACTCAACACTAGTGCTTCTAGGTTAAAAAATAAATCCCTATTTTGCTTGACAAGATAGGTTATACCCAACAAGCCATCTGAGAATATTGCACTTAAGAAAGAGCAACCAAAACAAAAACTACACCTAAGAAGCTCAAAGGAGATAACAACAAGAAACCTAACATAAAATGGATAACCAATAAAATTACGAGGGCTAGAAAACTAAACCATAACTCCAAAAAGAAACAACAAGCCAAAACCAAGGTAACTAGCAAGATAAAAATCAACCGTATCCGCTATAATCATGAAGCTCTAAAATATTATAGCAGATAAAGTGTGAAAAATTTAGGCAAGAAACAATACTATGAAACCTTTTGGAGAACAACCGCTCTTAGGACCATAGGATAGAAAGATCAAGAAGCACCCAACACCGTCAAGTACTTGAGAGGGAAAAGGGGAGGATCCCGAAGAAAAGAATGTCTATTACTTTTGCATCATATCATGAATTTTTAATTACTCTATTTGTAAATTATTTTCATCAATTTCCCATTTTAATTTTCATTTCATGTTATATTTCTACCAACTTTTCTTTTAAGTCAAAAGCATCAATTGACACATTAATATGGTTTTAAACTCTTACTTGTTTTGATCATATATGTTAAACATTGATACAATGGTTCTCCTTCTAATGAAAATATTCTTAATTTTTTTAATATTATAGGATAAATAGTCTAAACATTAAATCTTACTCATTTAGCAAAAAGTATTTTTGGACTCTTTCAAAATATTTTAAAGTTATAGCAGCCAAAAAGGATAGTAGTATAATATTACTGGTAAGGACCCCATGATTGTGGATAATTTTGACTCGAAGAATTTTACTCCACCAGCTAACAATTGTAAGCTGATTCTGGAAGTGGGAGGCACAAGGAGGATTCACAACCCTAGATTCCATTTGGATGGTTACAACCTAAAGGCTATTAATTTTTTGATTTTAAAGTTGTAACATCCGATGATTAATTCCATGTAGGTATCAATTTCTTGCATAGAGGAAGTACTGGCCCTCATGGGATGACAAGTCACCAATGGAGATAAATTTAACGAGGAGAATGAAACAGGTCCTAGTGGGACTAAGCTATGACTTTGGGTGGTTGTTTGCTATCTATCTATTTTGCTCAGTCTTTGGGGTCTACATGCTTGGTCTATTTTATTCAATTTTTTGGGTTTGCATGCTCGGTTGGTTCCCATTTTCCTAATGTTTTAAAAATAAATTTCCCTAATTTTTAATTACACAATTGAATTCATCTAAATATTTAGCATGTCATAATTAAAACTTGATAATAGGTTATTGAGAATAAATTATCATTGGATTAAAACTTGTGAAAATCTTGGGATTCATATGTTCAAAAACTATTGTTATTTTTACAACAATGTATGGATTAAAGTGCATGTTCTTGTTCCTATTGTGGAGGATGATATAGTGAAGGATGATATAGTGAAGAGTGTAGTGATTGATAATATTATATAATGTTATTATGGTGGTTTTTATATGAACATAGTCTCCCAAGTGTATTCCCTCATATAAACACAAACACATGACCATTTATGAAGTTTGACCATTACATCCATTATGGACCCATGGATATTTTAAATAGTTTGGAGTGTATACATTTTATTTTCTTGTTAGATGATTTGCTTTGAATCCTTTACCCTTTGGTCTATGTTGCTATTTCTAGTACTTTTTAAATTTTCAAAGAGAAGTAGTCAATGGTTGACATGGTGCTTATATGTGCATATACTAATATATATAAGATTATATATCTATCTATATATCTATATATCTATCTATCTATATATATATAATCTACAAAAAATAGATTCAATAGGTAGTTGGAAACCTCTAATTCAATTCCTTACTAGATATTTTGTGCCATGTTGCATCTCATCACTAGTTCTAAGCGGTAAGTTTTAATTTTTAATATTTTATAAATTTATATTTAAAAAAGAAATATTTTTGATAATGTAACTCATTCATACAGGACCATTTTGAGCCAATTTTTTTTCCTTTTTAATTACATGAAATTTAAATTTCTTCATAGTAGTCATCATGATTGTATCTAGTTTTTACAATAATATAACAACATCATGTATGAATATCATGGATTGTAAACCATAAATACCAATGATCAATTGTAAACATTAGCCTTCATGGAAGACCGAAATATAATCTCTTATTTATAGTAGGAGATTCTTAGGGTTCATTGATAAGACAATGACAACTATAGTTTTAATAGTAAATGAAGGAACTCATGCAAGAAGAACTGATGGGGACCGGAAGATAGACGCAAACACACTCCTGCAAAATTTCAAACTTTTCTTCTATTAATTCGGAAATTCTTATACATTACAGCCCGCAGGCTTACATTAACCGATGCTCGGCTCGGTTCTTCCACTCTCACTCTTCTGCGCCTATTCTCCAGTCCCCCCGACTAATACAAAAATCCAAGTTTTTATCAAGGCCTCGATCCTCTAGGCAATTAATGCCCCTCCTAACAAAAAATTCAAATTCGATTTCCCCCCCCAGCCGAGTTTTCAAAATTGTCTGCCATAAATGGGCAACTGCCCGATCTGCACTGCTGTCTCATCCCATACTGTCTATGGTCTACAACTGTCACTTTGTTAGAATACGTCCTTGCGATGGTTATTCCTGTTTAATACACACGACTGTCATCTTCATTTTAAGATACGTGGCCTTCATATTTGTTTTGATACACATAGCTGACCGCGTGTTTAATTTAGCTTTACCTTCTTCTTGTCGCACAATCTTCAATACACATGCCCCTCATAACTGTCTTAATACACGTGGTTGTCCAGGTGTCAATTTTCGACCTTGCCTGGCCGTTCGCTTTTAAGCTTTACCCTGTCTTCTTATTGGTCGTGATATCGTGACAGGTCGCGAAATCGTGACACGTCGCGATATCGTGACCAAAAATGCCTTCCCTTGCCGAAGCCCTTTGGGGTCTCGATTTCACGACATGTCACAAAATCGTGACATGTCGCGACTTCGTGACCCCCACCTGCCTTTGACTTGCCATTGCTTTTGGGGTCACGATTTCGTGACCCCCACCTGCCTTTGACTTGCCGTCACTTTTGAGGTCACGATTTCGTGACATGTCACGATTTCACGACCCCCTCCCTCAACCTTTGCCTCCAAATGGTGTCACGATATCGTGACAAAAGTGCCACTTCACTCTGCACTCCAAATGGTGTCGCGATATCATGACGTCGCGATATCACGACGGACCTTTGCCTTGCCTTTTGCCTTGCTTTCCTCAATTGCAAAATACTTAGAAAATTTTTGTCTGATGCAAGATTTTTCTGTTACCGCCGGATGCTCCTGCATCAAACACCCGGGGTAAATAGAGAAGTGATCTTCACTTTAGTGTTGTTTGGTCACCGCCTTCGACAACACCTCTCGAAATTCATCTACCTCTACAACCTGCTCAAATATTGTCTCCTGGCAAAAAAAAAATTTGCCCTCTACCAGACAAATTTTGGCATTGCTGCACACCTTCTCATTCACTGTCTGTAAGGGCTTCAGCTTGTGCCGCACTCCATCTTTCGCCAAGGAGTAAGTATTTGCACGACCATCATGCACTGCACTTCGATCAAACTACCATGGCCTTCCTAATAGCAAATGGCAAGCATCCATGGGGAAAACATCACACAGGACCTCATCCTGGTACTTCCCAATATTGAACATGACTAAACAATATTCACAGACCCATGGTCTGTGGTCCTTCCGCAACTAGGAAATCCAGTATGGATGCAGGTGTCTCCTCCTTTCCAGCTGCAACTTAGCAACCATCTCCTTGGAAACTAAGTTTTTTGTACTCCCATTGTCTATAATAACATTACAGACTTTGCCTACACTTTTGCACCATGTGCGGAATAGGCTTCTCCTCTGATCCGGTTTGTCTTCCTTAATCTGCATGGTTCTCCTCACAATCATTGCTTCTCCTTTCTCAGCTTCTTCAGAATGTTCTGATTCAGCATCTTCCGCTGCCACAACAACTCTAGCAGGACCCACTTGTTTCTTGTTCACTCTCTCGGGGTGCTGGGGACACTCATATGCCCGATGCCCCTCTTCTCCACAGTGGAAACATGTTCCCCGAAACACTCCCGTTCCATACCCATGTCTAGATCTACCTCTTCCTCTTGGGTAGCCATTGTTCTGAACTTGCGGTTTGGGTTCTTCATCTTCTTTCTGATTTCGGCTGCTGCTAACCTCTTCTTTCTTCTCTTCCTTTCCCTCCTACTTTCTTCCATCGGTATTTCCTCCAGGCCCTCTTCCTTTTTTCTTGCTCTCAAACCTTTTGTGTAGTTTTTCTTCAACCTTCAGAGCAAACTGGTAAGCATCTTCAATGGTGCTCACCCGCATTAAGCTCAACTCTTCCTGCACACTGGGTCTCAACCCATTAATATAACGGGCCACCTTTTCTTTGCTTGCTTCTAAATGGCCAGTTCTGATGGAGATTTTATAAAATTCCTCCGTATATTCTTGAACAGTTTTATTCATCTGTCTTAAACCCTGCATTTTTCTTAGCAGATCCAACTCATAATCTGCTGGAATAAACTACCTTTTTAATTTTTCAACCATCCATTCCCATCTTGTTATCCGTTCTTTTCCTCTTCTGTTTCGTTCTAGCTGTATCCCCTTCCACCATATGCTGGCGTGACCTTTTAATTTGGTTTTGGCAAATCTAACCCGCTCGGGATCTTCAACTTCTTCATACTCAAAGTATTCTTCCAGGTCATTTATCCAATCAATCAATTCCTCTGGATTCAAGTTCCCAAAATACATGGAAACTTCTATCTTCGGCCTCTTCCCGATCTGGGATATGGCCTTGTACAGTCTGGCTTGTGTCGGATCTACAGCTTCTTCTTCTTCTTCTTCAAACTAGTTTTCCTCTTCATCTACTTCATCTTCACTGTCTGCATCTCTTCTTGGTTCGTATCCTCTGCGCAGTTCTTCTTGCAAGGCCTGAACTTGTTGCTGCAAAGCTTGGAAATCTGCTGCTGCCATGCCTCTCCCACCAATGGGGTTTCTTCTCGGAGGCATCTTCTCACTTTCTCTCGAGCCTTCCCACAAATCCTGGTGTGACTGCCTCACGTCCGGCGATCTGTCACACACTCAGGAACTTTCGGCTCTGACACCATTGATGGGGACTGAAAGATAGACGCAAACACACTCCTGCAAATTTCAAACTTTTCTTCTATTAATTCAGAAATTCTTATACATTACAGCCCGCAGGCTTACATTAACCGATGCTCAGCTTGGTTCTTCCAGTCTCACTCTTCTGCGCCTATTCTCCAGTCCACCTCCCCCGACTAATACAAAAAAACCCGAGTTTTTATCGAGGCCTCGATCCTCTAGGCAATTAATGCCTCGCCTAACAAAAAAATTCAAATTCGATTTCCCCCCCAGCCGAGTTTTCAAAATTGTCTACCATAAATGGGCAACTGCCCCATCTACACTGTTGTCTCATCCCATACTGTCTATGGTCTGCAACTGTCACTTTGTCAGAATACGTCCTTACAATGGTTATTCCTGTTTAATACACATGGCTGTCATCTTAATTTTAAGATACGTGGCCTTCATCTTTGTTTTGATACACGTAGTTGACCGCATGTTTAATTTGGCTTTACCTTCTTGTCACACAATCTTCAATACACGTGCCCCTCACAACTGTCTTAATACACGTGGCTGTCCATGTGTCAATTTTTGGCCTTGCCTGGCCGTCCACTTTTAAACTTTACCCTGTCTTCTTATTGGCCGCGATATCGTGATAGGTCGCAAAATCGCGACATGTCGCGATATCGCGACCAAAAACACCTTCCCCTGTCGAAGCCCTTTGGGGTCGCAATTTCGCGACCCCCACCTACCTTTGACTTGCCGTCGCTTTTAGTGTCACGATTTCGTGACCCCCACCTGCCTTTGAATTGACACCGCTTTCGAGGTCACGATTTCGCGACATGTCACAAAATCGTGACATGTCGTGATTTCGTGACCCCCTCCCTCAACCTTTGCCTCCAAATGGTGTCGCGATATCATGACGTCGCGATATCGCAGCGTCACGATATCGCGACAAAACTGCCGCTTCACTCTGCACTCCAAATGGTGTCGCGATATCGCGACGTCACGATATCACGACGGACCTCTGCCTTGCCTTTTGCCTTGATTTCCTCAATTGCAAAATACTTAGAAAATTTTTGTCTGACGCAAGATTTTTCTATTACCGTCGGATGCTCCTGCATCAAGAACATGCAATAATTTCCTTTCATATGGATAAGGATTTAGAAATTTATTTCATTGACAATTTTGATCATACATTGCCTTCATGAAACCTACTTGTACTTTCCATAAAAAATATCATCATAAACATGTGTTATGTCATCTTTGGATCACGAATAATAAGGAGATGTGTAAAATGATTATAGGTGATGCTTCTATCTTTTTTGTGTTAGGTTATGATGATCATGAGTATAAGACTTCATAGTGGAATATGGTGGTGCATTGAACCTACAAGGCTTCCAAATATTTAGACGACTAGATTTCTAATTATAAAAATGATATATGACTAAGCATTACCATCTCATGAATGACATATGAAAATATGGCAATGACACACAAGATAAAGAGAATGAGGATGATGATAAAGATCAAAAATAAAAGTAAAAAATGAGGATCCATTTCAAGCTCAATTAAATACTTTTTGTTTTTATGGGGATATTTTATTCAAAGAGGAGGAAACCCAAGCAAATAAAATGGTAATCTCCAAAGATGATACTGATGATTTCATAACTACAACTGGATAAGGGGTAAATCTAATATTCTTAGTTAAATGAAGCACCAAATATTTTAACAATTTGGTTGAAAAATACATGAATTTATGGAAGATACCAAAATTAAACTTACCACCTTAGCAAAAAATGATGAACAAAATATAGTGATGGCATGTATGTAGAAAAGTAAGCACTAAATATGAAGCGGTGGTCTAATTCCAGGTTGATAAAAAATGAGGGTTCTAATTGGTTCATAAATTTTCACTTGGGTCATATTAAGGACTAGAATTTTATCCATAGTTTATCCTAGTCTATGTTGTTTAATATAATGTCCAAAATAAGATGATACCTAAGTATCATTATATTTTGGACATTATAAGAGGCATATAAGTTTATTTTGAAGATGATTTAAGTATTGTAACATTTTAGAATTTATA
Source organism: Wollemia nobilis (assembly GCA_028583015.1). NCBI lineage: Eukaryota > Viridiplantae > Streptophyta > Pinopsida > Araucariales > Araucariaceae > Wollemia > Wollemia nobilis. The sequence goes on from JAQPPZ010002643.1 coordinate 186,147, forward strand.
GAAGGCATATATGTATGTTTTAAAGATGTAAATAGGTTGGGGCCTTTTAAAAAATTCCTTCTTCCAACAATATCAAAAAAATTCTCATGAATTAATACAATGCACAACATAATTACGGAAAAATAATCATTGGTGATAATTCTTCCTCATAAATTCCTAGATGTGGTGATGTGGCTTATGGATACTTGTATTTTTTGAAATTTATTTATGTCTTATGTGTAGGATTTAATCTACTTTCTATTTATTACGTTGCTCAAATTAAATTAAATATGGAATCTTAGCCTAATTGATGGTTTTAATATAACTAGTTAGAATATTGTAAATATTTGGATTATATGTTTAAACTTGGTATACCTCTTATTCCTCTTCTTTTTATTTCTAGTGAAAAGTGTTTATTTCTATGGTTGGTAAGGAAAATGACATAAATAAATACTAGTATGATTAACTTGGATATACCAATTGTGCACCTTACACATCATATTCATATGATTAATGTGATTTTGTTCATCAATCCACATAGTGGTGTTTATGAGGTATGCATTTTTTAGAAGCATCATCAAAAATAATTCTTGAAAGGGAAAAAATTATCATGCCTCTTAGTTCTTGGAGCTTCTTCACAATAACAATTATTATTCTATGGTTATTTGTTCTCTCTCTACAAATAAGTAGTTTCCTCAATTACTACAAAGGATGAGATATTATAGAAATTCAATATTTTTAATGGTTTGGTGGAGAATATGTAGAAGAAATAGATTTTTTTTTTTAAGCGAAAAACCCCTTGCGGTCTACACCATCAAAGTCACCCGGGGGTCGCACCCAGCCCTGCCCGCACCAACATTATCAATTGGATTTTGGGTACCCAATTCAAAATTTTGGTAGGGTGGAGATTCGAACCTAGGACCTCCCTTGGAGGATTGCCCTCTCCTCTCCAACTCACCTACAAAACCTGGGTTGTAGAAGAAATAGATTAAGTGCCAATAGAGTCACAATAATAGAGAGTTCACATGTAATGCCTAAGAGGAATTATAATATTTATAATTTATAAGAGACCATTGATTTCAATCCTCATTAGAATTGGGTAATTGAATATAAGACCAAGCATTTGGGAGATGATGCATTGGATATTACATATCAAGTAGATAGAGTCTAAGTTTTAGTGTAAAGGTTTAACTTGTATAACACATATCATCAATAGAATATTGATTTGAACAATCAAATATGTGACACCTCTTAACAAGTTGTCAAGAATAAATTCTTTAGATTCATATTTCAATATCTTTAGATCAATTTTATGGTATAATATTCTAAATTGAACTAAAACAAATTTTAAGAATACTCCTTAGTGTATTAAAATGGATTATAGTGATAATTTCAAGGTCTATTCTCATTTGATATTATTTGGAGCTTAACAATCCTTCATTTTGGTATCTATAGTCTATTTTTATCTCTTCTTATATATTTGCCTTCCATTCCTATTGATTCTAACCCTATTCCATGTGATTCTACTTAGTTATCTATAATTTTAATTATTATTTGCTATTTATTTTATGAATATTGGTGATGTTGTTTCTAGTCCTATATGTATACCATTAATATAATTTTCTTCTTCTATATTGGATTTTTTTCTAGATAAGTTGAATCTTCTTATGCCTTATGTTGATAGTTTCGATGGTCTCTAATTCTAAGGATGTATTGTTTATATAATCCTCTTATTCTGTTATTGCTCTTATATATAATGAGCCTCTACGTGTTATATATCGCCAAATTTATAAAGTGGTTCACACTCTTCTTCTAGATACAAAATCTACCTTATAGGAAAAAATCATAACAAATACACATTTTCTTAATCTTTGATTTATAGGGTGGGTGATTTTTGATATCTTTTCTCTTTTTTTAAGACTAAGATATGCTTTGATTGGGAAGGTACTATGGAGGTGGTGTATGATTTTTTCATGAAGAACCAAACATAGGAGTTATTTTCTATGTCTAATATAAAGAATGTGATTAAACATAAAAGGATCTATGGGACTAAAATTTATCTTACACCAATAAATTTTGAAGTATAATGTATGTGTCATTTCTAAATATTTCTCCCTGATGCAGGAGCATCCGGAGGTAACAGAAAAATCTTACGTCAGACAAATTTTTTCTAAGTATTTTGCAATTGAGGAAAGCAAGGCAAAAGGCAAGGCAGAGGTCCGTCGCGATATCATGACACCATTTGGAGTGCAGAGTGAAGCGGCAGTTTTGTCATGATATCGCGACATCGCGATATCACGACACCATTTGGAGGCAAAGGTTGAGGGAGGGGGTCGCGAAATCGCAACATGTCACGATTTCGTGACATGTCACGAAATCGTGATCCCAAAAGCGACGGCAAGTCAAAGGTAGGTGGGGGTCGCAAAATCATGACATGTCGTGATTTCATGACATGTCATGAAATCGTGACCTCGAAAGCGGTGGCAAGTCAAAGGTAGGTGGGGGTCACGAAATCATGACATGTCGTGATTTCGTGACATGTCACGAAATCGCGACCCCAAAGGGCTTCGATAAGGGAAGGCATTTTTGGTCGTGATATTGCGACATGTCATGATTTCACGACCTGTCGTGATATCACGACCAATAAGAAGACAGGGTAAAGTTTAAAAGCGGATGGCCAGGCAAGGCCAAAATTGACACGTGGACAGCCACATGTATTAAGACAGTTGTGAGGGGCACATGTATTGAAGATTGTGCGACAAGAAGAAGGTAAAGCCGAATTAAACATGTGGTCAGCTACGTGTATCAAAACAAATATGAAGGCCACGTATCTTAAAATGAAGATGACAGCCACGTGTATTAAACAGGAATAACCATCGCAAGGACGTATTCTGACAAAGTGACAGTTGCAGACCATAGACAGTATGGGATGAGACAGCAGTGCAAATCGGGCAGTTGCCCATTTATGGCAGACAATTTTGAAAACTCGGTCGGGGGGAAATCGAATTTGAATTTTTTGTTAGGCGGGGCATTAATTGCCTAGAGGATCGAGGCCTCGATAAAAACTCGTGTTTTTTTGTATTAGTCGGGGGGGACTGGAGAATAGGCGCAGAAGAGTGAGAGTGGAAGAACCGAGTTGAGCATCGGTTAATGTAAGCCTGCGGGCTGTAATGTATAAGAATTTCTGAATTAATAGAAGAAAAGTTCAAAATTTTGCAGGAGTGTGTTTGCGTCTATCTTCCAGTCCCCGTCACTCCCATAGGGAGATAATTGATTACTCAGATACTTTTCTATCTTTGGCTTGTATAGATTCCCTATGGATGGTTATTTATATTGCTACTTCCCATGGATAGGATATTTACCAAATGGATGTTAAGAGTAGTTTTCTATATGCAAGAACCTTCTATAATTATCGCACATGGTCCCTCTTCTTTGGTTTACGTACTCAAGAATTTATTATATGGGTCTTAAGTAAGCATATCATTCATGGTATAAGAAGATATATTTTTATTTCTTAGTTTTAGGTTTCATTAATGTAAGAAAGAAAAATATGTCTACATAAAGCATCATGGTCATAAAATGAATTACTTTGTATTTTTATGGAAATCCCAACATCCATGATTTAAGACATGAACCTACGACTTGAAGATAAATTAGAGATTATAGTTTTAGGTCTTCTTCGTTACTTTTTTAGGACTAAAATTGAACATTCGTCATCTATGGCCATAATATTGTATCCTATATATGCCTTGGATATTATATAGTGATTTACTATGGAATAGTGTAAGATTTTCTATATTGTATTCTATTTAGTCTTAAACCTTTGGATTAAATTTTCTACTCCTCTAGTTTGTGTGTTATTGTATTGATCCATTTTTGGAGGTCTATTTTACACCATAAACAATTATGTTTGTAATGACAATTTTGTATTTTTTGTACTTGACTATGTATATTTTAATTAATAAAAAAGTCCTCTTTGAATTTTTTTGATGGCAATGGGAATCCAAGTGGTTTAGTAAAATAAATTATTTAGTTTTACTTGTCAATTAATTCTAATTAGAGCTATAGGAATATTGTTGAACATGCATTTAAAATTGTTGAATTTATCTATTTAATTCTTTGTTAAAATTTAATAAATTGAAGAAGAATTTATTGTGTTATATATATTGGAAAAAGGTAGTGCTTATTATGGAAAAGCACATGAAATAGTTTTCTTAGAGAAGAGAAAAACATGTTAGCTAAAACAAAAAAATAATTTTAACTTTAAAGAGGCAATTAAAAAACTAGGAAAGTGTATGCAAATGTAAAAATGAAAGTTCTATAAATAGAAAATAAAAATTTGAAAAAATATTATTAGCATTATCATGATTCTATATATTGATGTATCTCCCACTAGTTGATTCATTTAAACATCCTCACTTGGTTAGATCATTAAACATTTGCATCACCCATGATTAGATTAGGTTGTCTAAAGTGGAGTGAGCTAACAATCAAGCCCTCATTGTAGGGAAGAATATAATATCAAATTGAATGACAACAAATGCACCATAAATATTATTTATTCAATGGAATAATCGAGTTGGCACTTGCATCTAAATTGAACATATAGTTTGAATCAATGGAATGATAAAATTATGAGATAATTTGTATTCTTCAGTAGTGTTTTATATAACAACAATTTAGTTTTTAGAGTATTTGATCCTAACATTTTTACTAGAGCTATTGTTGAATCTAAGATCCCTAAGTAACTATAAATGTAGGGAAAAACTATGTCATTGATTTTCCTCTTAAAGTCTAATTCAATGTCAAGTGTGCCCAAGGGAGATTCACTGGAATATATGCTTCCCTACTTGAGGGTATCTTTCCAAAAGAGACCCTAAGAATACAAATATTCTCAACATAAATAGACTTCTACTCAATTTTTTTTCTCATAGCTTGTAGAATTTTTTGTTACGTTTGTTTGTTTGGTGTTTTATGGGTTTATTCAAAGAAAACACCTAATTTTTTGGATCACTATATATCTCAACTTTTTTTTGAGCCTTAACGATTATTTAAACCTACAAATAAATGATCATATAAATGCAATGCTAATGATTTTATCACACAAACACAAGAATACAAGATCCACCATATATGCTTTTCAAGTTTGAATGAGTTAACTAGGGTATTTTGGTATTTCAAGATAAAACAAGTGGAGATGCAAAAAGACAAGTTATCCTAAATGCAACCGATTGATTTTTTATTCTTTACCTATGAACTTGAAAATGATCAAGAAGCTAGGATTTAGTCTAAGATTCCTTAATTTACTGATTTAGGTGTGTTTTGTAAAGAAATCGAGATATTTTGTAAAGTGATTGGAATGTTTTGTAAGCAATTAGGGTTTCTAGCTAATATTTCTTAATTTTTCAAATTAGCTATGATTTTAAGATATAAAAAAAAAAAAAAAGGAAAATATAGAGGAATGATAAATGTAGTTCTTGGGAATTTCCAAGTGGAAAAATCACCTCTTTTGGAGCCTTTTTGCCAAATTCTCCACTAAAATTGCCAAATTCACCACTCTACCAAATTTACCACTAGGACTCACAATTTTGGTATCTGCACAAAAGACCAAAAAATTTATGGTTTTCTAGTTTGACGGGTCTATCTGCAAGTTGTATAGAGTAGGAAAATTGTCTAAATAGCTGATTAGATCCCCTTTTGATGAAAAATTTGAGTATTCTTACCTCCTAGAATGGATTTTTGGCCTCTTGCCCAATTCACCACTAGTAAATCTGGTTAGTGGAAAATTTGGTTTTGAGTGTTTTATGGTTTCCAAATGTACCACTGACTGTGTAAGGTGGCAAATTTGGTCTAAACACAGGATTTTGAATATTTTGGGGTTGTTTTAAGTGGATTTTGATGGGGTTTTGAGCTGCTATTGTAGGGGAATGATCTTGACAGTTTTTTCTAACTCTGTGAATGGTACAATTAGAGATCTATGCTACTAAATTAAGTAATTTAATGACTAAATTGAAAATGCATATAAAGAAAATAAAAATGCCAAATATGATTGCAAATTTGATTAAACAAGGATGTAAAAGGGTAAGGAATGTATGTAATGAAATTATGAATGATATATGGTAGCTAATATAACCTCTAACAAGATCAAATCAATATTAAATAGTGAGATATTAATGAAATTGATAAGATATGTAAGTGCTGCCCAAGATTTAGTAATCTACAATAGTAAGTAAGAGAACAAAATGAATGAAATTATAATTGAAATAGGGGTGTAGAGAAGTGAAAAGTGTGTGAAATGGTTCTAGGAATGATTTAGAATAACCAATATAACTTTCAACATGATCAAATTAACATTTAAATAATCAATACAAATTAAATGCTAAGATATGTAAAAATGCTACCCAAGAACTAGCAAATCTACAATAGTGAATAAGGAAGGGAGAGAGCTTGTAATAGAGGGTGGTTGAAGCTAAGAAAAAGTGTGAGATAACAAGACAATAACAACCTTGTATCTTCCACTCTTTCCATTAAGGATTGAAAGAAAATAAGGGATTTATGTATGCAATACAAAACTAAATTTAATGCATGAAAGAGATATTGCTAAATAAAAGGCTATGTTAAATCTATGCTTACAAATGAAAGAAACATAAAAATAGATGAATATGAGAAGAGGAAAAGGTGTTAGTATGTTGTCTATATCATCAAGATAATTTTAAAAATAGGGGCAACAAATAATGTGATCTAATATGTGAAGAGGAAATGCAATAAACCTTGCAAAACAAAGGATTAGTGTGAAAATGTCAAAGGCAAATGGATGAAATCCTGCAAAAGAGATGTTAGATAATAAATGGAGGTAATATTATTGAATAAAATGTTGTAAAACAATGTTAGGAGGCTGCAAACACAATGTTAATGGTAGAAAATAGTGATTATAACCATGCGAAGAAGAATTAGAAACATAAAATGTAAAAATACCAAAGGGAAAGTACAATAGCAAGGCTGCAACCTAGAGGACAAAATTTAATTAAGCAAAGATGAATGGATAGAAGAAATAATATGGTAGAACTATATTCCTTGACTCCAATATGACCTCCTTGCCTTGCTTGACATGTCTCCAAAGTGCTTGTAAGTGCTCCAAATGCTTGGAAAATGTTTAGAATGATTGGGAAAAGCTTGAGAATGAATAATTGTATGGAAGGAAATTTTAGGAGGAGGATCCTACAAATATTAGAATATTATAGCTATAGTAAAAACCCATTCCAAATGCCTACCCAAGGGGCTCCTTAAATAGGAGTTGGAAGGGAAATTGTGGGTAAAGTTTCATAATATCAAATTGAAAATTATGCATTTGGTGCGTTGTAGGGGCATATGGGATGAATGGAAAGGGATAGAGGAAGGTAATCCACATGATCTAGGTTTGTGCCAAAAGGTTCTAAGTCATTTGGCCAAATTTTCCATTATCAACCAAATTCACCACTGGTAAATTTGGTGAATCGAGTGGCAAATTTGATCAAGAGGAAAATTTGACATTTTAAACTTTGAAATTTGTATTTTTGGTAAATTTTCCACTTTCTAAATTTGGTCAGTGGTGAAATTGGTTCTAAGGTGATTTTGACTATTAATTTTTTTTTTTGCACTTTTTCCATATTCGCCACTCATCTTGCCAAATTCATTATTGGTAAATTTGGTGAGGGTGGAAAATTTGGTAAATATTGAAAATGATGCCCAAAATGTTTGGGAATTGCTAGATTGAATTTTTGTAATATTTGTGACCAATTTTGGGAAGTTTTGACTAGTTGGTGTGTAAAAATTGGATTTCTACATTTTACCCCAATTTTAACAGGATTTCTATGATATTGTGTCAAAATTGGAGTAGTGATACTCAATTTTGACCTTGTGATGTATTGATGTTGTATTGCTATGTCGATTTGAAGAGATTATTGCAATTTCATTTGTTTTGATTTCTTTTGTATCATTATGTATACATAGCTCATTTTGTGTGCCTTAATGTTTGGAGAAGATCATTTTACCCCATGTGAAAAAATCTCCCCCATGGCATAGTCTCTTATTTGAGTATGATATACTTAATTGTAGATTTGGGATGAATTACTAGAATATGGGATACTTGGTTGAGTTTGCAATGATAGGTGGAAGGAAAGGTAAGGGCACCCTCATTTGCACCTTATCAGTTTTAGAAAGTTGGAGAGAGAGAAAATACATTAATTGAGTATATGGTACATAACAGAGGATGGGTGCATCTCATAGATGCCATTCAAGGGATAGTGCATGTGTTAGAGTCATATTGACAAATACATTCTTTGTCCCAACTCAGAATTTTGAATTTTGAGCCATTTTTTAAAATTTTGAGAAGTAGTGAATTTGACACTAGTGGAAAATTTGGCATTGGTTCCAATGGTAAATTTGGTACTAGTGGTAAATTTGACACTAGTAAATTTGGCACTAGTGGCAAATTTAGCACTGGACTATAATTTTTATTTTTTATTTTTAGGCATCAATATATATCCAAATATAGATATATTTGTACTTGTTTGAAATCTCTTTTCGATCCCTACCTGATAGTGTTATTTTTGTATAATTTTGAAATTATTTGATAGGCCTTTTGACTAAGTGTTTTGTATGTGGTTATTGGCAGTCGATAAAAGTCTTGGTGATCTGGGAGCATCATCCTAAGTGCTTGGAGAATATTTTGTATGCAAGTAGAGGGCAAAGGATGTGTGCATATTGAAAACTACTAGGCTATATTATGTGGCCTATATGCCTAAGCTAGAGTTTGATCATCCCTTGTTGATATCCCTTATAGAGATATGGTACCCATATTCTAATACCTTCAGGATATCGATGGGCGAGATAATAGTTACATTAGAGGAAGTATGGCATATCCTCAAAGTTCATGTTCAGGTTGTTCCTATTCGTATAGGAAAAAATGTAGATGTAGGGAAGTTAGAATTCTTAGAGAGGGGTATCTTTAAGGGAATGAAGGATGGATTGAGTATTAATGATGCTTATGTAGGAGGACACATTGATCGGTTGACCAAATTTCTATCATTTGTTGTGTTAGGATTGATGATGGGTGATACTAGTAGGTGTTTCATTTTATGGATATGGGGAGATATTATCATGGTATTAAGGGATGTGTAGACCTTATATGCATGGGATCCTTCTATTTTGATGATATTATACCCAACCTCATATTATATGGTATATAGGTAGGGAAAGAGCTTGACATGTTGTCCTTTGCTCTAGGTCTAGGTATGAGAACATATAGTGATGCATCATTTTATCGTAGTAATAAGGGATGGCAATATCTAGAGGTCATTAGTCTATATATGGGTGGGGTATTTCTATCATTCATATTGCTATCTAGATCAAGGGAGGCACTTGATTGATGATTTTATGATTGCACACATTGTTTAGAGACCATGGAGGGATAGGTATGTGTGGTTATATGAACAAAATTAGTTGGCTAGGGTAAGGCAAATATGGTGGTTGGATGATGGTAATAGGGACTATGATTTGTATAGGTATAACCACATGTTGCACCAGCACAAAGAGGTGTAATGGATACCAGTGGTAGGTGAGGTATGGATACGATGAGTATATCATGAGATATGGTTAGATCCTCTAGATCCTTATACTTATATGGAGGCTAACGTAGATCATGTTTTAGTACTAAAACTTTTGAGATATGTAGGTACGATGGTTGAATATACTAGCTAGTATAAAATAGTTATGCCTCATTAATTGATCATGGGCCTAGCACCAAGAGACTAGATATAGGCTTTTTAGGATATGCTCAATGCCTTAAGAGGGGTTAGGCACTAATGTGGGAGAGATATATTACAGAGGATGATTGATATATGGATGAATAGGATACCTACAAATACTCCTTTGGATGTACCTCCATTGATCAAATCCCACTATTAAGTGCCCCACTTAGTGGTGCAATATTGATTTTAGATGGAGTAGGTCCAAATATTGGTAGAGTGAGTCTAGACCATAAACGAGGCTTTGATGGTAGAGATAGGGGTACTCCATCGTACTTTATATAAGGTGAGAAGATGTTTAACTTCTAAGTTCATGCAGGTGGAAGAGATGACTAGGGATCAAGAAAATATGACTCGGATGAGGGTTTCTAGTGAGGAAACTATATCTAGGATCCATTCAACTCTAGATCAAGTTGAGAAGGAGTATTCTATAGATCAGGTGATCATTGCTGGCCTAAGGTCTAAGATAGAGTAGGTGAGATCCATGAGCAATGATACTATTTCTAGGCTACAATTGAATTTAGCTCAAGTGGGGGAGAAGCATGTTATGGACCAAATAATCATTTCTAACCTATAATATGATTTGGAGTATATGAGAGGAGAAATATATGAGGTTTGATCATAGTAGGTAGAGCTTGGATGTTTTAGTAGTAGCTATGATCATGAGGACACTAGAGAAAGAGTTGCAAGGATCTAGAGTAGAGCTACAGGATTCGGTAGTCAAGATATAGGCTATGATGGTAGAGCTTATGGTGAGACTATAGCATGCAAAATTTTTGGCCAATAGGAAGTGAGGGAGGACCATGTACTATTGGTAGTTATGTTATACAAATATCCTTGTATATCGGTGAGCGGTGTTACCTTTAAGATCATAATAGATGGCTTTGTCGATCACACCTCTTGAAAGTATGTTAGCTTTCATCCACTTCCTCCTCCTCCACTAGGATTCAACGGAGGAGATGTTGGTTCTACTAGTTAGGAATTTCTAGGCATATTCTAGAGAGAGTGTACTAGTTTTTGGGATGTTGTATACCCTCCTTTTCATGATTTGAGTGTATCATTTTTTTTCTTTGTTTTACACTTTCTTCAGTGATATGTATGATATGACATATTATATATGATGATACTTGTATTTTGAGTTTTATGTGATGTTTTGACCCTTTTTGGTTTGACTATGTGATGTAAAAATGTGTGATTTTTTTATGTATTGATGTGTTGAGATTATATGACGTATTTAACTAAGTGATTGTAGTCTTTATTGATTGCTTAGTGATGGTTTTGTGGAACCACAATGATGATAAAATGATAATGGGGGTAATTACCCTATTGAGATATGTATCTGTATGATTCAAATGTATGCTATGAGCGATGGTCTTGAGACTTGATATAGGAGAACACTCATGTATTTTGAGATACTCTATCCCTTGTGTGTTTTCGTAAGAGGAAACATTATTCCATCATTTATAAATGGTGATCTATGGAGCCATGTAAAATATAAATATTTAGGACATGATGAGGTATCTATCATATGTACATGGTATATATACATGTGTTTTTCTTCTCATCAATGTTTACGTGCTGATCTCTATAGACACTTAAATGCATAGATGATGTATCTATAATATGTAAATGATATGTGTATTTATTTTTCTTCTCAAAAATTTTCAAGTGTTGCTCTCTACAAGCACTTGACTGCATAGACGAGGTACCTGTATTATGTACATGATATATGCATGTTTTCTTCTCATCAGTGTTCAATTGTTGCTCTTTGCAAGCACTTGAATGCATAGATGAGGTACCTATAATATGTACATGATATGTGTACATTTTATTCTCATTAGTTTTCAGGTTTTTCTCTTTGCAAGCACTTGATTACATAGATAAGATAGTTTTTATTATTATTATTTTTTAAATGTTGATCTCTACAAATAGTTGACTACATAGATAAGATATTTTTGATGCTTGCAAAATGTTTCAAAAGGGAATGATATGATTTTGTAATTTATTTCACGGTCTTTGCGAATGTTTTACAATGTTATGAAATGCTTTTGTAGTTGAAATTGCAAAATATTTGGTGATCATGTCACGTAATGCTTTGATGCTTGCAAAAGGTTTTTACAAAGTTTTTAGCATTATGATTGCAATGTTTTGCAATGTAGTTCTTTTTATGATTGTAAAGTATCTTACAATGTTATGTGATATTTTGATGCTATTGATAACGTTTTTGAAAGAGATAGGTAATGTAATATTTGAAGTGATTTTGAAAGGATGATTTAATGTTTGTAATATTTGCAATATGATATAGGAAATAATTTTGTATTGTTCTGTTGCCGTCATTGTTTGAAAGCAACTATTTTGGTAAGATGTTGATTTGGTATTGCTAATTTTATCAACACACGAGAGAGGGTAATAATAGTATATAAGTTCATTACCTAACACATGCAAATATTTATATGTATGTGAGTAATTGGACTTAATACTCGTTTCCACCTCTTATGTGTTGAAATATTTAAAAAAAATATTTGATAAACAAAATATTTTAGATTGAGGGTAACACTTCATATGGGTGATCCGAGGAAAGAAGAAGCCCTTATCCCTTGCCCAATTTATGTACAAAGAATTGTATATGCACAGAACATGGGAAAAAGAAATCCTCTTTTCTAGGAGGTCCATATGATAGCATGGCCCATAATCTGAGGGATCTTGTTGTATGAGTAATATATAACATCCATGCTATCTCATAGGCCATTAGGAGGCACATGGATCTAATAATCAACTGCTTGACATAGTCAAAAATGATTATGGATATATGAAGTACTAATTACCAAATACCAATGTTCTCAAAGGTCCCATTAGTTAGTCTAGATATTTTTATTTTGAGAAAGAATGATAGCTTGTTGTTATATTTCAAGATGGATGAAGTTCTCTATCTATTGAATACCATTTTGTACAAACATATAGATAATATTTAGAATTCTTTATGAGTGATTATTTTGATATTTGCATCTTTGTATAATAACTAGTTGGAGATAAAATCTTGTTGATCCAATGACTTATTAGTAAAGTGGATGATGAATAAATCATGATTTGAGGATGTGTTAGAGGATCAAATAGCTATGAAGGCAACACCAATCTAGTATTTGGTGAATATTTCAAATGATTTTAGACTCACAAGGTATTGGATCCATGGATATTTGTAGTTTGATAGATCCATTTGAATAATAATTCATGAGATATTTTGATTTTTTTTATAGAATACCAAGGAAATGAACTAGGTGACTATGAGGATAATATTGATCCAGTGCCTAGTAAGATATACAAATGATTGTATATCTACTAGATATTGGATTAGTAGAGTCTTCAAAAGATACGTGGCCTACTGAAGGTAATAAATGAGATTTGTGAAAATGTGATAGCATATTGATACAAAAAATTAAGGGAAATGTTACAATACCATTTCTAAATTGCCTTATGAGACTTGCAAATGATTAAAAAAGTCTATAAGATATAGGATCAATGAAATGTTATAATTTTTGTGATCTATGGTCAGAATAATGCATGAAGGTTTTATTTATGCTTGATTGAGTACTAAGTCAGTACATCGAATAGGAAGAGTACTCTTAATAATCCATTCCCATATAAAGTTGATATGTAATTGTTAATACAAAGTAGAATGGGTGATTAATGGCTTCTCAACCTATGCAAATTACTAAATTAGTAAACCAATGATATTGTTTTTTATTAGATATGATTTTGTGAAATTAGATGATAGGCCAATCAGGGAAGAAAACCCCATTCCACTAGTGACTAGTGAAATTCACAAATGATTATGAATTCATGATATATTGATTTAACGTAATTTCTCATCCCTAGATGGCATGTGGAATGAGCCATATTTAAAGAATGTGATGAGTAGATATCATGAATTATTTGATATAATGCTCTTTAAAAATCTTCTATGTAATACATAAATATCACAAAAGGTCTTGCAAGGTCGTTGACATATTATAGGAGAGGAAAAGATGCCTCTGAGAAGTCTATTAAATAATCACAAGTGTTGATCAAAAAGATACTTTTTTGTTGAAATATATTATAGATATGTATTGTTGATACTGTTATTGTGAAATAATGTTGAGATTAATGATGTGACCATGAATGAAATGGATAAAAGTGGGTTATACACATTACTTATCCTAAAGAGAGGGAGGAAGTATGATTTATGAGAGAGAATAAGGTAGAAGAGTAGATGTAATTTATTGTTGTTTATTGTAGGATGTACCAAGGTTGGGACAGATGAAAGGGGAAAGGTTGAGTCATCAAGACCATAGATGATCGTGTCATACATCACTTAACCAAAGAGAGGGAGAAGAAGATAATAATTATAGTAGTAGTGAAATGGGATATAGAAGAAGATTTTGCAAACGAAATGTTTGTACTAAGAGAGTTTACTCAACATACGATTAGCCTAGGTGGATGCAATGCATATGTATTTGTAATAAGGATTGGCTTTTACATCATAGTAAACTCTCCTAACTTTGTGGCATGATAAATCAAGTTACACAAACGTGCAAGGGGTGTAGTGTGTATGATGATGTGATGATATTTGTCATACATTCAATCAAATGAACAAGTGAACAACAAGATGTTTTATGTATAGTATCATTTAAGATGCATGATGTTGATGGGGTTTTTATATTGTTGGTCATCTAATATGGATAGGCGGTAAGCTCTAGATCCAAACTTGGCTATGATGATGAAAGGTCCTAACCAATTAGTTTCAAACATTCCTTTTAGATCAACATAAACGTTAATATTTTTTTATTTTCTTTGAGAACTAGGTCCCACAATTTGAAGGATCTTGGTTGCACTTTCTTATAATAAGAATACCGAAGTCTATTGTGGTATGTTTTGAGATGTTCTAGAGAATTGATACATTTTCCTTCTAGGAGTTCTAGTTTTTTGTAAATGATTTAGGCGATATTCATCTCATACCAAAAAGTCTTGCAATAAGACTCTTAGAGAGAGTATCTCAAGTTTGAAAGGAAAATTAAGTTTAGTGCCATATACCAAGGCATAGGGAATTACCCCCATTGGAATATTCACAATTGTGTGGTATACCGATAGGGTCAGATAGAGTTGTAAGTGTCAATCTCAACTATTTTTGTTTACTTATTTCTTGAGGATTTTGATTAATGTTTTTTTGGAGGATTCAACTTGTTCAATCCCTTGTGGGTATAATGGTGTAGACCATTTTTGTTGAATTTTGTATTTGCTACATATTCTGGTAGCTTCTTTATTTTTAATAGGGGTACCATTATTAGAAATAAAGGTAGAAGGTATACCATATCATCTAATAATTTAATTTAGAATAAATTTTGATACTTTAATTCTTGTTACGATGCATAGTGGTAATACCTCAACCCATTTAGTAAAATATTCTATAGCAGTTATGATGAAATTATGTCCATCTGATGATTGAGGGTTTATATTACCTATAATATCAATCCCTAAGAGGATAAAGGCCAATGAGATGTAATCAATTATAATTCTTAAGGGGCATGTACAAGGTTATTGTGTTATTCACACTTGCGACATCTCTTAACATAGTTGTGAGCATATTTTTCAATAAAATACCAATAGTAACCAATCCTAAGGAGTTTCTTCACCATGGATAATATACTAAGATGTCCACCATATGATACATCATAATATCCATTTATGATAGTTTGGGCTTCATCTATATTTATTCATCTAAGGAGTATGCCTTCAAAGGAGCATCAATACAAGATATCTCCAACGATGACATATTTGCAAGCTTTCAGCCTAAATTATCTTTGTTTTTGAGAGTTAGAACCTTTAGGGAATTTTCTCTCTTTGAGAATTTTAAAAATTTCTTGATACCAAGGTTCTTGAGGTATATATGTTTTGATATTGCATATGTTGAGAGGTTGAAGGTAGAATTTGAACATGGAAGATTCATTAATTGATCTTATGATGATAGAAGCCTCTTTATATTCCAAATCTAAGGGTATGAGAGATGCAACTGTAGCAATAATGTTAGCATAATGGTTACTAGATCATGGTATGGCTTCTATAGTAATTTGGTTGAACCAATTTTTTAACATGTCTACAATGTCTTTGTGTAGTTTTAGCTTCTTGTCCTTAGTTTTATAAGTATCATTCACTCGATTTATGACCAATTTGTAATCACCGTATACTATTATGTTATAGATATTTAGCTTTTTTGTGGCCCTAAGACCTAGGATGAGTGTTTTGTATTCTGTTATATTGTTAGTACATGAGAAGCAAAGCTTAAAATATAATGGGATGAGTTTTTGTGGGCTGAGTAGGATAATTCTTGCCCCTACACCTTTAGAACATCTAGCTCCATCAAAGTATAAGACCCACATTTTAGGTTATTGGGATTCTATTTAGAAGATCTTTTTATCTATAAAACATATGCTTATGGGATGCTTTGACTTCTAGAGGGGATACAAGAAGTTGATAAGCTATAACTTGTTCCTTTAGTGAATTTTGATTTACAAACTCTATGTTAAATTCACTAAGGGTTATGATACATTTTTTATCCTAATAGATAGGCATGTCTTTAACATGAGGTAATGCAGTGGGTCTACCCTTGCTAATACACAAGTCTTTTGACTAAGCATGTAGGATCTACCCTTACTATGCAAATTTTCTCTAGTGGTGTGTAGTGTGTTTCATAGGTCACCAAAGTTCTACTAATATAGTAGATTGATCTTTCTCAATGATGTTCATAATATTGGACCAATAGAGATCCAATAGCATGTTTAGTGGTTGCTATGTATAGCAATAATGGTTGGTTGAGGTTTTGTGACACCAAGATGGGTGGTTTCAAGACGTAAGTTTTTATAAATTAAAATATATTTTGACATCTTCCATCCCATTTGAATTTTTTCCCCTTATTTAATAACTTGGAGAAGTATTGACACATGTTTGCATATTTTTATAAGAACCTACGGATGGCTTGTAGTTTGCCTTGCAAACTTCTTAATTTAGTTAAGTTTGTACATAGTAGAATGTTTATCATTGCTATGATTTTGGAGGGATCGAATTCAATCCCTTGATGATATATAATGAATCCTAGTATGTTTCTTGATGTTAAACTAAATATATATTTGTTGGGTTTTAGTCTAACCCTATAATATCATAGTTTTTTGAAGATACATTTGATATCGTGAGTGTGGTTTTGTCTTTCCTGAGATCGACCCAAGATGTCGTCTACATAATCTTCTAATATTCTATGCATAAGGTCATGAAATATATATCCCATGGTCCTTTGATATGTCATACCTACATTTTTAAGACCAAATGGCATGAACTAATTGTAGAAGGTTTCACAATGAGTAGTGAAGGTTATTTTGGATTGATCTTCTAGTGAAATCTTTGTTTGATTGTACAGTGAAGTCCACTATCATGTCTATATTTGGAAAAGGTAAATCATATTTCGAACAAGCCTTTTTTATATCCTTGATATCTATATATATTCGAATGGATCCTTCCTTCTTGGTTATAGAAACAATTTTAAATATCCAATCTAAATAATCTATGGCCTTTATGAAGCCAACATTGAGGAGTTTATGTCCATTATTTTGTAGTGCACCCCGATGCCAAACCCATAAAAAAAATTAAGAAATATACATCCAAGAGTCACTCTTTTAGTAAAGGTTCAAGTCTTGGCATGACATCGTATCCCCAAGCAAAGATGTCAAATAATTCCTACAATATATTCATGTATATTGTCTAATATTCTTGGGTTGGGACCTTTCCAAGCTTGGTAAGGTAAGGATATGGATCCGTTATGATGTTGACATCTATATTTTATTTGATTAAGGCTTGTGATTCATCTTTGAAATGGAGAGGGGCATCTATTATCGCTAATTTTTTAATTTCTTAGGGATCCATAGATGTTTGTTCCAACCTTGGAAGTTGGGATGAGTTTAAATTTAAGATTTTTTTAAGAGATACTTCTATAAGATAATTATATAAAGAATATTTGGAATTTTCCTTTGTTGCTATTGATTTTGGATGAACTAATTCTAACATGTTGATGCTACCAAATCATATGGTTTTATGGGATGTTTGGTTTAGGAGTGACAAAAGTTCTTTATCCTCATAACCCCATTGAGAGCCGTGTAATGAATTAGGATAATTATCCTTATTATCTTCTTCTGATAAAAGAGAAGGTTCATTCTTGTTAGGTATGAATCCAATACCACATCATGCTAGCCAAGGTTCTACTTATAGGGTTTCTTTGATGCCCTATTCATAGCAACCCAAGCCTTTCCCTCAATATCCCATGCTTGATAGCATTTGTTTAGCTATAGAGGATGAATATGATATGAAACATGTAGCATATATATATATTATCTTGGCATATATTTATGCCATTGAATATTTTCATCAATGGTAGTTCATCCATGAATGAAGGTGAAATATCCTATTTGGATTTTCATTCCTTTTCTACTAGGCATACCTATACCATGAGGATAGGAACATTCTTACTAGTTCTACGAAGGGATATATAATTTTATAAATTATATTGACTTGATCATTGGAAGAGGATGATTGGGGAGTATCCCCTAAGTTTATGAGGGGTTCCTCTAATATTTCCTTTCCTTTGTCTACTTTTGGTTGATCACTTGATATTGCTTATTGTATGGAAGGGTAGAGATTAATCTCTTGTAGGTTGATAGAGTTGCACATGGTAAAAGGTTCTATATCTCCAGGAACATGGATAATCCTTCCTTGATACTCATATTTGAGACATTGATGTAAGGTATAAGGTATGACCTTCATAGCATGTATCCAAGGTCTTCCAAGGAGTATGTTATATATTACATCACATAATATGACATAAAAGAGGGTGTTTAGGACACAAGACCCTAATTTGATAGGTAAATTAATAGTGTTTGTTACTTCTCATTCTTCATTGTCAAAGGCTCTAATTATGAGGTTGAATTTCTATAAATTGTGTTTATTTAAGTCAAATTTTTACAAGAATTTAACATTGCATACATTCAAGGCTGATCCGTTGTCTACTAGGATCCTCTTGATATATTTATCGCCTGTTTGAGTTATGATGTAAAGAGGAGAATCTCCTGATATGGTTTCAAGGAGAGTATCTACCTCATGAAATGCTAGGATAGTGTTTTTTATGCCAACTAGTTCAACCATGTTAGCAATGTAATTTGGAGATATGTATTGAAGAACTTATTGTTAACTTAAAAGTTTCAACAATATTTCCCTATTAGCGAATGATAATTTTAACAATTCTAAGAGGGGGATTTTTGTGAGCAACTCCTCTAATTGTTGACAAAGATCAAAAGTGTGCAAGGTATTTTGAGAAGATGTGAGCAGCAAAGATGGATTATTAGGGATGTTAATCTTCATCCTTGGGATAACCAATGGAGGTTGATCCAATGATTTATTATTTGCTTGTTTCCTAGTCATGGTGTAGGAAGATATTGAGAAGTGTATAGTGCCTATAAATTTGGTTGATTTTCAATCACATGTAGGAAAAGGATATTGAAATATTCCCATGTCTTTGTTAGGATTTTTGGTTTATTGAACATTATTTTTCCTTCCTCAATGAGGTCTTGGATAATTTTCTTTAAATTCCCTCCATTCGGTGGAAGTCACATTATTCATATTTTCTATACCAAATAGGTTCTCCTTTGGATATATACCAAGGCCTTATAGGCAAAGGTTCTAGCAATTTATAATCGAGGAGTATTTTTAGCATAGATGTTTGACTTTATCTGGTATTAGTGTACTTCTTTGTGGCTTCTCCTATCTTTGTATGACTAAGTTTTGAGGAACATCCTGAGCAGTATTCATGTTGTTATTTTGATGAGAGCCAGTTATACCATCTCCTACAATATGTTTTTTTATATTTCCCCTTGTTGGGGATTTTTTCATATTCTTTCTTATTATAGTTGATTTACCCTTGTCTTATGAGGATGAATTCTACTCTTTTAGTCATATCGAAGTCTTATTCAAAGGAGGTTAATTTCATAATTTCCAAAGGATATGATAGCTATTCATTAATATTTCATATGAAAATATGTAAGATTTATTTAGGATGAGGAATATATTAAGGACTTCCTACTAAACCTCTCCATTTAGCTAATAAATCCAATAATTTCTCAGTATTAAACTATTTAAGTTGATAAAGGTCGTCTATGGTAACCTTATCTTCTATGTAGATTGAATTTTTTTTAACAAAGGCTTCCATAAGTTCCTTGATCTTTTTGATGGAATGACGAGGTATTTAAAAATACCATTCTAAGGCTAGACTATTAGATATATTATATTACATCATTTTGGTAATGTAAATGTACCTTCCTAGGTAGATACTTAGGACATTAGATTAATTTAGGGGAAATTTATCTAGTTACATCATGCAATGTAATAAATGTATGAGTGTCAATGTGCAAGATGTATATGTGCAAGTTGTGCATTGCACAACTAGGTAGAGTGTTGGCCAAGGAACCTATCTTCATATATAAAAAGGCTTCATTGTAACAAGTAGGATATAAAAGCTTAGAGCATACTCATATGTAGTAGCATAGTGCTATATACATCACCATATATTGGTCATGAATGCAATGTAGTTCAGTAGCCTTGTTCATGGATTGTCCATTTCCTCTATAGCTATATTGTATTCATTTTCATAATTTCTATTTATATCATATTTTAGTCATCTCATACATTTGATTTTTGTTAGAATATTATAATGTGAGCTATGCTTTCATTTTGACACTTGTTTTATGCGACATGTCTTATGCTTTCCAATTTGAGTTCTCCAAATGGAGTTATGTGTCTTATGGATGACACTTGGAGTGGAGATTATGATATTTTTAAAATCTCACTCATAAGCTTTATGTCTATATATTGTAACATACTTCATCAATACAATTGGTGCCCTTTGTTTAGTCCCAACATCTGTGATTTAAAAACAAATTATGGAGGACAAAATTAGGTAAAAAATGAGGGGGGAATTTACATGAGGGAAATCCCCCATCAAACTAATAGGGCAAGGAAAGCCTACTTTGACACCAAATATTGGGACTAAAATAAAAATGAGATAATATTGATACAAGAATAAGTACAATATATAGGCATGAGTCCTATATGAGAGCATGATAAATATCAAGTACACATGTCATAACATGCAAAAGACAAAGTACACATTAATTACAACATCCCTCGTTAATGTGTACTTTTCTAAAAAAGAACTCTAACATCCTCCTTTATTACATAATTTGGTCTAGGCTCGTGCTCTTTGCGCTTGGCTCTACTATGAATAATAATTCTAAATAATTGGTGTATATCTATGTAGGTTGCCTCAAGGTCAACCATTTCTTTGGGTCTATTGCCTCTATAGGTCAGCCTCGTCTTTGGGACCTTAGGGTTAATATCTTCCTTAGTTTTGTTTCTTCTATAGGTCACAACTAACTATGTTCACCATGGATGTCATATCCCCCTTATGGTGAATCTCATCTAGAAGGTGTCGGGATTTTCCAAAATTTAGATAAACCAAAAATGCACCTTAATACAAAAGAATTAGATCCATATAAGAGTGTTGATATCTGCTAAAAATGCACTCAAAAAATACAATTAATTGAGCCATAGAATCCAAATGTGAAGGAGAAGAAGAAATAAGATAATAAAATCTTCTAAAGTGTCTATGTGTGTAGTCTTCAAAATTTGATCTAGAAAAGTCCTCGGATAGAGTCTAAGGTGTCAAGATTTTTTATTCCCTAGAGTAGGTGTTCTTATGGTGACCTCCTTATCCTACCAGAATGAATGGGTAACTAGCCACTGCATCCTCTAGATTCTATAGAGAAAGTGACTAGATATTATGATCACATACAAATTACCTTGGGAGTGTAGGGTTCAACAGAGAGTGTACTCCATGATACAACAGTCTTTGAGGCTAAAATATGCAAAGGGAATAACCTCAACATTACAATTGGACACCACCAATGTGTTCATATTAGAAAAAAAATTGATGAATATAAATACCCGTATGTTAATTTTCAATGGGACCTTCATCTGTGAGAAAACAACATGCCTCTCTAAGCACCAAAATAAATAAGCATTGGGAATATTCTCCTAGCATCACACTCTGGCAAAAAAAATAGATTGTTTTCAATTTTCCCTTGTAGGTAAATTACATAGGCTTTCCATATTTGAAATTAAAAAAAAAATAAGAAGAGCTTTTGGTGGTTCCTTGCCCTCTGCATGGGCTTCATTGCATTAAAATTCAAAAAACTATTGTGCGCATTGAACAAGAATACATTGAATCAAAAAATATTTTTAGGTGGTCAAAAAAAAAAAAAAGGAAATCTCCATGAAGTAAAATAACGTAATGATGTCATAAAAAAGAAAAATCACAGAGGCCATGTGCAGCTCAAAAATATTTTACGAACACTATGAGTGGTAGTCTCTCATTACTAATAGTCAGAATCTATCGCTTGATGCCATTGTTACAATTTTTCCATATTGCCATTCCTAGCACGTGTAGTGCTCGATGCATAGATATCAATCAATAACTTCTTTTATTTCATTCCTAGACTTGAACTCTATAAGATAGCAGTAATAATCATCCTTCATCATTTTTGAACCAAATTTTCATATGAAAGATCCAAATCTGAGCTTGAAATTACTAGAATGTGCCATCTACTTTGAATACTGGATTTTTGACACCCTGTTGATGAAACCTTTATGGATAAGTTTGTGGAATCTAGTGTTGTAGATCAACTTCAGAGTGAACTCAAACTACACAAAATCATCAAGACTTTGTAATATTGCTTGAGTGAATTTAGAAATCTTGCTCATGCATTGTGAACTTTCACCAAGATTCAAATCCATCATGTTCATGGTGGTAATGCAACTTCACCTTCTCTAGGAACACCAGTGGGTTAGTACAAAAAAAATTGAACATAGACACCACTAGATCTACATGCAACCTTTCATACTAAAAATTTCATATAGATCCAGTACATCAGTTGGTGCCTCCTAAGATGCCACATGAAATTCAAGAAAATTTTCTCCTTTCGCTTATTCTTGATAAAAAATATTTTAAATTTGCTTAGTAAACTTCCTTGTGCATAACTGCACCAAGGGAGGGCATGGGTATGGGAAAAACCCCATAGAAGGGAATAAACTATCTCCCTTCATTAGGTTCATGTGGTGCAGCTACACAACAACATTTCTTGTTCAACTCTCCCGGGGAGCTTTGGCCCACCATGAGTGCTTCAAATCCTGATATTCCAAGGCTAAGGATATAATATAATCCTCCACAAAAAACAAAAATCTTCAACATAGCCTATAATACATTAATCAACAAGGCTCATCTCTGACTACAATACATTAATCTACATGCAGGCTGGTAAGTGAAATAGATAAGCATTTATGTCATATGAAGGTATAGAGAACCACAATGACACAAATCCAATCAAGCAAGAGGAATAAAAAAAAATGAGAGACATGGAGGATATTCTGCCACAACCTATCATATTACCAGAGAGATGCACACCCTTTCATATATGTAAATTTTTTAGCGGTGCAGTAGAGCGATCCTAAGATCTCTGTAGATTGCAACCACTGGTATGTCTCTAGGGTTATTGAATGTTGATGATAATGGATGATGATGCTACTATCTTCAACATCACTCACAACAAAGAAAAAAATTTGTAGGGAAAGATATGATACTCTGAAATATTGTGTAGAAGGTGTCGAGAGTTTTTTTGAGAAGTTGTGGTGGATTTTTTTTAGCACCAATAGGCAGGATGGTGAGGGTCATCATGGTTAAAAAATGTAGGAGCATCAAGTAAATTTGAATCCAACATAAGTAAAATAGCACATCATAGGCAAACCATACTTGAACTCTTTTATCATGAACAAAATTTCTTCCCATCACTCATAAGCATTAGTCGATGATGAATTGCATGAGGAACTACACCAAGAACTCGACTTAGCCACTCGATGACTCTGTTTGCAATCACATTATATTCCTCTATATCACTTGATCTATAGAAAATATGGTTAAGAAATTATGGAGAAATATCTTAGTGAAGGATATATTTATAATGTTTGTTCATCAAGTGCTTTGATTGCACTTTTATCCATTATGTAGAATATGGATAACATATTGGCATAGCTCTAGTTTACATACACCACTAATTGTTCATGCTTCTTTCCATAGGCTATTATTATTATTTTATGGTTGACACATTAACTGTTGCACAACTTATAATAAGACTGCCAAACACATGTGAGGTTCCATATTTTCTTGCACCAGAAGATTATCAGTTTGGCCAATGACTTCTTAAATAAAATTTGAAATAGCACAACATCTTGAAATAACAGATCTCATGAAGTAATTAAATAATTGTATTGATGTATCTTGATAGTTGAAAAATAGGCTACATCAAGTGGTAGTAGTACCATAAACCTTTTTGATGAGGGTTGCATGCTTTAATTATGGTGAAGAACTCTCCATCATGGAAAAGAACACCCAAAAAAATAGTGCAGATTAATGTTTTCCATTCTGTAGGCACCAATAGATTCACCATCACAGAAAAAAATTAATCTTCACATGGTACATCATAAAATAGTGCAGATTGATGTTTTTTTGTTTGTTGTCATGTGAAACCAATAAATTTTCTCATTAATATTTCACACCATAAAAATTGTGCACATTTGTCATGACAAAAAACCTTGATGAAAACCTCGCTCGTGCCTCCCACATACTAGTAGATCTAAAAATATAAGATAATATTTAGATATTGAATGAAATTTTAGAAGTTCGTATTCACAAAATTGGGGTAGCGCAATTCAAACCTGTCATCTCTTAGTGTCCAAAGTCTGTCAAGAAAGGAGAACCTAATATTCAAACATGTGTGCTCTACAATCACCACACTCTAGATATGGATCTCCTTCTATCGTCTTCCCTATGGTATAGAGATTCAAACCATGGTATATGATGATGCGATGGACATGTAGGGGCTCGACCAACATTATCAATGATCGATGTTGGCATGATCTAACATCCAAATATAGGAGCATGCAAGAAAAAATGGCCAGATCCTCTTTCTAATGCTGCTAATATGGGTATATCTCATTAAAGCAATAAAATAAACAATATTACTAATGGTTTCAGGGAGGATTACCACTAACCTCTAAAACTCAAACTAATATGAAACTAAACTCCCATAAATCACTCTAAAAAAAATTTACCCATGTTTTTTTTATAAACGTCTGGTTTCTGATCTATTTTTCAATAGAGAGCATATTCCATGGTTTTTCAAAAAAAATAGGAAAAATATGAAAGAAAAAATGAGGGAGGGAAATCCTCCCTCAAAATAATAGGGTAGGGAGAGCCTGTTTTGATACCAGATGTTGGTAATGAACAAAAGGCACCAATTATATTGATGAACTATGTTACAATATATAGGAATCAAACTTATCAGTGATATTTGAAAAATTTCATAATATCAATTCCAAGTTTCATGCAGAAGAAACATAACTTCAGTTGGAGAACTCAAACTAGAAAGTGTAAGACAAGTGGCATAAGACAAGTGTCAAAATGAAAGAATGGTGTACATTATAATATTCTAACACTTTATTTCATATCATTCTGCATCGTATGATTGTTATCTCCCATTGTATACTAAATTGAAATATAACAATGGTATTAAAGCCATGGTATATTGAGACATGTTAGATCATGCCATGGTAGATCGAGCCATGATAAATCGAGTTATGATAGATCAATAGGAAAACCAACATTATCATTAAGCCTAATTTTTTTTCAACCTGATACGTTGCTCAAACAACTACTCTAAAAAACTCTCAGAAGAGTTTAAGTGATAGAATTAAGGAGAGATAAAAGTGAGGAATGAAAGAATTATTAGTTCCAAAAATACTAAGATTAAATTTGACTAGATTATTTCCATAGAGTTGTAGGAAAAAATAGTGAAGACTATGACTCAACATTCAATCCACAAGATTGAAAAATCATCTAGTGAAGATCATTCATGATATCTAGAGTTTTTTAACTATTACCCAAATTTTCTTTTGTTATAGAAAATTAATTCTTAGATGATTGGGACTCCTACACAAGAAATCTAGGAGACTTCAATTTCGTTGATCGAAGATCGGTGTGCCTTCATAGTGCAGAGACTAGTTCCTTGTGCAAGAAAATAATACTATATAAGAAGACTTCTAGAGAATACTCATGGTGAATTTAGGAGATTGGAGATCTCCATTTCTATATTGAGAACATATCAAAAGAAGAAAATGCCATAGAAGCCTTGATCTAGAAGAAAAGGCCATAGAAGTCTTGATCCAAAATAAAATGCCACGAAAGCCTTGATACTAAACAAAAGGTAATAGAAGACTTGATATTGATGAAAAATCCACAAAAGCCTTGATATTGAATAAAATGTCATAGAATCCTTGATACGGAAGAAAAGGATATAGAAGCCTTGATGCTGAAAAAAGAGCCAAAAAAGCCTTGATTCTGAAGAAGACTCTAAAAGAGTATTTTATTTAGAAGCAGATTAAGATTTCATTACTAATACTTTTTTGTAAGAAAATAAGATTCAATAAATTGGGAAAATTCCTAAAAGAAAATGAGGAAGAGTATCTTCTTCAAAATAAATCTAGCATCCGAAGCAAATTTGAATTTAAAGAGATCAGGAGATCTCATTGAATAAATTCTAGTCTTGGAAGAATAAGAAGAACTAGGAGAGTCCTGCTCAAACCTAGAAGTAGTAGAATCAGAGATCCATAAGAAGGTATCACCACAAAAACTTAGAGGAGTAGAAGGTTGAATAAAATATCTCAAGGAATACCAAAAGAAGCTACAATATCAAAGACCTTGGGGAGGTCTCAATGAGCATCCAGTAAAAGGCTTGGAGAGCCTACTAAAAAAATCATAAAAGGAAAACTCATTGGAGAAATTCACTATAGAAGATAGTGAAATATTTGGTACAATTATCGCCATCCAACAACAATCCCAAAATAAGAAGAAGAATTTAGCAAGAAGCACCAAATATAGAAAGACCTCAAGACATTTAGAATATTGAGAAGAAGATCCTACTTGAATATAGAAGAAGCCTTCCAAATCTAGAAGATTTGTATATTGCATCTCACAAAAAGAAGGTATTATTTTCTAAGAAATAATTCTAGAAATATATAGCAAAAATGATGAGACTATAAGAGGATAAAAAGCCACCAAATACTAGGCTCGTGAAAGAATGTTTAAGATCATCTCTTGGTGAAGAAGGAGCTATTCATGACAGTCTACAAAGAGTTGTAAGATCTTACTTGAGGTATCAACTTGGTGATATTAGACACCAAGATCTACATCATCTATAAAATATACATCCTCTAAAAAAAATTCAGAAAAAGTTAAGCAACTATTGGTGCAAATAGATTCATTAATTGTATTACTTTTCAGATTTGCAAAAGCACCTTAATTTGGATTAAAGTTGCAAGATGGAAAATTGGATTACAGTCTTCAAAATTTCAAAAAGAGAAAAGTTCATTTTAAGGTTCATTTGGAAATTAGTTAGGATTTTATTAGATTTATGAATTATATCTATCAACTACCTATCATCTACTTTGGAAAAATAAAAATAATACTAAGTCCTACAATATTAATTGTATTGAAATTGCAGTTAAACTTTTGAAGATCCATTTCATATTATTCTTTATTAGATGCAGTAATTTGATTTAGTGCACCTATAAGTTATTTTGAGAGTTTATTGGAGTGATAAGGTGTGATTATTAGTGAATATTAGTGGTTTCATTTGCACTACTATATTACTCTCAAAAGGCTTAGTGTTTGTGTTCCTGAGAAAAAAACAAAATCAGAATTTGTCAAAGTGTATAAAGACACTATGAGTGCACAAAAATCTGCAACACATAGTGTCCAAGTGAATCCACAAAAAATAGGTTAGAATCCTCCAAAAATTGAATAAGAATATTACTAACTAAAATCATAAATAGAAGCTTCAAATATTGAGACTTGGTAAGTTTCAAATCCAAATCATTACAGGGTTAGTTGCAACGATAAAAGTGCAAAAAATTGCATCAATTAAGGAGCTTCTATCTAATTTTATCTAAGATTGTAATTTTCATCTATATATCCAAGAAAAAAGGATAAGGTGCCTAATCAAAGAGACAACCTAAAAAACCCCTATGTTGCATTCAAAATTTCTACCATAAAAACTAGAAAATTAGACCTGCAAAAAGGAGTGCAATAAAGGGTGCAATAACAACATATTATTAATAAATATTGTTACTTTATATTGTACTTATCTAATTCATTCTACATAGAAAAGAGGAAAAATTTAATGGTAAAGCATCCAAAGGTGGCCGAGCACTAGCATTCTCCCAATAATAGCAAAAGAACCACTCAAGAAGGCTTATATTTTTCATATCTTGGATGGCTAAACCTACAAAAGACAAGTAGCATATAAGGAAGGTATAAATCAAAGAAAGAAAATTGGAATCATACATTTGATAAAGTAGCATTCAATACCATCAATTGAGCTCAAGAAGTCTCCACCATAGTGCTGCCATTCTAAATCTAGTCAAGATCCACTGAAGCTCCACTAAAGCTCCTCCAAATCTCCACCAAATCTCCACCATAAGCATTGCTTGCCTGGAAATATCTCAGCACCAATGAATTACAACAAAGAAAAAGGTGGAAAAATATTATTAAGGGCTTGCAAGAATGTGTTGATAATACAAAGGCATGCAAAGGAAAGGAGGTGTCACTTGTCATTCTCCAAAAAGAACCCTAAAAAATGACCATAAAGGAACATTAAATTTCACAAATGTGAAAGGAGATGTTACAACATTGCTTTGATGATAATATTCCATGCCAAAGAGAATTTAATTTCATGTAGAAGCATTACAGTAAGAGGCCTCACATACATTGAAGAAAATAAGCCACTTGGATAGCGTAGAAAGAGGGAATAAAAATATCCCAAGAAAAGATGACACTTGTAATAGGTATTAGAATAGAGTTGGTGACTCCAAAAAATATCTGAAGCATCCTTGGATCTATGAATAAAACCATTGGGACAATTATCATTCATTAAAATATTGACCACCTACTAAAGGCACCTTGGACCAGGAAGAACAAAGCATTTGAAGCATTCAGAACATTTAGAAGCAACAAATAGAAGTACTCTCAATCAAATAGTTCAAGGGAAGCATTAAAGAAGAGCATTGAATCCAAGGCGTATGTTGAAGAATATTTCATTACTCACAGTACCCAAGAAGGACATATTACAATCGTACGCATCCGATTTCATAAATATGCAAAGCTTTATTAAGGTAAAAATTTCCCTATCTAATTTGCTTTCATTAAAAGGGGAGTTATAAGGTTATACTCTAAGGTTGAAGTATTAAATGAAATGAATCTTTATTTGGAAGTAAAACTTAGGGAAAATAAATATCAAATTAGTATAATATTTACAAAACACAACCTAGGAGAAATAAGGGATACTACTTGGAATTAATCCTTTAATGTTTGCAAATATTATTGTGTTCTATTTTCCAAATTTGGGAGTTATAAGGGTTACAACACCAAACTAGGTTATTAAAAATTAGAAACACTAAAATCAAATCCTAAGGGATAATAAAAGAGGTTATTAAGGTATTTCTAATTTTGGAAAATTATAATATTATTGTCTTAAAATTTATCAAAAGGAAAAAAAGAAAACCAACATTAAAACCTCTTCAAAATTGGAAAAGTGCTTAGTTCAATAGGAGTAATAAGGTGTCAGAAACATTTACTTTTTATATTTGCAAAACTTTACAAAATGGACCAAAAAATTAAACTATACTTTACAAGAGCACTATATCATATACTCTTATTACTAGGGAGACATAAGGAAGTCCACAAAATCTAAGGATTGATATTAGGGAATTTAGATGGCATCAAACAAATTCTTCCTAGTAGAATCTCAACTACTCAAGGGTCCTAATTATTTCCCCTAGAAGAATAAAATGAAATAAATCTTGGTATATGAAAACTTTGGGAGATTTTCAAAGGGAAAGCATAGATATTTGTCATAGGTGATACTAAAATCCTAAAGTTTGAATAAAATTATTCAAAGGATCTAATGATAATAACATTTTCTATGATTGATGATATACAACCTATATTAGTTCAAAAAAAACATCTTTAGATGCATGGACAATCCTAGAAAAAATATTTGAAGGAAATAATAAGGCCACTATTCTTCATCTTCAAACTCAAATTCACTCATTAAATATGAATAGTGGAGAAAGCATAGAACTGTTCCCAAGGAAGGTAGCTAATATTAAAGGGAAATTATTGACCTTATGAGAAACAATTAAGGATGGAATTTGGGGACATCTTTACAATTTTTAAGTAAAGATACTTCTTTTGATGACCTAATCAATATAATTTAGGAATATGAAGTGTAAAACACTATGAAATATGAAATTACTAACATTGCATTGACATAAAAGGATAACCCACAGGGAAATATTGCTTCATCATCAAGAGGACAAAAAACATGGTATTGTCAGATATGCCGAAAGAAAGGTCATAGTTCCAACTATTGCAGATGCAATCCCAAAAACAAGAACCAAGGAAATTAAATGAATAATGGAAATCAATTTTGACCTCAATAATATCAAAATAATCATTATCAGTAGCAATATCAATGACCAACCAACTATCCTCAACTATAATATCAAAAGAGAAATAAAAAAGGACACTTGGTTCAGAGGATAGAAGAAATTGAAGAATTGCAATAACCTATAGAAGACTATGATGTGAAAGCTCTGTTAGAAAATATAATATATATTAAAGAAACTGATTATTTTCTTCAACATGTTACAAAGAATGTAGATGAAAAGTATAAATTTTAATATAAAGAAGAAGGTCCATATTGAAGACTAAAGTCTTCAATACCCAAATAATGTAATACAAGGGGGGTGTTAGAAATAGATTATATTACATCATTTGGTCATGTAAAAGTACCTTCCTAAGTACATACTTAGGACATTGGATTACTTTAGGAGAAATTTATCTAGTTAATTCATGCAATTTAATAAATCCACAAGTGTCATTGTGTAAGTTGTATATGTGCAAGTTGTCCCTTGCACAAGTAGGTAGAGTTTTGGTTAAGGAACCTATCTTCCTATATAAAAAGACCTCATTGTAACAAATAGGATATAGAAGCTTAGATTATATTCATAGGTAGTAGCATAGTTTTGTATACATTAATATATTTGTGATGGGTTCAATGTAGTTCGGTAGCCTTGTTCATGGAGCGTTCATTTCCTCCATAGCTACAGTGCATTCATTTCTATCATTTCTATTTATAGCATATTTTAGTCGTCTCGCAGATTTACTTTCTTTCATATCATTCTGCATCTTGTGTTTGCTATCTCCCATTGCATACTACATAAAAAGATAACATATAGTACTAAGAATTTTACGTAATAACATAAGGAGAAGTTTTTCATCATGATTGATGTCACTAAACTATATTTGAAATAGCCTTAAATGGTTAATATTGTCTTGCTTTCCATTATACATTTGAAATTTGGAAGTTTCAAAGATCTTTGGAAATGGATGATTAAGGATCGTTGGATCTAATGGTTCATTGTAGAACTCTTCAAAATAGTACTTTAACTTATATGTTCCTTGAAGAGAGTTAATTTGAAATTCATGTTATTCAAACTTGGAGTCCCTATTTTCTAAGTCTAATATCTTAGTGATGATATCTTGAATATCATTTGATGAAGGGTTCAGTGGTGTAGGAAATGCTATTAATGATTGTGTAAGTGGTTGAATGAAGGTTTATGATATGAATGGCATATTTAAGAGAGTTGAAGTAATTTGATTTGATATTATGGTGGGAGGGACTTGGCTAAGTCCCATGTTGTGAGAGAGAAAAGGATTTGTAGTATTGATTGTATCATTATAATATGTTGAAAATGTGTTTCTCATAGTGAGAACCTCCATATATATG
This sequence comes from Wollemia nobilis, assembly GCA_028583015.1. Taxonomy (NCBI): domain Eukaryota; kingdom Viridiplantae; phylum Streptophyta; class Pinopsida; order Araucariales; family Araucariaceae; genus Wollemia; species Wollemia nobilis. The sequence continues at coordinate 217,993 of JAQPPZ010002643.1, forward strand.
CTTGGAGGTGTTGTAGAAATGATAGGTAGTGCCATATCCATATTGAGACTTGCCATGTTATTTTGGGTTTCATTGTTTTGAGCAATGGTTTTTTAATCATTAAAATATTTAATATTTTCATGCATTGTAAATGATTCTCTTTCTACTTGTTCTCTAAGTTTATCCCTAATAACATCTAAATATATATTTTTATTTCTTTTGATGTATTCTTTGACATGATCCATATATTGAAAAGAAACTTGTTCAAAAAAATTTTCTTGTAATATAGTTGCTTGTTGTTACCAAGGGTTTACTTCTAGCTCAATATGTTCATGGGAAGATCCTTCATGAGATGAAGAAGGTACACCCTTGTTTTAGGTGTTATAAGGATGTTGAGACATGGTTTAAGATCTTGGTTTTGAAGGATGTTAATTTATTAAAGTTTTATTTCTAGAGTACTTATAGCAAATAAGAGAAGATATTTGAAATCCTTATGTCACCTTGCAAAGCAACCCTCCTTCTGACTCTCGCTAATCCACCATGATATACTAGCCAAAGAAAATTTCTCCTTTAATGTTTGTACTTCGGTTTACTCAAGGGGTCGTTATCCTTCCTCTACTAGGATTAACAATTGGTTATGTTCTTATTATCTTAATTTAATATGATGTAAGATAAGCAAACAAATTATAGGATCTTATTTATCTTTGTTAAGGTAAAATGAGTGTTCACATCAGGATATTTGATTCCACAGTTGAGGGTTTATTTCCAAATGAGACCTAAAAAATACAAAAATTATCAACACAACTAGACTCCTACTGATTTTTTTTTTCTCACGCCTTGTGGAAATTGATGTTACACTTGTTTGATCAGTTTTTTATGGTTTTATTCAAGGAAAACACCTAAGTTTTTGGATCACTATCTATCTCAATTATTTTTTGAGTCTTAAAAATTGTTTAAATCTAAAATTCAATGATCATGTAAATGCAAGAATACAATAGCTACCCTATATTATTTTCATGTTTGAATGAGTTAACTAGGATATTTTGGTATTTCAAGGTAAAACAAGAGGAGATGCAAAAAGATAAGTTAGCCTAAATGCAACTAAATGATTTTTTATTCTTTTCCTATGAACTTGAAAATGATCAAGAAGCTAGGATTTAGTCTAAGGTTCCTTAATTAACTGATTTAGGTGTTCTTTGTAAAGAAATCAAGATGTTTTGTAAAGCAATTGGAATTTTTTTAAAGCAATTTGGGGGTTAAGATTCCTTAATTTCCAAAATTATATGTCATTTTAAGATATAAAAAAATATAGAGGAATAAGAAATGTATCTCTAGGGAAGTACCAAGTGACAGAATCACTTATTTTAGAGCCTTTTTGCCTAATTTGCCACTCTAACAAGCTCACCACTAGGACTGGCGATTTTGGTATATGCACAAAAAGACCAAAATAATTAAGGTTTTCTACTTTGGACGGTTTATCTAAGAGTTGGATAGGGTAGGAAACTTGTCTAAATAGCTGATTATATCCCCTTTTGATGAAAAATTTGAGTATGCTTACCTCCTAGAATGGGTTTTTGGCTTTTTTTGAAATTTGCCAATGTTTCTTGTCAAACCCACCACTGGTGAATTTAGTTAGTCGTTAGTATAGTTGAGAGTGTTTTCTAGTTACAAAATTTACCATTGATTGTGCATGGTGGAAAATTTTGTTTGAACATGAGATTTTGTAGGCTTTAAGGTCTATTTTGAGTGAATTTTGATGGGATTTTAACATGATATTGTAGGGGAATGATCTTAATATGGTTTGCTAAGTCTATGACTGATAAAATCAAATATCTAATCTACTAAATTAAGCAATTTAATGGCTAAATTGAAAATACATATAAAGTATATAAATATGCCAAAGATGACTACAAAGTTGATTAAACAAGGATGTCAAAGTGTGAGGAATGTATGCAACAAAGTTAGGAATGATATAGGGTAGATAATCTAACCTCTAACAAGATCAAATAAGCATTCACCAATGAAGAATTAATGAAATTTATAAGATATATAAGTTCTGCCAAAGATTTAGTAATCTATAGCAGTAGTTAAGAGAACAAAATAACTAAAATCACAATTAAAATAGGGGTGTAGATGAGTGAAAATCATGTGAAATGGTGCTAGGACTGATGTATAATAACCAATATAACTTTCAACAAGATCAAATTAGCATTTAAATAATGAATTCTAAAGAAAATGCTAAGATATGTAAAAATGCTACCCAAGAACTAGCAAATCTACAACAATGAATAAGAAAGGAGAGCTTGTAATAGAGAGTGCTTGAAGCTGATAAAAAAGTGTGAGATAAAAAGGCAATAACAACCTTGTATCTTTGAAACTTTGCCTTGAGGGATAAAAGGAAAGAATTTATTTATGTATGCAATACAAAACTACATACAATGCATGAAAGTGAGATTGCTAAATAAAAGGATATGTTAAATCTACGCTTACAAATGAAAGAAAAATAAACATAGATGAATATGAAAAGAGGAAAAGGTGTTAGTATGATATCTATATCATTAATATGACTATAAAAATAGGGGAATAAAATAGTGTGATGCAATATGTGAAGAGGAAATGCAATAAACCTTACAAAACAGAGGATTAGTGTCAAAATGTAGAAGATGAATGGATGTAAGCCTACAAAAGAGATGTTAGATGGTATATGGAGGTAATATGATTGAATAAAAGGCTGAAAAATTAGTTTTAGAAGAATGCAAACACAATGTTAATTTCTGCAAACAAATATTAGAACCTTGCAAATAAGAATTAGAAGCATAAAATATAAAAATACCAAAGGGAAAACACAAGTTAGCATGGCTACAACCTAGAGGATAAAATTCAGTGATGCAAAGGTGAATGGATAGAAGAAAGAAGCCAGGAGAGCTATCTTACTTACCTCCAATATGACCTCCTTGCCCCAAAGTCCTCCTTGCCTTGCTTGACTTATCTCCAAAGTGCTTGTAAGTGCTCCAAATTCTTGGAAAATGCTTAGAATGCTTGAGAAAAGCTTGAGGATGAATATTGATATAGAAGGAAATATTAGGAGAAGGATTATATAAATCTTAGAAGAGTATAGCTACAGTAAAAACCCATACCAAATGCCTACCCAAGGGGCTCCTTAAATAGGATTTGGAAGGGGAATTGAGGGGAAAGTTGGATAAAATCAAACTAAAAATTATGCATCTAGTGTATTGTTGGGGTGTATGGTATCAATGGTAGAGGATAGAGGGAGGTAATCCATGTGCTTCTAATTTGTGCCAAAATATTCTGATTCATTTGGCCAAATTTGACATTGTCAACCAAATTTGACCTAATTGTTGAATTTGGTTAAGAGGCAAATCTGACTTTTTAAACTTTAAAATTTGTATTTTTATCAAATTTATCACTAGCCAAATTTACTATTGGCAAATTTGGTCAATGGTGAATTTGGTTCTGAGTTGAATTTGATTGTTAAAATTTTACTTTTTTGCATTTTTGCCAAATTTACCACTCATATTCACAAATTTACCACTGACAAATTTGGCCAATGTGGTGAATTTGGTAAATGTTGAAAATAATACACAAAATGTTGGGGAATTGCAAGACTAAATATTTGTAACGTTTGTGACCAATTTTAGGATGCTTCGACTAGCCGATGTGTCAAATTTGGGTGTCTATAGTAACTATAGAATGACATAAGATAACATTGAAATAATGAGTAATAAAAATGCTATATCCAAATCGTAGGTTCGTTCATGGAGGAAAAATCCCATTGGAAGAGCAACCTCAACATATGGAGATCCTAGATTTCAGTCCTAGCTGGTCCATACCTTTAAGAAGGCATGGATCCAAAGTATTTCAATTGAGAAGGAAAAATAGCAACAAGAGTACTAAAAAATATAAAGTACATCAGCAATTGTATCCTCAAAAAAATAAAAGAGTATGAATGAGAATTATTGCATGAATGTTATATGTGCTAGAAGCAAGGCCCCACACATGAGAGAAGAAATATGAAGATATGAAAGAACAAATAAGATGTTGTGATAAACAATAAGAAAGATAGATATGTGTAGTCACAAAGAGTATGATGTAGGAAACAATAGAGTGAAGCTTGTAAGCAATAGTATACACTATTGCACTTGGTAATTATAATGACTAGTTATCCATGTACTTCAGTAGAATGGAAAGGTTACATTAAGGACGCTTTTGGGTAAGTCATAGGTTAATGTCATTTTTTACAAATAAAAGCAAAAAAAGGAAATAATTTGGTGAGGAGTTCAAAAAATTTCAAGGATAATTTTATTGATTCGACAACAAATCAAATAAATTGTTTGAAGATGTATGAAGGTGTGCATGGAACAAAAAAATAGATAGAGATTTTTATTTTAAGATATCTAAAAAAGAACATTAAGCATTAAGGGGGAGAATATTGGAAAAAGTTATGTTTGAAGTTCATGCAAATTTTTTAGAGAACAAAACATGTCAAAGAAAATAAGAAAAGAAATTTTAAAGTTAAAAAGGCAAATACAAAAATAGAATATTGCATGCAAAAGTAAAAAGAAAAGCTTGAAAAATATAAAAATAGATAAAATTAATGGAATTGTATAAAAAAAACTCTCTTTGGTGGATTATATAACTCGTGCATTATAGACAACTGAATTTGATTGCATGGAGTGAAATGACATGACAACAAGTACGAAGAATATCATACAAAATTGAATGACAAGATATCTACCATAATTATTTTTATTAAATGGAATAATTGAGTTGTGCACTTAAATATAATTTGTATTATGCAATATGTTTGTGTGTATTATATGATTATGTTTTTTTTTTTATCTTCACAATATAATAATTGAAATAGATAAGAATTTACATCTTTCTTTTATCTTGTACAACAATTAAAAAAAATCATTTGTTTTAACTCGATGCTTCCTTTGGAGTTAAAAGAGTGGCTCTCCATAAAATTTTGAATCTCATGCTAGTGGGATTTCAAGCAAATGCATAGACAATGGAGAAAACATAGATCACTAGACTTAGTATGGTTTGACCAAGGGAGTGGAGGTCACAAGTGTTAGTAGGTAGCCCTCCCAACCAACCTCAAAAGCCCAACGTATATCCTTTGTAAATATAGTCCAAAAAACATAGGGTTTTCTCAACCCCATTATCTGCAAGGGGTAGTCACTTTTTTATTGAGAAATAGTGAACTACTAATTTGTCCAAACCTCATGGATTTATTTGTTTCCCAAGACTCCTTATCCCTCATTGGGAAATTTATTGGAACTTGCCTAAACATTGACTCTATTTGAAAATGAGCCTTCTCAAAAGGGCATCCCCATGGCAATATGGACCTGTTTACTCTTCCTAGAGCATTTTTATTCATTAGACTAAACAATTAAAAATACACTAGTCTTATTCTTACTGGTGGCCCTTGGTTCTTTGGCTAATGCAGTCTTTTCATTTGAATATAGAGTGTGGATTTTGACCATAAAATTCAAAGTATCAACTTAGCCCCTATATAGGTCAGGCTCCTATACCTTCCCATTAAATTCTAGCATGATGAATCCTAAGAGGAATTGCTTAAACAATTGGAGACCTTATTGTATTTGACCCAATAAACAAATCTAAATTCCAAATGGTGTATGCTTGCTTGTGTGTCAATGACAATCTCAAATAAAAATTACCTATGTTTATTGATCTTGTTTTTGGTTCCTACCACAGTCACCAAGTCATTGATTATGAGAACAAACCAAACTTTTACATTTATTTCCAAGGGCAAGGTCATCTCAGGATGCAATGCCCCTTTTTGGAAAAGTCTAAGGTTTTTTAATGTTTCGAACATCAAGAAGAGGGTCTAGGTTTTTATTGCTGAGAAGAGGATCTAGGAAGAGGCCCACATTTTGATTACTGATAAGAGGGTCCATGATTACTATTTTGATTACAAATAGTAAGGATATGGTCCTATAGGTGGCCTAGGATTTGAATGAAAAATAAATATCCCATATGTCTAGCAAGGGGACCCAATAATCAAACGGTAAGAAAAAAACTCAAAAGGTGACCTAGTCAAAAGTCCAAACTGGTGTGACTTAGGATGAGTCCGTAGATCCTCAAGATGTTTTTCCTATCTCTTCCTTTGAACCCTTAGTGGATCATATAGTGAGTGTCATTCAATGCATTTGAAGTGCAAATGTTGATTTTCTTATCCCTCCTAGTGATGAACTAGAGTGTGAACTACTTACTTTCTTGATAAAATGCTGAAAATGCAGCAAAATCAAATAAGGGTGCGTGCCTCCTTTTCTTGTTTCTCTATGTTAATAGTTCAAGGGACTTCCCCTATTGCAATATTTGTTTTGGGTGTTGTCCCTTTAGAACCCTTGTTCTCTTTTTGGCTTTGTCTATATTTTTTTTGGGTCTTTAATGTAAAAGAGTCAAGGTCCCTCCTTTCAAAACATTTCCTTCAATCAATAAAAAAAGAAAAGAAAGCCAATATATTATTTTAATATTTCATTTTTCCTTTTGAAAATTTTATACATATACAAAAGATCCTAAAGCCATAATAACATAATATCATTAGAAGCAATTTCAACTTTAAAACATAACCCTCCATAACCAACTTGAGTTTCACCACTGCTTGTAGCAAAGAGCAAGAGCATATTCCAACAAGGATGAAGTCCGTATGTGAGGCAACCATTATGGTCGACAGTTGGATGTCCATCCATGCCTATGCTTACGGTCAACGAACAAAAAAATTATTGTAGAAAATTTTAAAAAAATTTAGAAAAGAAAATTTGTCAATGTTTCACAAAGATTTCGTCATTGCCCCTACATCACAGTCCAAGCCATTTTGATATAAAATTGTAGATAGTGGAAACCAAGTTGCATTTTTGTAAGAAAATTACTTGTGAAGCTTGTAATTATATTTTCAAAGTTTTAATTTGGATCACAAAACCTTGCATTTAGTATTGATTTAATTAAAATATGTTTAACTAGAATCCAATACATCTGTATTTATCTCGAGGAAAGATCGGTTTCCTATACATATTTAGAGTCTGTGATGATTTTCTTGTGTTTCCTTTGTCCTGGTTTACAAACTATTCCTTTGTTTAAATTACATTTGCAATATCAATGCTGTGAATTCTGAGGAATGCAATTTTTGTCATTTCCCCATTCACACCCGCAAAAAATACGTTTCTAGAGATTTCATTTTATTTTTCCCTAATTTTCTAGAAAATCAAGATTAGATTATCTTGTAGAGCTACTTTTATCATTTTCCCATTGACACCTAGGTAAATTTTAAAATTATTATACCTAAACCCATCTCATTATCACTTGAAATAACCATCAAAGACTTGAAAAACACATTTGCAATGGCGATCCTTGGGATCACTCGACACCACGAGTCAGGAGCGATTTGACGTCTGACAACATGGATCATCATAAATATAATCACCACATTAATTTCTATAGTTGTAGTTTGATGATTGGTCAAAAAACCTACTTTGGTTGTCAGAAACCTAAGCATATCAGAGGATAAGCTTGTCAGTGGACAAGCCTTATCCTCCCTTTCACAGGCTAGAAAAGGTAGTTCAGGTTTTCAAAAAATAGGTCATCGATGGTGAGATCATAGTAGTGCATAGAAGTGCAAGTTTGGGGAAAAATTCGATGAAGCGAGAGTTACAAAGGAGCAAAAATTTGACAGAGCCGAACAGTAGCTTCGAACTCTTCCTTGTTTTTGTTTATCCTGCATATATTTGCAAAAGTTTGTAAACCCTTCAATTTGTAAACTTTTTCTTGCATAAATAAAACCTTTTTTTATTTCCCTCTATCACTCGCCAGAATATTTTTTTCCCTCTATCGCTTACCAAGTTGAGCGATTACGAGATTAGTTCATTTTAATAGCGACTTACGACATCCTTTTTACTTCGTCAATCAAATTAAAAGGCAATATTTTATTTTTTATTGCTTTGACCTTAGATATTTGTCTTTTATGTTTTTTGTCTTATTCACTATTCTAAATTTGCCTTTCATTGCTCGTTGGAATATAAAATTCTCTATATCGCACAACTTATGAGAGTTGTGTCATTTCCATTTGAGATAAGCGATTCAAGGCAAAAGCATTTGTTTTTTATCATTTAGTTGTTTTGTCTTTTTCCTCTGAACCTTTTATCATTCTCATTGTCATAGATTTTTTCTCACCATATTCTATATTTTTGACTTGTGATAGTGATTTAGAGTAGGATCATTTTTGTCTTATTCCCTCTATCGCTCAAAGTCTCGAGCAACGCTCATTTTTGCTAGCTTGCGACAATAATTATGGTCATGCATGTGTTTTGGCTTTAGGTGATTTAAAACCTAAGTATTTTTTTGTCACTCTGTCACTTAATCCAAGTCACCCAAGCTTATTTTACATCTCGCTATAGCAATCTATGACAAGGTGTTCATTTTATATTTTTGACCCAAGTCCCTCACCCGCCATCGCTATTTTCCTAGAAATTTCTCGCCATCATTGTCATGTGACAATGATTTAGGGAGTGGCGAGGATTTAATTTAAATTTTTCAAATTTGTATTAGAGCTGATTAGTGCCTTGACACGGAGACTGAAGCATGGCTTCTGGGAGAAATAATTTACAGTTGTATATCCCACGCCTCAATGGCAAGAACTATGACTACTGGAGCATCCAAATGAAGATCCTATTAGGATCTTAGGAGCTATGGGACCTAGTCGAGAATGACTACTCAAAATTGGTAGATGTAGTAGCACTGGCCACCCTCTTCCAAGCAGACATGGACCTATTGAATGAGAAAACCAAGAAAGACCAGACCCTATTTTACATCATGCAAGAGATTGAAGAGATCATATTACTATGGATTGCATCACCCACAAAGGTAAAGTAGGCCTAGGATATTTTGGCTAGCTCGTATTATGGCACCAACAAATTGAAGCTTGTGAAACTATAGATGCTAAGGAGGGAGTTCAAGAACCTACAAATGAACAAGATGGAATACATAGGTGACTTCTTCATCGAGATGATAGACGTAATCAAATATATGTGGTTGAATGGAGAAATCATGCAGATCTAGAGAATCATGGAGAAGATTCTCAGAAACCTACCTGTTAAATTTGAATCAATTTTGATAGCAATTAAGGAGTCATGGGATTTGATAACCCTCTCAGTGGATGAGCTCATGGGTTCTTTACAAACGCATGAGCAGAAGTTGATTCATTCATCTCAATCCTCTCTAGATCAGGAATTTAAGATGCAAGTCTCATTTCGAGACAGTGACAAGAAATAGTCCTACCATGGCGCCTCTAGTTCTCAAGGAGGAAGAGGTAGAGACAGGCATGGGAAAGGAAAAAAGCAAGGACGGTCAAACCCTAGAAACAAAGAGACCAGCTACAATTTCCATCAACAAGGTGGAAGAGGTGGTGCAAAGAATCAACAATGTGGATCCGACCAAAAGAAGGACAAATCCAAGGTCCAATGCTACTATTGGAATAAATTCAGCCACTACATCTTTGAGTGTAGAAAGAGGATGGCCAAGGAGAACCAGCAGCAGGTCCACTACACTGATGAAGCCGTAAACGTGATAGGTGGAAACGTGTTGCTAAAATGTAGTATTGAGGAGGAGATCTAGAATAACATTTGGTATCTCGAAAGTGGGTGCAATAATCACATGATGAGGAACAAAGAGATGTTCTCACAACTAGATGAAATAGTCCATTTTGAGGTCAATATGGGAAACAATAGAAAGGTTCCCATGATGGGGAAAGGTAAAATCCTCATTTACACCAGGCATAGTGAAATGAAGTAAATTTGTGATGTGTACTATGTTCCTGGGTTGAAGCACAACCTGTAAAGTGTGGGACAACTCGTGCAAAAGGGACACACTATACAGTTCAAATACGAAACCTACACCATCAGAGATAAAGCACATGGGTAGATTGCAATAGTGTCCATGACAAAGAACGAGATGTTTCCACTACAAATTTAGAATGAGTCTCCAATGTCTCTAAGTATAGTCATGATGGATGCTACCTAGCTGTGTCATCTTAGGTTTGGTCACCTGAGTTTCAGTGGCCTAAATCTATTGCATAAAAAGAAAATGGTGAAGGGTTTACCCCTTATCATGCAATTTTGTCTCAGAATATGAAGGTTAAATTATCCATGGCCACCGTGATTTATTATTATTTATTTATTTCTTTTATTTAGGTTAAAAATTGTCTAGTTACCCTATGCCATTGGCAGATTAGTGCAAAAATTAGTAAGGGCTTTAACATTCAAGAACACGATGCTTCACCTCGTATCTCAGAAACACACAAATAGATAATAATATGTCACAATCTATGTCAGTTATTTCACCTAAAAAACATAGCTTTTTGCCTACATATCCACTTTTGCATTTTTAGATTTTATTTGCATGGATGTTTTTTTTTTTTTTAAATGGAAAGAATTTTCTTTTCTCTCCAAAATATTGATTAGAATTTAAATATGAATAATGTTTATATTTAAAAATTTAATAGAGATGAGTTGAAGTTAATAGTTTTTTAACAAAGTTCAAGTTCAGAAGTGGTACAATGGGGCACCCTCAAATGATTAGGACTCTTTTCAATTATACTTTGAATAAAAAATTATAATTTTTAAAAGGTGTTTTTTTTTTATTAATTATATGATTTATTGATGTAATGAACACTACAACATATTTTTAAGAAGATTCAAAACAATATTAATATTTTTTTATTTTTCTAAATCAATAATCTAGCAATTAACAATTGATGTTGCTTTTTTAAAAATTTTGGTAGATCAAACCAACAATTATACAGTCAAATGGGCTATCGTTCAATTCAGCAAATCATTTAATTTAGTAATCGTACAATAGATTTTTCAGTTGTTTAACTCAATAATCATACAATAGCTTGACAACCATATAATTTAGGAAAAAACTGCACAACTTAGGCAACCACGATTTAACAACCATATAATCTAGGAAACAAGCTTACAACCGAGGAAACCATACAATATATATTTTTTATATAGTATATAGGAGTGTTGGTTACGACCACTATTTTTAGTAACTAGCCAGGGCAGGGTTCAAACCACATGGACTCCTTCCAACAAACTTATTCATGAAATAGGGACCAATAGTTGATCTATGTTCGTACCATTATCGCTATTTTGGCACGCGCTCGAAGGATTCAAAGTACAATACTACCTTTGTAAAGGGTTCACTTCCCCAAAAGGTTTGAATCTAACCAAGGTTTGAACCTAGGTCTCTTCTTGGTAAGTGCCCAGTCACACCTACACTTACCAATCCACCTAGCCCTTGGGGTTAACCATACAATATCTTGATAACTGTACAATTCAGACAACCATACAATATCTTGACAACCCTAACTTATACAATCACTTCTTAATTACTACAATTTTATTTTATCATATGATTGTATCGATTCCAATCATAGCCCTAACTGTACTATTTTTATTTCATGCAATTTAATGATTTCACTTTTGTACAATAACTTTTCTACACTCCAATTTATTTATTTATGCCTTTATGCGATGACAATCTTGGAATCGAGTCTTAAATTTACCAAGGCATTGATCACAACCAAACTCTTTCGTCATTCCACATGCCCAAACCCTCTTATTCTTAGCCTACCTTTTGGTTCAATACAAATATTTTTTAGAAACTACATAATCATTGCTCTTCATTTGAAACCACCACTTCTCCTCATAAGACTTCAAACTTAATACACAATTATTTTGTTGTAGAATTTTGAAATTGTGTAACAATATTTCATTTTCAAAATAATAGGACCCTCCTCTAAAGTATCTCTTCAATGGCTTCATCCTCCTTGTAATACAATATTATTATTTAATAGTAGGTAGTCTTATCTTCAATAGAATCATATGCTCTATATCCTCTTCTCTCAAACTTCAAAGCTTTGGAAATTTATCGAATAACCACACACACAAGCAAAAACACACAATCTACCAAATAAAATACAACAAATTCAACAATAATAAAGACACACAGATTAATTATAAAATATTGTTTATTATTTCTTCGAGAATACAAGGCTAATATTTTAGACTCCTTTTACTTCTCACTCTCCATCCAAATCCCCTTATAAGAAAAAACATGTATTTTATAATTTTTGAAAGTATTTACATAATGATCAAACTATTGGTATTTCACCTCCATAACGATTCAACTTATGGATGGTTTTCATTAGAATTCTCTCAAATCATACTTTCCAGGTAAAAGAAATGGTTCATGAACATTCAATATAGCTTCAATTTGAACTCTATATTTGGCAATCTCAGATGCATTCATCCATGTGTCATCCTCTCTTACCATGTTCTTCTACTTAACCATGTATTCATGATATTCATTACTTGTTATCTTTCTAACAACTCTGCAATCTATGATTATCTCAATTTTATTGTGTTCTTTTTCTAGCTATATCAATATTTAAAATTGCATGCTCTTGTTCACAAGTTGATCCTACATGGTAAGGATATAGAACTACTACATTGAATATGGGCGATATACTACTCCTTTAGGTAGTTATATTTTGTAAGAATTGGTAGTAAACTTTCTCAAGAATTTACAAGGTCTAGTCTTCTTCCAATTTAACTTATTATTAGTACCTTTCATGAATCACTCCTTTTGCAAATATGCTACAACCATATATTCAACCTAAAATTATAGAACTCTTCACTTGCGATCAGCATATTGTTTATACTTCATGATACTATTTTCTAAAGCACTTTACAACTCCTAATATAAATCATGAATATAGTTAGAAAAATCCATCACAATACACTTGGTATTTTCAAATCAACTATCTTTTGTAACTCTACTACTCCTTGTGGACATACTTCATATACAATCTAAAAAATACTTTTATTTGTGCTTCAATTCATTAAATTATTGTATATAAACATAGCTTGTACCAAAATAGTATCCCAAAGATTCATCTTCTTTTTGACCAAGCATCTTAACAAATTTATAATACTTCTATTCACAATATCGGTTTGTCCATCCATTTATAGATGATAAGCCAAACTAAATACCAACATAGTACCCAATTTTATCCACAATGTTCTCCAAAAATGACCCATAAATTTTCTATCCCTATCTAAAACAATATTTTTTGGCAAGCTATGTAATCTCACAACTTATGTAAACAATAAAATAGGAATATGAGTCACATCATTTTTCTTCTTGCAAGGTATAAAATATGTCATCTTTGAAAATCTATCAACCACAAAAAAAACAAAGTAATTCATGTTTTGTGTCTTTGGTAATTCAAGAACAAAATTCATGTTTATATCCTTCTAGGGTTTATCTCGAATTGTTAATGGTTGATATAATCAAAAATTTTGACTCTTCCCTTTTGTATGATGTCATACTTGACAACCTTGCACAAATTTTGTACATCAGTATCCATTTAAAGCCAATAACAACCTTCTTCAAGTTATCTTAAGCTTTTGTCCATCCCAAAATGTCTTGCAAGTCCACTATGTTTTTTCCTTATCTTAGTTTCTCTCATTGAACTTCATGGAATGCACAGTCGGTGTCCCTTGAATAAAATCCCTTCTTGGATGAAATGTGAATTAAAACCAAAAACTTCTACCATCATCATATTCACCAACAATATTTTCATGCTCAGGCATCAACTACTTGATTTAATTTTCCACTGCTACCCCCATGAATATTCTTGTAAAAAGCCTAGCCACTTCTTATGCTTCTGATTCAACTTACTCTGATTACTAATAAACCACAAAGCATGACTATATATGAACAAGACAAACTCTTTAAGTAGAAAATAGTACATCCACTTTTTTAGGGCTTAAATGATAGGATAAAAATCTTGGTCATAGATTGAGTATTTCATCTTTACCTCATTGAGCTTACCTTCCTAGCTTAAAAATCCTCCTATTGATATGCCACTTGCATCACAATCCACCTAAAATATCTTATTAAAATTTAGCAAGGCCAGTACCAGTTGCTCTATTATATTTTCATTTAAGACTCAAAAACTCCTTTGTGCTATACTTCTCCACTGAAATTTATACTTTACTCCTTTTAAGGTCTCTATAATCAATCTATAAATCCCATTGAACTATCTAATAAAATTCTTATAGAAGCTTGCTAGACCATGAAAACTCCTAGCCTCAAACTTACTTCTTGGTAATGGAAAATTCACAATAGCTTTAACCTTCTTAGGTTCCATTCACAATCCTTCTAGTAAAGTTATAAAATATAAGAACACCAATTTCTTTTTTAATAAACTACCCTTCTTCAAGTTGACTAGTAACTTTTCTTCCTTCAATCTCTCCAATATTAGTCGTAAATATTTCAAATTCTCTTCCTTTCTCCTACTAAATATTAAATTATCATCCAAATAAACAATCATAAACTTATAAATAAATTGCTTCAACCCTTCATTCATTAATTGCATAAATATACTAGGTGTATATGTTAGTCTGAATGGCATTACCAACAACCCATAAAATTTGTCCTTTGTCTTGAATATAGTTTTTCACTCATTTCCTTCTCTAATATAGATATAATAATAATCACTCTTAAAATATATTTATGAAATACTTTTCTCCACTCAAGCAATCCATCAAATCATCCATGCATGGCAACAAAAATCTTTACTTTATGGTTATCTTATGGATAGTCCTTATATTTGTGCACATTCACCATTCTCTTGCTTTCTTTGGTGTAAGTATAGTTCGTATTGCACATGGGCTCAAGCTCTCCCTAATCAACCACTTTTCCAATAACTCCTAGGTTTTTTTTTTTAATTTCCTCATTCTCTATTGGTGTTAGTATATATGCTAACTTATTGGGTAAAGTTAATCATAGAATCAAATCGATGTGATGCCTAACTATCCTTATTGGTGGTAATCCATGGTTTCTTGCCATATCAATCCATGGAAGTAGTTGTAGGTAGTGTGAAACCATCCTCAAAATATTGCCATATATCATAGCCATGTGCTATCAAATAGGTTCACATCATTATGCTCAAGAAAGCATAGTTAGTCCCATCAAATAATGAAGCCCTATTTGACAAAAAATCTTATTGGTAAGCCATGTGTGCTCTTGTAATATCTTACTTTAAGTTATTAGTATTTCACGAAGGAGCCTTCTCTAATACCAATTGAATAACACAATATTATACTAAGAAGGGGGTGAGCAGTATAAGATAAAACTTTTCAATCTAAATGATAACAAAAATAATATGAATGCAATAATAAATCAATGCACAATTTCCATACACATAAGAGATAATAATTTTACATGGAAATACCCTCTTGGGAGAAAGCGACAACAAAATATTGCTTATATATTTCTTCAATAAATTTCATGGGCACCAACCCATGGGAGACACCAATCTCCTATACAATTTTGTAGACACAAATCTATAAGAGAAACCAATATCCTATACAAATTTGTGGACACCAATCCACATGAGACATTAATTTCCTTGCTCAAGTTCATGGACACCAATCCCCTATACACGTTCATGGACACCAATCCCCTTGATCAAGTTCATGGGAACTAATCCATAGGAGACACCAATCTCATTGCTCTGGTTTATTCACACCAATTCATAGGAGATACCAATCCTCTTGCTTAAGTTCATGGACACCAATCCACAAGAGACACCAATCTCCTTGTTCAAGTTCATGGGAACCAATCCATAGGAGACATCAATGCCCTTGCTCAAGTTCATGGACACCAATCCATAGGAGACACAAATCCCCTTTCTCACAAATATGGTTCAAAAATCTACTCAGGTCTATCCTCTAATATTTCTCCAAAATCTACTACAAACCCTACTCAAATCTACTCAAAAATCTATTCATAAATACTGCTCAAATATTCTCCAAAATCTGCTCACAAATACTACTCAAGTCTTTTCCAAAATATGCTTCACATACGCTATTCAAATATGCTCCAAAATTTACTCACAAACATTGCTCAAATCTACTCCAAAATTTACTCACAAACATTGCTCAAATTTGCTCCAAAATTTGCTCACTAATAGCATCAAATTCTTCACCTTTTCTTGAGTTTGCTTTCTTCAAAGTTTGTTGAATTGGAAAAGCTAATACCTTGCTTTTCTTCCACTATCATGTGCACCTTTTCTTCTTCTTGAGCTGGATGAATTTTCCTTCCTTTTTAATTGAATGTTTGGTTGAATATGTGCACTTAATATTCTTACTCTCTTCTTTGATGTCTTGTCTTGTTTTAAATTTGTGCCCTCCAAATATGCCTCAATAATGATGATCTTCCTTTTACATGTGATTTTCAAATCCACCTTAATAATGATGATCTTCTTTTTAAATTTATAAAATAAATTTTTTTAACATCAACATAACTCTCAAAATAAAAATTTTTAATAACAACATGACTCCTTATGTCTCCCCTTTTATCACTTGTAAAATAAAACTTTATAATAACATTATGACTCCTTATATCTCCCTTTTATTAAATTTAATTAAAAAATTTACCCTTACCTTGCATAGAAAAACTTAGTAAGCCATGGATGATATTCAACCTTCTAACCTCTAGTAGTGCAACACCCTAACATAGGCTCATGACCAACTAAGCTAACCCAGTTGTTGAAACCAAAGGGGTACAATAAAATATATGGATCCTTCATCGCGCTATCTCAAAAACAAAACCATAGAAAAATAGGCATCAAGGCGATTCGAACTTCGAATATTTTGTATCACAGTGTCATAACATGGGTTAGGAAATTGGTTGCATTAACCCAATGGTTGAGATTAAAGTAGCACAATCAAATATTTAAACCTTCTATACCTTACACTTCAATCGCACAACAAACAACCATCAAGGGGATTTAAAATTCAGACCTTTTACACTACAATACCCTAACATAGGCTAGGCAATCGGTTGGGCTAACCACCCAATTGAGATCAAAGTGGCACAATAAAATACGTAGAACCTCCTTTGGATCGTTGCTATTTCATTGAACTCATGCTTCTCTCTAGGATGTCTTACGTTGTCTTCTAATCACTAATTGTTCTCCTCTCAAAGGATATTCAAATTGCTTGCCATCTCTAAAATGAATTAATGACCTCATATTAATACACTTCCATTTTGTTATTTGCACCCAAGGAGGTCGTCCCATGCATTTAAGCATTTGGATTTAATTTCACTTTTGTATGGTGCACTCAAGGAGGCCGGTCTATGCAAATTATAATTTTTAAAATTTTATATATTTAAATATTTTGATTTAAATATAAACCTTCCACTTTAATATTCAAATATTAAAGAATATAAAATCACCTTTGAAGATATATGCCTTGAGATCAATAACAACATTAAATCACCCTTGAAGATATCTACCTTGACATCAATGACAACTTACTAATTCTAACAAACACCTAAGTTTTAGTTTATCTTGAAATTTAGAAGAATATGCCTTGTAAGAGAATATTCAAATGCAAATGCAAATAAGACAATAATACAACAAACAAGGGACTAGTCCTATATGCATTTTTGATTATTTGCAAGAGTTACAAGGTACTAAATAAGAATTATGAGAAACTAAACTAAAGAAATATATTTTACTTTCAAGCAAGGGCACAAGAGAATTTACAAATAAGTTTATCCTATATGTAAAATTATATGCAATTCTAGTTTGATGATTAGTGAAAAATAACCAAATGAATTCAAAATATGTTCTCTTATTATTTTTACCCTAAATGAAATGATTTTTGTTGTGTATAAATTAACAAACACATCCCAATACTAAATTATGTTATGTCTACTATTAATAAACTAATGCAACATAGATCAAACAATATTCAAAACCTATACTAGAATTAAACATGGAATAAAGGTACCTAGGAGTTTTTAGAAGATAAAATCATAGCTCGAACACCAATATACATTGTGCAAATTCATCACCTACACACCTATAAATTTGTAGAAAGAATTGGAAAAAGAAAAAAATGTGTTATTTTTTAGGGTGATTGCTTGATGTTTGGGAAGGTATGAAATTTCTTGTTTGTAGGTTGATCCACCTATTTATTTTAATATCATAAAAATTTCATGTTTCAAAGAATATAATAATATAAAATAGATAGCTATATAATACATTAAGTAGATCAAATGAGGAGAGGGGGAAGGGGAGGGTCCTGCTCCCTCTCCCTGCTCCCCCTCCTTTATTTCTTTCCCAGTACTTAGCTCATCCCGGGTCATCATGCTCTAAGAATGCTTTGTAGTATATGATCTCCTTAGGAGAGATCCTTCTCCGCTTTCTACTCCTTTCCTAGTAGTTTTAAGGTTTCCCTACTTGAGAACGTGGTCTGGTGCATCCCAAGAGTCTCCTAGGGTTTCTTGCATGTTTTTGGTATCCCTTCCTCGATATCCCTTGGGCTTTCCCCTGGGGTGTTTTGTAGGTTTTTTGCATGGATCTAATTCCCAAGGCTTCTTGTTGAGTGGTATTTTCACACACTCATGAAAATATACTCTCCTTTAGGATTTGGGTTCCAAATCCCCTCTTGCAAAGAAGTTAAATAACCAAATTCTCCAAGGTCTCCATTGTTTTAGCATTTGCAACTGTGTATTAGTAATCTCAGATAAATATAATCAATTTAAATGCTTGGAACACCTTAGTGATTGCAAGTAATCGTAAACAAGGGGCAATGTTGGTTTATTTCACCATGAAATTTTAGTGATTGTTCATTATTTTACTTTTTTAGATTTTGTAATTTTTATGTATTTATTTTAACTAAGTTGAACCTTCTAGAAAAATAAAATAAAATGAAAAGAAATGCAAAAAATAAAAAATTGAACACGTTTAGTCTGATGCTATCCTATTTCGACAAAATCGAATACATGAGAGTTTTGTACATGCAACCTAGCCTATTTAACCTGCAAAACAAACACAATCAAAGTAAACTAGGTGCTAGCTCCTAGGGTTTAAAATAATTTTCAAATTGCAGACATTCACATGAAATAACCCAAAACAATGACAAGAATTTCATTTATAAATCTGAAATCTGAAAGGAGATAAATAGAACAGTTAAAATGAAGCATGCAAAAAATTTCTCATCCTTTCTTGCCCATAAAATGCAAATTTTTGAATAATTTTGCATTAAAAATATGTGTCCTGTTACAATAGCAGAATCTCTGGTTTTTCTCAAAACCAGCAAAAGTGGAAGAAAAGCACTCCACAACAGGCTTAGAATGGCTAATCACCCTCAACTCTGCAACCCGCTCACAGCAGTTTTTGACCTCGTATCAATCTGTGCCTCTGCATTTTATACTTGCTGGCAAACTACTTCTCCTTCCATGATGGTTCGTTTTGTCTTCCAGATTGCTTCGTTTCACCTTCCTCACCTTTCCATTGCTTTTGATTTTATGCTCGAGATCTTCTTTGTGAACTGTAATGCCTCTACAGCCCTTACACATGTATGCCATGTGTTTCGCACTTTTTTGCATGTTTTGTAACGGCCCCATGTAAATCATGACATTTTTATGCATGCAGCTTTGCTCCTTTGCTTTCATCGTGAAAACACGACATGTCGCGATATCGTGAAATTTTCTTTCCAGCAGCCTTGCCAATGCAACCTATCGTGAAATTGTGACATTTTTCTGTTTCGAGCTGTGAGGCTGCTTCCTATCATGAAATCACGACGTTTTTCATCTTCGTACGCCTCGGCTGCTTCCTGTTGTGAAATCACGACACTTTTTCACTTGGAGCTATCTTGCGGCTTTCTGTCATGAAATCATGATGTTTTTCACTTGGTACGCCTTTGGACGCAACCTGTCATGAAATCGCTACGCTTTTCACTTGGTACGACTTTGGCCGCAACCTGTCATGAAATCACGATGTTTTTCATTGGGTATGCCTTTGGCAATAACCTGTCGCAAAATCATGACGTTTCTCTGTTCCATACCACATTGCCAGCTTGGAGCTGCGAAAATGTGACCTATCACGAAATCATGATGTTTTTCTGCTTCGGGCTGTCTTGCTGCATTTGGCCACAAAAATGTGACATGTCGTGAAATCGTGACATATTTTCCTTTCGTACCACTTCGCTGCTTCCTGTCATGAAATCCTGATGCTTTTAGTGCCTTGCCTTGTTTGACTGGTTTGATCGCGATTTCACGACATGTCACGATATTGCGACAATTTTTCATTTCTATCACGACGGAGCAACATGTCGTGATATCACGACACTTTTATTTTTTGGTAGCGACAGAGCGACATCTCGTGATATCGTGACAATTTTTCTTTTTTGACAGCGACGGAGCAACATGTCACGATATCGCGATAATTTTTCTTTTTCGGCAGCGACGGAGCAACATGTCGCGATATCATGACAATTTTTCTTTTTCGACAGTGACAGAGCGACATGTCGCGATATCACGACACTTTTTCTCTTTAGTGAAATTTTTGCTTTTTTCTTGATTTTTTAGCATCTGGGCTACTGTAGTTTTCTTTGAAAGCATGCAAAAAAGGTGGGTCCCCAATTTTGGGGTGTGTTGTGGATCAGCCACAACAAGTGGCGATTCTACTATCAAATGCTCTTGAGCATTTTGGTGAGAACCCAACCTGAAACATACAAGATTAGACACCGACGTCAGCACATAGAAGATAAATAAATACCGATAGATCAGAAATACATGAAACATCAGAATCATTAAGTATCAGCTCGATGTGTGCAATGTGCTTCATTCCCTATCATTTGAACTTGTTCAACATTCCATTGTCAGTTTCACTTATGATTTGTATGCATGGTTATGAATGATTTGTGCAGGGATTTGATGCATGATGAAGATGCTAGAGATGTAACAACCTGCTTTATAAATGCTCAAACCTTCTTATATCATGGACAAACATATTAAAGATGTCAAACCCTCTTAGGAACAAAAATATGTATACTGAAATAATTTACTAGATCCCAAAGTTGGTCATGTGTCACTACCATCTTGAACCCATGTGCAAGTGTGAGTGAAATTAGAACTTTGGGGAATAGGATTCCCAACCTAAGCGAGATGGGAATTTTAACCCTATCCTTACTATTCTAATTTGGATTTCATTACCTCATCTTGAAAAAAATGATTTAACCTGTTATGGATGAAATGGTCAGGCTAGTCTATCCATATGAGCAATCAGTGGTCTTGCTTTTGGGCAAGACATGTTGCCACGCATGAGCATACTTAACCCCATAATCCATGACTTGGCTTCATTCATTCTTTTTCTTTTATTTCTTGGACCTTTGGGATGACTACCCATCCTTGCTAGGGACATGTAGTACGATCCCTCCAATCCAATATTAAGATGAAATGGAAAATATTATCTTTTATCTCTTGGACCTTGGGGATGACTACCCATCCTTTGCAGAGGACACGTAGTACAATCCTTTCAATCCAATATTGAGATGAAATGGAAAAAAATAGTTTTACTTTTATTTCTTGGACCTTTGGGATGACTACCCATCCTTTGTAGAGGACATGTAGTACTATCTTTCCAATCCAAGTTTTACGATGAAGTGGGAAAAAATGGAAGCTTTGGGGAATAAGATTTTCAACCTAAGCGAGATGAGAATTATGTCCTATCCTTACTACTCCATGTAGGTCAAATCAAAGCTTTGGGGAGTTGGATCCTCAACCTAAGTTCGATGAGGATTTAACCCTATCCTTACTACTCTGGTTTTAGGCTTTAAGCTTGACGAAAATGGTAAAAACCACTGTTTTAAGGATTATGTTGCATGATAGGATAGACATGAAATATTCTTTTCATCTCACCTTTTCATCCAAGTATAGTTTTGACCATTTTGCTCAAGATTCTTTTTTATGTGCATGGAATGTGCTTGGTTCAAGATAGCTTGGGCAGCAGTTCCCAACCATAGGATCCTTGTAATATATGTTATGTAATAATCCTAAGAGGATTCAACACCTTCTCAATAATTGCCCATGAAATGAAAATGTAACTCAGATGACATGTATATGCAATGTGGAATATGACATAAGATATGAATGGACTGCTTCTTTTGGAATATATCATCTATTTTACCATAATGTGCAAAACTGACAACTTCGTGCATCACAAGATTCAAACAATATCATTTAAATGTTTGTGTTACTTGTGGAGCTTTCTACAACACAATTCCAATATTTCATATTCTCCTAATTTTAGGCATAAATTAACATCTCAAATTTTCTTCTCTTTTTTTTTTTTTTATATCAAAACAAACTAAAAATGTCAAATAAAACCAACCACACAAATTAAATCCTAATCCAAATAGCAATCCCAAAATGAAACTTGAAAACACAAACCCAAACCAAAACCAACATTTATATACAATATAGTACAAGATGATGCCAAGCTTGGACTATTACTTTCCTGGATCCCAAACATGATTAGAACATTTCAAAAGACATATGTCATAATACACATGCCAAATGTTGTAGGAATCCAACAACAATAAGATCAAGCCAAGCAATGCAACAAATTTCAACTTGTTATGCTCACCATACCAATTTGATTTAGTTCTATTACCAACATCATAGGCGAGATTCAAATTTTCAAATTGATTAGACAACGATTGATTTTCAATTTTATCATGTCTATTCTTTAAAATGCAAGTTTCATCATTCCATTCATGATTTAGAAGTAGGCTTTCCTTTTCAAATGTGAGATATTGCAAACAAGAGCCTATTTCTAAAAGTATTGAATTCAAATTATATTTCAAGATTTTAAAGCAATCAAAATCAATAAAAACTTGACAAACATCGCCAAGATTTGACGTTTCATCATTAATGACATTAGCATCCAAAGGGACATCATGTAACCCATCATTTAAAATTTTTGTGGCTACTACCAAAGGTAAAGATTTCACCTTGTCACCCATACTCAACCCATCATGATTAGAATTTATCACAACTTGATGAGTGTTAGTAGCTTTTTCTTTTTCTTCATCATCCAACACCTGTTCAAAAACACCAAAGTTAGGCACCCAATCAAACATGCGTCCATCCTTTTCAAAACAAGAGCCTAATTCTTCAAAATATGTGTCACATGACACCTTTCCATGATCAATGGCTTGAGTTGCCTCAAAATCCATATTTTCATTAGGATCATCAATAGTATCAAACCCACACCACTTAGGATTTGTAATTTCATCATTTTGAGATGGCATAGACATTGTAGAATCAATAGGTGGATCAAGATTTTTGATTTCTTGCCCCTCAAGGGGAACAAAAACAATTGATTATCCTTGTTCATCCATGGTAGCAGAATCATTATCTTTCTCTAACCTTTGATGAGATTCCAATACTTCTTCCAAAACATTCTTAGATTGTACATGACTTGTAATATTCTCATATGAAAAGGCAATTGTATTATCTTGCATATCAATAGGCACACAAATTTCATTAGCAGTTTTGGAGTGAGCATACTCTTCCCAAGAATCATAATGATCATCTTTCAAAATAAAATTGTGATGCTCAACTATTTCTTCTTCATATTTTAATTCATCAACATGTTTCTCATCAAATTTATCTTCACCTTCCTTAGATGGTTCAATTACTTCCAAAATTGGGTTATTGCTTGTATTCAAATTGATAAGGCTATCATAATCCACATGTGTAACCCATGATTCAATTTTATCACAATTTGGAAGGTGTGGATCCTCTTGGTCATCATTTTCAACAATATCATCCGAAATAGATTCATCCTCATAGAATTCATCTTTTGGTGAATCAAGGGTTTCCAATTTGTCACATGTTTCCATACTAGTTGGATCTAGTACTCCTCCCTTGCCTAAAATCATATTCTTATGAAAATCATTAAAATTGATTTTAGAAATATCCTTTGAATCAAGATGAGTATTTTGAAGTTGATTCATACTTAAAAAATATGGTTGATCTTGCATAGTAGGTTGAGGATTTTGAAATTGATTGAAGCTTGGGAATGATTGTTGATTCTGAAATTGATTCACACTTGAACTTGGTTGAGGTGGATAAATCATTGGGTGGGTAAAGGAGGTATTAAATGATTGAATATTACATGATCCAAAACCCACACCACAATTTTGACAACTCAATTGTTGCTCAATTGCCATTGCTTGAGTATAAGCTTGTGTCAAAGATGTGATTTGAGGAATCCCTCGCAAATATGTGGAAATGAGTGGGTCAAGAGTATTTACATATATTTGGAGAGCCATTTATTCTTGAAGAGCATAAAATGTCACTAATTGAGCATATAATCCAAAGAATCTTTCAGAAAATGACTTCACATTTTCACTTGGTCCTTTTTTAATAGTGAAAAACTGCTCATACATGCGGATTGGGTCAACTTGCTTTTTGTTGAATTGATTAAGAAATACTGCCTCTAGTTGAGCCCAAGAAGTGATAGACCCTAAGGGTAGACTTGTAAACCAATAAAATGCCACTTTGTCCAAGGGGTAAGGTAACATCTTACAAACAACATCATCATGCCAAATTGTTAAGTGATTCACAACAAATTTGAATGCTTGAATGTGTTCTCCTGCAGTATTTGTCCCGTTAGACAAAAATCAAGGAAGACATCTCTCAAAACCAACGGGAAAATAATTTTGAACTCCTGGTATGTTCAATGGGCTACCTGTCATCCACGGTGAAAACATAGCCATTAGTGAATCTTCAATAATATAACTTTAATACCCAAAAATTTCTTTTATTTATTTATTTATTATTATTATTATTATTATTTAACTTAAATTAAATCACATTATTCCTGTATGAACAATCAAAGCGTTAGAACAATGCATAGCAATTCATGTCCTCCTTTTAACAGTACAAAGTTGTAATATTAAAAGAGGTTTAAAGATAATAACCAATAGGGCATGAAAATATTCAAAATTTAAATCCCTATAGCATTTAAATCAATCTGAAATAAACCGGTTCAGGCCCTCCTTCTAGCACCAAAATGTTGAGTGGTATTTTCACACACTCATGAAAATATACTCTCCTTTAGGATTTGGGTTCCAAATCCCCTCTTGCAAAGAAGTTAAACAACCAACTTCTCCAAGGTCTCCGTTGTTTTAGCATTTGCAACTGTGTATTAGTAATCTCAGATAAAGATAATCAATTTAAATGCTTGGAACACCTTAGTGATTGCAAGTAACTGTAAACAAGGGGCAATGTTGGTTTATTTCACCATGAAATTTTAGTGATTGTTCATTATTTTACTTTTTTAGATTTTGTAATTTTTATGTATTTATTTTAACTAAGTTGAACCTTCTGGAAAAATAAAATAAAATGAAAAGAAATGCAGAAAATAAAAAATTGAACACGTTCAGTCTGATGCTATCCTATTCTGACAAAATTGAATACATGAGAGTTTCGTACATGCAACCTAGCCTATTTGACCTGCAAAACAAACACAATCAAAGTAAACTAGGTGCTAAATCCTAGGGTTTAAAATAATTTTCAGATTGTAGACATTCACATGAAATAACCCAAAACAATGGCATGAATTTCATTTATAAATCTGAAATCTAAAGGGAGATAAATAGAACAATTAAAATGAAGCATGCAAAAAATTTCTCATCCGTTCTTGCCCATAAAATGCAAATTTTTGAACAATTCTGCATTAAAAATATGTGTCCTGTTATAATAGCAGAATCTCTGGTTTTTCTCAAAACCAACAAAAGTGGAAGAAAAGCACTCCACAGCAGGCTCAGAACGGCTAATCACCCTCAACTCTGCAACCCGCTTGTAGCGGTTTCCGACCTCGTATCAATCTGTGCCTCTGCATTTTATACTTCCTGGAAAACTACTTCTCCTTCCATGATGGTTCGTTTTGTCTTCTAGATTGCTTCATTTCACCTTCCCCGCATTTCCATTGCTTTTGATTTTGTGCTCGAGGTCTTCTCTGTGAACTGTAATGCCTCTGTAGCCCTTACACATGTATGCCACGTGTTCTGCACTTTTCTACATGTTTCGTAACGGCCCCATGTAAATCATGATGTTTTTATGCATGTAGCTTTGCTCCTTTGCTTTCATCGCAAAAATGCAACATGTTGCAATATCACGACATTTTCTTGCCAGCAGCCTTGCCAATGCAACCTATCACGAAATCATGACATTTTTATATTTCGAGCTGTGAGGCTACTTCCTGTCGTGAAATCGTGACATTTTTCATCTTCGTACGCCTCAGCTGCTTCTTGTCGTGAAATCGTGACGCTTTTTCACTTGGAGCTATCTTGTGGCTTTCTATCATGAAATCACAATGTTTTTCACTTGGTACGCCTTTGGCCACAACCTGTCGCGAAATCACTACACTTTTCACTTGGTATGCCTTTGGCCGCAACTTGTGAAATTGTGATGTCTTTCACTGGGTACGCCTTTGGCCGTAACCTGTCACAAAATCATGACGTTTCTCCATTTCATACCACTTTGCCAGCTTGGAGCCGCGAAAACATGACATGTCACGAAATCACAATGTTTTTCTACTTCAGGTTATCTTGCTACATTTGGCCACGAAAATGCGACATGTCACGAAATCACGACATATTTTCCTTCCATACCACTTCGTTGCTTCCTATCACGAAATTGCGACACTTTTAGTGCCTTGCCTTGTTTGACTGGTTTGACCGCAATTTCATGACATGTCGTGATATCGCGACAATTTTTCATTTCTGCTACGATGGAGCAACATGTCGCGATATCGCGACACTTTTCTTTTTCGACAGCGACGAAGCGAAATGTCGTGATATCATGACAATTTTTCTTTTTCGGCAGTGACGGAGCGACATGTCACGATATCATGAAATTTTTTCTTTTTCGGTAGAAACGGAGTGACATGTCACGATATCGCGATAATTTTTCTTTTTCGGCAGCGACAGAGCGACATGTCGCGATATAGCGACACTTTTTCTCCTTAGTGAAATTTTTGCTTTTTTTCTTGATTTTTTAGCATCTGGGCTACTGCAGTTTTCTTTGAAAGCATGCAAAAAGGTGGGTCCCCAATTTTGGGGTGTGTTGTGGATCAGCCACAACACTTCCTCGGTCGATGGTGGTGGCAGGTTGGGATTTTGACTGCTTCCTAGTGCATCTTGTGAGGTCCTCTCTGCTTTGGGGTTGGTCTGGGGGGCCAGTTTCATCTTCTGTCAGTGACTCCACTTTGTGATACTTGTTGTTTTTGCTAGTCCCATCCCGTTGCGTATGGCTCTTTTTGTTTTTCTATTTGGAGGCTTCTTCTTGCTTAATCTATGATTTTGTGGACACCCAAGGCATTGGTTAGACTTCAGGGTGGGTCTCTTCCTCTACCTGGGTTATTCCCAACCCTAGTCCTAGTTCCCTGAAGCTTTCCATGAGCAAGGATGGGGGGTTATTGGTCCCTTATTTTGGGGTTCCTAGGGTTTCTAATGCATTTTAGGATCTTGAGGGGGACCCATGATTAGTGCATGCAGACCTTGGTTCCCCCATGTTAGGATTTTGAGGATTCCATCTTTGTGCTTATTGCTGCTTCTCACCTAGGATCCTCAGGTTGTTTTTTTTAGTTCCTATTTAGGGGCTTTTGGTCCCAGTTCTCTATATCTATTCATGAGAAATTATGGTGGGGGATTCCTTTTGTATTCTCTGGTTTGGGTGGAGATCAGTGTGTTTGCAGTTATGGTCCCTCCTTCCTCCTTCATTTTTGGCTTTTGGGATCCTATCTTTGCACCTGTTGCTATTTTCCCTTGATCCTTTCGACTTCCTAATTTTCTCCTTGTTGTGCACAGGGATATCTTGGCATGTAGATATCCCTAGTAGTGTTGTTCCACTTTTTAGGCTCATGCAGAGGCTTCTCGCTTTCTTTCTTTGAGGACCTTGATGCCATTTCCAAGGTTGTCCCGCTACTGATCCCTAGTCTGTATCCTGGTGTTGCTTTCTACTCCACTACACCTTGGGTTACATCCCAAGCTATCCTTAGGCAAGGATCTTCTCCAGTTTTCTAAAATTTCCATACTTTTGGTTTTTGGGCAAGATTTCTAATTGTAGGATATTCTTAGCCTTCCTGCTCTTATTACGTAGGTCTGGAAAGGTGCACTGTATCCACCCTTGAGAGGATCCTAGACTGTTGTATCCACCTTTGGGTGGATCCTATACTATTCTATCCACCCCTAGGATGATCCCAGACTACCAACAATTGGAGGATGATTTTTTTGCGAAGTGGGCCTCACTAGTTGGTATTAGAATCTGGTATTTATATTGGATCAAGGGTTGTTTTTGGCCCTTTCCATTTTAGTTTTTGTTTATTTTCATGTACTAAGGAATTGATTTAAATATCGGTGCTTCAAACCTTTTTGATATAAGGTTTTGGGATCCTCTTAAAAAACCCAATTTGTATATAAAATTCTAGTTACTTATTAAAAAAAGTAGATTAAATGGGATGTAAATATCAGAGGTTGTTCCTAGGCTTGGTTGTTGATTTCCTTAATGATGGAAATTATTGAAACATTGAGTAGGATGAATTCAAAAATGTATCCTCTCTTATGCCATCAAAACCTTCAAAGCTAAATTTTTATGTGTTGTTGAACCCTTAAATTATCTATGATGTGATTTTGAGTCAATCATTCATGTGCTAGAGGAATGGTGTGTATGCACATAGGACATGAAGTGTCATTATAATTATCAAATTTTAGTTCTTGAGGATAGCTAAGATTTCTTCTCTTACCTCTATTTCATTGAATAGTGCCAAACATTGCAAGAAGATGATAGTATAGATATAAAAAATCTTTCTAATGATGATCAAATTACAAATTAGGAGGAAGAATCTTACCACATAAATAATAGGGGTTGTAGAGTAGAAATAGACAAACCTAATTATAGTAAAATATATTGATTTGTTTAAGTTACCAACTAGGATTTTACTCCATTGTGAGGTAAGGCATTCCATTGATGTATTACCTAGTTCTCCTTTACATAATGCCTTGTAAGATAATATTCAAATGTAAATGCAAATAAGACAATAATACAATAAACAAGGGCCTAGTCCTATATGAATTTTTTATTCTTTGGAAGAGCTACAAGGGCCTACATAGGAATTAAGAGAAATTAAAGTAAAGAAATATATTTTACTTTCAAGCAAGGGCACAAGAGAATGCACAAACAAGTTTATCCTATATGTAAAATCATATCCAATTCTAGTTTGATACTTAGTGAAAAAATAACAAAATGAATTCAAAATATGTTCTCTTATTATTTTTACCCTAAAACAAAAAGTTTTTTGGAGTGTATAAATTAACAAGCACATTCCAATACTAAATTAGGTTATTTCTACTATTAATAAACTAATGCAACATAGATCAAACAATATTCAAAGCCTATACTAGAATGAAACATGGAATAAAGGTACCTAGGAGTTTTTAGAAGATAAAATAATATCTCGAACACCAATCTACATTATGCAACTTCATCGCCTACACACCTACAAATTTGTATAAAGAATTGGAAAATGAAAAAAAAAAGATGTATTAATTTTTAGGGTGACTTCTTGATGTTTGGAAAGGCATGGAATTTCTTGTTTTTAGTTTTATCCCCCTATTTATTTTAATATGATAAAATTTTCACATTTCAAAGAAGATAATAACATAAAATAGATAACTATCTAATACATTAATTAGATCAAATGATATGTAAATATCATAGGTTTTTCCTAGGCTTGGTTGTTGATTTCCTTAATTATGGAAATGGTTGAAACATTGATTAGGATGAATTCAATAATGTATCCTATATTATGCCATGAAAACCTTCAAAGCTAAATTTTTAAGTGTTGTTGAACCCTTAAATTATCTATGATGTGAATTTGAGGTAATCATTCATGTGGGAGAGGAATGGTGTGTATGCACATAGGACATGAAATGTCATCATAATTATCAAATGTTAGTGCTTGAGGATACCTAAGATATATTCTCCTACCTCTATTTCCTTGAATAGTGCCAAAAATTACAAGAATATGATAGTATATATAAGAAATATCTTTCTAATGATGATCAAATTACAAATTAGGAGGAAGAATATTACCACATAAATAATAGGGGTTGTAGAGTAGAAATAGACAATCCTATTTGTAGTAAAATATGTTGATTTGTTTAAGTTACCAACTAGGATTTTACTCCATTGTGAGGTAAGGCATTCCATTGATTTATTACCTAGTTCTCCTTTACATAATGCACTTATTTATCATAAAAATTTTCTTGAAATTAATTAAATCAAAAGATATATTTAATAATTCATACAAAAGGATCACATCAAATAAGTGCTTCAAATATGGTAGTCCAATAATTCTTTCTCAAGTGAATTATGGAATATGAATACTTTATATCAGTTACAAAGCTTTGAATATAATCACTTTGAATAACTAGTATCTACTACATCATAGATGACTTGTAGACTAGCTACATGGTATAATACTCTTCACCGAAATTGATCTCAAATTTGGTTATAATTACATATCCATAAAGCTTGTTTATGTATGGGTAACTACATTCATGAGGATGGTGGATGACATTCTATATCATTATACCATATCATTTATATTATTCTAATTACATGATATTTTCATATATACTAAAACATGGAAAGACCATGCATACCACATTCAATGAATACTTAAGAATTTGAATACATAAGTTATATGCTAATATGAAGGAAATGCTCATTTGGAATGACAAATATTTAGTACCTAGGGTAACTTGTTAGCAAAATTGTCCATATTGATCTTGAAAAGGTTTCAGTAATTAGATATTGCTCTACCTCATATCCTTTGATAAATATTTTTAGCTTTTTGGACCTTGCAAATTTATATAGACCTTGATAAAGCTTTGCAACTTTTTGGACCTTACAAGTGGTTGTCCATGTAATGGGTTTATCACATATTTATTGGACACTACAATAAATGAGAAAAGGAGGTGTCAAACCCAAGTTTCATTGGTAAGATACACAATAAATACCATGATGTGGGAATGAAGAATGAAGCTAGAGATTGCATTATGTATAGTGCTTAGATAGTGCAAAATAAAATCAAAGGGGTTATAGGGGTTACAACCAATTTTAACAAACTGCCATGCAAGAACAACCATTTGTAACAAACATGGTATGAAAACAAACAACTTGGAAGAGATAAAAATAGTCTCAACAACATCTACAATGCACCCTAACAAACTAAGAAGTCATAACCAAACATGAGGAAAAAATACTTCATGTGAATACAATGCAAATAATGATTTCAGCTTATAAATAATCCTAATTTAAAATGGTATCCTCCTAATTCCTCCCCACAATAGAAGCATTGGATGCCAATGCTCTCAAAAAATATGGGAAGTCATGAGTCATATGGTGGCGAGATATCTAGCAATCCTATTGTGGAAGCTGACCATGATGGGTGAAAAGGTATGATATGGAAGAACCTTGTCTAGTGTGATGACTCTTCATATCGAATACTCTTTATGCATAAAGCAAAAGCTAAAATTTGGGTATGATATTTTGGGTGGTTGTTGATAGGCTATAGCTCCAAAGTAAAAGCTTGATATGGCTTAAGAAGGTCAACATTAACAACATAACGTATGCCAAGATGTGTTGTAAGGTCCAAGTAAAAGGTATTGTCAGAGATCAACTAAATTATGGTATATGGCTCATAGTGAAGAGGCTTGATATTGTTATGTGCTTTCTTTAAAATTTGTTGTTTATCCAAATAAATCTATACTCTATCTCCAATCAAAAATTGATAAGGAAAGCAATATATCTATTTCTCGCTTCTAATATATCTATGTTACCTTGGTCTAAAGGCTCTACAAATATTAAATTAAATAAGTTGCCTTATCTTGTTACTTATCTATGTGTATAGTGGCTAGATATGAGAAGGCTAAAGGTAAATCTTAAGGAGCCAATGGTTGAAACTAAATATAAACCTCAAAGGGTGAATGTATTTTAAAAATATGGATTACTCAATTGTAGGTATGCTCAATGTTTGTGATGCTCAAATCATACTTTATGAGAGAAGACTGGTGATATATCCTCAAGCTTTGCACAATTGTGTGAATGACCACTTCATTATACCCATATGACTATGGATGGAAATTTGTGGAGAAGTTAAGAGAAAATTCTAAAATATTCCAAAATGATATCCAAAATTATCCCACAAACCATGTATCTTTGTCAAAAATAATGCTAATTTGGAGACCGAAGAAGTGCTATACTAACTCCAAGAAACATGTTTCTAAGTATAGTGTAGTGCTAGTATTTTTGCAAGGAATTAACTTTTCTATTTTTCTAAACTGGTAAAAAATCACAAATACATAGTCATGCAACTTTACTGTCATTTTGAAACCACTCACCAAGTCCATTAAGATGTTTTACCAAGGAAGATAAGGAATGGGTAAAGGGATACCTAGGCCTGATTCCCTATTTGTTGATTTGGAATGACAAAATACAACACAATATATCATAAACTACAACACATCCCTCTACATGTGACAGCAATAGAAAAACTCCTGTAAATGGTGAATTAGTTTTTGTTTCCCAAAATATCCTCCATAAATTTTTGAGAAGGCTTCTTTGAGGAGAGAAATCTTATTCTCTTATTGAACACAAAGCTTATCCAACTTATACAAACATATATCCTTCATGTGAAAATACTAAAAATGAATTAGGTTTGAGGAGGGGGGGTATATAAGATGATAACAAACTTGGTCAAAGTTAGTATCAATAGAATATAGTGTAGGCCAATTCTAGAATCCAACATGTGAGGTGGTCACAATTATCAAGACTCGAGCTAGTGGTGGATGATTCAAACAATCTACCACTATGATGCTTGTTCCCTTATTATATTTGATCATCAAAACAAATTACTACAAGTATGTTTCTCATTTCAAATGCTTAGCTTCCTCAATATTATTTTGGGATTGGAGAAACTTAAGAGGCATATGATATATGTGGATAATTGTTTCCTTACCCAAAAGGTAATACCTCTAATACTAGGGATGTTTCTCACCAACAATTCATCGATGATACCATTCAAGGCTAATATCAATAATTAAGGCAACATCTCTCACTAGGGCTATTTATCACCAACAATTCATCGATCATACCCTTATATTGAATAAGGCATTAGTGGTTGAATTCAAAATAATCAAATACATCCAACAACTCTACAAGGATGTCCTTGGTTAGAAAGTTAATTTCAGTAAAAGCAAGTTATATTTCTTGAACACATCCATTCAGAGGCAAGGAAGGATTGCACAAATTTTAGGGTGTGATATAGAAAACCTCCAAAATTTGTATCTTGACCTCCCTCTTTTCATTGGTTCTCCGAGAGAGTCAATGTGGGACAGAGTTATTGAAAGAATTCAAAAAAAACTTGTTGGATGGAAAGGTCATATTCTATCTCAAGCAGGAAAGCTGACCCTCACTAAGGCCTCTCTTTAGAGCATTTCAGTATATTTCCTCTCCTTTTTCAAAGCCCCTATGAAGGTTTTCAATAAAATTGAGAAAATCCAAAAAGAATTTTTATGGACTGGATCAGAGGAGAAAAAAAGGATACACCTTATAGGATGGACCAAAGTGTATAGACCCAGGGAAAATGGGGGCTTAGGTCTGAGGATAATTTCTCATATAAATTTAGCTTTACTAGGTAAGAATGCATGGCGTCTCATTTCTAGTGAATAAAATGAATGGACAGCTATCATCAAATGAAAGTATCTTCAAAATATGGAATTTCTAAGTGACTCAGTTCCAATCAAAGGTTCTGCTTTTTGGTAATTGTAAGGAAATCATAAAAAAAGTTTTAAGATGGGTTTTAGGCAATGGTGAGAGGATAAATTTCTGGAATGATAGGTGGGCTAAGGACGAACCACTTATGCAATATCCTAACTTAGCCCAAGTAAGAGATATCAGATAAGAACTCATTGGTAGAAAAGTATCCGATTATATGGTTGAGGACAAAGGTAGAATGAAGTGGAAAAAAATAAGAATTCAGGGATTTCAAGTGGAATCAAATGATCTTTGTAACATTCTCGGGAAACATTTTATCCCCATGAGACCCAAGGAATATCAAGTGATCTAGGCTCCTACGGAAAATGGTCAGTTCATTGTTAAACCAGCTTACAAGATTATGCTTGATGACGAGGATTTTGTCCTCCAAAAGGAGTTAGTTTGGATAAAAAAATTAATTCTAAAAATTGTAGCATTTTCATGGTTGGTTATCCAAGGAAGAATTCTAACCATTGATAATATGATGTGTAAAGGTATTTGTATCACTAATCATTGTTATCTGTGCAGGGCTAATTGGGAGACCATTTATCACATTTTCCTTGAGTGTCATTTTTCCTTGACTGTCCTAAGTGGGGTTTTTCAGGCCTTTAATATTTCATGGGTAAAACTAGCCATTGTACTTGATTTGTTCATCCAGTGGTCTTACCCTTATTCAAGCCAAAGACTTAGATACATGTGGAAAATATGTCTCAACCACTTTCTTTGGTAGGTGTGGTTAGAAAGGAACCATAGAGTCTTTAATGAGTCTATCCATGACCATCAAATTATCATTGCCAAGATCCTATCCTTTGCCAATGAGAATGTGGATCTTATCCCTTTTGATAGTTGTAAACCTCATATGCAGGAGACCATGATTGCTTAATCTTTAAGCTTAACCTTTTTACATGAGTCTGTGCCTAGGGTAGTCAACCCCAGAACCAATTTTAAGTGGTATCCACCTCCTACGAGTTGTTTTAAGCTTAATTTTGATGTAGCAGCTAAGGAAAATCTTGGTAGAGTAGGTGCTCATGGCATTGTGTGAGATCATAATGGGAATATGATGCTTGCATTTTCTGAGTATTTGGGAACAAGGATGAACAATGAAGCTGAAGCTAGAGCTATGTGGAGAGGCCTTCAAATGACTCAATAATTAGAAGGCAATTTGATCGTAGAATGAGACTCTATGCATGTTATAAATCTCCTCAATAATTGGAAAACACCTCCTTGGAGGATTAAAAAAATTGTTGAAGAGGCTAGGATCCTTTTCTAGGGAAGATAGGACCCAACATGTCTTTCGAGAAGCTAAAAAAATTGCTGATAAGCTAACCAAATTTGGGTGTCGATAGTGACAGACTTTTCAAATGGTAAAAAGGTGTCCTGAGTGAAGTAGAGGAGCTTATTCAACAAAAATTCCAAGAATGATAGTGGAATTTACGAACAGGGAAGGCACTGTAAGTTTGAAGGCTAGGAGTATTCCCATATATTTTTTGAATTGGACTCAAAATAAAAATTATCTGAGTTATCAGTCTTCATGGATGTTGCCTGGAAATACCACAAAGACTAATGGGGACAATCACATGTCGGATAACATGACTCCTAGTCATCTTAGTAATTTGAGGTTAGTTGATAATCACAGGGAAGGAAAAAACAACAATATAAGACTTCGAACCAAAGCCACGTGGACCACCAAATAGCCATCACCATAAATCTAGATAGCGGTTTCACTTATCCAAGGCTGATTGGCCAAGATAGTATGTGGTACCAAAGCATGTCATATAAAGAAGAAAGCAATTACCAAAGAATTATTAAGAGTAGCTGTCAATACAGAGCTTGTGGGAGTTTTTTCAGTACTCTACTATGTGTTTCTATAGATTTTTGTTTCTCCATTGTATCAAGGAAGGGATCAGTGTCTGTTTCTTTTTTGTAATTATGATGCATGTGTGTTTTCTCGGGGTATACCCAAAATGTTGTATGGGAAGTTTCTTTTTGATAACATGCTATGTGCCTTACCGGATGTAATGGCTTTGGCGGTATGTATATTTTACATATATAGGATCCTTAGTAAGGATATGTTCATCAATAGGCCTGGGCTAAATTTTGAAAAAGGTTTTGGGTCAACCTGTAAAACCCAGTATTAATGCTATAGTATCTTATCTACCAAAAAAAATACCTCTAATACTAGATTACATGTACCAAATTATACAACTCTTTCTCACATGTAGAGGAGTACCTCTCACCAAATGAAAAAATCTCAAAATGATACGCCACAGGATGACCATTTTTCTTCAAAACCATTCCAAGTGTAAACTATGAGGTTGAGAAATTTCTAGAAGGAAAAGTATGGGGGTAGTGTATAGCTTATATTTTAATGAATCAAATATGTGAACATGGTCCTTTGTCCAATGAAACTCTACTTTGAATTTAGTGAGAAGATACAATGGCGGTACAATGGTGGAGTAGCCAAGAATGAACTTATGATAAAAATTCACATGTCCAAGGAAGATCCTAAGTTCAGTGACTGAGGAAGAAGTTGGTCAATATTTTAAGGACTTCTACATTAGTAGCATCTAGATGAATACCTTGCTTATTTATAATAAATCCAAGATATAAGATGGATGTTTGAAAAAATGAACATTTTGAATGGTTGGCATAAAGTTGGTTCTTTTGAAGGGTGTGGATAACCTGATCTAGGTGGTATAGATTTACCTTCCAAGTAGATGAATGCACAATTATGTCATCCAAATAGATGATAATGAACTTGCACAAGTTATCCTTGAACACTTCGTTCATTAACCTCATGAAGATTATGGAAGCATTCATGAGACCAAAGGGTATGACCAACCATTCAAAAAGTCTAAACTTAGTCTTGAATGCTATTTTCCAAGTATCTTCTACTTGAATCGAAACCTGATGGTATCCACTATCAAGCTCAATTTTGAGAAAAAAATTACTTCCTATAATTAAATCAATAAGTCATCACTTCTTGGAAGAGGGTATCTATTTTTATGGTTATCGTGTTAAAAGCATGGAAATCAATACATAGTCTCAAAGAAAAACATTTCTTAAGTATAAAAATGATGGGAGATGCACAAGGAAAAGTTGTTTTGATGAATCCTTTTGGAAAGAAATCATGAATTTGTATCTTGATCTCATTTGTCTCTAGGGTTGAATTTCTTTACATAGGTATATTAGGGAGAGATGCATCTAGAATTATATCTATATTGTGATTAATATCACTCTATAGAGGTAGAGTGGTGGGATTCTTAAACACATGCTCATATGATTGTAGAATTTTTGAAGTGAAGCTTGCTTTTTGTGATTCTTAGGTGGTGCATGATCTTTGAAATTTGTGGGTCTTATGAATATGAGAGCCAATTCTTGTGTATGATTAACCACCTTTTGTGCTTGTCTTCAACTCAAAACCAAATTTATGGTTGGTTTAATGCATTCCACCAAGTATTTTGTATTGTTCAATTGCAAGGTGTATGTGTTTTCATAGGTATTATATGTATATTTATATCATATTTATAGGTTTACCAAGAAACAAACCATGACAATCCATATTAGTTACAACACATGTAACCTTATCCATAAATATACTACCAAAAGGAAAGGAAACAATGCATGTGTGTGTGATGTTAGAAGTTGACCTATTGTCCTTTCACTTAAGTGCATATGGATGAGGATGCAGTATCAAAGGAAGTTTCAATTTTTTGACAATATACCTTGAAATTAGATTTTTTCATGAGTCATTATCAATCAAATTATCTCCAAAAAACTCATGTATTAGGGAATCTCAAGGGAAGAATAAATTTTCATAGCCATGTTTTGAATATATATGAGACATAAGGGTGACTTGTTTTATCTGCCCTTCAATTCAAAATATGTACCTTATTTCCCAATAGTCACAATGGGCCATCCTTTTGGTCCTGATTTTTAGACTTTACAATTAGGGATTTCATATTTGTATTCTTAAATTTATAGCATTTCATATTGTTATGCCCAATTTTCTTACAAAAATTACAATACAAAGATGAATAATTTTTAGAATAAGAATATAAATAAGGAGAAGATAATTTTTCCACCTTCTAGTAGCGTTTATGTTGGCCCATCCCATTGGAAGTTCTTTCCTATGAAGAAGATCAAGGTTTAGAATGTGCACCAAATTTCTCCTCTTCTAAAATTGCATGATTTAAATGCCACACAAAAGTAGCCAAGGAAGTGAATTTCAACTCCTTAAATACCTATTATTATAAACCACTAGAAAATCTAGTGATTAGTGCTTCATTTGGATAAAAAATCCCAAGAAGAATCCTTAACCTATTAAACTAAAATATATAATCTAGAATAGACATGTTGTGTGTTTGTCTCAATCTATACCATTTTATTTGGAGATCATTTTTCTAGTTAGGTGGATAGAAGGTATTATTCAAGGATTCAATGAGGTCACTCCATTTCTTGATTGGATTTTGTCTTTGTTTCATCTCCAGGATCAATATTTATTTGCCAAACCCATGAGCTTAAATTTAGCGAAGGGATTGTGATCATCAGTAGGAGTTTTTGAGTAAGAGAACCAAGTATCCATTTCTAAGATCCAACTAGATAGGACATCGGGATTGCTAGATCAATCATAAGATATTACTTCACATCAAAATTCATTGTTATATAATTTTACATCACAAAGAGCAATTTAAACTGTAATATATTGTACTTTATTCATAAAATATCCAACTACATGAGCTATATTTACCATTTATTTTGCTATGTCAAAAGCCATTTTGAATCTAGTGTAATCCAGGCTAAGGGTAGTCAAAGTGATTGCAAAATTATTTCTAGTTATGTATTAGGAATAATTTGAAGGGTACCTAAATGCAAAAATTACCTATAACTAGGATATACATAATTATCTTCAAAAATTTACAATAGGGATAAATTTTAGCACTTTTCTAATTCAATTTTCATAACAATTTTGGACAAATTACAAAGATTTTTACCTTTCAAATTTAATATTTGAATGAAAAGGTAAAAAAATAGCACTATTTTTACAATTTCACCCCTTAAAATGGAAAAAAGAAAGTTTTATCTCCTTGAAATGGTAAAAGAAAATTTCACCTTCCTTCGTAATAAAATTCAAACACCAATGGCCAATTTTGGTGGTAAAATAATCTCTAATGACAAAACAAATTGAATTTTCTATGATCAATAGTCAACAACAATGGTCACGGAAAAACATTCAACAACCCAGATAGTCAAAATTAAAAGAGCCTACCACAGTCTAATGATCAACAATTCCCAAGGCTACCACATCTTTGGTAGTGTGTGCACCTCCAAATAACACCCCTAGGTGGCCCAATTTAGGAGGCTCCCTGACCACCACTAGTAGTTAATTCAAATAGAGAGTCTTCTCCCTTTTAATTTTATCAAAGTGCATTTCGATAAACAATGTGGGATAAAATAAAGTTTAAAAAATGACAAGTGCCTATGATAGAGCCATCCATACATTTAAATGGAAACTCATGTCTTAATTTGGAGTTTCTAGTTGTGCTTTTTTGCACTTTGTGAGAGAAGAGTGGTGATAGATCCTCAAGATTTGCACAAGTGTGTAATTGACCACTTCATTCTATCCATCTGACTATGGATGAAATGTTGTGGAGAAGTTAAGATAGATTTTCAAAATATCCCATAATAATCTCCAAAAATATCCCACAAACCATGGATCTTTGCCAAAAATAATACTAATTTGGAGATAGAAGGAGCACTATACTATCTCAAAGACAAATTCCGCTATGTCCGGTGCAGTGTTAATATTTTTGTCAGGAATGAACTTAGTAATTTTTCTAGATTGGTCCACAATCACAAATGCATAGACATGCTATAGAACTATCATGAGGAAACCACACACCATATCCATTGGCATATTTTACCAAGTATGATAAGGAATGGACAAAGGAGCACATAGACCCAATTTCCTATTTTCTTATTTTAAGTGATAACAAATGATACACTATCTCAAAAACTAAAACACATCCCTCTACATGTGAGGCCAATATAAAAAATCTTGTAGATGGTAAAGTAATTTTTATTTCTCATAATATTCTCCATAAAGTTTTGAGTGAGATTATTTGAGTAGAGAAACCCTATTCTCTTATGGAACACAACGCTTATCCAAATTATAAAAAATATATCCTTCATGAGGGGTGTAAAATAAAATTTACCAAAGTTAATATCAAGAGCATATAGTGTATGCCATGTCTAGAATCCAACATGTGAGGTGGTTACAATTGCCAACACTTAAGCTATTAGTGGTCGACTCAAAAAATCTACACTGTGTTGCTTGCTCCTTTTTATGTTTGATCACCAAATAAAATTTCTATAAGTATTTGGTCCATTTCAAATGCTTAGCTTTCTCAATCTTGTTTTGGTATTGGAAAACATAAGAAGCTTATTATCTATGTGGACAATTATTTCCTTACCCAAAATGTAATACCTCTAATTCCTGATTACTTGCACCAAAGTATACAACTCTTTATCACAAGTTGTAGTTTCTCTAAGAAAATGAAAATAACTCAAAATTATATGGTACAAGACAAGGTTTGAGAGAGGTCTATAAGGACAAGGACAAGTGCAACACATAGTTTTTTGTTTCAATTAATCAAATACATGAGCATGGACCA
Source organism: Wollemia nobilis (assembly GCA_028583015.1). NCBI lineage: Eukaryota > Viridiplantae > Streptophyta > Pinopsida > Araucariales > Araucariaceae > Wollemia > Wollemia nobilis. The sequence continues at coordinate 258,453 of JAQPPZ010002643.1, forward strand.
TTTTCTAACAACACTCTACCTTGGCTTTAGTGAGGTGATGCAATGGTGTTGCTATGGTAGAGTAGCCAAGGATAAACTGATGATATAAATTCACAATTTCAAGGAAGCTCTTAAGTTTAGTGACAGAGGAAGGAGTTGGCCAATGTTGAAGGAGTTCTACCTTAGTATATTCTAGATGAATACCTTGTTAACTTATAATAAAGCCAAGATAGTATATGGATGTTTGAGAAAATAAACATGTTGAATGGTTGGCATAAATTTGGTTCTTCTGAAGGGTGTGGAGAACCTAATCTAGGTGTTCTAGATGTACCTTCCAAGTAGATGAATACGCAAGTGTGTCATTCAAGTAGATGATAACAAACTTGTCCAAGTTATCCTTGAAAACTTTATTTATTAACCTCATGATGGTTGTAGGAGCGTTCAAGACCAAAGGGTATGACCAACCATTAAAAAAGATCAAAATTAACCTTGAATGCTATTTTCCAAGTATCTTCTACTCGAACCAAAACTTTATGGTATCAACTCTTGAGGTTAATTTTGATAAAACTATTGCTCCCTATAATTAATCCAACAAGGCATCAATCCTTGGAAGAGGGTATCTATTTTTTGTGGTGATATTGTTCAAAGCATAGAAATCAATACATAGTGTCGAAGAACCATATTAATAACCATCTTTCATGAGAAACAGAAGGATGGGATATGCACAAGGAGAAGTTATTATTTTGATGAATCATTTTGCCAACAAATCATAAATATACATATCTCTTTAGGGTTTAATATTTATACATAGGTGTATTAGGGAGAGAGGCACCTAGAAATATATCTATACTATGATTAATATCACTCTCTAGAGATAGAGTGGTGGGTTTATTAAACACATGCTTGTATGATTGTATCATTTTTGAAGTGAAGCTTACTTGTTGTGATTCTTAGGTGGTGCTTTGCATTTTATATTTGTGGGCCTTATGAATATGAGAGCCAATTATTATTCATGACTAACCACCTTATGTTCTTGTCTGTAACTCAAGACCAAATTCATAGTTGGTTTAGTACATTCTACCAAGTATTTTATATTATGCATTTTAATATATATTTTTATAGGAATTATATGTAGCTTTTCTATCATATTTATAGGGATTCCAAGGAAATAAACCATAATAATCCATATTAGTTACAAGACATGTCACCTTATCCATAAATTTACTACCAAAAGAAAATAATGTGGTGCATGTGTGTGTGATGTTGGAAGATGACCCATTATCCTTTCACCCAAGTGCATATGTTTGAGGATGTGGTCTCAAAATAAGTTTCAACTTTTTGACAACAAACCTTACAATTAGATTTTTTTGTGAGACATTATTGATTATACAATCAACAAAAAGGTCATGTGCTAGGTGATATCAAGGGACAAATAAATTTTAATATCCATGTTTTGAGAAAATATGAGATATGAGGGTGACTTTGTTTAGTCTACCCTTCAATTCTATATATGCTCCTTCTTTCCCAATAGTCACAATCGATCATATTTTTTGTCCTCATTTGTAAAATTTACAATTATGAATTTCTTCTTTGTATTCTTAAATTTATAGTATTTCATCTTGTTATGCACAGGTTTCTTACAAAATTAAAATATAAAGATGAAGAAGAATTTTTAAAAGAATAAGATAAAGAATGGGAATTGGATCAGGAGGGAGGATTAGAAAAAGATAAATAAGGGAGAGATAATTTCTCCACCTTCTAGTAGTGTTGATACTAACCCATCACCTTGGAAGTGATTTCCTATGAAGAAGATCAAGGTTTGGAATGTGCACCAACCTTCTCCTCTACTAAAAGTGCATGATTAAATGCACATCCAAAGTAGCCAAGGGAGTGAATTTCAACTTTCTAAATACCTATTCTTATAAACCACTAGAAATATGGTGATTAGTTCTTCTATTAGATTAGAAACCCCAAGAAGAATCCTTAACCTGTTAAACTAAAATATATAATATAGGATAGACATGTTGTGATTTTATCTCAATATATACCATTTTATTTTGAGATCATTTTTCTAGTTAGGTGGATAGAAGGTATTCTTAAATGATTCAATGAGTTCACTCTATTTCTTGATTGGATTTTGTCTTTTTTTTCTCTCCATGATCAATATTTTTGCCAAACCCATGAGCTTAAATTTAGCAAAGGGATCATGATCATCAGTAGAAGTATTTGAATAAGAGAACCAAATCTCCATATCTAAGATCCAACTAAACAGGATATCAAGTTTACTAGACCTATCATAAGGTATTAGTTCACATTATACCTTATTCCAAAATTCATTGTTATATATTTTTACATCACCAACAACAATTTGCATTGTAATATCCTATAATTTCTTCATAATATCTCCAACCACATGATATAGATTTATAATTTGTTCTGCTAGGTCAAAATTCATTTGGAATCTAGTGTAAGATAGGCTAAGGGTAGTTAAAGTGGTTGTAAATTAATTTCCAAACATATAGATTTATCATTTGTTCTGCTAGGTCAAAAGTCATTTGGAATATAGTGTAAGATAGGCTAAGGGTAGTTAAAGTGGTTGTAAATTAATTTCCAGACATGTAATAGGAAAAATTTGAAGGGTTCCTAAATGTAACAATTACCTAGAACTAGGAGATACAAAATTATCTTCAAAAAATTACAATAGGGGTAATTTTTAGTGAATTTTCAAAGTAATTTTAATAACAATTGTCTTTTACCTTTCAAATATGAAATTTGAATGAAAAGGTTTTAAAAAAATAGCACTATGTTTACAATTTCATCTCTTAATATGGCAAAAATAAAGTTTTGTCTTCTTGAAATGGTAAAAGAAAACTTCACCTTTCATGGTAGCAAAAACAGAATTAAGTTTTCAATTTGAATTGAATCACTCGTGATTAATTTTGTCTTCCATGATTTTTCTAGTTCAAAAATTTCTAATGATGTTTACCTAAAAACACTAACTTGAAAAATATTGTATCCAGGATATATGAAAGGTAAATTATAAGTTTTTTCAACTTTTGTAATACTCCATAATTTGGATGACTAAAAACATTTTTATTTAAAAAGCATGTATATAAGATAATGAATGTGAGAGAAACTAGAAAATAACTTTATAAAGCTTAGCCTTCTTATTTAGTGATCTTCATGCAACAATTTTATGGTTGTCATTAAAATATTTAAACACACATGTATCTATTCAAAGCTATACTTCCTTTCATGTTTGTGCTTTCTAGAATGTAGAAATTAATTTGTGCTCAACTTTGAAACATGATCAATGTTGTTTACCATTCAATTTTATGTAGAAATCTAACTAGTCCCAAAAATAGAAAAAGTTAATGTTGTCATTAATATGATATATTTAATATCCTTTTCATTAAGTAGACAAAAATCATAAGGAACCTCTAATGATATAATAAGAAGCTTCAAAATCAAAAATTCATTCAAAACAAGAAGGAAACATTTGTGAGGTAGAAAAGTGGAGAATATTAATAATTACTGAAACATTATGATTTCTATTGGATTTCTTTCTCTTTCAACATGAAAATGAAAATTTTGATCACCTTATTAAATGACATGTTTTCTATAAGTTACATCTTTCCACAACTAATGATTTTCTATTATAACATAAGTTGGATTTAAAATTGATTATATTCATGGAATTTAATTTAATATGATAAAAATATACATTTTTATCATAACATGACGAATCTGTTTTGTTCAACATTAAAAGGAAGAAAAAAAACAAAAAAACTTGTTGGGAAAAGGTCCTTTGCTAATATGAAACCTCAACTTATCCAAACATCCGAGGCCAATACATTGTTTTTCACTAGTGTCCAACAAAATACTCTTTTGTCTCAATCTTCGTGATACATTAAAATATCATAATATAATAGATAATCCACATTTTTTAAAATAATTAATGTAAACTTGTAGCATATGATCCCAAGGTTAAATTTAAAAAAAAAAAAATATAGAATAAAAACTTAAAGGGCTTTTAAAAAAATAATTATAATCTATAATAGGGATTTGTCTTTAAGAGCTCTAATATGTTATCGAGAGATACAGAAAATATAAAACAATCACATGATTTGTAAAACAAATTCCGTCCTAATTTTTTTTTAAAAGGCAAGACATAAAGAATTGGGTATACTTATTATTCAAAATAAAAATATAATTATAATTATGAAAGTAATCGTTTGAAAAGGTTTAAGCTGATTCCATAATAAACAAAATTAATTAATAATTTATAAGTAAATTTTTTTAACATTACAATACACATTTAAATTAATATTTTTATATATGAAAAATGAAATTACAATCAATAATCAAAATTACGTTGACGTGCCATTATCTCATTATTTTGTTAGAATATTATAATTATAATTTATTTAAATTAAAATCAAAATTATAATTATTATAAAATTTATTAAAATAAATAGTAGTTTCAATTAATTTCATCATATAAAGTCAACTATATAATACTATTAATAAATAAATTTACATAATTTAAATTTAATATTAATTATATTATAAAAAATAAATATAAATATAATATATTAATTAATTATAATATAGGAAACTCAAGATGATGAATAAAAGTCCTTATTATAAAAAAAAAACAAACGATTTGAATTCCTAGATAGTACCTCGTCTCAGGTTGCATATGTGTTATCTGACGGAAATGGTAAGGGAGTTCTAATTCACACGGAAAAGGTAATGGAGTTGTGAAAGCCAACTCCTAGAAAGAAGAACGAAAGAAAGTTACGACTCGAGAAGAGGACATCAACACAAAATGTTTCTACTAAGGAAGGTTTTTGGTTTGAACATTTAGCTGTTTAAATATACATATTATCAAATGTGGGTGCCTAAAATCCAGTTAAACATGTTGATGCAGTTAAGGCCGAAGGTAACTCCCAATGATTTCTACAATGTTAAACCAATGAATTTGACAGTATAAAACCCTTAATAATAATTTTTCAAACCAAGAAAAAATTAATCCTAAAAAAACCATAAAATTCTTATTGATTCAAAATGCAAAGAGTGTGTGTGGTAGTGCTTCCTAACCCGATTGAAGTCGCATAACTTGAATAAAACTGCGTATATTCCAAGGGTTGCTTATTCTGATTACGAAGCTATATTTACTTCTAATTTTCCCAGAGTCCGTCGGAATATAAACCAAGTGCATCATTGTCGTCCACCATGAAATCGGGAAACACTAGAGGAATACAACTGCTGGGCTCTGCGTCCTGATCCATCACAGACATTTGCACCATTGATCGATAAATTTCAGATGAAGACGGTCTTAACAGCGAACGGAGATCATGAGCCGTCGATGGAAGGACTGAGGATATCCAAGGGCAACTGTTAGCTGAAAATTGCTTGGTCACAGGTCTTTGAGGTACGGGCTTCAGCACCAAAGGCTTTTCACTCGACTCTTCCTTATTATTTTCACCCTTATTGAAGGGCTTTGGCTTACCTGTTAATTTTTGTACAATCTCGCGAAATCTAGATGGATCTGTAACAACTACAGTTGCCTCCATGCTTGTAGACTCCGATCTTGACCTTTTCCTCTTCATATCAACAAGAAGAGGAGAGGAAAAGATTGTTACCTTTGATGAACAATACAAACACTGCTTTTGCTGTTATGTGAAAGCCTGGGTTGTGGACCTGCCAACCTGCAATTGCAAAACTAATGGTAATGCTTGGATTTGTCTAGGGTGAGCTATATGCGTGGAGATTCTACGCGTTGTTAAATAGTCAACGTTTGTCTTTGAGCTCCGAAATCAGAAATAAATATATTTTCTCAAACGATTTTTTGTTTTAAAGAAAAAAAAAAGAGGAAACTTAAGCTTTATAATATGCATGCGGGCGGACCTCCAATGCGAGTTGTGGAATATATGACGGAAGCGTGACTTCTTTTTATCACTGTTAGAGATGCTTATGTTTAAGCGAAACATGTGACAACCAACTTCAATAGTTATTATTATATAGCACAGAGACAGACAACCAAGTTATATTATTATCATTATTATATTCTTCATAGAAATAAGGAGAATGGATATATTTGGCAATTTTAAGTGTGTTTTTAATTACAATATTCAACATTTCGGTGATGTGGTCTACGGACAAGGACACCACTTGCATTATGGGTAATGTGACCTGGATTCAAGGACACCATTTGCATTATCGGTAATGTGACCCGGATTCAATCCCTACTGCTGATATACATGTATAATGTATATGTATAAAAAGTATTTACTCAATTAAAAAAAAATTACAATAAATTACAATATTCAACACCATTGTAAACTGGTTAACTGGTTCTAAAGAATATATGCTTAATATATAAGCATGTTAAATTAGAATGGTATAGTTTTGTTGTTAGTGGTTGAATGGTTGTTAGTGGGCTACCTTTATTTTTTTGGACCATTTACTTAGTTTATCTGAGTTCAAAGAGGTTCCACCCATATATGTATAGATGTTAAATCAAGATTATTTAACTATTTGATGATGATTATTATATTATTAAGAGTAAATCAATAATATTAAAAAATTAAATATATTTTTTTGAGTAATATTTTTTATACACATTTACAATGGGCATTGTACCCGGGTCACATCATGAGTAATGTTAAGTATATAAAATTTTTAGTTGTTCACCAAATAAAAATAAATAAAAAGTTGTTCAAATCAATAATAAAAAATTTAACCCAGGTGTTGTAGGTGAGTTGGAGAGGAGAGGGCAAGGTTCGAATCTCCACCCTACCAAAAAGCTGAATTGGGTACCCAAAATCCAATTGATAATGTTGGTGCTGGCAGGGCTGGGTGTGACTCTCGGGTGACTTTGACAGTATAGAACCCCCTATCTGTGGTCTCTCATACCAAGGCGGCTCCACAAGAGTTTTTCGCTTAAAAAATAATAATAATAAAAAATTTAAAAATTTAAATTTGTTATAGTCAATAATCTAATTTAAAATTTATAATATATATTTTATAATTAAGCAATTTGGATAAGAGTAATATAGCTTTTATTTTTATTTCTTTTTTGAATAATAAATTGTTTTAGTATTAGTCATCGTTACAAAGCTTATATATAAAGCTTTTAAAAAATTAAAAACAACAAATAAAATTTGACATTAATTTAGTAACAAATTTATTTTATGAGAATATGAGATTTAGTGTTGGTAAGTATGTGATGGTAAATATTGGGTAATGGATTATAAATATATTTGGTTTTTGGGACAAAGGGGTGTCTATATAATACCTTGGACTCCTAATTTCAACCCCTTTATAGAATAAGTTAATTACTTCTCAATCTAGGTGAATCTTTATACTCTTCCTGTGGATTTTTTAGGAGAAAAGATCTTCACCAAAATCGCTAATGTCATTGGTTCATTTCAGTATATAGATGCCCAAACTGAGGAAAATTTGTATGATAAAATAAATATAAGTAAAACAAGATTGACTGTTTGGATGGATGTTTCAATTCCAAGGCCTCAATCCATTACTATCTCCTCGAGCAAAAGGGAATGACTCCAAAATATTGAATATGAAAACTTTTCCCTAAGATGTTATGGTTGTCAGCAATATGGCCACTTGAAGAAGAGATGCACGAACACCTGATCATGCTTTGATTTGTTCTTGGTGGAGAAGGTTCTGAATGCAAATGATTCAAAATCTTCAAATATACCAGTTCAAAAGAAATAAGTGCATCCTCTAGATGCACCAATTGTTCAATAGGAATCATGAAAACAACAAAATACTCAACCCCAAAAGGAGAATACAGAATACTCAACCTCAAAAGGAGAATTTAAATACTCAATACAAAAAGGAGAATTTGAATCATTGAGAAAATCCAAATGATTATTAAAGAAGAACTTCATCCTAAAGATGCACCAATTGTCCAATAGATTTAATATGAGCAAAATAATACTCAATCCCAAAAGGAGAATTTGAATCAGATCATTGAGAAAATCCAAATGGTTACTAAAGACCATCCAAAATATTCCATGGAAAATATTAGCACCTCAAAATGGTATACTCAAAGCTAATTATGAAACAATTAATGACTGTGAGTTTTTTAAAAGTGAAGATCCTACAAAATGTGGTACAACTAGATATTACCTTAGTGATAATTCTCTCTCTAATAGTGATAATTCATTCAAGAATAAGGATGTTGAGAAACTTTTCTACCAAATACAAAATCGAACACAAGTGGCCCATGCCTTACTACACATAAGGTAACAACCAAGCTTAGGATTCTAATAAAACCTTGATCAAAATTCATAAGAAAATCATTGATAAAATTGGATTAGACTAGCATCTACAACCCTATCTATCCTTGGTCTATATATTTGAACTCCTACAGTGAAATACCCTATGTTTTATTCTATGGTACTAAGTCTATCTTACCTTTAGCTAGAAGAACCCTCTTGTAGAGCGAAAAAAATAGTGCACCAAGTAAAGTAAAATGAAAATAACCTATCTATTTAAGCACTACAAAAAAACAACATTAAAGTAAGCATAAAGATGAAAAATATGTAAAATAAATGGGGGTTTTATTTATATTATTGCATTTTTCAAATACATGGTTACAAAACATCCCCTTGAGGGCTCTTATTTGATACAATCCATTACAATGTCAAAGGATCTAATCCTTTTAGAAACTCAAGGTGCGCTTCTAGTGTCTTCCTCGCACTCACGATTTAAGAGCAGGCTTTTTGATACTGTTATGATGATCTATCGATATTTGAATCTTTAGTTGTTTTCTCATGCACCGAAATACATTGATATACACACAAGAAACTAAAATAGGTTAATAGCATATGCGGATTAAGATAAAATCAATGAAATGCATGCAACATTGAATTCAATAAGTGCAATATACGATGCAAAACTAATCCAAATTGTACAAAAAATTAGCATGATGTATATTATCTACTTTAGGAATGATTTATGCAAAAATTGAAATGAAATTGCAAACAGAATCCATGGCCATCCCTGGGTATTCCAATTGGGACTGTCATCAAAAATTCCTAATTGAAGGTCCAAAACTACTCCAAATGTCACCAAATTTTAGTATGATGTCTATAAACTAATTTGAATATGATCTACATTGAAATTGAAACAAAATTTTATGGCAATTTATGGACATCCCTAGGTGTGCCAATTGGGACTGTTAAGCATCCCAGGTTGGGATGACCACCAAACCAGGCGGTTTTTACCACCAATTCCTCTGGGATATGGTCTAGAATACTCCTAGGGATGGTTTCTTATGGCCATCCTTGGGTGGGATGACCATGAACTATGGTCATCCTAGGGTGGGATGACCATGGCTACATGGCCCAAAACTTCCCAAAAGTGGTTAGGACCCCTAATTAACCCCTAAGGGTTGCCTAATGGGGTCATATGGTGTCTATAAGAGTGCATCATTGCAATATAATCTGATTGACATAATTTTAGTGTCTATAGGTACCCCTTTTTGGGATGTTTTGTATGAAACAAAGGGTGGAGCAAAAATATATGACTAAATTATCAAATGATTAATGTTATTCAATAACCTAACCAACTTTTACATGCCTCCATTATGAAAAGAGCATACATTCTTGGAACCCTTGCTTTTGACATACTTGAATTTATTTTTGTATACCTTTCAACCACACTACAATGGCAATCTTAGGGGCTTAGGGTATACTTGGTCTTGGTTCCTTATTTGGATTATAGGCCTATTTTGGGATACGTATCCTAAGGCTTCCAAGGAGACCAAGACTATATTTTTTTAAATTTGTGCTGAATTATTTTCCCCAACATATGCTTGAAATTTATATTTGGCTATGATTCTTTTGAATATATGTAGATTGCACTTTTGAGTGTTTGAGTATTGATTTTGATTATGAATTCATTATTATGACTATCCCATAACACAATGAGTCAATGAGGGCATGACCAGTGATGAAATTTATGAGTTTATTGACCAATGTGACATGATTAGGAATCCATCAACTTTACCCATTGTAAAATTTATCAATTTTGTTAGGATTTTGATGGTTTTGTTGATATTTCATGGAATAAAATGACTTAATACCTCATTTTTGTGGAGTGGTCTGAATACAATGGCCTTATATGGGAGTTAAATAGGGACTTTTCAATTCATACATGAACATATTGGGTTCCATATTGATCCTTTGTGATTTTTATCAATTTTGACATACTTTTGGTGGTTTTGAAGCTATTTTCTTTGCTTTTTACATATGTTTTTGTGGTGTTTTTTAGTGGTCGTCATAGGCTATTAAAACTACATAGTTTATGGATTTCCTAGGATGGGACAGTAAACCAATTTTTTGGCCATCCTACCCTAGGACGACCATGCTCCTTCTAGGACTTTTTAAGCTCAAATTTAGAAAATTGAGTTCATTTGCACACTTCTAACTTGTTAAACTGAGAGGTGAGGAGTATGAGATTGATTTTTTTAAGTGTGGCACTACTGATACCATCCCAAAATCACCATGAGCTAGCCTCAAGACTCGACGAGTGGTGGAGCTGATGCGAGATGGGTAATGGCTAAATTTCCTCCTATACTTTATTAGATTTGGAAATGTATATTAGTTTTGTATTTTCTAACAAAACACATAAAATATTGGTAAATGAACCTTGGTAGTGATAGTATGTAGGAATTTGTGCTTTATTTTTGGTTTTTACGAAATTTTATTCCATTTTTTTTGTATTTTTACGATTTCTTATTCTTGTTTTTGGGGGCTAGGAAGGCCCTTTTTATTATTTTTTGGGACCATCCCGAGGTGGGACAGCCACTGGTGGCCATCCTTGGGTGGGATGGTTGCCAATTTGGGGGTCGTCCTTGGGTGGGACGGCCATGAATTTGGGGGAAAAGGTCCCTTTTTTACTTTTTTTTGCTATTTTTGGGTAATTTTATTGCTTTTTTGTTGCACTTTTGTTAATATTGCTTGCCTCTGTTAGGTGATCAAGAGTTGGTATCAATTTTTTACTCTCTTTTAGACCAATAGAGTCTTATTTATAGAGGATGAATTAAAATGACTTGATGTCATTGGTATCAAGCAAGTGGTACTATTAGAGCCAGTGCTAGGAGATAGAGCCTACCAAACATCTTTGATAGATCTATGGGACCCTCAGACCAACACCTTCCACTTATCGACTAGGGAGATGATAGTGAATTTAGAGGATTTCTACTAGATTTTGTGTATTCTGATAGAGGTGTGTTCGATTATATCTATTCATCGAGATATTAGAGATATGATTCTATAAAGATACTTTAGAGAATTAGCTTGAGGCAGTATGAGACATGTCTAGTGAAGGCATCCTAGTGGAGCTATGGTATGAGGTAGAGGTTTTAACTATAAGACATGCCTTATTGATGATGCTTAGATCCAACATGTTACCACCATAATCATCAGGATCCAGGTTCCACTAGAACGTTTTGGAGTTGGCATTTTCACTTGTGGAGTGCAACATAGAGAGGCCATTAGTGATGTTTTGGGGTATGATGTTGCTAGCACAACTTTATGATGAGTTGTACAATATCCATTTTTACAAGTAGAAAGGCTTTGGATGCAACTTTATACTGTAGGTGTGGGGATGGTAGCACATTACTTTGGATCAACCATGGGGACTACCTTGGATGACGTAATCATAGCTTGCAAATATGGAGATAGGCTATGGGATCCTATGGCAGTGAGACCTGGAGAGGGGTTGAAGCCATCACTATGTAGGTATGATTAATTATTATGCATAATCCTTTGTACAACTCAGGGTAAAGGAGGTTACTTGCAGACTATACATGGATTATCCAACATGGCCTAAGGCTGAGGTAAAGCTTTGTCAGGTATGAAAAGGGAGATTGCTAATTGGTTGACATGGTTTTGAGTGAGAGTATTTTCCATATGATCAAGTGATGCAGTAGTCTAGTCTATGACAAGGATTGCCTAGCAAGACAATGATCTACTAACAATATGGGGATGAGAGGACACATACATGGCCTATAGTTGATGTAGTTAGAGAAGAGATAGATCTTATGGATAACATCTCTAAGCTAGATGATGTAGGAACTACAATAGAGTATCACTCCTAGTGGTTGATGCACTAGTGGCAAGGGGAGGGGTTGCTAGGTGGTGGTATAGCTACAGTCATAGAGGAGGATAACAAGAATACTCTATATGGGGGACATTATGAGGATCCATATGAGGAGGATCCATATATACTTGAGCAACATGTTCATCATTGGGTAGATTATGAGTGGATGGATACCCTAGATATGGAGGATCCATAATATGACAATGCTGAGGATGATTTTTATGAGCAGGGAGTGCAGGCACAGTTGGTAGCATGAGATGCTACCATTATTGAGCTACAAGGTGAGCTAATTAGAGGTAGATATGAATGGAGGGACTATGTATAGGAAAGGGCTCTTCTATAGGAATAGGTACAGATTACATAGGAAGATATTGATAGGCAGGCAACAAAGTTAGCTATTATTTGGTCATAGGTTAGATCAGGGAGTTCAAGTCATGGGACACCTAGTAGTGGTGATGTGGCTAGGCTACAGGAGGAGGTGACACAAATCCAAACCTTACTTAGTGACTATTACGCTCGTCACCAAGATGAAACAACCCTACACACATAATTTGTAGGATGAGATAGTATACCTTAGAGGATGCTTGCCAACTCACTCTTTTGTTAGTGGGTCCCAACAGAGTAGGAGAAATAGTATAGTGTAATCATCTATGAGTATGGGGGATCCTAGATCTATGAGGAGAGGAGATAGGGCTAGGGAGAGCAGATTTGGGAGCTCTCTATGAGCACCAACCAAGGGTGGGGTGACAGTCATGGTGTTAGTCTTGTGTGACAATGGTTTTTTAGACTCTATGGTTCTTTTTGGATTTTTGGTAGTGTGAGGTCTGAGGACCCACTTGATTGTAGCCTACAAGAATTTTTTGGATTATGATGTATCTTTTTACATCATACATATAAATATAAATTTTCTATTGTTATCATGTGTTTCCTTACTGCTTTATTAGATGTATGCAATGCTTATGTTTTCTTTACTGATGCTTTTATGGATGCTTATCATGGATGCATGTATTGTAATATGATGAAAGTTGTTGATATGTGTATGAGTGTATGAATAATGAAATGGATTATTTTTTTATTTGAATGTTGAAATATGAAAACTATTTGACTCACTATGTTAGCACTATAGACTGTACAAAATTTATCTATTCATTGTAATGTCATTATCATACTATGTAATGGATTGTGAAATTGCAAACTAACAAACATGTGATAAAATTTTATGGAATGATATGCATTTATAGAATGTTTTTGATATTTTCATGAGACTCAAACACTCTAGTGACCTAGTTAAAAGTTGTATAGTAACCATGCAAAACTTTTTAGCAAGTTATAAATCTACTAGGATGACCAAGATATTCAATATCCCTATGTGTGCTTATGAATTTATTTTTATGATAGCACATAAAGTTACCCCAATGCCAAACAGGATTTCTACTGTCCATCTATACTTAAGATCACCCTATGAGTATCATTATCCTGAGTTTTGTATGTAGTTGGATTAAACCATAGGTAATACATGCTACCAAAAGCTAGCTCATCTGCATGCAAAGACTGGTCTATATAAAATTAGGTTTCTAATGTGATAGACATATCATCATGCATAAGGATACTACCATTGCCAAAAATTCTTGATGCCACCTAACCTGTAATGAGGATCACCTTATAGTTGTCAAAGGCTAAGAATTCCAAGGATTCAAGTTCAGTACTCCCTTATTTTCTTTTATTTTTGAATTGCTCTAGGGATTTGCTCCATTTTTTTTGGTGAGCAAGGGATTTTTGTAGTGGTGAGAACCACTATTTATTTTACTTTTCACTTTTGATAGTGGTAAAAACCACTATTTATTTTGATTTTTGCCCTTTAGATACTTACCCAGATTTGGTGGGAGCAAGGGATTTTTATTGCTTTAGGTAGGGAAGAGCTTGTCTTTTTGTCAATTCTCAGCATATTTGAACCATTCACTCAAGGGGATGAGCAAGGTAAACTATTCACTTAAGGTAACAAGGACCACCTTGTAGAATTCATATTTCCTTGGAAAAAAACTTGGATTTATTAATGTGAAAAATGTGTTGGGATTATGACGTATACAAGGTACAATCAAAGCAAGACTCTACCTTCTAAAAATGAAGCTATATTTCTACAAAATATGAAAATAAAACTACAGACGACTGAGTGATTGAAAACCCTACTGACACCATATAACAAATTACTAGGTGAAGGAAAATAGACACAAATACAAAATGTGGGGAATATAGATGAAAATAATAATTGAAATGTAGATAGGTGTTAATAATGACTTTTGACAAAGTTGATTTTGAAGGATGGCTAGTGTACAGACCTAGTGCTAGACATGTATGATCAAATCTAGAATGCAACATGAAATAATTTGTATGCTTAATACAAGTGATTGTATAATGCAATGATATGAAATGCAGTGCAATGCAATATTTTGTATTTTTTATATTTTAATGATATTTTTAAATATATATATAGATAGATAGATAGATAGATATATAGATAGATAGATACATGTGACCGATGGCCTTAATGGATGCCATTTGGGTTTTTTGAGTGACCAAAGGGATTATATGTACCTTTGGGGCTTTTCGGGTGACCAAAGGGTTTGTAGATGCCTTTGGAGCTGTTTGGGTGACCAAAGGGTTTGTAAGTACCTTTGGGACATTTTTGGGTGACCAAAGGGTTTTGTAGGTTCCTTTGGAGCTTTTTGGGTGCCAAAGGGTTGATAGATACCTTTGGAGATTTTTGGGTGACCAAAGGGTTTATAGATACCTTTAGGGATTTTTGGGTGACCAAAGGGTTTATAGATACCTTTGGAGCTTCTTTTTTTTTTGTGACCAAAGGATTGGTAGATACCTTTGGGGAATTTTTAGGTGACCAAAGTGTTTATAGATACCTTTGGGGTATTTTTGGGTGACCAAAGGGATAATAGACACCTTTGGGGCATTTTCGGGTGACCAGAGGGTTTATAGATACCTTTGGGGTTTTTTTGGTGAACATAGGGTTTATAGATACCTTTGAGGATTTTTGGGTGACCAAAGTGTTTAGAGATGCCTTTGGGGTTTTTTTGTGAGGACACAGTGCTTTAAATATGAAAAGGATGTAGGTGAAGCATATTGAAGAGTTTAGGTTCCTCGCATCCTTCAATGGAAGCTAGGCAATAAGTTTTGGGTCCAATTTAACTAGTGATAATGTATGGACCTAATTATTTTGTCATAAATTTGTCTCGTAGATGGAGCAGCAAGTTAGAATTTTGTTGGTTCTATTTTAAAACAAGATCACCAACCTAAAAATCCCTAGGATGGAATTTCATGTTATAGGATCTCTTAAGTTTCTCTTGATAAACATGTAGGTTCTCAAGAGCATTAACTTGTCACTCATCAAGCAAAGTTAATTGGTCTAGGCGAGCCTACCATGAGGTGTCATCATCGATGAACTCCTGCATGAATATAATTAGAAATAGTATTTCTTGTTCTAAAGGTATGACATCCTCTACACCATACACTAGTGAGAATGGATTTACCCCAGTGGATGTCCGAATACTAGTGCAGTAGGCCCAAAGAACAAGAGGTATTGGTTATACCAATATTTGTGATTATCCTTAACAATTTTCTTTAAGATTGCAATTACTATTTTATTTGATGCCTCAGCTTGCCCATTGGATTATGGATAATAGGGCATGGAAAAGTTGTGTTGGATGTTATATTTAGTTGTTAAAGCACACACATATTTATTCTTGAAAGGTGGCTCATTATCTAAAATTATTTTGGATGGGATACCAAAATGACAAATGATGTTATGTAGCATGAACTCCGTAATGGGAGATCCAATCATAGTGATAAGGGGAATTGCTTCCACACATTTTGTGAAATATTCAGTGGTTGTAACGATAAAAGTATGACGGTGTGAGAAAGAGGGTGAGATTCCCAATTAAATCAAACCCCCATTGCAAAAATGGCCAAACCGATTGAATCAGTTGTAAGGCCTGAAAGGTATGTGTGTCAAATTAGCATGGTGTTGACACTTTACGCACTTCTTAACATAAGTGCAACAATCTTGCTCTAAAGTTGGCCAATAATAGCCCATGCAAATAATGCACTTTGTGATAGCCATACCATTGAAATTGCCACCACATGTACCATCGTGCACTTGGACGATTTACCAAATTGACTCTTGAGGTTCTAAAAAAAAGAGGATACCCTCGTAGCTTCAATGATAAAAAATATCTCCAAGTAAGATATATTTAGCTACTTTTTCTTGAATGTGCTTTTTGCAACATGCGATAATCTAGAAGGGATACTACCAAGATTTAGGTAATATTTTAGCAAAATAAACCAATCTTTATTTGAAAAAACCTCTATTGCATGAATTGGTTGATCCTTTTGAAGTTCATCTCTTCTGAATGTTGATTGGGAGAGAACTTGTAAATATAGTGTTGTACTGCTATCAAAAGGAGTTTGAGGGAATAAAGTCCTCCAAGTGGCGTTACTTAAGCAATTGTGAATTTGAGAGAAAAGTTCATGAGAAGGTTCAATTTGAATCATGTGGACTATTGGTATGAAGTGAAGCTCCTCACACATAGTTGTAGATTGTGATAGTGATTTGACTTGAATGGTTGTGATATCATCAGATGGGTTCTTTGGGATTAAATACCCTAAGAGACCATTGTATCTGTAAAATGGTTAGATGGATGAGGAAGTGCCTCAATATCATAATATTTGATTTTTACCAAAATTTTATCCACAAGGGCTTTGTCGGCTTGCAAGATTGGGCATATACATTGGAATATTCCCTTGACTTAATTCACTATGAGCAAGGAATCACCAAAAATGTTGACCTTATTTATTTTCATGGTGATTGCCATTTGAAGTCCTACGATAAGGTCTTCATTCACATAATTATTTTTAGTGCATGGAAAATCAAGTTTGAATGACATGGGTATTAGAGCCCCTTATGGTGTGAAAAACACAATTCTTGTGCCAACCCTTGCTCGCACTTAGATCCATCAAAAAATAGATTCATATCAACCTATGCTTCAGGCTCTTCAAGGTCAAGTGATTTTGACACTTGAAAGATTCCATATTCGGGAAGCTCTACACTAAGAGGTTGGTTATCCTGAAGGGGAGCCTCTATGAGTTGATCGGCTATGACCTGACCTTTAATTGATATTTTTTCTAATGAATTCAAGGTTAAAATCCATCAACAACATAATCCATTTTGCCATGCAACTATTATGGTAATTTTGACTCATCATTTATCGCAATGGATTCTCTTTGGATACTACATACGTGGTATGATTGAGCATGTAATGGCATAGATTTTTAGTGGCAAAAACCACTACTAAGTATAGCTTCTCAACATATGCATAATTTATTTCATAACTAATGAGGGTGTGGCTAATATAGTAAGTAGAATGTTCTTTGTGCAATTCATTTTTTTGGGCCAACATGGTGCCCAACACAAGCTCAATAGCTAAAATGTATAGATAGAACAACACTCCTGGTCGAGGGGGAGCCAATACTAGTGGTGAAGCCAAATATTGTTTAATATTTTCAAATGTAGCTTAACACTCATCATCCCATTTAAATGTGACCCCTTATGTAAAAATGTGTTCATAAGTTGACACTTATCCGTCAATTGCGCTATGAAGTGCTTGATGGATGTGACCTTTCCTTACATACTACGTAGCTACTTGATAGTAGTGGAGAGAGGCATTTCTAGAATTGGCTTGACTTTATTTGGATCAACTCCTATGCCTCATTTAGAGACTATGAATCCCAAGAGTTTTCTAGATTTGACGTCAAAGATGCACTTCTTGGGATTTAGTCTAACATTATGTTCGATGAGGCAATCTAGAACTTTGCGCAATACATCAATGTGCTCATGGTGTAGTAAAGACTTAGCCAATAAGTCATCTATGTAATGTTCCAAAATTTTATGCATGTTGTCTTGGAATATTTACGTCATAGCTTACTCGTAGTTAGCACCAGTGTTTTTGAGGTCGAAAGGCATGACCTTATAAAAAAATGTCCCCTAAGGTATTGTGAATGTCGTTTTGAGTTGGTCTTCTAGATTTATGTAAATTTTATTGTATCTAGAAAAACATTCCATTAGGGATAACATCTCGTGACCTGTTGTGGCATCCACTAGTGCATCAATGTTTACCATAGGGAATTCATCCTTAGGACTCAATTTATTTAGATTTCAAAAATTAGTACAAATGTGAATATTTTCATCAAGTTTCTTGATAGGTACCATAATGGAAAACCATGGTGGATATTTAACTGATATAATGAATTTGGCATCTAATAGTTTTTGCAATTCATATTTCTCCATCAAGGCTATTAGTGGATGCATTTTGTATAGCTTTTGCTTAACCGGTTTTGTATTTGGGTCAATATTAAAATTATGCATGACTAAGTTGGGATCTAGTCCTAGCATGTCTTTGTAAGACCACACAAAAGCTTTCTTCTTCTCTTTTAGAATATTTGTATACTCAATTTTCTTAGTAAGGGATAAGACTTTCCCTAACTTGATGAGTTGGGGATTCTCAGGATATGTGCCTATATCCCTATAAATTATTGGCTCAATTGACATATGAGATCTATCTTCCAAATAGTGTGGAGTAGGGATCAAATGAATGTCATCAGTTGGGTTTATGTACTTAATTGGAAATGCATGCTCAACCTCAAAATGGAAGACATTTTAAGTAGATCTTGGAAAAAATGAAACAATTGTAACATTTCATCGCAAGGCAAATACTCTGATAGAGATGGCAAAGAATATCCTCGATCAAAGTCAATTACCTCAAGGTCAAGGTGCAATGGATTTGATGGGTTATTCGGATCATGCAATGGTGCAGTAATATAAATGGAAATCATATTAATGGATGGATGATCTCCATTGGATGGGTGATTGGATCTACTGACAAAATTTGTTGTAAGATTCACAAGGGTGGTTGCAGTTGAGGTGTAATGACCTAAGGTGGTCTATGTGGAATGCGATATGCTTGTTCTTGAAGTGGTAGAAGTTATTTCCAAATAGGATGTTGCACTAGGAATATACATAGATAGAACTCTTATTCATCATCCAATGGAATGACCTACTCTTATTCCTCATCTAAACTAGTGTAGTTAATAGGTGGTGCACCATAATTTGATTCATCATCAGTTGTCCATTCCTTAGGGGGACCTTGATCCTCTTCCTCATTATAAGATGGAAGGGTATACAAACCTTCACCTTTTTCAAAGGATTGGGTGAAATCATGATTTATCCCATGATTTATAATATTTGTGGGAAAATAATCCTCCAAAGGGTGGACATGACTAGGATTAGTGTAGGTATCATGTGCAAGTTCATCCCTATAGTTCAAACCTAGGTGCTCTAAACTCTCTATGAAGACATCAAGAGGCACATGCTTGTTGTGTCCTAAACTAGATTTATCATATATCAATTGATATTACAACTAGCAAGGAACATAAGTACCTTTCTCTTACAACCCCAAACCATAGCCATTTCAATTGTAGTGATGGATATATTAAAAGACAGTTAGGATTTGACATATAATTGATGTTCTAAGAGAAGGTTTATCCATCCTTATCTTGTTGAGGAGATGGTTTTGTTCCATACTCAATATCCCATTTATTAATTTTATTTGATTAGGAGGTATACCTAGAGGTACAATGGTACCTATGGGAAGACAAGGTCATCCCATATTTTGCACTATATCAATGGCTAGAACTGTTGTGATATTCCTCACTAAATACTCTCCTAAAACTATACTATCCAAATGGACTATGACCTAGGATGGCAAGGATGGAGGGGATGGAAGCAAGACATGAGATGACTTAATTCTTACCTCATTATAGGGTTCCTCATCTGCTAGACTAGGAATATCTTCTGTGTAAAATATGAAGATGATTGGAGGGATCTCATCAATAGGCTTCTTCAACATGTTCCTCTACGGAGGATTGGATGATGATGAAGGTGTTTCTGAAGGTGCCAATGATGATGATGGTATGGAATAATATGGTAATGGATCAATGGAAGGTGATGGTGAAGGAATAATATCCTAAATGGATGTGTTTGATTGAATGCCCACATTAGTTGATGGCAAGGTCGACTCGAGGATGTGTTGCATCGAGTTGCAGTATTTGAAAGGCTCAAGGTCTATAGAGATAATGTGTACTTTACCTTCATGAGTATACTTTAAAAAATAATGAGCTATGGATGGTACACACTTCATGTCCCTAATCCAAGGTCTTCCCAACAATATACTGTAGGTCATTGCACCATCCAAGATGTGACACAATGTTGGTATAGTTTTACGTCCCACCTGGATAGGTAGCACTATAGTGCCAACCATTGAGCACATAGTATCATTAAATGCTCTGAGGGTATATGTGTATGAAACAATATGGGATGATGGAAGTCCTAAATTTTTGATAGCATTGGTGGTGATGGTGTTACTTGATGAACTGATGTTAATTAGAACTCTCTTATAGGGTGTTCTATTTACACATGTAATGATGTGTAGAGGAGGTTCAACAACATCATTTTCTATTGGTTTGATTACATGTTCATGGAATGTGATCAGTGGTTCTTTACACTATTGAATGCACCCAAAAAAATGATAAAGGAATTAGACTCTTGGGGCTATAGTTCAATTGACTCAAGGATTTCTATAAGAGCTTCTTGATGAGGTGGAGACTATTCTCATATAGATAAAGTCTAGCCTATGTTGTTTGTAAGCTTTGAGAAAGCTTATTGTTTGCTGTAACCACTAGATAAGGTGGAAGGCTTTACACTGGAGGCGGTGGAGGCTATGAAATTAAGGGAATATCACTTGAAGTTACAGGTGGTGCAACTTGATTTGGATAGCATCAATTCCTTGTCACAATGCTAACCATCCTAACAAACCCTTGTTGAGGGGGTGTTGTATGAACCTCATATACTTATTTGGTAGGATTTTCATACAACCTCGTGATTGGGCAATGGGTCTTTAAAAACATTCATTTATTGAGTTTTTGTCATAATAGGGTTATCAACTTGAAGGTCATTCCTCTCAATAATATATTGTACAAGGTTTTTGAAATCGTAGCACGTTGGCAAGTCATGTCCAGTCTGCCTATGGTACCTAAAATATAGGTCTTCATGATGTCCCATAGGCTTTTTTTACCCGTATTCAGATCTATAGGCTGGATATCAGGTAGAGTAATCACTTTGACTCTATATAGACGATCGAATAGGGAGTCCATAGACTTAGTGAAGGGTGTAAATTATTGCCTAGGGTGAAGTTGATAATTTTACCACTGATTCACTTGAGTGTTGTTTTTTTAACTTGAAATAGGACGTTGGGATTGATAATTTTCCTTCTAAGGCAATGTTGGTTGCATAGGCCCTGGAACATTAACGATAACTTGGTTAACTACTACCAGTATTTATTGTAAAGTATTTCCCTTTGGGTTCTTGGTCCACTCCTTTTTGTGGTGTTTTGCAATTTTCCCCTCTTGAATTGTAATTTTTCTATTTTTCTATCCTGCACTAGAGCATATTCAAGAATTTTATATTGTTGGAGTTTTAGCAATAATGAAATTGGCTTTAAAAAAATATTAGAAAAAATTTGACTTAACTCAGAAACTTGAAGTAAGTATGGTAGCTTAGCAAGAAACATTCACCACCTATTACCATAGTATGTGATTGATTCATCTTCATATTGCTTCAACCCCATGAGGTCTATTAAAGTTACCTTTTGCTTAGTGTTCAAGGCAAAACATTCCATGAATGCATCTAGAAATTTCTGAAAGCTATAGACATTATGCCTTGGAAGTTGATTGTACCACTCCATAATTGGGCTAGAGAGGGCAATCAAAAATATTCTCAAAATTATGGCATCATTTTCCTAGATACTGAAACACTGGTTTATGAAACTAGTGACATGTTCCTGTGCATCTTCCTCTCCTTTAAATCTATCCAACTTGGGTATTTTGAAATGCTCTAGTGGTTGACTGCGTAGCTAGCACAAAGTGGGTTTTTTAAGCCTAGACCTAGATGTCTTTCTCTTTATGGTTTCCATGCATTCAAGTAATGCTTTAAACACATCAGAGGATTTAATATCCTCTTCCTTACTTTAGCCCCATGAGGGAGGGCAAGGAATGTTAAGCATGTGGTGTGGTGGTTGATTTTCATCAACAATATCTCCATAAGGTGCTTCTAAGTATTTCTCTTATAGTTCCAAGTCATCATAGGCCCCTAAGATGTTTCTTAAATTGACCTACAAAGAGGAACAAATGCCTACTGAAGGTGATCTATGTTTGGCCTAGGAGGTCAATGAGGAAACATTTGGTTAGGCCTAGGGAGCCTATTTTGATTGAAAGTGTGTTGCCTCTGATGAACCCCCTATATATGCATACTTGGGGTAGGAACCCCATTGCGCAAGGTCTCTTGAATCTACTATTCATTCTTTTGTTTTTCTAACTGATGTTGGTGATCCAAGTGTTGTTTATCTAGCCAAAGCTGATTGAATTGGTTTTGGCAATTAGCATACCTTTTGACAACTTGATTTATCTTTTCAACTATGTGAGGTCTATGAGACCTAGTTTTATTGCCATGATGCTTATCTTGTTCAGGAGCATCCATCAGCACCTGATGCAGAAGTATCCAGTGGCAGGATGGCCACTACTAAAAATTTGGCTAAGGAGGAAAGATGTCACGATTTCGTGACATGTCACAAAATCACGATAGCAAAAGAAAAGAGTAGGCAAGGAGAAGAAATTGTCGTGATATCGCGACAGGAAATGTGTCGTGATATCGCGACACTAGTGGAGGGCAGAAGTCAGCAAGGAGAAATCGTCACGATATCACGACGATGAATGTGTCGTGATATCACGACAAAAAATGGTGAAGAAAGCCAACGGGGAAAACTGTCGCAATATCGTGACAGGTTCTAGAAGAGAGGCAAGGATGCTAAGGATGTCGCAATTTCATGACATGTCACGATTTCGTGACCCAGACAAGAAAGAGGAGGCTACAAGCCAAGATGTCACGATTTTGTGACATGTCGCATTTTTGCGACCAAAGGGCAAGCGAAGAAGCCAAGGGAGGAAGATGTCACGATTTCGTGACATGTCGCATTTTTGTGACCAGAAGGCGAAGAAGAAGCCAAGGAAGAAAAATGTCATGATTTCGCGACATGTCGCATTTTTGCGACCAAAGGGCAAGCGAAGGAGCCAAGGAAGAAGGATGTCGTGATTTCATGACATGTCGCATTTTCACGACCAGAAGGCGAAGAAGAAGCCAAAGGAGGAAGATGTCACGATTTCATGACATGTCATATTTTCACAACCAAGAGGCGAAGAAGGAGCCAGCGAAGGAAGATGTCATGATTTCATGACATGTCGCATTTTCATGACCCGAAGAAGTGAGAGGAAGTAGAGAGGAGAAGATGTCATGATTTCGTGACATGTCACATTTTTGTGACCCGAAGGAGAGAAAGGAGGCGAGGAAGAAAAATGTCACGATATCACGACCAAAAGGGAGGAGGCGCAGGAGAGCAAAAATGTCATGATATCATGACATGTCGGGTTTTCACAACCCAAAGAGGAGAGAGAAGGCGATGGAGCAGGAATGTCATGAAATCGTGACATGTCACGTTTTCACGACCAGAAGAGAAGAGGAAGAGGAAGAGAAAGAAGATGTCACAAAATTACGACATGCTGCATCTTCAGGGACCGTTACGGGGTGAGGTCAGTGAGTGACACGTGGCAGCATTGGACATGCACGTGGCATCAAGATGTAGTAGAAGCAGACAAAAACCAAGAGTCAGGACGTTTCAAAAGCCCGAACGACAAAGAGGCATGGGAGATGAAACAAAGCGTCAGATGGAAGACGATGAGTCACGTGAAAGTATAAAAGGGCAATCAAATGCATGCACAAGGGGTTGGTGAACTACAATTGTAGAGTTGCACAGTCATGATTTAGATTCAAATGCAGAGGGCCACTTGAACCGGCTAGAGTGCATTTTTCCACCTAGAGTTGCTATAATTCTTCCTGGGAACATAGGCAGATCATTGAATGTGAGGCAGCTTACATCAGGGAGAGAACTGAGCCTACGGGCTAGTTGCGTCAGATTACAACAGAAAAGAAATTGTAGGCCCTACGGGCTATATACTATAAAATTTAAAGATGAAGTTAAAGACAAAAATTTGAAATTTATTGTGCAATTTTTTTTTTCGTTCCCCATCAAGTGGTATCAGAGCTAGAAGATTCTGAGCATGCAGCAGTGCACCAGGATCTGTGAGTGGAGGGAGTAGAATGCCTCCACCAAGAAAACATGGTGATGGAAGAAATGTGGCGCAGGATGAATATTTTAGAGCATTGCAGAGGCAAGTGCAAGCCCTACAAGAGGAGCTACTTAGAATAGATTTGCTAAGGCAAGTGAAGGCCCTACAAGAGAAACTACTCAGAAGGCATGAGGAAAAATAGAAAAGAAGAGAAGATCACCTCTCCCCCAACCCCGGGTTTTTGATGTAAGAGCATCCATCAGCACCTGATGCAGAAGCATCCAGTGGCAGGAGGGCCACTACTGAAAAGTTGGCTAAGGAGGAAAGACGTCGCGATTTCGCGACATGTCAAAAAATTACGATAATAGAAGAAAAGAGTAGGCAAGGAGAAGAAACTGTCATGATATCACGACAGGAAATGTGTCGCAATATCGTGACACTAGTGGAGGGTGGAAGTCAGCAGGGAGAAATCGTCACGATATCACGACGATGAATGTGTCGTGATATCATGACAAAAAACAACAAAGAAATCCAACAGGGAAAACTGTCGCGATATCGCAACAGGTTCCAGAAGAGAGGCAAGGATGCCAAGGATGTCACGATTTTGTGACATGTCACGATTTTGTGACCCAGATAGGAAAGAGGAGGCTGCAAGCCAAGATGTCATGATTTCATGACATGTTGCATTTTTGCGACCAGAGGGCAAGCGAAGAAGCCAAGGGAGGAAGATGTTGCGATTTCATGACATGTCGCATTTTCATGACCAGAAGGCGAAGAAGAAGCCAAGGAAGAAAAATGTCATGATTTCGTGACATGTCACATTTTCACGACCAGAGGGCAAGCAAAGGAGCCAAGGAAGAAAGATGTCACGATTTTGTGACATGTCGCATTTTCGCGACTAGAAGGCGAAGAAGAAGCCAAAGGAGGAAGATGTCACGATTTTGTGACTTGTCATATTTTTGTGACCAGGAGGCGAAGAAGGAGACAACAGAGGAAGATGTCATGATTTCGTGACATGTCGCATTTTCGTGACCCAAAGAAGTGAGAGGAAGCAGAGAGGAGAAGATGTCGTGATTTCGCGACATGTCACATTTTTGCAACCTGAAGGAGAGAAAGGAGGCAAGGAAGAAAAATGTCACGATATCATGACTGAAAGAGAGGAGGCAC
This sequence comes from Wollemia nobilis, assembly GCA_028583015.1. Classification (NCBI taxonomy): domain Eukaryota; kingdom Viridiplantae; phylum Streptophyta; class Pinopsida; order Araucariales; family Araucariaceae; genus Wollemia; species Wollemia nobilis. The sequence goes on from JAQPPZ010002643.1 coordinate 284,040, forward strand.
AAGAGAGCAGAAATGTCATGATATCATGACATGTCAGGTTTTCATGACCCGAAGAGGAGAGAGAAGGCGATGGAGCAGGAATGTCATGAAATCATGACATGTCGCATTTTCACGACCAAAAGAGAAGAGGAAGAGGAAGAGGAAGAAGATGTCATGAAATCATGACATGCTGCATCTTCAGGGACTGTTACGGGGTGGGGTCAGTGAGCGACACGTGGCAGTGCTAGACATGCACATGGCATCAAGATGTAGTAGAAGCAAACGAAGACCAAGATTCGGGACGTTTCAAAATCCTGAACAATGAAGAGGCATGGGAGATGAAACGAAGCATTAGATGGAAGACGATGAGTCACACAAAATTATAAAAGGGCAATCAGAGGCATGCACGAGGGGTTGGTGAACTATAGTTGTAGAGTTGCATAGTCATGATTCAGAGTTGAAGGCAGAGGGCCACTTGAACCAGCTAGAGTGCATTTTTCCATCCAGAGTTGCTATAATTCTTCCTGGGAATGTAGGCAGATCGCCGAACATGACGCAGCTTACATCAGGGAGAGAACTGAGCCTGCAGGCTAGTTGCATTAGATTACAACAGAAAAAAAACGGTAGGCCTTGTGGGCTGTAAACTATAAAATTTAAATATGAAGTTAAAGATGAAAATTTGAAATTTATTGTGCAATTTTTTTTCATTCCCCATCACAGATCTACTATGAAATTCCCTTGATTGAGACAAGTCATGTTTACTTGAGGCTCACTCCTAAACTGATTTTATTTATACTCTGCTAGTGCAAAAGCACATCATGCTTGAATGGAGTAATTAAACTGAGGATAATCAATACTCTCCTCATATATTCCTTCATAAATGAGGAAGGCAAGGGTGGAGTTGGCTTGCCTAGGGTGATGAGTACCATACTCATCATGGTACTTGTACTTTGAGACCTATCAAGGTGATTTAAAGGTGTATTATGATAATTTGACCTTACCCATGGTGAATAATTATGATCATGTATGTAGGTATGCAAGGTGGATCGAGTGGGTACACGAATGTGTGGTATTTATCTATGTTGGTGCCTCAATGCAAGGTTTCCATTCTTGAAATAAGGCATGTGAAGTGTCTATATTTGGGAAGTAATTTCTCTGATTAGGACCACAACCTATAGGGGTGTCCCGCATAGGGGTCCATTGTAGGATGGGTTCTTGATTTGACATTCTAGAAGTTGGGTGAGTAGGAGGCCAGCAAGGAGGTATAACCAAATCCTTAGGATCAAATTGGAGATGATCTACGTCTCCTTGCCTACTCTCCATAGTGCCAGCCATTAAATGGGCTTGGCTATAGGTGCATACCATAACTACTTCCTTATAAACCCTATGTGATTATATCCTTTACAAATTTTAATGATTAAACACACAAAAATAGAAACACACAATAATATAAGTGTTTATCTCTTTTAAATATTTATGTGTTCCTAAAACTATTTTGTGTGTTTTTTATTTGTTGGTTTGCAAAGAGATCTCTTTTCATGTGTTTGAATATTATTGATGTAATTCTCAAATTTTTAAAGGGATTTCACATGTATACTCATAGCTCAACAACTAGAAATGAAAGTCCAATCACATAAACCAACCAAAGTATGGAGACGAAGCCCATACCTGATTAAGGAGCACAGGTTCTAAAAGTCCTCACCCATATTGATCGTGGGTAGTGATATATTCTTTGAAGAGGAGTGTGTGCTATTTTCCATGGATAACACGATTCTTAGATATAACATAAGGCCAAATATAGGATTTGTATAATGCAAGCCAAGGGGTGGATATCAAGCCCATTATTGTTAGTCTCTAATAGTTGTTTGGGATGAAATTCCAACTCACTAATGTTAAAAAGTGATATGGTGTGTGTGGTTCCTTTTATCCTTAAAGAAAGTAAAACAAGAGAGAACTCAATGATAATTCACTAAATGCACAAAGAACGTTTTACTTTCAAAAAAAATTGCATGAATAAGAAACCTACAAAATGCTTATCCTATATGACAACCTAACCGTTAGGTAGATTGCAAGCAATAAAACTATTCAAATGCATACTTAAACTATTATTTTCCCTATTTTTATTCTTTTTGTTATTTTGAATTTTAGGAAAATTTAAATCTACCTTTTAATGAACAAGAAAGAGATATGAAAAGTTGAAATTAACCTTTTTGAATAGTATTAATGCAAAGTGAAGGTTTGGATGCGTACCTTGAAAGTCTAAAATGTTGTTGTTTCTATAAATTTGAGCTAGAAACCCCCTATTTTGTGGTCATCCCAGGATGGGATGGCTACAAATTTAGGGGTCGTGCCTAGGTGGGGTGATTTATATGGACATCCTTGCGTGTTCCAATTAGGAATTCAGGGATCATTTTAGTCCAGAACGGTCAAAACATGTAATAATAAAAAGACAAAAACAAGGTCAAAAGTTATAAAAATAAAATTGGACAGGGGTCCCACCATGATTGCCATTGTAGAGCAAAAAAAATGGTGCACCAAGCAAAGGGAAATGAAAAGCACCTATCTATTTAAGCACTACAAAAAGCGACATTAAAGTAAGCATAAATATGACAAATATGTGAAATAAATGGGGGGTTTTCTTTATATTATTATATTTTCAAATACATGGTTACAAAACATCCCCTTGAGGGCTCTCATTTGATACAATCCATTAAAAATTCAAAGGATCTAATCCTTTCATAAAATCAAGGTGTGCTTTCAGTGTCTTCCTCACACTCACGATTAAAGAGCGGGATTTTTGCTACCGCTGCGATGATCTATCCATATCTAAATCTTTAGCTCCTTCCTCGAGAACTCGAATACCTGGATCTATACACAAGAAACTAAAATTGATTAATTGCATATGTAGAGTAAGATAAAAAGAATGAAATGCATGCAACATTGAATACAATAAGTGGAATAGACAATGCAAAACTAATCCAAATTGTACCAAATCTTAGCATGATGTATATTATCTACTTTAGGAATGATTTATGTAAAAATTGAAATGAAATTGCAAGTAGAATCCATGGCCATCCTTGGGTATTCCAATTGGGACTGTCATCAAAAAATCCTAATTGAAGGTCCAAAACTACTCCAAATCTCACCAAATTTTAGTATGATGTCTATAAACTAATTTTAATATGATCTACATTGAAATTGAATCAAAATTTTATGGCAATTTATGGACATCCCTAGATGTGCCAATTGGGACTGTTAACCATCCCAGGTGGGTATGACCACCAAACCAAGTGGTTTTTACCACCAATTCCTTTGGGATATGGTCTAGAATACTCCTAGGGATGGTTGCTTATGGTCATACCTGGGTGGGATGACCATGGCTACATGGCCCAAAACATCCCAAAAGTGGTTAGGACCCCTAATTAACCCCTAGGGGTTGCCTAATGGGGCCATATGGTGTCCATAAGAGTGCATAATTGCAATCTAATCTGATTGACATGATTTAAGTGTCTACAGGTACCCCTTTTTGGGATGTGTTGTATGAAACAGAGTGTAGAGCAAAAATATATGACTAAATTATCAAATTATTAAGGTTATTCAATAACCTAACCAACATTTACATGCCTCAATTATGGAAAGAGCATACATTCTTGGAACCCTTGCTTTTGACATACTTGAAGAATTTATTTTTGTATACCTTTCAACCACACAGCAATGGTAGTCTTAGGGTCTTAGGGTATACTTGGTCTTTGTTCCTTATTTGGATTATAAGACTACTTTGGGATATGTATTCTAAGGCTTCCAAGGAGAATAAGACTTTATTTTTTTAAATTTGTGTTAAATTATTTTCCCCAACGTAGGCTTGAAATTTATATTTGGCAATGATTATTTTGAATGTATGGAGATTGCACTTTTGAGTGTTTGAGTATTGCTTTTGATTATGAATTCATTATTATGACTATCCCATAACACAACGAGTCAATGAGGCCATGACCAGTGATGAAATTTATGAGTTTATTGACCAATGTGACATGATTGGGATTCCATCAACTTTACCCAATGTAAAATTTATCAATTTTGTTAGGATTTTGATGGTTTTGTTGATATTTCATGGAAGAAAATGATTGAATACCTCATTTTTGTGGGGTGGTCTAAATACAATGGCCTTCTATGGGAGTTAAATAGGGACTTTTCAATTCATACATGAACATATTGGGTTCCATCTTGATCCTTTGTGATTTTTATCAATTTTGACCTATTTTTGGTGGTTTTGAAGCTATTTTCTTTGCTTTTTTCATATGTTTTTATGGTGTTTTTTGGTGGTCATACTAGGGTGTTAAAACTACATAGTTTATGGATTTCCTAGGGTGGGACAGTAAACCATTTTTTTGGCCATCCTACCCTAGGACAGCCATGCTCCTTCTAGGACTTTTTAAGCTCAAATTTAGAAGAATGAGTTCATTTGCACACTTCTAACTTGTTAAACTAAGAGGTGAGGAGTAGGAGATTGATTTTTTTAAGTGTAGCACTATCGATACCATCCCACAATCACCATGATCCAGCCTCAAGACTCGACGAGCGACGGAGCTGACGCGAGATGGGTAATGTCTAAATTTGCTCCTATACTTTATTGAATTTGGAAATGTATATTAGTTTTGTATTTTCCAACAAAACACATAAAATATTGGTAAATGAACCTCGGTAGTGATAGTATGTAGGAATTTGTGCTTTATTTTTGGTTTTTGTGGAATTTTATTCCATTTTTTTTTGTATTTTTATGATTTCTTATTCTTGTTTTTGGGGGCTAGGAAGGCACTTTTTAGCATTTTTAGGTGCCATCCCTAGGTGGGACAGCCACTGGTGGCCATCCTTGGGTGGGACGGTTGCCAATTTGGGGGTCGTCCTTGGGTGGGACGGCCATGAATTTTGGGTAAAAGGTTGCTTTTTTACTTTTTTTTACTATTTTTGGGTAATTTTATTGCTTTTTTGTTGCACTTTTGTTAATATTGCTTGCCTCTGTTAGGTGATCAAGAGTTGGTATCAATTTTTTACTCTCTTTTAGACCAATAGAGTCTTATTTATAGAGGATGAATTAAAATGATTTGATGTCATTGGTATTAAGCAAGTGGTACTATTAGAGCCAGTGCTAGGAGATAGAGCCTACAAAACATCTTTGATAGATCTATGGGACCCTCGCACCAACACATTCCACTTACCAACTAGGGAGATGACAGTGAATTTAGAGGATATCTACTAGATTTTGTGTAGTCTGATAGAGGTGTGTTTGATTATATGTACTCATAGAGATATTAGAGATATGATTATATAGATATACTTTAGAGAATTAGCTTGAGGCAGTATGAGACTTTTCTAGTGAAGGCATCCTAGTGGAGCTATGGTATGAGGCAAAGGTATTAACTATAAGACATACCTTACTGATGATTCTTATATCCAACATGTTACCACCAGATTCATCAGAATCCAGGTTCCACTGGAACCTTTTGATGTTGGTATTTTCACTTGTGAAGTGCACAATAGAGAGGCCATTAGTGATGGCTTGGGGTATGATGTTGCTAGCACAACTTTATGATGAGTTGTACGAGATCCGTTGTTGCAAGTAGAAATGCTTTGGATGCAAATTTATACTGTAGGTGTGCAGATGGTAGCACATTACTATGGATCAACCATGGGGACTACCTTGGATGACGTAAGCATAGCTTGCAAATATGGATATAGGCTATGGGATTCTATGGTAGTGATACCTGGAGAGGGGTTGAAGCCATCCCTATGTAGGTATGATTAATTGTTATGCATAGTCATTTATACAACTCAGGTTAGAGGAGGTTACTTGCATACAATACATGGTTTGTCCAACATGGCTTAAGGCTGAGGTAAATCTTTGTCAAGTATGGAAAGGGAGATGGCTAGTTGGTTGACATGGTTTTGAGTGAGATTATTTTCCATATGATCAAGTGATGGGGAAGTGTAGTCTATGCCATGGATTTCCTAGCAAGCCAATGATCTACTAACAATATGGGGATGAGAGGAAACTTACATGGCCTATAGTTGAGGTAGTTAGAGAAGAGGTAGATCCTATGGAGAACATCTCTAAGCTAGATGATGTAGGAACCACAATAGAGTATGAATCCTAGTGTTTGATGCACCAGTGGTGAGGAGAGGGGTTGCTAGGTGGTGGTATATCTATAGTGATAGAGGAGGATCACAAGAATACTCTATACGAGGGACATTATGAGGATCCATATGAGGATGATCCATATCTACTTTAGAAACATGTTCATCATTGGGTAGATTATGAGTGGATGGATACCCTAGATATGGAGGATCCATAAGATGACAATGTTGAGGATGATTTTTAGGAGTAGGGAGTGCAGGCACAGTTGGTAGCATGAGATGCTACCATTATTGAGCTACAAGGTGAGCTAATTAGAGGTACATATGAGTGGAGGGAGTATGTATAGGAGAGGGCTCTTCTATAGGAATAGGTGCAAATTACATAGGAAGATATGGATAGGCAGGCAACAAAGTTAGCTATTCTTTGGTATTAGGTTAGAGCAAGGAGTTCAAGTCATGAGACACCTAGTAGTGGTGATATGGCTAGGCTACAGGAGGAGGTGAAACAACTCCAAACCTTACTCAATGGATCTCAGGCTTGTCACCAATATGAAACAACCTACACACATGATTTGTAGGATGAGATAACATGCCTTAGAGGATGCTTACCAACTCACTCTTTTGTTAGTAGATCCCAACAGAGTAGGAGAAATAGTATAGGGTAAACATCTACGAGTATGGGGGCTCATAGCTCTATGAGGAGAGGAGATAGCGCTAGGGAGAACAGATTTGGGAGCTCTCGATGAGCACCAACCAAGGGTGGGTGAGAGTCATGGTGTTGGTCCTGTGTGACAATGGTTTTTGAGAGTCTATGGTTCTTTTTGGATTTTTGGTAGTGTGAGGTTTGAGGACCCACTTTATTGTAGCCTACAAGAATTTTTTGGATTATGATGTATATTTTTACCTCATACATATAAATATAATTTTTTCTATTGTTATCATGTGTTTCCTTACTGCTTTATTAGATGTATGCAATGCTTATGTTTCCTTTGCTGATGCTTTTATGGATGCTTATCATGGATGCATGTATTGTAATATGATGCGAGTTGATGATATGTGTATGAGTGTATGAATAATGAAATGGATTATTTGTTGATATGAATGTTGAAATATGAAAACTATTTGACTCACTATGTTAGCACTATAGACTGTACAAAATTTATCTATTCATTGTAATGTTATTATCAGACTATGTAATGGATTGTGAAATTGTAAACTAACAAACATGTGATAAAATGTTATGGAATGATATGCATTTATAGAATGTTTTTGAAATTTTCATGAGACTCAAACACTCTAGTGACCTAGTTAAAATTTGTATAGTAACCATGCAAAACTTTTTGGCAAGGTATAAATCTACTAGGATGACCAAGATATTCAATATCCCTATGTGTGCATATGAATTCATTTTTATGATAACACATAAAGTTACCCCAATGCCAAACAGAATTTCTACAATCCATCTATACTGAAGATCACCCTATGAGTATCATTATCCTGAGTTTTGTGTGTAGTTGGATTAAACCATAGGTAATACATGCTACCAAAAGCTAGCTCATCTGCATGCAAATACTGGTCTATATAAAATTAGGTTTCTAATGTGATAGACATATCATCATGCATAAGGATACTACCATTGCCAAACATGCTTTATGCCACCTAACCTGTAATGAGGATCACCTTATAGTTTTCAAAAGCTAAGAATTCCAAGGATTCAAGATCAGTAATCCTTTATTTTCTTTTATTTTTGAATTGCTCTAGAGATTTGCTCCTTTTTTTTTGGTGAGCAAGGGATTTTTGTAGTGGTGAGAACCACTGTTTATTTTACTTTTCACTTTTGATAGTGGTAAAAACCACTATTTATTTTGATTTTTGTCCTTTGGATACTTACCCAGATTTGGTGGGAGCAAGGAATTTTTATTGCTTTGGGTAGGGAAGAGCTTGTATTTTTGTCAATTATTAGCATATTTGAACCATTCGCACAGGGGGATGAGCAAGGTAAACTATTCACTTAAGGTAACAAGGATCACTTTGTAGATTCCATCTTTCCTTTAGAAAAAACTTGGATTTATTAATGTGAAAATGTGTTGGGATTATGACGTATACAAGGTATAATCAAAGCAAGACTCTACCTTCTAAAACTCAAGCTAGATTTCTACAAAATATGAAAATAAAACTAGAGACAACTGTGTGATTGAAAACCCTAGTGACACCTTATAACAAATTACTAGGTGAAGGAAAATAGACACAAATACAAAAGGTGGGGAATATAGATGAAAATAATAATTGAAATGTAGATAGGTGTTAATAATGACTTTTGAAAATTTTGATTTTGAAGGATGGCTAGTGTACAGACCTTAGTGCTTGACATGTATGATCAACTCTAGAATGCAACATGCAATGATTGGTATGCTTAATACAAGTGATTGTATAATGCAATGATATGAAATACAGTGCAATGCAATATTTTGTATTTTTTATATTTTAATGATGTTTTTAAATTTATATATATATATATATATATATATATATATATAGATAAATAGATAGATAGATATATAGATAGATACATGTGACCGGTGGTCTTAATGGATGCCATTGGGGTTTTTTGAGTGACCAAAGGGTTTGTACATGCCTTTGGAGATTTTTGGGTGACCAAAAGATTTGTAAGTACCTTTGGGACATTTTTGGGTGACCAAAGGGTTTTGTAGGTGCCTTTGGATCTTTTTGGGTGCTAAAGGGTTTATATATACCTTTGGAGATTTTTGGGTGACCAAAGGGTTTATAGATACCTTTCGGGATTTTTGGGTGACCAAAGGGTTTATAGATACCTTTGGAGCTTCTTTTTTTTTGGTGACCAAAGGATTTGTAGATACCTTTGGGGAATTTTTACGTGACCAAAGGGTTTATAGATACCTTTGGGGCATTTTTGGGTGACCAAAGGGTTTATAGATACCTTTGGAGCATTTTTGGGTGACCAAAGGGTTTATAGATACCTTTGGGGTTTTTTGGGTGACCAAAGGGTTTATAGATACCTTTGAGGATTTTTGGGTGACCAAAGGGTTTATAGATACCTTTGGGGTTTTTTTGTGAGGGTACGGTGCTTTAAATATGAAAAGGATGTAGGTGAAGGATATTTAAGGGTTCAAGTTCCTCGCATCCTTCAATGGAAGCTATGCGATAAGTTCTGGGTACAATTTGACTAGTGATAATGTATGGACCTCACTAGTTTGTCATAAATTTGTCTCGTAGATGGGGCAGCAAGTTAAAATTTTATTTGTTCTCTTTTAAAACAAGATCACCAACCTAAAAATCCCTAGGATAGAATTTCATGTTATAGGATCTCTTAAGTTTCTCTTGATAAACATGTAGGTTCTCAAGAGCATTAACATTTCGCTCATCAAGCAAAGTTAATTGGTCTAGGCAAGCCTACCATGAGGTGTCATCATCGATGAACTCTTGCACAGATATGGTTAGAAATAGTATTTCTAGTTCTAAAGGTATGACATATTCTGCACCATACACTAGTGAGAATGGATTTTCTCTAGTGGATGTTTGAATACTAGTGCAGTAGGACCAAAGAGCAAGAGGTAATTGGTTATACCAATATTTGTGATTATCCTTAACAATTTTATTTAAGATTGCAATTACTATTTATTTTATGCCTCAGCTTGCTCATTGGATTGTGGATAATAGGGCATAGAAAAGTTGTGTTGGATGTTATATTTAGTTGTTAAAGCACACACATATTTATTCTTAAAAGGTGGCCCATTATCTAAAATTATTTTGGATGGGATACCAAAATGAGAAATGATGTTATGTAGCATGAACTCCGTAATGCAAGATACAGTCGTAGTGATAAGGGGAATTGCTTCCACACATTTTGTGAAATATTTAGTGGTTGTAATGATAGACGTATGATGGTCTAAGGAAGAGGGTGAGATTTTCCTGATTAAATCAAACCCCCATTACACAAATGGCCAAACTGATTGAATTAGTTGTAAGGCCTGAGAAGGTATGTGTGTCAAATTAGCATGGTGTTGACACTTTACACACTTCTTAACATAAGCACAACAATATTTCTCTAAATTTGGACAATAATAGCCCATGTAAATAATTCACTTTGTGATAGCCATACCATTGAAATTGCCACCACATGTACCATCGTGCACTTGGACGATTTACCAAACTGGCTCTTGAGGTTCTAAGCAAAAGAGGATACCCTCGTAGCTTCAATGATAAAAAATATCTCCAAGTAGGATATATTTAGCTACTTTTTCTTGAATGTGCTTTTTGCAGCATGAGGTAATCCAGAAGGGATACTACCAAGCTTTAGGTAATATTTTAGCAAAATAAACCAATATTTATTTGAAAAAACCTATATTGCATGAATTGCTTGATCCTTTTGAAGTTCATCTCTCATGAATGTTGATTGGGAGAGAACTTGTAAATATAGTGTTGTGCTACTATCAAAAGGAGTTTGAGGGAATAAAGTCCTCCAAGTGGGGTTACTTAAGCAATTGTGAATTTGAGAGAACAGTCCATGAGAAGGTTCAATTTGAATCATGTGGACTGTTGGTATGGAGTGAAGCTCCTCACACATAGTTGTAGATTTTGATAGTGTTTTGACTTGAATGGTTGTGATATCATCAGATGGGTTCTTTGGGATTAAAGACCCTAAGAAGACCATTGTATATTCAAAATGGTTAGATGGATGAGGAAATGCCTCAATATCATACTATTTGATTTTTACCAAAATTTTATCAACAAGGACTTTGTAGGCTTGCAATATTGGGCATATACATTGGAATATTCCCTTGACTTGATTCACTATGAACAAGGAATCACCAAAAATGTTGACCTTATTTATTTTCATGGCGATTGCCATTTGAAGGCCTATGATAAGGTCTTCATACACATAATTATTTTTGGTGCATGGGAAATCATGTTTGAATGACATGGGTATTAGAGCCCCTTACGGTGTGAAAAACACAATTCTCCTGCCAACCCTTGCTCACACTTATATCCATAAAAAAAATAGATTCATATCAACCTGTTCTTCAGGCTCTTCAAGGTCAGATGATTTTGACACTTGAAATATTCCATATTCAAGAAGCTCTACACTAAGAGGTTGGTTATCCTGAAGGGGAGCCTCTACGAGTTGATCGGCTATGACTCAACCTTTAATTGATATTTTTTTTGATGAATTCAAGGTTAAAATCCATCAACAACATAATCCATTTTGCCATGCAACTATTATGGTAAGTTTGACTCATCATTTATCGCAATGGATTCTCTTTGGATACTACATAAGTGGTATGATTGAGCATGTAATGGCATATATTTTTAGTGGCAAAAACCACTACTAAGTATAGCTTCTCAACATATGCATAATTTATTTCATAACTAACAAGGGTGTCACTAATATAGTAAGTAGAATGTTCTTTGTGCAATTCGTTCTTTTGGGCCAACATGGTGCCCAATGCAAGCTCAATAGCTGAAATGTATATATAGAACAACACTCTTGGTCGATGGGGAGCCAATACCAATGGTGAAGCCAAATATTGTTTAATTTTGTCAAATATAGCTTAACACTTATCATCCCATTTAAATGTGATCCCTTATGTAAAAACTTTTTCATAGGTTGACACTTATCTGTCAATTGCGCTATGAAGTGCTTGATGGATGTGACCTTTCCTTACAGACTATGTAGCTACTTGATAGTAGTGGGGGGAGGCATTTCTAGAATTGGCTTGAATTTATTTGGATCATCTCCTATGCCTCATTATGAATCCTAAGAGTTTTTTAGATTTGACATCAAAGATGCACTTCTTGGGATTTAGTCTAACATTGTGTTTGATGAGTCAATCTAGAACTTTGCGCAATACATCAATGTGCTCATGGTGTAGTAAAGACTTAGCCAATAAGTCATCTATGTAATGTTCCAAAATTTTATGCTTGTAATCATGGAATATGTACGTCATAGCTTGTTGGTAGTTAGCACCAGTGTTTTTGAGGTCGAAAGGCATGACCTTATAAAAAAATATCCCCTAAGGTATTATGAATTTCATTTTGAGTTGGTTTTCTAGATTTATGTAATTTTTTTGTATCTAGAAAAACCTTCCATTAGGGATAACATCTCATGACCTGTTGTGGCATCCACTAGTGCATCAATGTTTACCATAGGAAATTCATCCTTAGGACTCAATTTATTTAGATCTTAAAAATTAGTACAAATGCGAATCTTTTCATTGAGTTTCTTGATAGGTACCATAATGGAAACCCATGGTGGATAATTAACTGATATAATGAATTTGGCATCTAACAGTTTTTGCAATTCATATTTCTCCATCAAGGCTATTATTGGATGCATTTTGTATATATTTTGCTTAACCGGTTTTGTATTTGGGTCAATATTAAAATTATGCATGACTAAGTTGGGATCTAGTCCTAGCATGTCTTTGTAAGACCACACAAAAGTTTTCTTCTTCTCTTTTAGAATATTTTTCTACTTAATTTTCTTAGTAAGGGATAAGCCTTTCCCTAACTTGATGAGTTGGGGATTCTCAGTATATGTGCCTATATCCCTATAAATTGTTGGATTAATTGACATATGAGATCTATCTTCCATCTAGTGTGGGGTAGGGATCAAATTAATGTCATCAGTTGGGTTTATGTACTTAATTGGAAACTCATGCTAAACCTCAACATGGAAGAAATTTTAAGTAGATCTTGAAAAAAAATGAATCAGTTGTAACATTTCATCGCAATGCAAATACTCTGATGGATATGGCGGAGAATATCCCCGATCAAAGTCAATTACCTCAATGTCAAGGTGAAATAGATTTTATGGGTTATTTATATCATGCAATGGTGTAGTAATATCTATGGAAATCATATTAATGGATGGATGATCTCCATTGGATGGGTGATTGGATCTACTAACAAAAGGTTGTCATAATATTCACAAGGGTGGTTGCAGTTGAGGTGGAATGACCTAAGGTGGTCCATGTGGAATGTGATATGATTGATCTTGAAGTGGTAGAAGCTATTGCCAAATGGGATGTTGCACTAGGAATATACATAGATAGAACTCTTATTCATCATCCAATGGAATGACCTACTCTTATTCCTCATCTAAACTAGTGTAGTAAATAGGTGGTGCACCATAATTTGATTTATTATCAATTGTCCATTCCTCAGGGGGACCTTGATCCTCTTCCTCATTATCATATGGAAGGGTATATGAACCTTCACATTTTTCAAAGGATTTGGTTAAATCATGATTTATCCCATGATTTATAATATTTTTAGGAAAATAATCCTCCAAAGAGTGGACATGATTAGGATTAGTGTAGGGATCATGTGCAAGTTCATCCCTATAGTTAAAACCTAGGTACTCTAAACTCTCTATGAGGACATCGAGAGGCACATGCTTGTTGTGTCCTAAACCAAATTTATCATATATCAATTGATATTGCAGCTAGCAAGGAACACAAGTACCTTTCTCATCTAAATCCAAAGCATAGCCATGTCAATTGTAGTGGTGGATATATCACAAGACATAGTTAGGATTTGACAGATAATTGATGTCCTAAGATAAGGTTTCTTCATCCATATCTTTTTGAGGAGATGGTTTTGTTCAATACTCAATACCCCATATATTAATTTTATTTGATTGGGAGGTATACCTAGAGGTACAATGGTACCTATGGGAAGACAAGGTCATCCCATATTTTGCACTATATCAAAGGCTGGAACTGTTGTGATATTCCTCACTAAATACTCTCCTAAACCTATACTATCCAAATGGACTATGACCTGGGATGGCGAGGATGGAGGGGATGAAAGCAAGACTTGATATGAATTAATTCTTACCTCATGATAGGGTTCCTCATCTGCTAAACTAGGAATATATTCTTGTAAAATATGGAGATGATTGGAGGAATCTCATCAATAGGCTTCTTCGACATGTTCCTATAGGGAGGATTGGATGATGATGAAGGTGTTTCTAAAGGTTCCAATGATGATGATAGTATGGAAGAATATGTTAGTGGATCAATGGAAGGTGATGGTGAAGGAATTAGATCCTGAATGGATGTATTCGATTGAATGTCCACATGAGTTGATGGCAAGGTCGACTTGAGGATGTGTTGCACTGAGTTGCAGTATTTGAAAGACTCAAGGTCTATAGAGATAATGTGTACTTTCCCTTCATGAGTATACATTAAAAATTAATGAGATATGGATTGTACACACTTCATGTATCTAATCCAAGGTCTTCCCAATAATATATTGTAGGTCATTGCACCATCCAAGATGTGACACAATGTTGGTATAGTTTTGCGTCCCACATGGATAGGTAGGACTATAGTTCCAACCATTGAGCATATAATATCATTGAATGCTCTGAGGTTATATGTGTATGAAACAATATGGGATGATGGAAGTCCTAAATTTTTGAGAGAATTTGTAGTGATGGTGTTACTTGATGAACCGATGTTAATTAGAACTCTCTTATAGGGTGTTCCATTTACACATGTAATGATTTGTAGAGGAGGATCAACCACATCATTTTCTATCTATTTGATTTCATGTTCATGAAATGTGATCAGTTGTTCTTTACACTACTAAATGCTCCCAAAAAAATGATAAAGGAATTAAACTCTTGGGGCTATAGTTCAATCGACTTAAGGATTTCTATAAGATCTTGATGAGGTGGAGACTATTCTCATATATAGAAAGTCTAGCCTATGTTGTTTATAAGCTTTGAGAAAGCTTATTGTTTGTTGTAACCACTAGACGAGGTGGAAGGCTTTGCATTGGAGGTGGTGGAGGCTATGACATTGAGGGAATATCACTTGAAGTTGCAGGTGGTGCAACTTGATTTGGATAGCATCGATTCCTTGTCACAATGCTAACCATATTAACAAACCCTTTTTGAGGGGGTGTCGTATGAACCTCATATACTTATTTTGTAGGATTTTCATGCACCTCGTGAGTGGGAAATGGGTCTTTAAAAACACTCATTTATTGAGTTCTTTTCATAATAGGCTTATCAAATTGATGGTCATTCCTCTCGATCATATATTGTACAAGGTTTTTGAAATTGTAGCACATTGGCAAGTCATGTCCAATCTGCCTATGGTACCTAAAATATAGGTCTTCATGATGTCCCATAGTCTTTTTTTACCCGTATTCAGATCTATAGGCTAGATCTCAAGTAGAGTAATCACTTTGACTCTATATAGACGATCGAATAGGGAGTCCATAGACTTAGCGAAGGGTGTAAATTATTGCCTAGGGTGAAGTTGCTAATTTTACCCCTAATTCACTTGAATGTTGTTTTTTTAAATTGAAAGAGGAGGTTAGCCTTGATAATTTTCCTTCTAAGGCAATGTTGGTTGCACAGGCCCTAGAACATTAACGACAACTTGGTTGACTACTATCAACATTTATTGTATAGGATTTCCCTTTGGGTTCTTGGTCCACTCGTATTTGTGAGGTTTTGCAATTTTCCCCTCTTGAATTTTAATTTCTTCTATTTGTCTAGCCTGCACTAGAGCATATTCAAGAGTTTTATATTGTTGGATTTGTAGCAATAATGAAATTGGCTTTAAACAAATCTTAGAAAACATTACACTTAACTCAGACACTGGAAGTAGGTATGGTAGCTTAACAAGAAACATTCGCCACCTATTACCATAGTTTGTGTTTGACTCATCTTCATATTGCTTCAACCCCATGAGGTCTATTAAAGTTATCTTTTCCTTTGTGTTAAAGGCAAAAAATTCCATGAATGCATCTAGAAATTTCTCAAAGTTATAAACATTATGCCTTGGAAGTTGATTGTACCACTCCATAGTTGGGCCAGAGAGGGCAATCAAAAATATTCTCAGAATTATGGCATCATTTTACTATATACTAAAGCACTATTTTATGAAACTAGTGACATGCTCCTGTGCATCTTCCTCTCCTTTAAAACTATCCAACTTGGGTATTTTGAAATGCTCTAGTGGTCTACTACGTAGCTAGCACAAAGTGGGTTTTTTAAGCCTAGACCCAGATGTCTTTCTCTTTACGGTTTCCATGCATTCAAGTAATGCTTCAAACACATCAGAGGATTTAATATCCTCTAAATTAATTTAGCCCCATGAGGGAGGGTGAGGAATGTTAAGCATGTGGTGTGGTGGTTGATTTTCATCAACCATACCTCCATAAGGTGCTTCTAGGTATTCCTCTACTAGTTCCAAGCCATCATAGGCCTCGTAATATGTTTCTTAAATTGGACTACAAAGTGGAACAAATGCCTACTGAAGGTGATCTATGTTTGGCCTAGGAGGTATGTACCGATTTGGCCTAGGAGGTCAAGGAGGCAACATTTTGTTAGGCCTAGGGAGCCTATTTTGATTGAAAGTGTGTTGCCTCTGATGAACCCCTTATCTATGCATACTTGGGGTAAGAACCCCATTGTGCAAGGTCTCTTGAATCTACTATTCATTCCTTTGTTTTTCTAACTGATGTTGGTGATCCAAGTGTTTTTTATCTAGCCAAAGCTGATTGAATTGGTTTTGGAAATTAGCATACCTTTTGACAACTTGATTTATCTTCTCAACTATGCGAGGTCTATGAGATCTAGTTTTATTGCCATGATGCCTATCTTTTTTAGGAGGATATGACAGAACTACTATGAACTTCCCTTGATTGAGAGAGGTCACATTTACTTGAGGCTCACTCCTAAACTTATTTTATTTATACTCTGCTAGTGCAAAAGCACATCATGCTTGAATGGAGTAATTAAACTGAGGATAATCAATACTCTCCTCATGTATTCCTTCATAAATGAGAAAGGGAAGGGTGGAGCTAGGTTGCCCAGGGTGATGAGTACCATACTCATCTTGGTACTTGTACTTTTGAGACCTATCAAGGTGATTTTAAGGTGTATTACGATAATTTGACCTTATCCATGGTGAATAATTATGATCATGTATGTAGGTATGGAAGGTGGATCGAGTGGGTACACGAATGTGTGGTATTTATCTATGTTGGTGGCTCAATGCATGGTTTTATTTCTTGAAATAAGGCATGTCAAGTGTCTATATTTGGGAAGTAATTTCCTTGATTAGGACCACAACCTATAGGTATGTCCCACATAGGGGTCCCTTGTAGGCTAGGTTCTTGATTTGAAATTCTAGAAGTTGGGTGAGTAGGAGGCCAGCAAGGAGGTATAACCAAATCCTTAGGATCAAATTGGAGATTATCTCTGTCTCCTTGCCTACTCTCCATAGTTCCAGCCATTAAATGGTCTTGGTTGTAGGTGCATACCATAACTACTTCCTTATAAACCATATGTGATTATCTCCTTTACAAATTTTAATGATTAAATACACAAAAATAGAAACACACAATAATATAAGTGCTTATCTATTTTAAATATTTATGTGTTCCTAAAACTATTTTGTGTGTTTTTGATTTTTTGGTTTGCAAAGAGATCTCTTTTCATGTGTTTGAATATTATCGATGTAATTCTCAAAAATTTTAAGGGATTTCGCCTGTATACTCGTAGCTCAACAACTAGAAATGAAAGTTCGATCACATAAACCAACCAAAGTATGGAGATGAAGCCCATATCCAATTAGGGAGCATAGGTTCTACCAGTCCTCACCCATATTGATTGTGGGTATCGATACATCCTCTGAAGAGGAGTTTGTGCTATTTTCCATGGATAACACGATTCTTAGATCTAACTTAAGGCCAAATATAGGATTCGTATAATGCAAGCCAACGGGTGGATATCAAGCCCATCATTGTTAGTCTCTAATAGTGGTTTGGGATGAAATTCCAACTCACTAATGTTAAAAAGTGATATGGTGTGTGCAGTTCCTTTTATCCTTAAAGAAAGTAAAACAAGAGAGAACTCAATGATAATTCACTAAATGCACAAAGAACATTATACTTTTAGAAATTTTTGCATGAATAAGAAACCTACAAAATGCTTATCCTATATGAAAAACTAACCATTAGGTATATTTCAAGCAATAAAATTATTCAAATGCATACTTAAACTATTATTTTCCCTATTTTTCTTATTTTTGTTATTTTGAATTTTAGAAAAAGTTAAATCTACCTTTTAATGAACAAAAAGATATGAAAAGTTGAAATTAACCTTATTGAATAGTATTAATACAAAGTGAAGGTTTGGATGCATACCTTGAAAGCCTACAATGTTGTTTTTTTTTGTAAATTTGAGCTAGAAACCCCCTATTTTGTGGTCATCCCAGGTTGGAATGGCTGCAAATTTAGGGGTCATACCTAGGTGGGGTGATTTATATGGACATCCTTGGGTGTTCCAATTAGGAATTCAGTGGTCATTTTAGTCTAGAACGGTAAAAATTTGTAATAATCAAAAGACAAAAACAAGGTCAAAAGTTATAAAAATAAAATTGGACAGGGGTCCCACCATGATTGCCACTGTAGAGCAGAAAAAATGGTGCATCAAGCAAAGGAAAATGAAAACCACATATCTATTTAAGCACTGCAAAAAGCGACATTAAAGTAAGCATAAATATGAAAAATATGTGAAAGAAATGGGGGTTTCTCTTTATATTATTGTATTTGTAAAATACATGGTTACAAAATATCCCCTTGAGGGCTCTCATTTGATACAATCCATTAAAAATTCAAAGGATCTAATCCTTTCATAAAATCAAGGTGTGCTTTTAGTGTCTTCCTCACACTCACGATTAAAGAGTGGGATTTTTGCTACCGCTGCGATAATCTATCCATATTTGAATCTTTAGCTCCTTCCTCGTGCACTCGAATACCTGGATCTATACACAAGAAACTAAAATTGATTAATTGCATATGTATAGTAAGATAAAATGAATGAAATGCATGCAACATTGAATACAAAATATGCAATAGACGATGCAAAACTAATACAAATTGTACCAAAACTTAGCATGATGTATATTATTTAATTTAGGAATTATTTATTCAAAAATCGAAATGAAATTGCAAGAAGAATCCATGGCCATACCTAGATGTTACAATTGGGACTTGTAGTCCTAAAATTTCTCACTCCTTTCCTTTAGGCTAATGGATTCACACCTCAAATGGGAATGATAAAATGATGGGTCTACACCTCAAAGGAGAGGCACTTGAGGTCATGCCTTCTTTAGTGATTTTCAATTAATTATGTGGGTTCACCAAGAAAAAATTGTATGTCAGTTTCCACACCTAGTTGTGGAGTTTTTTGATGTGTTCCTTTTAGTTCACTCACATTCACCTAGTTTGGCCAAATTCAACTAACATATACTATATGTAATTTTATTTTGATGAATACAACACACAGTATAATATAGAAGATAAATAAATACAATGCTTAGTATTTAAATAAATTTCACGATCTTAATCAATTTGGATGGCTGATGTGGGATTTGTTTGCTTGTTGTAGGTGATATCAAACTTTGCAGGGTGATATTGGACGTCCGATTGGGTATTGGTAGGTCTGATCTAGTATCGGTAGGTCTGATCTAGTAAGAAACCTATAATTTTATAGATTGACACCACAAATACAAATTTATAACATAATAAGAATTTAGTTAAGCATGTATTAGATTATATAAAGCTCATTATTTGCAATATTTGAAAAGAAAAGTAGATCTGTGCTATAAATGCAAAACAAAAAAATGACATGCAATGATGGTGAACACCTAATATGATAAATGAAATACTATGCTTAAACAAAATGATAAACAATAGATAAGATCTTATGAATGTAAAATAGAAGGCTAGGAATGCAACCAAAGGTTTGAAGGTGCCCCCAAGTGGTCTGTAGGCAATATTAGACTTGTTCTATTGATATCAGACTTATTCTAATGATATCGAATGTCTGATATTATGTCATATCAATAAAGGTATGATTCTGGAGCTCTAAACCCGTAAAAGAATATGAAACTAGAAATATGCATTATAACACTAAGGATGCGAGAATGATTGAGATCTAGGGGGAATCCAGGGGGAGTGCCTAGATTAAATAGGTAAGGTGAGTTAAGGGGGTTGGGTTAGGAAAAAAGGGGAGTTATGATCTCTTCTAATATAGACAATATCGATTGATTTAATATTGTAACATATGTGTCATTGGCCAGGTAAAAACAAAAATATTACAACAAATTTTGGCATTTTGTTTTTTTGGGTAATTTTCAATTTTGGACAAGATCAGACATCTGATCTTGCAAAATAGTCTGATATTGTATTGGATAGATGATATTGCTTAAATAGAGTTGATATCATCAGGAATTTAGAAACAAACTTGATGCAGGTGCAAAAATCGAGGCAATAGGTTAGAAATTAGGTTTAATTATTTTTTTTGAATGTTTTTGACTTAAGATAAATTGACATGGGTCAATTTTAGCATTTTACATTTTCCCCCTCTTTAGAACATTTTTGACAAAAATGCGTAAAATAAAAATGTGACACGCTTTATGAGAAAACACAAATTTATTACAAATATTATTGAGGTTTCAAGTTTTATTGTAAATTGCATTAAGTGTGATACCCCCTTCGAGTTTTTACATCAAATTCTATGTTTGGTGGAAAACTTGAAATTTTTGAATTGAGGGTAAAATGAAATAAAATAGAAAAAGGTTAGGGTAAAACCTAATTCATTTTATTTTTCACTATTGCTAAAATTTTGCTCCAAGGATAAAATGGTCAAGGTCACACACTGAGATGATGAGGTACATATGAGGACAACAAACATATGGGTAAGGATCGCAAACTTTTTTAGCTTAGAATGTTTTGTTTTTTAGCATTTAATTTTTAT
Organism: Wollemia nobilis; assembly: GCA_028583015.1. NCBI lineage: Eukaryota > Viridiplantae > Streptophyta > Pinopsida > Araucariales > Araucariaceae > Wollemia > Wollemia nobilis. The sequence goes on from JAQPPZ010002643.1 coordinate 304,978, forward strand.
TCAATTTATATTTTTAGGGAACGGATGTTCTCGCATAGCTGCATCGATGATATAAGGTCTGTTTTAGCAATATCAACCTGATTTTGATGATATCGGTCTGATTTTGACGATATCGGGTAAGACGATATCATTGAAATAGGTTTGATATCATCCAAACAGGGCTGATATTGATAATTACAACTTGATATTACCGAATAAGCTGATATTATTGAAATAGGTTCAATATCACAATTTCAGATCTGATCACTATTATTGATTGCTAATTTTGATTTTTTTGTTGTTTTATTTGTTAACAGAGGATAATTTTGAATAAAATGGAGTGGAGATATGGTAGTCTCCAAGAAGATTTGATTGCTCTTACAAATGTAGAGAGGGCTACTCTAGAGGCTACAATATCGACACATGTGGTAGATATGCCACAAATCCTGACAGATTTAATGTTATTTATGGTATTGGTTGAGTGGTGGTATTTGGGGTCTTCCTATTTCTAGTTATCGATGGGTAGATGGCCTCAACACTAGAGGATATCTAGATGATATTGAGGGTACCTCTTAGAGGCATGTTTATATCTGCATCTAGCAATAAAGGCCAAGTAATACAGTGGTTTTTTGGGGATCCAACCTTCTTGCTTGAAGAGGGAAAGGTTAACATTAAGAGACTCAATCAGACAGCTAGGGTTTCTTTACTGATGGTGGTTCTTAGTGGTATGATGGTAGGGATATTTTTATGCCATCTAAGTAGTTGCCACCTACCATATACTCTTGTAGAGCTCATTGCTAATATGAGGTATCAAGGCCTATGGTTTTCTTGGGACCCATATATTTTGTTCTGGTTGTACATGACACTTTTTAGGGTTATTTACCAAAGAGGTAAAGCATTGGTGCTTACATATTTCCTATAGGTATGGTTCTAGAAGAAAATAATGATGTGGATACCTGTAGGTATACCATTTATAGGAGTGGCAATAGAGAGGCCTAGAGTGTTTTACTAGCACTTATGCGAAGGTCATTATGGGAGGATTAGCCTTGAAAAAGTGAGGAGACTAATAGACGAGTTGACTATAGGTGACATCTGATGGAGGCCTTTGAGAGATTTTCTAGGATGGGGAGAGGATGGTTTTGAGTTGGTTTGTGTGAGGTGAGTTATTTTGCTTCGTATGGAGCAGGGTGAGTTGGAGCTACATTGTGTTGACCAGGTTTTATGGTAGTTTGGTTTGTAGTAGGATATACCTAAGATTAGGGATGTCACTTTTTTGAGGTTGACATGAGATACCATGATAGTGAGTAGTTCTCAAGACATGGATTGCTTCCTATACCCTCAACTAGATTATTATGTGGTGGTTATGGTAGAGGGTGATGATGCTGGAGTGACTATAAGATATCCACAAGTGTATTCTAGCATTCTTCCTGCATGACTTACTTGCTTGAGGGGTACGATCCACCAGGAAGTTGATCAGGTTATTCATTAGTGATGCCCTACTAGTTAGTAGTAGCAGAGGATATAGGTACCCCCTAGGAGAGAGGGGCCTCACACCAGGGGAGGGAACCAAAGCCATAGGATGATTATATGGGATAGAGCATCTGTGATGAGGGAGAGGGAGGAGAGAAGAGCATATCCTAAGCAAGAGGTGAGATCTGAATTTCTTGGGAAGGGCATGATGATAGAGGAGGGAGAAACCAATGAGATGGTATCTCTATGGGTAGAGAATGTGAGTCTGAAGACGTGGGTCTAGAATTTAGAGGTGGAGCTCACAGAGGCATAGGCTCAGGTTGCTCAGGGAGCTAGGGCTCTTGTTATGACATCTTCTCAGTCAACTCGATCAAGGAGGAGCATTTTAGGGGGAGAGCTAGCTTGGGATCTTCATATGGTAGGTTTCTATCAAGGATTATACATTTTAGTAGTGTCTATAGATCAGATATAACCATTACCTATGGAGTTTGTGTCTCCAAGTCGCTCAATATCAGTGTCTCACTCAACATCTAGTAAAGCTACAAGGGCAATAGAGTTTCGACCACCACGACCCCCTAGTGGGGATGATGAGGCTTAGAGCTCTCGGGGCTTGAGGATACCATAGGGTGATAGATGTATATATTTTTTATAATATATCCCTTAGTGACTAAGTATGCCAATTTTGAAGATTGTGGCATATCAGTTCGACTTAATTTTGTACTTATATTTTGATATATATATATATATATAGATCCTTTTTGTCTATGCAACTTTGAATTATTTTATTTAGTGGATGATTTATTGTATTTTCTTATGATGGTTGTGTTACATAATATTTGTAATCATGCTTTGATTTTTGAATATTTTTTATCATGCTTAACTTAAAAGGAAAATGATTTTATAAAGTGTTTTTGGAGGTCAAAGGATGTTTTTGTGAAATGATAAATTTGATTGCTTAGAAATGAACCTAAAAAGGATGTTATGTTGTTATATGACCATTGGTGGAGATCAATGCTCACTAGGTCATGAAGTGGATCCTGTTGTGAGGAAGTTTTGTATTGCAAAAAAATTTTAGGGATCAAGATTGATCTTGAGGTTTATGATGATGAAATAAAATATCAATTTTAAAAGTAGGTTGACTTTGAGAAAATTAGGTTGATAAAAAATGTATTTGTGAGAAATATAGAGTGATTTAAGCTTGAAAATTTGGGAATGATTAGTTGCGCTAGGCATAGAATTCCTAGTATGAATGTTTAAAGGAGAGTTATTACTAGGAATTATACCATCATTGTGAAGTCAAAAATGCAATGCATGATAAAATGATTGTGTTATTTGAAATGCAATGTTTTATTGGAAACAAATCATTATGTTGCATGTTGAAAATTTTGAGGACAATATATACTGTAATTTGCTAAAATGAAGTGATTTGTAAGGATTAATGTAAATGGTTACAAATTGATATTTTCTAGAAAAATTTCAAAGAAATATTTTAAATCATTTCAAGGATAAAGTCAAATTTATCAAGAACCGATGTGTGATGTGTGAGTTAATTATCCATCTTGATTTACATAATGATACAAAATATCTCAAGGATCAAATGTATGTGCTTTGTGAAGTTGATTTAAAAAATTTGAGTGAGGTAATGATACAAGTAAACTTTTATGAACCAATGTTTGTGCAAGTGAGAGATTCAGTAACCATGATTTTATGCATGCAATTGTACTAAAATACTATGTAAGTCAAGTCACCAAAATCTAGCTAATCCAAAATATGACATTGGTCTATTCAAAATAAGGTCTCTAATGCAATAGACATGTTGCCACACATAAGGATATTGTCATTTAAAATCCATCTTGATGCCACCTAACTTGTAATGAGGATCACCCCATGGTGTTTGAATAACCAAGGAATTCCAGGATTCAAGCTCATTACCCCCTTATTTTCTTTTTATTTATTTTGAGTAGGGATTCTTGTTCATTTTTGTTTGTGAATAAGGGGATTTTATTGCTTTTGTAGTAAGACTAATTTTTCTTTTATTTTCTTTCTTTTCTCTTTTTCTTTCCTTTTTATTATTTTTTCTTTTTCTTTTTCGGGATACTTGCTCAAATTAGACAAGGAGCAAGGGATTATATTTTGGTAGGGGGAAGCTTGTACTTTTGTCAATTCTTAGTATTTTAGACCATGTGCATAATAAGATAGCAAGGGAAACCTTTTTCTTAAGGAACAAATACTACAATGTAGTATAATATTTCAAATTTGCAAAAATCATTTTAAGATGTGAAAATGTGTCCTTGTTTCAAAAAGTAGCAAGACTAGTTCCCAAAACTCAAAAAATATTATTTAGTGAAGTAATAGTGATTTTGGTTCAAGATATATTTATAATCAAAATTTATTAACAATGTGAATTAGGTGAATGGTTCAAGACAACTTTTGAGTTTATCCAAAAGAATAATTTAATTTTTTAGAAAACAACAAAGAATGATGTAGAATGATGACTTTAACATATTTTTGGAAGTTTTTCATATATTTTTATTATTTTTTTGGTTGTTTTGTGATTATATGATAATTTCAAACTGAACGATAACATATATGAAATAACTTTTTACAATTATATACAATGATGGAATTTTTTATTTTATGCATAATATCTCTTTAGATGAATGATTTTCATTGGCTCTTTGAGATATTTTCCATCCAAAGTAGCCAAGCGATATGCACCAGATCCAAATTTTGTAGTGATGACAAATGGTCCAAGCCAATTAGGTTGAAATTTTCCTTTAAGATATTTTCTAGCATTAGTATTTTTCTGATTTTCTTTAAGAACTAGATCTCCGACCTCAAAGGATCGATGATGAAATTTATTTGAATATGATATTTTAAGCTTATCTTAATAAGCACAAAGATGTTCTTAAGCATGAATTCACTTTTCATCTAGAAGTTCCAACTGAATTAATCTTCCAGCATGATAGTCATATCCTAATTCGACATCTTGAAGTAGAATAGCTAAAGAAGGAACTTCTAACTCGAATTGAAAAATATCTTCAACACCATAAACTAAGACAAAAGGAGAAGTACCTATAGTACTATGAACACTAGTTATATAAGCCCATAAGGCAAGATATAATTAAGTATGCCAATCACGGCTTGATTTATTAACCAATATTTTTAAAATCTTGATCAAACTTTTATTGGGTGCTTCAGCTTGACCATTTCCTTGTGGATAATATGGAGTGGACCATTGTTGTTGAATTTTACATTTTTGACAAAGTTTCTTAATGTCTTTGTTTTTTAAACATGTTCCATTATCATAAATAAGTGTTTATGGAATCCCAAATCTACCAATAATTTGATTAAAAATGAGTTTAGATACTTGGACTCCTATGCAAGAAGGTAGTGGCATAGCTTCCACCCATTTTGTAAAATATTTTGTTGTTGTTATGATGAATTTGTGGCCATCTGAAGAGATGGGATTCACTTAACCAATGATATATATGCCCCATTTGTAAAAGGGCTAAGGATATGATAGAGCTTCAATTTATTGAGTGGGAGCATGAACAAGTTTTGCATGTCGTTGACACTTGTCACAATGGCATACATAATCATTGGCATATTTTTCCATGCAAGGCCAAAAGTACCCCATTAGTAGGATATTTTTAGAAATAACACTTCCACTAAAGTGAACTCCACAAGATCCATCATGGACTTCACTTAACACCTTCTTAGACTCATAGAAATTGATACATATTAAAATAATACCTTCAAAATATTTTTTATATAAAGTATTTCCAATAATCACAAAGTGAATAGTTAGCTTATGTAACAACCTACATTGGTTTCTATCTAACCCTTCAAGAAAATTCCCCTTTTGAAGGAAGTTAAAAATGTCTATATACCATGGTTTTAGAGTTACTTCATTGATAAAAAACACATCTAGAGGTTCCAAGCAATATTTAGACGAGACTAGCTCTTGAAGTTGGTGAATGATAATTGTAGCATATTCATAATCCAATTCTAAAGGTAATAGAGAAGCGACAAGTGCCATAGCATCTACAGTGCGGTTTCTAGTATGAGGAATGGCCTCAAGGGTTACTTTTTCAAATAAATAGATAAGCTTTAAAACATAATCCTTGTAGGGATGAATTTTCTCATCTTGTGTTTGATATACATTATTGATTTGATTTATCATGAGCTGGGAATATCGAAAGACTAATAAGATTCTTATTTTTAGGGCTAAAGCTACCCATAACCCAAGGATTAGGGCTTCATACTCTACAATGTTATTTGTGCAAGAAAATTGAATTTTGAATTATAAGGGAATAAGTTGCTTTTGCGAAGATATTAATATTATGCCTACATGTGCACCACTCATACATATACCTCCATCAAAATATAAGGACCAAGACTCAGAATGATCTTATTCTAAGTTAATACATTCATCAAGAAATTCGATAGTTAAAGTATGAGTAGCCTCAAGAGGAGCAACAACAAGTTAATCAGCTATGACTTGGCCTTTGATAGATTTTGACCAATAAATGTGATTTAAAATTCACTTAGAGCAAGAACCCATTTAGCTGTACATCCTAATAAATATGGTCTACTCATCAGATGTCTTAATGGATCATATTTAGCAATAACAAATATCTTTTGGATAAGCATATAATGGCGTAAATTTTGTGTAGAAAATACGAGAACCAAGAAAATCTTCTCTGTGGGTGTATAATGGGTTTTATAACTTATTAATGTTCTACTTATATAATAAGTGGCTTGTTCTTTCTTATCATCATCAAGTTGAGCTAACATTGCTCCTAATGCAAGCTCAGAAGTAGAAATATATAACATAAAAGGGTATTTTGGTATAGGTGGAACAAGTACTGGAGGGGTAAAGAGATACTACTTAAGATATTCAAATACTTCTTGGTAGTCACTATCCCATTGGAATGATAAGTTTTTCTTAAGTAACTTAAGAAAGGTTTGAGTTTTGTCTGCCAATTCGTCAATGAAGTGATGGATAGAATGAAGTTTTCCTTGTAAACTCCTTAATTCTGATATATTTTTAGGTGGTGGCATATCAATGATAGCCTTAATTTTAATAGGATCTATCTCTATGCCATGCATAGAAATGATAAATCCTAATAATTTTCTAGATTTTACTCCAAATACACATTTTTTTGGATTTAGTCAAATTTTATATTCTCTAAGTCTATCAAATACTCATCTTATATTAGTGATGTGATCTTCTTCTCTAATTGAGTGAGCTATGATGTCATCCACATAGTCATGTAGAATGTCATACATCATGTCATGAAATTTATACGTCATAGCCCGTTGATAAGTTGCACATGCATTATTTAAACTGAAGGACATCACTTTCCAAAAAAATATTTCCTAGGGTGTAATGAAAGTAGTTTTCGATTGGTCTTTAGGAGGTATTTGGATTTGGTTTTATCCTAAAATTCCATCCATGAGGGATAACATTCCACTTCTAGCTGTAAATTCAATAATTTGATCCATATTAGGAAAAGGAAAATCATCTTTAGGACATGCAACATTGATATCTCTAAAATTAGTGCGTACTCTAATTTTAGTAGCTTCATTATTGGTTACTAGAATGAAATTATATATCCAATCAACATAATCAATAACCTAAATAAATCTGCTTGTTGTGGTGCAGTGGTAAATGCCCTAGGTGCTGGTAGAGGCCAACCCAGGTTCCATTCCCCTTGTCTCCATCCTACAGATATATGGTATAGTTAGGAATGTCCTATGTGTTGGTAGAGGCCAACAAGGATCCATTCCTCCCATGCCCATCCTGTTGAAAGTTGCACCTCGAAAGGGGTGTTTTCCACTATAAATTAGTTTTAATATTCTTGTTGTGGTGTAGTGGTAAATGCCTTGGGCGCTGGTAGAGGCCGACCCATGTTCCATTCCCCTTGTCTCCATCCTACAGATATATGGTATAGTTAGGAATGTCCTATGTGCTGGTAGAGGTCGACAAGGCTCCATTCCTCCTATGCCAAACCTATTGAAAGTGGCACCCCGAAAGGGATGTTTTCCACTATAAATTAGTTTTTACCCAGGTTTTGTAGGTGAGTTGGAGAGGATAGGGAAATCCTCCAAGGGAGGTCCCAGGTTCAAATATCCACCCTACCAAAAAGCTGAATTGGGTATCCAAAATTCAATTGATAATGTTGGTGCGGGCAGGGTCGGGTGCAACCCCCGGGTGACTTTGACGGTGTAGAACCCCCTGTTCATGGTCTCTCAGACCAAGGAAGCTCTGAAAGGGGTTTTTTGCTTAAAAATAAAATAGCCTAAATAAATTCAACATCAATAAATTTATGTAATTCATATTTAACTAATAATGCTACTTTAGGATGCATTTTTCTAAGTTTTTGTTTTATAGATTTTGTATTTGGACACACCACTAAGTGATGCATGATTACAAAAGAGTCTAAGCTAGGCATATATGCATATGTCCAAGTGAAAACATTAGTATATTCTGTGAGGAATACCACATGTTTATTTTGTCTTTCTTCACTTAATTCAATTCCAATTTTAACTAGGCAAGGGTTGGTTTCAGTCCCGATGTTGACTTGTAGGACATCTTCTATTACAATATTCAAATCTCTTTCAAATTTAGGAGAAGCGGGTGAGACACCCATTTCTTGGAGTTCCTCCAATGTCAACTTAGCTAATTCATTTTGTGGGGTAGTTGTTTGAATGTGGGCTATATAGGGTATAGACCTGTCAAAGAAGAATCCATTGCTCAAAATTTCTTCAAAAGAAATGTTGTGAAAAACATCTTATAAAAATTCATCTAGAGAAGCAATCATTTCATATGGAAAATCATGTTATAAAAATGTATCCTTTTACTTGTTTTTAAATATTCTTGATGTGTCAAGTATTCTTGATATATCACTAGATGGTCATCATCATCAAATGGGAAGGGTTGAGTTTTTGTAGGGATATAGCCAATACCACATCGGGCAAGCCATTCCTCTATTTATAAAGGTTCATATATGTCATATTAAAGAGGACCTAGAAATTTACCTCTATAACTTATGTTACACAAATATTTTTTGACTTCACATATCCATGAGAAAATTAGCACCGAGAAAAACCATATTGATCAAATGCAAATCTTACTTGGATATTAATTTTTCTAGGGTCATACCTTGTAGAGATAAAGGTGCAAATGTGATAAATGCTTCCTTGTCTCTGTGGCAAGCCCATAATTCAAGGATATGGCAGTAATTGGGACAAGACGATGGAGTCTTGTGCAACTAAATTAGTATGCTCTATGGTTGTTAATATTGCAGATAAATATGGTAAAATTTCATCTAAAAGGGGATATGAAGTAGAAGTATCATTTATTTTAGTTATGATACAAGGTGATGTGGATTTAGTTTATGAAGGAGGATATTTAGGAGAGGTAGGCTTTGTTTATGATAAATTAGGATAAAATGGAACACCAATTGGTTCAACCATGGCACACATATCAAAGGGTCTAGGATCACCATGGATAGTGATCAATTGATTTTTAAAATCAAATTTGGCACATTGTTGTAAAGTTGATGGGACTGCTCTCATTGTGTTAATCCAAGTTTGACCTACAATAATGTTATATGATGCAGGGCAAGATACAAAAAATATGGTCATGTCTAAAATTCTTGGACCAACTTGCAATGGGATTGAAAAAACTGCACAAGTTTCTTGGGTTTCACCATTAAAGGCTTTGATGATCATTTCAGTTCTTTTTAAATATTCAGTTCTAAATACAAACCTTTGAAAGAAATCATATGTGCATATATTTAGTTATGATCCATTATCAAACAAGACTTTTGACACCCACATTCCCAATTAGGGCTGTAATATATAAAGGATTATCTCTATAAATAATTTGAGGAATATCTTTATCATGAAACTCTACATAATTTGTTCCTTGGGAAACTACAACATTGACCACAATAGTGGGTTCTATATCTTAAGGTACCATAATTTTTCTTAAGGTACCCATTAATTCTTCTCTATGTATAGATGAAGTTATTAAGAGATCTAGGAGAGAAATTTTGTTTGTAGTATTAGCTAATTGTTCATTAATATCATAGGGAAGTTTTTGTTGTGGTTTTGATAAATTATTTTCTTTTATGGGTGCTTTAAACACAAATGGAGGTATTTCTTTATTATTTTTTTGGGTTTGTGATTTGGAATTTTGATTTTGAACTTGTTGTCTAGTAATGGCTCCAATAGTACCCACAATGTTTTTGTTTTGTGAGTGATCCAAGTGTGGTCTAGCATTCACTACTTGTTCAATTGGAACTATTTGTTGAGATGAAGGGTGTGTAGTCATTCTTCTAGGAATTGGCTCTTCTGGATCTAATAAGTCTATTATAGGAAGGATTAAATCTGACTCATTTTCAAAAATATTTGAATTATTAGAAGTAATATCTATTTCACTTTCTGTTTCACTTTCTCAGTTACTTCTTGTATCTTTTGAAGATGAAAATTGGAAAATTAGAATTGGTTTAATTGTGATTGCAAATTGAGTAGGCACATAAGAAGTTTATAGATTTTGGTATGGTAATAAATTACTAATGGTTCCCACATATCAAATTTGGGAGGGACATTGTGATGTTCTAATTAATTCTCAACTTCTTTACCATGATTGGGTAAAGGATGTTGGAAGATGTGTAAAGTTTGATTAACATTTTGTGTTGGTTGCTTTTGACCATTATTTGGAGTATGATTGTTTGTATGGAATTTTTCTACTTCCATGGCTCCTTTATCAATTAGATATTGTATCACATGTTTCAATATTTTACAAGAGTTGGTTTAATGTCCATCAACTCGATGAAACTTACAAAGTAGATCAGCTCTATATCTAGGTAAAGTGGTGTCTGGTTGTCGTATTTCTGACAATCATATCAAAACTTCTTCCAAAAATTAGGGTATAATCAAGTTTAAAGTCTAGTTCAATCTTATGAATTCACATGGAGGTTTATCAGGAACTTTAAATACAAATTTCTTTATGGCTTCTATAGTACTGATATTTGGATTATTTCTACTATCAGTAACTCCATCACCTACTACTTGTTTGTTATTATATTGGTTATTGGAAGATTTATCTTCATCCTTCTTGAATTATCCTCTTCTACTAAGGGCTTCTCCTAACCTTCTTTCTATATTTATAGCTTGATCAAAATAAGTTATTGTAGAAGTGGCAAGTTTATAAGATAACTGTTCTTGTAATTTACCAATGAAGATTTCTAACATTTCTCTGTGTGGTAAAGAAAAATATAACTTCCCTAGAATTTGTCTCCATTTAGGTAGAAATTCAGCAAAACTTTCATCTTTTTCTTATTTTAGATTATATAAGTCTTTAATGTTAACATGCCTTTCTATGTAAGCACCAAATTGATGAACAAATATTTCTACAGTTTATTCCAAATTTCTCAAGGAATTGGTTGGTAATGAATAATATCATTCTAGAGCCATGCCTCTGAGAATTTTATGAAATATCTTTAGCAACAACAAATCATCACATGAAATATCATGACAAGTTGTCCTAAACATATGAATATGCTCAATAGGATCTTTGATTTCTTTATATATCGGGATAACTGACATGGGTAAATTTTTAGGATAAGGTTGAGAAACAACAATAGGATCCAATGGTTGATTACACATCTCTCTATAACTGTATGAGAGATGATAAGGATCTATATGATCTAGATGTGAAGCTAATTATTTAACTAAGGCTTCAAGTCCTTGTGGTTGCTCACTAAATTGATTTTGTGATATCATACTGTTTTGCATTTGACGATATGGTTGTGTTGTCATATAAGGATTTCTAGTAGAAACACTATTATGTAAAGTATTTGTGGGAAAGGTATTATGAAGTTTATATGGAATTATATTTTTCTGAATTTTTTGTTGATAATGATTAGCATTTTGTATTTCTTAGCCTTTTGTGATGTAGATACTTGTTGATTAAGAGCTTGAGAGGAAGAAGAATGTTGTTTTTGTTTAGAATTAGATTGTGTTGCTAGTTTTTTAGTGTTCAAATCTATGTTTTGATTGATGTTTTGAGATGGACTAGCTTAATATTGATCTGTTCTATTTACGTATGTCACTGGATTTACATGTAGTCAGAAAGCAGCTTCTAAAGCAACATCCATTGAATAATCTCCTGCTGGGAGTAAATTATTAGTGTTTGATACATGATTGATTTCATCTATATTGCTTTTTAGAAATTCAGTAAAGCGTTAGACAAATTTAAAACTAACATTGCTTTGAGGATCTACTAAAGGCTTGGTAGTATATTCTACTTCCTCTTATTATTGTCATCCTCATTTTGTTCCGTGAGCTTATCATCTTCAATAAGTATCCTATCATCAAGATTTTCTTGATCTGGCTCTTCTAAGAAGTTAGATTCTATTTGTTTACCATTTCTCGGGATTCTAGGTATTTTGTCTTTAGGGTGTTTTATTTTTCGGTTATATATATATATATATATATATATATATATATATATATATATATATATATATATATATATATATATATATTTTGGAAATTTTGAGTAGTTTTGTTATCATTGATGTCAAAATAATATTGGTTTAATTTTATCATCATTAAGGACATCAAGTGGTTTTTCCAAAAGCAAGAAGGTCTTGGAAAGGAATAGGATATAATATTTATTTTTAATATTATATGTCTAAAAAGGGCCCAAAGGATGAAGGTTCGAGGAAGGAGAAATTAAATAATAATATTCTATTATTATAATATTTTGGGCCAAATAACAAGGTGAAGAAAAACGAAGTTCAAATTGAAAAGACCCATGAGCAATTTTCAAAAGGTTTAATTTAAATTAAAATTTTAATTTAAATTAATAATGGAGGCAAAGGTTTTTAAATTTAATATTTAAAAACTAAATTCAAATTTTTAAATTCGAAAATGGGCCAATGTGAGAAGTCAAAATATAATGTGCATTTATATAGGAAATGATTTTCATTTCCTAAAGTTTAATAACACACCTTCAAATGCGAGAAAAGAGAATATCAAGCATTGCATCTAAGAAGAAGACAAATTGCATTTCAAAGAGCTTGGAGGGAAATGAGGCAATAAAGGCTGCAAAGTGATTTGACATCCCACCGACGGTGGTAGCACAGGTGGTAGTTGGGAGAGTGCTAAGACTTGCATGGAGGAGATTACGGTTCGATCCACGTGATCGATATTTTACATGAGGAAGAGGTCTTCATTTGATTTTCTTGGTGGTTTTTGTGTGGTAGTATTTTTGGGACAACGAGCATCATTTGTCTCATGTGTGTATGCAGCCCACTTGGTGGCCTAGATTGGAGCTAGGGTGTTGGGAGTGCAAGGTCACGTGGTCAAATCCACTAAAGACATTTTTTTGTAGGCATAACAAATTAAAGGTATGCCATTAAATTTTATTCTCCAAGGTGTTGAAAATTAAAAGTGCTTTGAGATTTTCATGAGTGCTAAGTGCTTAGGGGAGTTATAAGGTAAAGAAAAATTAAAATATTTTATTTTGATTTTTGGTGATTGAAACTTGTTTTATAAAGTGTGGAGATTATAAGGTGTGCAAGGGAAATTGTTGAGTGTTTTGTTATGGTGAAATTATTGAGTTAAATATTGTGAGTTTGGATATTATAAGGTGTACAAAAGGATTTGATATTTTGTGTGAAAAATAATTTTTGAGAAAATTATTTTGTGGAGATCTTGAGATAGGTTATGGTAACCAAAACCTAGTGTTGGTAAAGAAAATATGATTGTGGTTAAGACATATTTTGAAGATATATCTCCATCAAAATAAAAGGTATGGGTACATCTTGCTTGTGAGCAAAATATTGTTGGATTGGATGTTGTGAATGCTAATTTGGAGCAAAAAGGATTGTTTGATGAGCATTGTTAAGTTTGGTTTTTAGATATCCAATATTAATTGATGAAGGTTTATTTTGAATAAAGTTTGATGATAGAAACCTTGTTTGATAAGCATTGTTGGAAATATTGAGTGAGCCTTCATGTGCATGATTAGGGTTTGTGAAATATCATGAGTATCATTGTTATGTGAAGTTTATTTGATAAGCATTGTTGAATAATTTTCATTGAGTGTTTGGTTGAGTTGAGATAAACAAGCTTTTGTGAGAGCTTGTGAGCAGATTTGAGTAAGTCCTAGAGAGGACTTAAGGATAGAGTTGAGAAAGATTTTGTGAAATATGAAGGACAAATTTGTGTGAGCCTTTGTGGAAGCTTACAAATCATATTTGAGGTAAGTCTTTGAGAATAATTGTGAGTAGAGTTGATTTAATGATTTATTCAAACCTTAAATTAAGGTTTGGGGAATATCTAGAAGAGTTGATTAGTGATTGAATAAAGATTTATGTTAAGTCTTAAGGGCAGATTTAAGGATAGATTTTGGTGCATATTTGAGGATAGGTTTATGCCAGATCAAAGACAAATATTGAATAGATTTGTGCTAGACTGAAGGACTATGTTTAGTACAGATGAGATACAAATATTAAGTAGATTTTTGCTAGACCTAGGGACTATAATTAGTACAGATCAGAGATAGAGATTGAGTAGATTTGTGTAAGTTAGAGGATAGTTTTCATTGTATATTTGAGATAGAGATAGAGTAATAATAGGCTTTGGAGGTGATAGTGCAGAGAATAATAGTCTTTAGTGGATAGAGATCCATTAGCCAAGGTAGTGAGGACAGAGGTCTTCTAAGTGAGGATAGGGGTATTCAGTGGAGAGATATTCACAATCTAGTGTAGTGGAGGTAGTAGTCTTCTAGAGGATCACTATCCATAGTAGGGGAGAAGGAGTTCACACCATTTCTAAGGTTCACACCATTTTTTGTTCCATTCCATAATTCATAGAAATGCATTAATCATCAACCACAACCATAAAGAAGCAACATGTCGCAACTAGATATTACAAAACATTACTCCATCATTCCATAATTGTACAATATTTGAGAGAAGATTATTAAATGTGGTTCTTATTAATTAATTCTCAATAGTACAATACAATCACTAAAAGGTTACACAATAACCAAAAATTCCACACAATAATCATAGATATGCATTCAATACTCAGACTAATCAGACCAGATCATAACCAAACTATAAAAATTGAAAAGGGGGTCTTATATAACATTGCCTAGGCTATTAAAAGTGGTTACTAAGGTAATTTGTTATTCACAACTGCCCATGTAACATAATATATATTTACACCCTTTTACCAAGTCTAATTACATAATTTTTCAAATTCATTCATAATTACAACTCAAATTGCATTTCCTTTGCAATTCATTGGACTTCATATGTTTTGCCATCTAGTTTGTACATTTTACCTCTTTCTTATATGTTTTACTCATGCTTGTACATTTTTCCAAAACTATCAAAAATGTCAATACTAGGCAAATCATCTTGTCAATTCTTCTTTTGGGAGGTGAATTTGCTACCTATATCTACCCTCCCCTTTACTTTGTTTAGTGTCCTCACCAAATCACTTTTATATTTTATATGGGATGCATAGTCTCCTGCTAAGGCTTCACTGTCTTCCAGCTAGGTGCGAAGAATTACATGTTGATTCTACAACTTCACTATGTAGTTACCCATTTCTACTACTTTCACACCATTCTGGTTGGATGTCTCCTTGATAATTTTTAGGAGTTCTCTTAATTTTTGTTCACACTAAGTAGCACTCTTCTTAAGCTTCTCCTTCAAATGTGCTTTTTTTCAAGCTGCTACTTCTAATTTTTCATTCTTGTCTATAATGGTCTTTATATGGTGATTAATATCAACCTCAAAAGCATGAAAAATCTTCTCCTTAACCATAAATTGGATTTGTTTCTTCAGGACCATATCATTGTATCACTTATTGTCCTATGTAAGATCTTCTATCTTCTTATCCTACACTACCAGTTGCTCATATTTTACAGCCAACTTTGTTCTTAGTTGTTCACCCTTTTCCTGCAATTGTTCTTCTTTTACCTTTAATTAAGCTTCAAACTCCTTGATCTTGTCTTCTACCATTTGTGATACATGTCACTTCTACTCTTCTAGAAAACTAATTTTACCCTCAAAACCTACCCTATTACTTAGCAGTTCTTCTTCCAATTTATTTAACTTATATTTTACCATAGCCTTACTCTTATACAATTCTTCCTCCATTGCAGCCATTTCCTTTCAAGTGGCTTTTGTCTCTTCTTTCTAAACTTCCTTGAGCTAATAAATATACTCCAATCCTATGCTCAACCACTATATCCAATATGTTAGGAAATTCAACTTCCTCAGAGTGCATTCAAATTTTTTTATAAGGAGTACAATTTTTTTATCACTAAGTACTTTTCCATCTTGCCATCATTCCTTGGCAACTTCATTCTTCCTAGAGTGCTATTTAGCTTCGTTCTTCCCAAGCATTTGAATTGGTTAGCACCCTCTATTTTTAGATGCTCCTCATTGTCACCTAGGAGGATAAGTCGAGATTAGTTCACCCCCTGTTCAAAAATTCAAAATGCTCTTCCTTCTTCCTATCTTAGTACACCACCAAGAAGAAAATATTGCCTTCACATTTTCTTGTGCATAATTGCAACATGATAGAGTTGTTCCTCATAGAGAACATCACCTACAAGATAGTTTAATATCATTCTTTCTCATAAAATCTCTTCGTTATTCTCTACTTTTGTAGTAAAACACATGAAGATAGCTTACATCATTTACATTGATGCAAGCTTCATATATCAAAGCCAATGCCAGAACATCCTTCCTTGAATGCAGACCAAGATATTCTTCCTTGAACGTAGAGGAAAAAACAAAAGGTATTCAATTTTTGGTTTTTTTATATTAATTGGATATGTAGTGAAAAAGTTAATAAGAAATCATTCTTCGAGCACAGAGTGCTATTACAGTGTGTTGTTTCAAATATGGAAACCTTTTAAGAAAGGACTTATATTTAAAAAGTTTTTTTCTTAGCAAGAAATTGAATAACTCGAAGAGAGTTAGGGATTTGAGATTGTAAACTCCTCCAATAGGACCACTGTTATTTTTATTTGCTTGTTTTGTGCCTATTTTTTGACCAAAACAAAATGACGTGTTTATTTGTAATCTCTTAATACAAATATTTGTTTTAGGGGGGATTTTTTTTGAGGTGCCATTTCTTGTACCTATTCTAAATACTTGAGGGGGGGGGGGGTATTGATGGTCCTTGCATATTATTTGGTCTTAGCTTTCTTAACAAAAGTTATTTTTACTCCATTAAAAAAAAAATAGATTTAAGAATATAGATTTGTGGTAGAGACTAATAGTGGCACATTTCTTAAATCCACTTACTATTGTATCTTCATTTCAGCATCTTCTAAATGTTGTAAAAGCAAAACTATTTTTATAAAAACATAGGAACATTTTTTAACACTAAGGTAAAAGAGGCTTACAATTATTTCAAAGAGAACATCAAATTTCATAGATTTATTTATAATTGCATATGTTCCATGTATCGTTCTTCTCACTAACTTATAGTTTTTCTCACGTAAGGGCGGGTAACTGAGAATATTTTTTATAAGGTCTATCTGATTATTCTTGCTTCATAATCCTATGTTCCACGTATCAAAACTCCTCATTTACTTATAGTTTCCTTCAAGTAAGGGCAAGTAAATTGAAGAGATTGGTATAAATGTCAGGTTTCTGTTGCCTCCATAAAACATGTGTTTCTACTAAAGCATCATTGTATTCTCTAAGAGCATCTTGAAGTTAAAAGCGGGGATTATTGGTTCACTTCAATTTTTTTCTTTGGAAAAATGAATATAATTGATTCTCTCACCCCTCATAACTATAATACATGGAAGCCAAAAATATAAAATCTCATTTCTCAAAAAGGGCTCACACACTTCCTAGAAGAAAAGCAGCCTAAATTTGAAAAGGAATATAAAAAATTTGTTCATAAAGGGAAGATGTATGAAATAATGGGTATTATAAGCATAGATGTAAATGAAATCTTATGGTTTCACATTTCAGAATGTAAAACCTAATTTGAAATTTGGGAAAAGCTGAAGAACTTGTTTGGTAAAGTGGATAAAATAAGGTCAATGCAGCTAGAAGCATAGTTAACAACATTATCTCCTGAAGACTTCAAAAATATTGTTGACTTTCTCACAAAATTTAAAGAAGTCCTCACTCAAATAAAAGGTAATGGCAATGATAAAACAGAAGAAGAATGCATCTATATTATTCTTTCTAAGTTAAATGGAGTGTTTCAAATTTGTACTACCACCCTTTTGACTACAAAATATGCACTTGGTACAAGTTTTAAAATGCCCTCTTTAGAGGAGTTTTATGATAGGCTAAATAGAACGGAAATAAAAATTGCAAAATATGATATCTCTCCCTCTTCCTCAAAAGCATTAGTAGCATCCACCTCCACCAAATAAAAAAACAAAAAGAAAGAAAGAGGCCCTATAACTTGTACTCATTGATCAACTTTGCGATTTATCCAATGACTTTCAATGATCAACTTTGCTATTTATACAAAGTTGATCCATGGAATAATTAATCAGTTATAATTTTTTCTTCATAATTCTTGTAATGCTTTGCATGTCTATTCTTGGGAAACTTTAACATGGTACCAGAGCAGGACATATTTTTTTTAGCATTCTCTCTTGAAGACTCTTCGGGTACTGGTTCTTTGTTATTTTTTTTGAAATATCTCTTGTAGAACCTCCATGCTTTAGCAACAAGTCAATTTTTTTTTGAAATTGCTTATAGTTCTTTTTTATAGAATTATATAAATAATTTGCAATATTGTGTAGATCTTCCTATGGATGATAGATTTATTCATCTTTCAAGATTGCAAATGACAAGAGGGTGTCCTTTTCTTTTTCACTTTTGAAGAGCTATAATTTTTCATGATATATGTATTAAAAGTGATATTATAAGGGTATAATTTTTTGGCCACATTTGCCTTCGCAAATTGGCCTCATATATTTCTTACCGCTTAATTGCTGCACTACATAGGATAACAATCAATATATGCCTTCCTTTTCTTGAGAGGTCTGCTATCTCAACGCCATCCTTAGAAGCGCTACCATCTATGTTTTTTTTGAAGAGGATTGCTTCCTCTTTTATGTCCCTCGCAGCCCTTCCTGACGACATTGGCACCTGTATTTCCCTCTTTGCTAGCCAAGTATATTCATTGGCAAAAGTATGAGTTTACTCCCTTCATTGTTGGAGTTGGCGCCTAACGCGTCCTAAATATCACTACTTGCACTATTGTCTTAAGCATAAATCTGAGAGCGTTGTGGAAGAAATATGACGTAAATCAAAAGAGAATACGTGGTATGCTTTGTCAATGTATTTTGGTGCTTAGTATTTCATTACATATATGGAACTTAGTCTTTTTCAACGTGAAATAAATATGATGCAAATCTGAAGAGCATCGTGGAAGACATCTGGCACTTTGTATTCTAAAGAACAACCGTGGATAGAGTGTCCACTCCAGTCTTTACAACGGTCAGATTTTGACTGCATTTTTATATCCTCTCTCACCGATGTGCATTCAAAGGTCTTTATACGAAGTACAATTTTTTTATCACTAAGTACTTTCCTATCTTGCCATCATTCCTTAGCAAATTCATTCTTCCTGGAGTGCTATTTATATTTTTTCTTCCCAAACATTCAAATTGGTTGGCACCCTCTGTTCGTAGATGCTCCTCATTGTCACCTAGGAGGATAACCTGTTCAAAGGTGCAAAATGCTCTTCGTTCTTTCCATCTTAGGATGCCACCAACAAGAAAATATTACCTTCAAATTTTCCTGTGTAGAATCACAACACGATAGAGTTATTCCTCATGGAGAACATCACCTACAAGATAGCTTAATACCATTATTTATCGTAATATATCTTTGTTCTTCTCTGCTTTTGTAGTAAACCACATGAAGAGAGCTTGCATTGTTTACGTTGATGCAAGCTTCATAGATCAAAGCTGAAGCCAGAACATTCTTCCTTTAATGCAGACTAGGATGTTCTTCCTTGAAAGTAGAGGAAAAAGCCAAAGGTATTCAATTTTTGGTTTTTTTATATTAATTGGATATGCAGTGAGAAAGTTAAGAAGACATCGTTCTTCGAGCACAAAGTGCTATTAAAGTGTTTTGTTTCAAAGATGGAAACATTTTAAGAAAGGACTTCTATTTAAAAAGTTTTTTTCTCAGCGAGAAATTGAATAAATCTGAGAGAGTTAGGGATTCGAGATTGTAACCTCCTCTAATAGGACCACTGTCATTTTTTATTTGCTTGTTTTGTGCCTATTTTTTGACCAAAAGGAAATTACGTGTCCATTTGTAATCTCTTAATACAAATATTTTTTTTTAGGGTTTTTTTTTTTTGAGGTACCATTTCTTGCACCTATTCTAAATACTTGAGGGGAGGGGTCTATTGATGGTCCTTGCATCTTATTTGATCTTGGCTTTCTTTACAAAAGTTCCTTTTGCTCCATTTTAAAAAAATAATAATATTTAAGAAGATAGATTTGTGGAGACTAATAGTGGCACATTTATTAAAGCCACTTACTATTGTATATTCATTTCAACATCTTCTAAATTTTCTAAAAGCAAAAATATTTTTATAAAAACATAGGAAATTTTTTTAACACTAAGGCAAAAGAGACTTATAATTCTTTCAAAGAGAAGATAAAATTTCATAGATTTCTTTATAATTGCCTATGTTCCATGTATCATTCTTCTCATTAACTTATAGTTTACCTCACATAAGGGTGGGTAACTGAGAAGATTTGATATAAGGTCTAGCTGATTATTCTTACTCTATAAGCCTATGTTCCACATATCAAAACTCCTCATTTACTTATAGTTCCCCTCAAGTAAGTGTTGGTAAATTGAAGATATTGGTATAAATGTCGGTCTTTCATTGCCTCCTTAAAATATGTGTTTCTACTAAAGCATCATTGTATTCTCTAAGAGCATATTGAAGTTAAAAGGGGGTATTATTGGTTCACTTCAATTTTTTTCTTTGTCAAAATGAATACAATTGATCCTCTCACCCCTCATAACTATCATACATGGAAGCCAAAAATGTCAAATCTCATTTCTCAAAAAGGGATCACACACTTGATAGAAGAAAAGCAGCCTAAATTTGAAAAGGAATATGAAAAATTTATTCATAAAGGGAAGATGTACGAAACAATGGGTATTATAAGCACAGATGTAAATGAAATCTTAGGGTTTCACATTTCAGAATATAAAACCCGATTTGAAAGTTGGGAAAAACTAAAGAACTTGTTTGGTAAAGTGGATAAAATAAGGTCAATGCAGCTAGAAGCATAGTTAACAACATTATCTCCTGAAGACTTCAGCAATATTTTTGACTTTCTCACCAATTTTAAAGAAGTCCTCACTCAACTAAAAGGTAATCACAAGGATAAAACAAAAGAAGAATTCATCTATTTTATTATTTCTAAATTAAATGGAGTGTTTAAAAATTTTGCTACCACCCTTTTGTCTACAAAAGATGCACGTGGTACAAGTTTTAAAATGCCCTCTTTAGAGGAGTTTTGTGATAGGCTAACTAGAGAGGAAATAAAACTTGCAAAATATGATATCTCTCCCTCTTCCTCAAAAGCATTAGTAGCATCCACCTCCACTACATAAAAAATTAGAAAGAAAGAAAGAGGCCCTATAACTTGTACTCATTGATCAACTTTGCTATTTATCCAATGACTCTCAATGATCAACTTTGCTATTTATACAAAGTTGATCCATGGAATAATTAATCAGTTCTACTCTTTTCTTCATAATTCTTGTAATGCTTTGCATGTCTATTCTTGGGAAATTCTAACATGGTACCAGAGCAAGATAGATTTTGTTCAGCATTCTCTCTTGAAGGCTCTTCTGGGACTGGTTCTTTGTTCCTTTTTTTTTTACATATCTCTTGTAGAACCTCCATGCTTTAGCTACAAGTCAATTTTTTTTTGGAAATTTCTTATAGTTTTTTTTATAGAATTATATATTTTTTGCAATATTGTGTAGATCTTCCTGTGGATGATAGATTTATTCATCTTCCAAGACTGCAAATGATAAGAGGGTGTCCTTTTATTTTTCACTGTTGAAGAGCTGTGATTTGTCATGATATATGTATTCAAAGTGATATTATAAGGGTATATTTTTTGGCCACATTTGCCTTCACAAATTGGCCTCATATATTTCTTACCTCTTACTTGTTGCACTACACAGGATAGCAATCAATATCTGCCTTCCTTTTTTGAGAGGTCTGCTGCCTCAACGTCATCCTTAGAAGCGCTGCCATCTATATTTTTTTTGAAGAGGACTGCTTCCTCTTCGACGTCCCTCGTAGCCCTTCCTAACGATATTGGCACCCATATTTCCCTCTTTGCTAGCCAAGAATCTTCATTGGTGAAAGTATGAGTTCGCTCCCTTCATTGTTGGAGTTGGTGCCTGATGCATCCTAAATATCACTACTTGCACTGTTGTCTTAAGCGCAAATCTGAGAGCATCGTGGAAGAAATATGATGCAAATCTGAAGAGAATACGTGGTATGCTTTGTCAACATATTTTGGTGCTTAGTCTTTCATTACGTATTTGGTGCTTACTTTTTGTCAACGTGCAAGAAATATGATGCAAATATGAAGAGCATCATGGAAGACATATGGTGCTTCGTATTCTAAAGAACAACAGTGGACAAAGTGTCCACTCCGGTCTCCACAACGGTCAGACTTTGACTACGTTTTTAGATCCTCTCTCGTCGATGTGCATTCGAAGGTCTTTATAAGGAGTACAATTTAATTTTTTTTTTATCACTAAGTACTTTCCCATCTTGCCATCGTTCCTTGGCGACTTCATTCTTCCTGGAGTGCTATTCAGCTTCGTTCTTCCCAAGCATTCAAATTGGTTGGCGCCCTCTGTTCGTAGATGCTCCTCATCGTCACCTGGGAGGATAAGTCGAGATTCGTTCACCCCCATTCGAAGGTGCAGAACACTCTTCGTTCTTCCCATCTCAGTACATCACCAACAAGAAAATCTTGCCTTCACATTTTCCTATGCAAAATCACAACATGACAAAGTTATTCCTCATGGAGAACATCACCTGCAGGATAGCTTAACAATGTTCTTTCTCATAAAATCTCTTCATTCTTCTCTGCTTTCGTAGTAAAATGCATGAAGAAGAGCTTGCATCATTTACGTTGATGCAAGCTTCATAGATCAAAGCCGAAGCCAGAATGTCCTTCCTTGAATGTAGACCAGAGAGGAAAAATGAGGCCAAAAGAATAGCTTACCTTCGTTCAATTGAGCAAAATGAAAAAAAAAAAAAAAAATATTCTTCCTTGAAAGCAGACCATAGAGGAACAAGCCAAAGGTATTCAATTTTTGGTTTATTTATATTAATCGGATATGCAGTGAGAAAGTTAAGAAGACATCGTTCTTCGAGCACAAAGTGCTATTAAAGTGTGTTGTTTCAAATATGGAAACCTTTTAAGAAAGGACTTGTATTTAAAAAGTTTTTTTCTCAGCAAGAAATTGAATAACTCTAAGAGAGTTAGGGATTCGAGATTGTAACCTCCTCTAATAGGACCACTGTCATTTTTATTTGCTTTTTTTGTGCCTATTTTTTGGCCAAAACAAAATGACAAGTCCATTTGTAATCTCTTAATACAAATATTTTTTTTGAGAGGGGTTTTTTTTGAGGTGCCATTTCTTGCACCTATTCTAAAGACTTGAGGGGGGGTTGTTATTGATGGTCCTTGCATCTTATTTGGTCTTGGATTTCTTCACAAAAGTTCCTTTTGCTCCATTTAAAAAAAAAACAGATTTAAGAAGACAGATTTGTGGTGGAGACTAATAGTGGCACATTTCTTAAGCCACTTACTATTGTATCTTCATTTCAGCATCTTCTAAATGTTCTAAAAGCAAAACTATTTTTATAAAAATATAGGAACATTTTTTAACACTAAGGCAAAGAAGACTTACAATTCTTTCAAAGAGAACATCAAATTTCATAGATTTCTTTATAATCGCCTATGTTCCATGTATCGTTCTTCTCATTAACTTATAGTTTCCCTCACGTAAGGGTGGGTAACTGAGAAGATTTGGTATAAAGGTCTGGCTGATTATTCTTGCTTCATAAGCCTATGTTCCACGTATCAAACCTCCTCATTTACTTATAGTTTCCCTCAAGTAAGGGCGGGTAAATTGAAGAGATTGGTATAAAGGTCGGGCTTCTGCTGCCTCCTTAAAACAGGTGTTTCTACTAAAGCATCATTGTATTCTCTAAGAGCATCTTGAAGTTAAAAGGGGGGATTATTGGTTCACTTCAATTTTTTCTTTGGAAAAATGAATACAATTGATCCTCTCACCCCTCATAACTATCATACATGGAAGCCAAAAATATCAAATCTCATTTCTCAAAAAGGGCTCACACACTTGCTAGAAGAGAAGCAACCTGAATTTGAAAAGGAATATGAAAAATTTGTTCATAAAGGGAATATGTATGAAACAATGGGTATTATAAGCACAAATGTAAATGAAAGCTTATGGTTTCACATTTCAGAATGTAAAACCCCATTTGAAAGTTGGGAAAAACTAAAGAACTTGTTTGGTAAAGTGGATAAAATAAGGTCAATGCAGCTAGAAGCAAAGTTAACAACATTATCTCCTAAAGACTTCAACAATATTGTTGACTTTCTCACCAAATTTAAAGAAGTCCTCACTCAACTAAAAGGTAGTGGCAAGGATAAAATAGAAGAAGAATGCATCTATCTTATTCTTTCTAAGTTAAATGGAGTGTTTCAAATTTTTTCTACCACCTTTTTGTCTACAAAAGATGCACTTGGTACAAGTTTTAAAATGCCCTCTTTAGAGGAGTTTTGTGATAGGCTAACTAGAGAGGAAATGAAACTTGCAAAATATGAGATCTCTCCCTCTTCCTCAAAAGCATTAGTAGCATCCACCTCCACTAAAGAAAAAATCAAAAAGAAATAAAGAGGCCCTATAACTTGTACTCATTGCAAAAAGAATGGACATTCTGTAAACAAATGTTGGAAAAGACTACAACAACTAGAGGCAGCAATGAAGGATCACAAAATAGACATCAAGAAGGAAATAGGGAAAGCCTTAAATTTTCAAGGTAAAAATATAAAAACTCCATCAAAATATTGGGTTCTAGATTCAGGGGCAACTCATCATATGACTTCTTCACATGAGTCATTCTCTTCAATCTCCTCAAGCTCAACTTGTAGCATAGAAGTTGGTGACTCATCCTTCATCCCTGTCAAAGGAAAAGGTGACATATCCATTGATGGTGGGTATATCAATAATGTTCTCTATGTCCCAAACATAGCTGCAAATCTCCTATCCATCTATCAGATTTGTACTTCTTCAAAGGGCAAAACAGTTCTATTTTCACCAACAGGGGTTGAAATAAGATAATTTCAAGAACCTCACTCTCTCATAGAAAAAGGAGATATTGATCATAACACTCACCTATTTCACTTCAATGGATTCAATAATTCAGATAGAGTGTCCTATTTTGTTGCACATGGAGATCTTGAAAGCAAAATTTGGCATGAAAGGTTTGGACATCTCAATTATAACTATCTAAAAGAGTTGAATACTCATAAAATGGTAACAGGGTTACCAAAAGTCTCTTCTATTGAAGGGGTATGTCCTGGATGTGCTCTTGGAAAACAACATCAAGATCCTTTTCACCCAAGTAGTTCTCAAAAGGGCTCATCCCCTCTAGAGTTAATCCATAGTGACTTGATGGTCTTCCCAGAGCCTTCTTTCAAAGGAGAAAAATATGCCTTGACCTTCATTGATGATTTTTCAAGAAGAACTTGGGTCTACTTTCTAAAATACAAAAGTGATGTGCTATCCCACTTCAAAATATTCAAAGCCTTAGCTGAAAATCAAGCAAATTGCAAAATCAAGCAAATTCATACAGATAATGGGGGGAATACTTCAGTAATGAGTTCTCCATATTCCTATCAAATCATGGCATAATTCATCAACATTCAGTCTCCCATAATCCTCAGAAAAATGGCATTGTAGAAAGGAAAAATAGATCTTTGAAAGAAATGGCAAATTGTATGCTCCACTCAAGAGATCTTCCAGTAGTTTTTTGGGTTGAAGCTATTAACTATGCAAACTATATTCAAAACTGCACACCTCATAAAGCTCTTGGCCATTTGACTCCCGAAGAAGCATGGACTGGATCCAAACCTGATGTCTCCTTTTTTAAATTTTTTGGGTGTACTGCTTGGGCACACATCCCAAAGAAAAAGAGGAAGGCTCTAGACAAAAAGAGCAAGCAACTTATCTTTGTTGGCTATTGTGAGGAAATGAAAGCCTATAGGCTCCTTGATCCCACAAATCATGAGGTCTTTTTTCATAGAAATGTTCAATTTGATGAAACATTTGAGCCTTATAAATATTCTCAATCATCTTCCAACAAACATTATCTCAAGCCATCTCCAACATTTGACCCCCAATATAGTGAAGATACCACCCTTGAGATAGATGACCAACATGAGGATCCCATTATTCAAACTCCTCCTCAAAGTCCTCCCACATCCATGACTCCTTCCACAATGCCAAAATGGGCCTGCACCATAGTTCAAGAAGCCACTCCTTACATCCAAAATCTTCCATCATCCAGATTGAGCAACTCCATGGGATCTGGTCTTGTCTGTTAGTCCATTTCAACAGATCCTCAATCCTTCAAAGAAGAAACTGGTATAAAATAATGGGATGATGCCATGGAGAATGAATTTTCTTCCTTAATAAAAAATAAAACTTGGGATCTAGTCCCTCTACCTAAAGGAAGGAAATTGGTTCATTGTAAATGGATTTACAGAACTAAGTATGGACCTGATGGAAAAATTGACAAACACAAAGCTCGCTTGGTAGCTAAAGGTTTTTCACAAATTGAAGGCATTGATTATTTTGAAACCTTTACCCCAGTTGCAAAAATGGATTCTGTAAGGCTGGTTCTTGCACTTGTTGCTTCTAAAAAATGGCCAGTCTTTCAAATGGATGTTAAAAGTGCTTTCTTGCATGGTGACTTAAAAGAGGAAATATTCATGGAACAACCTGCTAGATTTATTCAAGACTCCTCCCTTGTTTGTAGACTAAGGAAATCTCTCTATGGTCTCAAACAAGCTCCTAGATCTTGGTATGAAAAAATGGACTCCTTCCTTCTTTCCTCAGGTTTTTCTCATTGTGAGTCTGATGCCACAGTCTACATTTGGAGAGATGATGAAAAATCACCATACTTGTTCTCTATGTTGATGATCTACTACTCACTGGTAGTGACATTTCTCACATTCAGACTATCAAAGACTCCCTTTCTGAAAAATTTGAAATGGTTGATCTGGGTTTAGCTCATTACTTCCTTGGGATTCAAATAAATCAAACAGAAGTAGGAATTTCATTGTGTCAATAGAAATACACTCTAGACCTTATTCAACGGTTTAAGATGATTGATTGTAAGCCTTCTTCTACACCTTTTCAGTCTGGAGTAACTCTAAGTACTTCCTGCAAATCCCCTCTATGTGATGCTACTCTATACCGATAACTTGTAGGGAGTCTGTTATACCTCACTCATACTCACCCAAATATTTCATATGTTGTTGGCTTGATATCTAGATTCTCCCATCAACCTCATTTCAGCCATTGGCAAGAAACAAAAATAATCCTACGCTACTTGCAAGGAACTACTCACTTTGGGCTCTTATATGAAGGAAAATCCATGGATATCATTGGTTACACAGATTTTGATTGGGAAGGTTCAATAGAAGATAGATGTTCAACTTATGGCTATGTATTTTGTCTTGGTTCCTCACCTATTGCTTGGTCATGCAAAAAACAACAAGTAGTAGCATTATCATCTACAGAGGCAGAATACAGGGCAACAATTTTGGCTAGTCATGAAGCTCTTTGGCTTCATCAGATACTAAGAGAATTTGGTTTTTTCCATGACAAACCCATTACTCTTTGGTGTGATAATCAGAGCACAATTCATATTTCCCATAATCCAGTTGAGCATCAGTGGACCAAGCACATTGAAATTCACATGCACTTCATTCGGAAGCATATTCAGAGAGGGGAAATACACTTGGACTATATTCCCATAGAAAATAAAATTGTAGACATCTTCACCAAATACTTTCCTTCTCCACGTTACATTCAATTGCGAGAGAAACTTGGGGTAAGGCAGATGCATTAGAAGGGTGCACAGAGGTTTTCACCTCTCCTTTCTTCTTATTATTTTTTCTTCTTGGAAGATGGTTTTTCCCATGTGGTTTTTTCACCATCTCTCCTATATGTAATAACATTGTACATGAGTACCTCATCAGGCCCAGTTGTCGGGACTCATTTCCTTTTTTTTCAATGAGGACAATCTTCGCCATCCGAAGACATGCCTCTTATTTTTTGAAAGATGGTTTTTTCCCATATGTTTTTTTACCATCTCTTCAATAAATATCATTGTACATGAGTACCTCATCAGGCCCTATTGTTAGGGACTCATTTGTTACATTCACCCCTAGTATCACTTAAGGGGGGTGTTAGAATAAATATTTATTCTCTTAAGTTCTACTAGGATAGACTTACTTGAGTTACCACTCTTCCATGAGTCAGGTGAACTCTCAGTTTAGACTAGTTCAGATTTGTTGAGTTGTAATCCAACGACTCTCAATGATCAACTTTGCTATTTATACAAAGTTGATCCATGGAATAATTAATCAGTTCTACTCTTTTCTTCATAATTCTTGTAATGCTTTGCATGTCTATTCTTGGGAAATTCTAACAATATCAACCTGGTTCTCCTCAGGTTCACTAAGATCATCAAATAGATATGGGTAATGGACTTCACTATGTAAATCCCTCCTTGGAGCTCTTTCCTGTACCATTTCCTCGTCTTGAAACCTTAGTGGTGTCCTTATTTGATTAGCTCTCCAATACCTTTACCCTCTTCATCACCTATATCCTACCCTCCTCCAAGGATGATTACCACACCAATAATGGGAATGAAATTGTCACCATTGATATTATTGCGACTGTAAATCTTGCTCGTGTAGGGGTCCTAGTGACCGTTTCACTCTGTTGGTTGTAATTCTTCTTAATTGATATCTGAAATCTTTGGATGAAATTATTTTCTCTCTATTATTCTGATTAGATTTTCTTTCTGGACATCACCCATCATGCAATCAAAATTTCCCTGAAAACTATATAGTGCTACTATAAATCATACAATACATCCTCCAAATTATTCATGTACATTTTTAGTTTGTACAACCACCTACAAATCATACAATATCTTAAAATACTTCAAACTGATCAACCAACTACAAATCATACACTGGCTATGCCAAAAATTACAGGGGCTATACCAATATATACAATGTCACTTTCCTCCTAATCTCCTTTATCGAGTTCATACAATTCTATACATTTCCATTCAATTTACTCAAAAAAGGCTTAATCTGGTATTTGAACTGCTTGAAATTGCACAATTTCTTCCTAAGATCATAATATCTACCCTCTGAATCATACAAAACATATTTCAGAATCCTTTCTCACCTAAAAATTATGTTTTTCACTTCCTTTCCATGATTTATCACTAACTCAGTTGTCGAATTATCCTGATCTACATTTTTAGTATAATTTTAGAGTAAATATGTAATTTTTCCTTCACTTGGCGTAATTTCTCCCAAAAATGAATTTTCCTGGATGTATTATAGGACTGTACAATATTCTCCCCTTTTTCTTCTACCTTCGTCACTTCATTTTTTTTTGCTTTTTCTTTGATTAGGGCTTGTAATATCCTTTTCCTTGCAATGTCTTCACTCTAGTTCCAATCTGTAATTTCTTTGAATTCTAGGTATATTTTTTTCACTATCTAGTTCTTGCTTTGATGCCTTCTACTGTAAACCTTCACTTCCCTTCAACTAAAATTCAAAATTGCTTTTAATGGAGTCAAAACCCTTGCTTTTCTCTTTCGTTTTGATTTTTTTGAATGTGAAAACTCTCCTTGGTGTAAATTTAAAAATGGATTATATAGTCTTGTAGTTTACTGATGAATTTCAATGCACATGTAGTAGATTTCATCCAGTTTCATGCTTTTCACCTTTTTTTTTCTAAAAATTTCAAATTTACTCTTGTATGGTTTGCAAAATTACTTAAAATATTGCCTACTTAAATTGCTATCAAACCGTAACCATTCAATTTTTTAAAAATGTTCCACTTTTAACCTTTTGCATGCCTTTTTGTCTTCCTTTGCCTAGATGATCGATAAATCACTATTTTTCCATGAAATTTTATATTTTTCCATGCAATTTTATATTTTTCAACAACTCATCATTCCACTCATGTGAACATTAAATGCAATGATTTAAAATCATACAACTGCTCCTAAAACCATACACTGTACGATCTAAATTGTACAATAGGCTTCCTTGTAGGATTTTGCCTATACATTTTTCATTTTTTGCTTGTAATATGTCCCCCTTATGCTTTTCCAAATTTAAAATTTGTTTGTATGATCTATTACTTAGAGAAAATTTTCCATTTTCTCTCTCTTGAAGAGGTCATCATTTCTGGTTTTCAACCAAATTCCTTCTTAATTGCATCCCGAGGGATTTTCACAACTAAGGGATTTTTTTTCTTTTCTTTTTATTTTTTTATTTTCCTAATACTATTTACACTTACCATTGTGGGAATCACACAGTTACATTCACTTGCATGATCCCATATGATTCTTCTCTTGGAGGTTTGACCGTGACATTATAAGTGATTTTGTCATCTAGCACCACTTGCTCTCTAGGGTGATTTATATCCACTTGTGATGTTACTAGGTTCCCTGTAATTCCACTACCATGTGTATAATTTGGAATTGTACAATTGCAAGCTAGAGTATATTCACCCGATGTCTCTTCCTCTTATCATATAGGTTATTGATCCCTTGGTAGCAATGCTCTAATTATTCTACTATGATTTGAATGAATTCTTCATATATCTTCTTGGATATCTTATATCTCTAGACTTGGTGATCAAATCCTCTGCTTTCCCTAGTTTTTTTCATCTGCAAAATGCACTCTTCCTCTACTAGTAACGCGTCTACCTCACAAGTACCTTCCACATCCTATTTATCTTGACATAAAACTTCTCTATTACAGTTGCAATTCCTCCCTTCCTTGATCTGCTTGAAATCACACAATTTCTTCCTAAGATCATACAATCTACCCTCTGAATCATACAAAACATATTTTAGAATCCTTTCTCACCTGAAAATTATGTTTTTCACTTCCTTTCCATGATTTATCACTAACCCAGTTGTCGAATTATCCTGATCTACATT
This sequence comes from Wollemia nobilis, assembly GCA_028583015.1. Lineage (NCBI taxonomy): Eukaryota > Viridiplantae > Streptophyta > Pinopsida > Araucariales > Araucariaceae > Wollemia > Wollemia nobilis. The sequence goes on from JAQPPZ010002643.1 coordinate 335,830, forward strand.
TTTAGTATAATTTTGGAGTAAATATGTAATTTTTCCTTCACTTGGCGTAATTTCTCCCAAAAATGAATTTTCCTGGATGTATTACAGGACTGTACAATATTCTCCCCTTTTTCTTCTACCTTCTTCACTTCATTTTTTTTTGCTTTTTCTTTGATTAGGGCTTGTAATATCCTTTTCCTTGCAATGTCTTCACTCTAGTTCCAATATGCAATTTCTTTGAATTCTAGGTATATTTTTTTCACTATCTAGTTCTTGCTTTGATGCCTTCTACTGTAAACCTTCACTTCCCTTCAACTAAAATTCAAAATTGCTTTTAATGGAGTCGAAACCCTAGCTTTTCTCTTTCGTTTTGATTTTTTTGAATGTGAAAACTCTCCCTGGTGTAAATTTAAAAATGGATTATATAGTCTTGTAGTTTACTGATGAATTTCAATGCACATGTAGTAGATTTCATCCAGTTTCATGCTTTTCACCTTTTTTTTTCTTAAAATTTCAAATTTATTCTTGTATGGTTTGCAAAATTACTTAAAATATTGCCTACTTAAATTGCTATCAAACCGTAACCATTCAATTTTTTAAAAATGTGCCACTTTTAACCTTTTGCATGCCTTTTTGTCTTCCTTTGCCTAGATGATCGATAAATCACTATTTTTCCATGCAATTTTATATTTTTCCCACTCTTTTTCAACAACTCATCATTCCACTCATGTGAACATTAAATGCAATGATTGAAAATCATACAACTGATCCTAAAACCATACACTGTACGATCTAAATTGTACAATAGGCTTTCTTGTAGGATTTTGCCTATACATTTTCCATTTTTTGCTTGTAATATGTCCCACTTATGCTTTTTCAAATTTAAAATTGTTTGTATGATCTATTACTTAGAGAAATGTTTCCATTTTCTCTCTCTTGAAGAGGTCATCATTTCTGGTTTTCAACCAAATTCCTTCTTAATTGCATCTCGAGGGATTTTCACAACTAAGAGATTTTTTTTCTTTTCTTTTTATTTTTTTCTTTTCCTAAGGCTATTTACACTTACCATTGTGGGAATCACATAGTTACATTCACTTGCATGATCCCATATGATTCTTCTCTTGGAGGTTTGACCGTGACATTATAAGTGATTATGTCATCTAGCACCACTTGCTCTCTAGGGTGATTTATATCCACTTGTGATGTTACTAGGTTCCCTATAATTCCACTACCATGTGTATAATTTGGAATTGTACAATTGCAAGCTAGAGTATATTCACCTGATGTCTCTTTCTCTTATCATATAGGTGATTGATCCCTTCGTAACAGTGCTCTAATTATTCTACTATGATTTGAATGACTTCTTCATCTATCTTCTTGGATATCTTATATCTCTAGACTTGGTGATCAAATCCTCTGCTTTCCCTAGTTTTTTCCATTTGTAAAATGCACTCTTCCTCTACCAACAATGCTTCTACCTCTCAAGTACTTTCCACATCCTATTTATCTTGACATAAAACTTCTCTATTACAGTGGCGATTCCTCCATTCCTTGGATTAATCCTCTACCTCCTTCCACTCTTAGAGGTCCTTATAGGATTAGTGGTGGGTATCCCAATGGGTACTACCTTGTGGGATTTTGTAAGATTCCACTTATCCTTGGTATACCTTACATACTCCTTGTCTAGTTCAAACATGCCAAACGTGTGTCTCTCGATAATCTAGAAGTAGGAGGTCAAAAACTTCTTCATAATCTTCCTCCTCTACGTGTAAAATCACCTTGATTTTTTTCATTCCATGGTAAAATACCTCCTCCCCTTATTGGTCGAAACCTTAGGGGTCCTTGTTGATTCCTTCCTCTAGTTGCTTTATTATCAGGAGTTATTTCTACCAACTCAATGTTGGCTAGTGAACTTCTACTTCATATTATGCTTGGTGACAATTTTCATAGTGCTCTAATTCTATGATCTACATGTACTAAGCTACATCTCCATATTCTTTCGTAGAATCATATTTGTGGATATGAGGTTGCCAGGATCTCTCTATATGCATCAAAAAAGTCTATCTCATAACTTGAGTTGTTCTTATTATCTTATCTTTTTTCGGACCACTCCACTGGTAAATTCATCAATCTCTCCAATATCCTTACTTCTCTTATTTGTCTTCTTAATTTTTTATAGGCTATAGTATATGATTGTATATAAAGGTTTGGCTTGATGCTCCTAATATCTCCCTAGTTGTCAATGTGTTGTTGTATATACTGGAGGATCATGATTACCCTAAGGATTCTAGGGTCTCCATAGGTAATCATCATCATCATTGCTTTCTATGCTAGGTTACCTTACTAGCCAAGGTATTCCTACATCACTAGATTCACTCAAATATACCTGTGCATTACCTTGTGATTTAGGTGATGTGGTTGCTTCATCAATGTCTCTCTAAAGCATATTTGCATCTTCATTTATCATTGGAGGATCACTTGGTGGTGCTTATGAACTTGTTCTTGCATCATAATTTCTTATACCACTTCTTGGATTTATCCCCTCATTATCCTCAACTTCTATTTCTAGTTCTTGTAGCCTAGCTATTATTTTTTCATCTAGGATTCACATTGTACTATCCAATTCCTAGATGGTTTGTTACCTCAACCTTACATTATGACCTCACAATGTCTAATATTCCTCCTATAGTTATTGGGTCTATAGTAGCATTATTTGTTGTGATATCCCTATCTATGCTAATGGAGTAAGTCCCATCAATTCTTCATTAATGGTCTAATCCTTATTTTCCTCTAGAACTTCCATTTCAAAAGTGTCCACTCTATATTCATATCGTATTGTTAACCGTATCTTTCATCCTTTTGCTTGTTGAGGTAGTTCTCTACGTTCCACCCAAGGATACATCATATTTTTATTTACTTGGGGTACCTCTTCTTGCCTTATATTATTTATAGGTAACATTAATATCTCCTAATATCCTCTTCCATTTGGAGGAATCCAATCTTCATCTTCCTCTGTTACTCATCTGGTTCCATCTATAAATTTGACATGCACCCACAACATTCTTCTTTCTATGGGTCTAGGTACCAACTCCTTATGTTCTATAGTTGGCCTTGTTTCCTCCCCTTCTATAGATAAGCATGTGATTCCCATGTTAGGCTCTTCCTATGATGTACATTGTTCACCTCGAGTTCTCTGTTGAGATCCTGCTCATCTTCATTGTTCAATCTCTTTTGAAGAAATCAATAAGCACTCTACTTTATAGGGCTTAAAATTTGATCATTTTACAATGTTAGGTACCTTAGTCTCATTCAAGTTTTGCAACTTGACTACTCCATTATTCAATACTTCTACCACTTTGTAGGGTCAAATCCATAAAGTCTTCAACTTACAAAGCTTGATTTACCTCTTCCCATTAAAATTTAGAACCAAGTCACCTAGACTAAGTTCTAGCTTCCTCAAGTGCTTTTCATATAATAATTTCCTTCTTTTATGGGCTACCTCAATTGCCCATTGTACCATGACTCTTCTTTCATTCAACTTAATCAGTGTTGTCAGTCGCTCCTCCAAACTGTCTTGATCACCTAAGCGATGCTCCACTACAACTCTCAAACATGGTGTCAATAATTCAACTGGCACCACTACCTATTGTCCATACATCAATTGGAAAGGTGTATGCTATGTTATAAATTTAAAATTTGTTCTGTATACCCACAAAATATATGGTAATATTTCCTCCCAATATTATCCTTCTATTCCATAGGTTTTGTATAAAGTAGATACCAGGAATTTATTTGTTGCTTTCGCTTACCCATTGGCTATGGGGTAGTACGGATTAGACAATGAATGCAAAATTCTAAATTTTGTTTTCAGTGTCTTGATAATCTCATTTATAAAGTGTCCTCCCTAGTCACTTGTTTTCTATACCAAAATGCCAAATCTTGTAATTACCTGCTGCTACAATAATATTGCTATACTTTTAGCTGAGTTGTCAGGTAATATTTTTTCTTCAACCTATTTTGTCAAATATTATGTTGCTACCACAATGTATTTTTACTTCCTTCTTTGAGAGGTCTTCAATGGTCTGACAAAGTCCAATACCCATATTTCAAATAGTTCTTGGGGTTGTGATGGGTGCAATGGCACAAAGTCCCTCTTTACTGGCTTCTCTATCCTTTGACAAGTGACGCATGCTTTTACATATTATTTTGCATCATTATATAGTGTGGGCCACCATAATCCTACTAGTAATATTTTCCTAGTAGTTTCATTTGGTCCCATGTGCCTTCCTACTAAGCCTTCAAGAGCTTCTTTCAATGCAACTTTAACTTCTTCCTCCATCATGTATCTTCATAAAATACCATCAATTCCTATCTTGTACAACAATCCTTGTATCAACTGAAAGGGTGCTAACTTCATAATTACTTTCTTTTCTCGCTTGCCATCATCTCTTGTGGAAACTCTCATGTGGATAGATACTTGCCAATCAAATTATACCATAATGGAATAACATTGATGGTGAATAATTGTGCATTAGATAATTAATCAAGAATTCCTATTCCTATAGACTTTTTTGATCGTATCTAAGATAGTTGGTCTACAATTACATGCTTCTTAATAGGTCTCACTACTACTAAAAATACGAACTCCTATAGGAAGACGAGCTACTTGGTGATGCATACTTGTATCACTAGTTTGTTTATCAAGTACAACATAGCTTGGTGATCTACATAAAAATCAAAGGGATTCACCAGTAGGTAATTCCTAAAATTTTGGACTGCATATACCATTCGCAAGGATTCTATTTTTGTTGTACTATATTTTCTCTCCGCCCTTGAAAATAGGTGACTACTAAAGAAAATAGGTTGATCCAATATAAAATGTCCTTCTTGTGCTAAAGTACATCCAATTTCAAATTTTGAAGCATCAAGGTGGACATGGAATTCCTTATCCCAATTTGGGAACACCAAAATTGGGCTACTAACAAGCTTGGCCTTCAATTCCTCAAAGTCTCCTTGGTGCTCCTCTGTCCATATGAAAGAAATATTTTTCATTGTCAACGAGTCCAATAAATAATACAAATGTGGATAATTCCTGATAAAACTTTGATAATACCCCATCAATCCAAGGAAGGTTTTAAGTGAACCCATATCATATGGCTCTTCCATGTGCAATATCACATAGATTTTATCAAGATCTATTTTTAATCCCTCACTGCACACTATGTGTCCTAACAACTTTCCATATGGTACCATCAGGTAACACTTTCTATGGTTTAATGATATCTATGTATTTTTACACCTACTCATACATTCACTAAGGATAGGAAGATGCTCCTTGATCTTCCTATAAATAGGCCAGTCATCCAAAAATACTTTGAAGTTCCCCATTGCCAACTGATCAAATATGTACAGTATAATGTATTGAAATGTAGCTGAGGCATTAGAGAGCTCGAATAATATTTGATTGTATGCATAAATGCCATTATCAATAGTAAATATGGTCTTCATATTATCTTCCTTAGCTCTATTATTTGATTGTACCTTGAAAATCCATCCAAAATGAATAGATCTCATGTCCTACGACTTCCTCTAGGATGTAATATGTGAAGGGAATGTGGAAAGGATCCTTAATGGTTACTACATTTAGACTCCTAAAGTCCACACATATTCTAATTTTATCCACTTACTTCTTCAAGGTGACCACTATAGGTGATACCCATTCACTAGTTGTAACCCTGAATATGATTCTTACCTCCAACATCTTATCTATCTCTATGTTCACTAATGCAACATATTTTGAATTCATCCTATACAGTCTTCTCCTTAATGGTTGTGCTCTAGAAATCAATATGATCTTATGGACACATAAATTAGGTGGTACTACCTTCAATTCCTTGTATATTAATGCAAAGACATCATTATATTCCAAGAATATCTTAAAAGTTATCACTTTCAATATAGGGTTCCAATCATCACCACAATGAATCATCCTAGGTTCATCCTTCATCCCTAGATTGATGTCCACTATCTGAGGTCCTTTGTATTTGATATTTTCTAGCTCACTCACTACTTTCTCCATATTATTTGGGTGTGTTGGTCTTGCATCAATTTTTGCATCTCCTATCGTATATTCTACAAAACTCTTTGAAAACATCCATTTCTCTTTCACCTCTTTCTTTGATTCCTAGATGACTTTGGTTTTGTCTTAATTTTCCTTGATCTCCTCTGATTAAATACAAAGGAATTTGGGCTAAAACATTTTGTACTATTCGATTTTCCAATTAATAATTTCACTATCAGATCTAGCTTCTTCTTGACTACATTCATCAAGGTAAAATATTATTTCTCCATCGGATTCATATCTTTCATCATCTGAGGAGTTTTCTCATTCATCGGTAATGGTTACATACTCACTGACCTTTTGATTAGTCGAGTTAATCATATATTTATGATGCCCTTTCTTAAAAGTGATCTAATTATTTCCTTGATTTTTATTAACTTTGGCTACACATAGCCATCCTCTTCCCAATATATCATCATATGTAGGCTTTTGCATAGTAAGCACAATGAAATCCAGGACAAACTCTTGGTTAGATATCACCACTTGTGCTTTCAAGACTTCCTTTATATTTATACCATACTATTCAGAACCATAGAGTCAAAAACTTGATTCCCATAGAGATGGAATACCCAGTTCTATCCAAGTTCTTTCTGGTAGCACATTGATGTTGGATCCTCCATCCATGATAACTTGCATCAATTTCTGCCCTAAAATATCCATATGAACTAATGTGGGTTTCTTTACCACATAAATAATTAATATGGTTGGGTCCACTAATTGGTCTTTTTGTTTCTTTTCCTAAATTGATTGTCTCTACACTTACATAACCTTGTGAGGTTGTATCTCCTCCCATAACTTTTTTTAATGATGGGATAACTTCCAAGAGGTTAGCCATATTGATCTCTATGGTGGTGTTCAAAAATTGTGCTACCAAATTATACACAACTACCTTTTATTCTGATGGTTTTTTTAGTTCCTTCTCTTCTACTAACCTCACTTTTTAGATTTTTATTCTTCATCTTGTAGTACTTTATTTGCTACTTGCCAATTCTATTTTTCTTTTTTTGGCTCAGGATACTTATCCTTTTTAGCCCGATTCCTTGTCATGACTAAAACTTCCTAAGTTTCCTCTTTAACTTGAGGAACCTCAATATCTAAATAGTTTACATTTTGTGGGTTACTTGAACTCGCTTTCTTGGGGAAATTTTCTTCCTTGTGGTTATATAGACCACACCACCTACACATGTGTGTAGTATTTATTTGTTGCATTTGTTGTCTTTGAGGCAAAGGAAATTTTTTTGCAAAATTCCCCCACTCTTGGAAATTGTAAAATTGTATGAACGACATCCCTTCTGAATCATACTGCAAATGACTTTGTCCTCCTTACTGATTGCCCTAGTTTTGCCTTCCACATCATTGACTATTTCTATAACTTCCAGTTGTTGCTTGCTACCTACTTCCTAGGGTCTTTGGTTTCTCTTTCTACTCCTAGATTTTTAGGACCTATGGATGTACTATTGCATTATACGGACATAGCATCACATTGTGTCCCATCACATTACATATATGACACCAATAATTCTATGGATATTTTACATTTGTATGACCCTCAATTTTACATTTTGTGCACCAAATATCATTCTTTTCAAGCCTTCTTTGTTCATTCATGATCTTGTCAAATTCCTAATTGAATGATGCTAATATCCTTTGTATAGTTTCATCTTCTCCACTATCTAAATCATTGGACTTGGGATGAGAAAATATTCTTATGTACATCTACTTTGAGTCACTCTCAAAATTATTTGCATGCTTCAAAGCTTCATAATATATTTATGATGGTATTGCCTTCACATTTTTATTATATTTTGATAGCAATCCATCTATGAACCATCACTTTACCAAATTATCTACCAAGAGAATCTACATCTTATCTACTAACTACTTTAGTCTACGATTGTATGATTTTACATATTTATTAGAATTTTTCTTTGTCATACAAATTTTAGTGATTATGTCTCCATAATCCTTTAAGGGATAAAATTATTCAATGGAATTCTCCTTCACTTGATTCCAAGTCTAAAAATATAATGGATTTTTCCTTTTCAGATACCAATCCATCGCCAATCCTCTCAAGGTAGTAGAAAATAAAGTCAACCAGTAATTTGGATGGTCTACAATATTTTACCTCCAAAAGGTTATATAATTTTTGATATGTCTTGTAGGGTCTTTCTTAACCTCACCTATAAAGTGGACATATCTGCTTGGCTGCCTTGTTAGCCATCTTTGGATAATCATCCTTGTCACTTGAGGTGTCCCATGGAATATCTATCTAATTCCTCCTTGTGGGTGTTTTACTACACTCATCATCAAAAATTTTTGTCTAAGGTATATTATTATGTCCCACTAGTCATTTACCAAACTCACGTGCATCTTCACTTTCCAACTTCCTCTGCTGATGTGAGGGAGATGGTCTTGGTCCTTCTTCCTGAGACCCCATGCTCTGTTGCCTTGGTTCCTGACTCCCATCCTCCACACTCCATTACAACCCTTATCTAACTTTCTTAACTATAACCATCCACTCTCCTTCCTTGTGCATTTCTTCTATGTCAAATTGCTCTTCTATGTTAGGTGGTTTTGGTACCTCCTCTTTTGTCCCAATAGAAAGCGCTTCAAAATCTCCTTCTTTAGATGTCCAAACTTATTCTATTTCTAGTTTATGTGTACTATGGTCTGAATTACTTGCATTCTCTCTTTGATAAATTATTGTTCTCCTTATTACTAGAATATTATCTCATACTTCTCATCTCCTATGTATTTGCACACTAGTGTCTGTTGTTCACCTCCAGTTTTGTACTATTCTTACTTTATCAATTTGATCCATTTTAACAAAAATACCAAGTTTGATAAGGCAACGGTGCAAAATTTAGCATAGGTATGTAGTATTCCTGATGTTTATATGGTTATTAGAGGCTTAGAATGATCAATTTACTATTCTCAATCGAAGAACCAAATCGTACAATCGTACAATCTCCACAACCATTATTATGCAACAACAAAATAGCTTGTACGGATCCCAAATCATACCACTGTATGATCCCAAATCATACAGTGATAGTTCTTGTATGATTTTACACTCATACAATCCTTTATATTTAGTTTTGCAAGTTGCCATACAAATATTTATAACTAAATTGTTCAATTTACCAATATTGCCAAATTTGGTAAGTTTTCCCTAATCACCTAAATTGCCAAATAGGGTAATTTTATTTTTTGTACAATTTGTACCAAGTTTGATGTACGATTTGTATGAAATGAAAGTTTTAAAAGGTGTAAAATTTGACACTCTTTTGTACCAATATCTCTTAGACAAGTTTTGGTAAGTTCTATAATGGCAATTACTCCATTCCTACCAACATGCAAGTTCTATTATCATGGTTTGAGAGAGTTCTCATAATGGGAATATCCAAATATCATATAATGGCCATCAAGATATCCTTATTGATATAATTATCATCACATATAATTAATAATATTCACACTAGTGCTTATTCTATTCCATCGTTCATAGCAATGTATTAATCATCAACCACAACCATAAAGAAGTAACATGCAACAACTAGATACTACAAAATATTACTCCATCATTCCAGAATCGTACAATACATGAGAAAATATTATGAAATGTTGTTCTTCTTCATTACTTCTCAACAATGCAATACAATCACTAAAAGGTTACACAATAACCAACAATTCCACACAATAATCATAGATATGCATTCAATACTCAGACTAATCAGACCATATCATAACTAGACTATCAAAATTGAAAAGGGGGTATTATATAATGTTTCCCAAGTTACGGGGACCGAGAAATAGATGCAAACACACTCCTGCAATTTTCCAATTTTCTCTCTATTAAATCTGAAAATCATACATAAAATGCCCGCAGGCTTACAATAGCTAGCTCCCGGCTTAGCTTTACACTTCTCACCCTCAGCGTGCATTCCCTCGATCCACCATCCCGACTATTACATTAAACTGGGTTTTTATAGAGGCCCCGACCCTCTAAAAACATTCTTCGAAAATGGGTTCACCAACCCGATTAATTACAAGGACGTGAAAACCGGGACACCAACCTGATTAAAGACCCCTCTCCGCATGGTCCTTGTCACTGCTGATTCTGTCAGATTATCTACGTGCCCATCCTTTTTGTCTCCCATGCTTCTGGGTAATCCCCCGCTTTAACTTCAGCTTGTGCCACATGTCATCTTTGAACGGTCCCCGAAAATGTCGTTCCCGCCATCTCTTTCTCCTCCCGCGCCTTTTTCTCTCTTCGTCGTGATATTGCGACATGTCGCGATATCATGACGTTCTGGCCACCCCGTGCTTCCTGGCACTTTTGGTCATGATATCGTGACATGTCACAATATCGCGACCTTTCCATCTTTGTGCCTTCATTTCTAATTACTGTCACAATATCACAACATCCTCGCTTCCCTGCCTTCTCGCTGACTTTTTGTCGCGACATTGCGATGTCACAATATTCATGACCTATCCACTGCTCTCGTAGACTACCTCTCTGCTGTCACGATTTCATGACGTCGCGATATTGTGACGTCATGATTTCATGACGTCGCAATATCACGACGTCGTGATTTCGTGACGTCGTGATATCACGACATCATGATTTCGTGACCTCCCTGCTTCTTCGCTGTAATGCCGAGTTTGTGTCACGATTTCAGGTTGTCATGAAATCGCGACGTCGTAATTTCACTACCGTTCCTAACCTTTGCCCCCAACTCGCTTGGACGTCACGATTTCATGACATCACAAAATTATGACGTCATGATTTCGGTATAGTTTTACGCCTTTGCTCTTGCCTTCACTATAGTTTTCCGCCTTCACCTCCGCTTTCGATTTTACGTCGTTATTTCACGACGGTCACGATTTCGTGACATGTCGTGAAATCTCGACATGTCGTGAAATCGTGGCCCTTTCTGCTACACTTTCTCTCTCCTACCGACTGTCGCGATTTTGCAACGTAGCGAAATCACGATAGTTTCTGCTGTGAACTTCCTTCTTGCCTTCTGCTTCTTCTTCTTGAGCTGACTCTTCTGAAGTGGCTTTCCCACAACTGGATGCCTCTGCAGGTGTTGTTGGATGCTCCTGCATCACCAAGATATTATAAGTGGTTATAGAGGCAATTCATTATTCACAACTAGCCATGTATAACAGAATATATAATTACACTCTTTAATAAGTCTAACTACATAATTGATCAGATTCATTTGCAATTACAACTCAAATTGCATTTCCTTTGTATTTCATTACACTTTGTGTGTTTTGCCATCTAGTTTGTACATTTTACCTCCTGCTTGTACGTTTTGCCAAAACTATCAAAATTATCAAAACTGGGAAAACCCTCTTGTCACGTCTTCTTCTTCTGGGAGGTGATTTGCTGCCTACAATAAGCATTGAATGTTATGGTCAAAAAAACCAACATTGGAATATCATGGTTAATACAAGCCACTGTTACAATTTAAGGATGTCATATTTGAAAATAGTGGTAACACAATGGCCTAAGAAACTAGTTATAACCCTGCACACTTAAGATAATATAAGGAATAGAATCGATAAAAATATAAGTCCCGAAATATATTCAACTTAGCCTTCTCCAAGAGAATTCAATGAAGGAGATATCTAGACCTTCTCCAAGTGAAGTCAAGGAAGGTGATGTTTAATCTTATTTAAGTAAATATAAGAAGAGACCACTCAACCTCATACAACCATAGTATAGAATAAGATACCACTCAACCTCATTCAAGCATAAAATATAAGTAGACATCACTAGGCCTCATCCAAGCATAGATAGTAGAAGATACACTTGGCCTCCTACGGGTGTAGACCAGAGAATGATATGCTTGGCCTCCTCCAAGCATAGACTAGAGAAGAGATTCTTATAATCATCCAAGCATAGACTAAAACAAGACACTTGGCCTCCTCCAAGAATAGAATAAAATATACGATGTTTGGCTTCCTCCAAGTGTAGAATAAAACAAGTTATTTAGCTTCTTCAAAGTGAAGTCCAACAATAAAGGAGATAAATAATCTCAAGTGTAGCATCAAAACATAATAAAAAAAAGGAGATAAATAGTATCTAATATAATTAAGAAGATAAATCATAATGTAGCCAACATATTTAGTGAGGCATGATTTTGTCTTCACCAAAATAACTGAAGCATACAACAAACAACAAACATGGTTCTAGACTTCAATGAGCCATGAGAGGCCAGGGATTCGACAAGGTAGTTATCTGATAATAGATAATAATATTCATGCAAAGAACAATATTTGAAATCATGCAATGCTAACACTACATCAAGATTCACACTACAAATATTTCCAACGCTTAATAATTTTTTTTGAGGGAACTAAAGTGAAGTAATAAAGATTAGATATGGTTAATTAAGTTTTTCCAAAATTTATCATTTGAGTTGAGTAATAAGATTTGAATAGACTAGTAATTTAAATGTTAAATATTAGGAAAATTAAAATTTTAATTGGAGTTAAAATGGTTTTTAAGGTTTTTAAGTGTGAAGTTTTTAATTTCAATTAATTTAAAAATTTAAAAATTATTTGAATTTGTGAAGTTTTTAAAATATTTTTTAAATGAGAAGAAGTTAATTATTTAAAATAAATTTTGAATAAATTTAAATTTTGAAGATAAAAAAATTTCTACACCAAAGTATTAGAAAATTAAGCTTTTCAAAATTTATATTTGAGTTATTTTTTAATTTGGGAGTTATAAGGTTTTCTTATTTTAAAGGAATAATCTTGTACACTTTGATCATTATGAAAATAATTATGTAGTCTTTAATCAATAAGATAAGATACGAAGTTATTATATCTAGAATTTGAACAATGATTGAAAAATACAAAGGTAGGCTAGATACAGTATTACAATTCATCTATAGAGAAGCCATGGATAAATTTTTTGAAAAATTTGAATATTGTTTACATTCAAAACATGTTGAAGCAATTGATAATTTAAAGTATGATATTATGATACCTCTTGATATAGGTAGCATAATGTGTATGACATTTCTTTCACTTGATCTTTATAAGGATGAAAATAAAAAATAAAAGGCGTTGATTGAAACTCTAAAAAGGAAAGTAAATATTGATACAGTTGAATCAAATAAATCATCTCTAAAAATAGTGTTTCATTCTTCTTATATTGGTATTCCTAGTTCATAAAATTTAGGAAATTATTATGATACTCTAAGTGAATTTTTAGAAGATACAAGATACCATTAATATTGTTAGAAAACTAGATTGAATGAAACACATGGTATAGAAGCTAAAGACAAAGAAAATTTTCAAGTTATTCTTATATATGAACCTAGAGTTAAATAAGAAGAAGTTCAGGATGTTTGTGATCCATATCATGAAGATATAAATCCTAAAGAGTCAAAGAATGAAAATGAACTTGAAGCTAAACTCAAAGAATATGAAGACAGATCTCAAGTAGAGGTTCATGAGTAGTACAAGGTCACTTGAATATTGAAGTAATTATTAAGACAAATATTAAAGAATAAAGTCTTAAATAACCAAATAGTATAATACAAGGAGCTATTGAGATAAATTACATTATTTGGTACATGCTAATGTACCCTCATGGTACCTTCATGGTACATTTTTAAATATATAATAGATTAGGGTTGAGTCTATAGTTTTGAGTGTGATTTATATTTTCCCTTTTATGTAAGTGTCAATGTGTATAAAATGCACAAGTGTCATGTAAGAGATAATGTGCACAATTTTCCTATATTAGGATTTCATGTGGAAGTGTAAGAGTCATGTGTGCAAGTGTATTAGAATCAAGTGCCCATCTAGTATGCAAGTGGTAATTTGATAAGCCAAATATAATGAGACATGGCATATGGAGAGCAATAGTTAAGGACTTGAAGAGTCACATTACTATGGCTATATTATGGAGACAATGCTCCATAGAAAAGTAAAAAAACAAAAAAGATAGAAGAGAAATCCAATTCATATATCTTAGGAGTAATAAAGCTTATATACAAAATTTTGAGCAACTAATAAAGAAATTTTTCTTCATGCATAGTTCATGGATGATTCAGGCTATTTACATTCATATTTTAGTATATAAATTAATGTTATTTGATTTATTATATAAGCTTTTCTATACACATTAATTTTCTCATATTATTTTACTCATATTATAAGATTATATTGACCTTTAGTATTGAGGCTATTTTATACTGGGACTTATAACCCCATACAAATATAAATATTGTAAAGTATTAAAAAAATGCTTTCAAACAAGTATAAACATGATCATGTAGTGACCCAACCTATAATTTGAAAAATATATAAAATGAAGGTTTTGTATGCCTACTTAAGAACCATATGGAATTCCATATAATACATATGTATGAATTGTATGGATTCCCATATGATGTGTTTACACTCAAATAATTCCTTTGCATTAATCCCACAAAAATTAAAAATTGGGTAGTGTGACTACTTGTTACCTGTTAGGAACCTACTATTAAAAGTAACACTCTCACACAAATACTAAAAATAAACATTTATGATCACAACACACTTAGAAATAAAATGCACAATATGAAAGTAAATTGCAAAAAAGGAACAATCTCACAGTTGCACTCAATCGTAAGCCTCTTCAAGGGAGAAAACTCCTTCAATACTTCATTAAATTATGTAAAAACATACATACAATAAGACACTCACAGTTTTAAGGAATTCCTCTAGAACCTAACTCCCAAGGTTGGCTTATGTGTAAAATGACACCCAGGCTAGAATATCCTACCTACAACTAGTTACATTATTGAAAAATGGTTACATATAAGGGAACCATTTGGCATAGGTGCTTTTAATATAAAACTATAATAAAAAATTATAAAATATGAACATGGGTGCTACCCACATTCTACAAGGACTATTATATCAAGTGTTAGGATAGGGTCCTAACATGCCCTTACCATTCAAAAAGCTTTATCCTCAAAGCTAAAGGTGAGGAAATTGCTACTAGATTTTTTGAATATTTTCCTATGTTTCATCTTCTAGTTGTAATTCATGCCACTAAATCAAGACATATTTGATAACCTACCAATGAAGGGTATGCACTCTTCAGTAAAGAATACATTTATGTTAAATAATGATGGATCCTTCCTCATCCAACTCAGAAAGTGTAGATTGTACCTATACCTTGTTGCCAATAACCTACTTGAGATATGACACATAGAATATTGGATGAAGTTTGGAACTAACTAAAAGGGCTAGTTTTTCCATCGTCATCCCAATACTCTAAAATACCTGATAAGGAAAATAGTATTTTATGACAAGTTTCTAACAACCATGCAACCAGAGAGATGATTATTTGCATGGTTTTAAGTGAATAAATACCATGTCACAAATAATAAAGCTATATTTAATACAATATTGATCAGCTTGTTGTTTCATATGGTTCAAGCCATGTCCAAATTGAGTTTGATTTGACAAAGAATAGAATCATGCTGATGAATTATGAAATCCATATCATAAACCTTAGAGCTATTTAGAATGCAAGAAGTTAGAGTTGGTGGGAGATGACCATAGATTGCTTCAAATGGAGTCACCTTAGTAGTAGAGTGATAATTGGTGTTGTACCACCATTCATACAAAGGAATCCACTTAGCCCAATGAGTAGGATGTTCAAAAGTGAATCAAGGAAGGTATATTTCCAAGAATTTATTAAATTTTTTGGTTTAGCCATTAGTATGAGGATGGTAGTCCAAACTCATCTTGATATGTGTCATCTACAACTTGAACAATTCCTAAAAAAAGTGACTGGTGAAGGTAGGATATCGATCAAAGATAATGGATTTAGGTATTGCATGGAGGTGAAATATGGAATCAAGGAATATTTAGATGACAATAGAGGTAGTATAATGGTGGGATAGGGAACAAAAGTGACCATACTTTGAAAGATGATATACTATTACTAGAATAATCGATTTACCTCAATATTTTCGTAGTCCTTCAATAAAGTCCATAGATATATCTATCCAAAATAACTCAAGAATGGGAAAATGTTAAAAGCGTTCCTAGAGAACTCATAGTTTCACCTTGTATGAATTGGTAGTGATCACATTTGAGCGCAGATTTCTTCATGTCATTTTTCATTCCCTTCCCAAAAAAGGTACGCTTGGTTTAGGTATATATTTTGAGAAAATTCCAATGACCGGCTATAAGGAAGCATGCATTTATTGAAGGAGGAGGTACTTTATTGACCATCCTAAATATAGCCAAGATGGTACTGAAGATCCTCATAGAGATTTTGGAGGAGATTTTATTATCATGAGTTCTTGGTCAAATATTCATGAAGTTGATGAACCCACTATGAAAGAGGAGTAGAGATAGCATGTAACATGATATGATATTCATGGATATGAGATAAGGCATCAACCACCACATTCTCTTTACCTTTATTATAAGAAATGTCATAGTCATACCTCAACAATTTAGATATCTATTTTTTTGGTTTCAGAGTAACCACCCATTTTTCTATAAAATATTTGAGACTTTGATGATTAGTTTTGATGGAAAAATATTGAATAATGAGATATGCATACCAGTGGGTTATCACATGTAAAATGAAAAGTATTTCCTTATCATAAGTGGAACTACCCTAATTTCAAGGAGAAAGTGTCTTGCTAGTAAAAGCCAATGGTCAAACCTCCTGCATTAAAATTGCCTCAACACCCATGCCCGATGCATGAATCTCAATGACAAAGGGTTTAGAAAAATTTGGCATTGCCAAATAGGGGTGGTGGTCAAAACATAATTCAAATCAACAAAAGCCTTCTTAGTTGAGTTAGTCCATAAAAAGGATTTTTTCTACAACATGGCTATGAGGGGAGGTACGATCATGCCATACTTTTTCATAATTTTTTTTGTAATATCCTGTAAGAGCTAAGAATCCATGAATTCCCTTCAAGGTATGAGGTTTGAGTTATTCTTGCACTACCTGAATTTTCTTAGCATACACCTAAAATCCTTCCTTAGTGACTATATGCCCCAAATATTCAACCTCCTACTAACCAAATCAATATTTTTATTGATTTGCAGAAAGCTGATGGTCAAACAAATTTTTAAGAGTTTCATATATGTGGGGAAGATAATCCTCCCATGTGTGACTATAAATTAATATGTTATCAAATAATACTATAATTAATTTGTAAATATGAGGGTTGAAAATGAAATTCATCAAACTCTAAAAAGTGTAAGGTGCATTGGTCAACCCAAAAGGCATAGCCAAAAATTCATAATCCCTTCATGATGTCAAGAGACTATTTTAGGAATATCTTCATTCTTAATGTAAATTTAGTGATATCCTAATCATAAATCCAACTTGGAAAAATATTGATCCCCATGCAACTCGTCAAGTAGTTCATAAATGATAGGAATATGGAACTTATCCTTTATAGTAATTTTGTTAATATCCTGATAATCCACATACAAATACTATGTGTCATCCTTATTTCTAACTAACAAAACTGGTGAAGAATAGGAACTAACACTAATATGAATAATTCCAGAAGCTCGATGTTCCTACACAATTTTCTCAATTTCAATTTTTTGAGCATAAGAATACTTGTATGGACAAACATTAGGATGTAGTCTGCTAGGAAAAATTTGTATTACATGATCATGTCAGTGCCGAGGAGGAAGTCCCTTGCTTTCCTTGAAGACATGAGCATGCTTTTTTAATACCCCCTATAATTGTTGTGGGTGTGTAGACTCCCCTTGATCAAAAGCGGTGATAGAAAAAAGCTAAGATACCATGCCATGGTTATATTCCTTTAACAATAATTCCATATTATGAGAAGAAAAAAATGAACTACTCTCAACTTTGTGCCATGGAAGGTATATTCATGTCCATCCCAACAAAATTTCATCCATAATTCTAAAATATCCCATAGGACTGGTCCTAACATTCTTAACCATTGTGCTCCCAAAACTATATCACACCCACCTAAGGGTAAGTTAAACATGTCAAACTTGAGATTATAATCCCAAATTTTGAGCTTAAAATTTTGATATTTTTCCTTGGTAGAATGCCACCGTTAGTAATAATAAATTTGAAGAAATTGCATGTGGTAATCTAATAGTTCCCTTGTTTGGTAACCCATGGATCAATAATATTATGTGAAAATCAAAATGATGACCCTTTGTCCCTTTAAATTGCCAACCACCTTCATGGCTTGGGGTGTGGATATTATTGCCAGAGCATGTATAGAAATTTGTAGTTGGGTTTCCTCTTGATTGACCAATTGATCTGTGGTTTCTGTTTCTTGAAGATCCTCATCATTCTTAGAATATTCTATAGTGGAAAATTCCTCCATATCGAGCAAGTACTATTTTTGTTGTACACACCTATGCCCTTTTGTATATTTTCATCACAATTGTAACATAATCCTTGTGCATTTCTATGCTCCATCTCCTCGTGACTCAATATTTTTATAGGTGGATATTTATTAGTTGAACTTGGCATTGGCTTGGTTGAAAAATATGTCTTAGAGGGAGAAAATTTAGAATTTTGACCAAGAACCTTGAATTTATCTTTTGCCAATTTTTCCAATTTTTTATCCCGTGGTAGTGATTGAGGTCACAAAAATTAAACTTTAGTCCTAATGTCATCCTTTATTCCTATCCCAAAATAACTTAGGAAAGAATCAAAACTTACTCCCATGGTTTGATTGGTAGGTTTTAAAAATTGAGTTTGGTATTCTCGAACGGTTGAAGTTTGCTGAGTTTGAAAATGGCTCATATAAAATATTTAAACTTGCTAGGACCAAAGAAAGTGAGTAGGTATTCCAAAATTTAGACCATGCAAGTTTAGGTTCAACCTTATTAATACACAAAAATAAATGGAATGCATCTAATTCAATATTAAAAGAAGCAATGGTCAACCATAGGAAATGATCAACATAATGAAGAGTGAAATATTGTTTTGTCTTACAAATCCACTCCTCAAGATCTTTTCTTCAAACTTAGAAATGTCTAATTTTAGTAATCTCATTCCATAATGGGTTGGTATATCTCATTGGTGTTGTCTTTTACCAATGTCTTCTTGGTCATGTTGATCTATAGAACTATTAGATACTCTACTATCCAATTCAACCTTCATTTTTTTTTATGCAAGGGAGAGATCAATCATAGTTTCTTGGAAAGTATATAGTTGTAACTGAATTGCCTATAGATTTTTGTTAATTGTATCCCATAATTTGTTGCCCATAGCATCCAATTTGGATTTAATATCCCTATATAATGCTTGTTGGTGAGTACCCTCAACCATAATTGAAGGTTTGGATCCTTTTTGTAAGACTTACTAAAAATAGATAGGTGGATTTTAGGAGTTACTATTTTTAGTAGGTGTTTAAAAATGGTTTAGAAATTAGGTTGAAATAGTTATTTTAGGATAGGGACCAATTTTATGGTAGCTCAGTCTGATCACTTAGTGAGGATATGTACTAAGTTCTTTGGTATTTTTGTGATCTCTTGGTTTGGTGCAAGTCGATGTCGAGAAACTTTCTTCAACTTGGATATGAAAATTCACAAGTGGGTCCTTGAGGGCCTTTGGTGAAAAAAAATGAGCTGCTTATAGTCCCAAAATTTTGGGTCAAGTTGATTTATCATGGGGAAGTTATGGCCTTAACAAGAAAAATAAAAAATTACCAATTTTGAGAAATCGGTACAATGTTTGACCAAGAGCTGCCAAGGACAATTTTATTTGAAATAGAATGTAGAGTTGCCTGCTAAATTTTAGAGTCAATATAAGATTCTTTTTACTCTAAATATTGGGTTTAAAATTTGGGTATTGTGTCAACTATCGCTACCCTCTATGTTCTAACTATTGATCACTCATATAACTATCCTATATCTATCCCTATCACCTGTACTATGATTACTGATACTATTCAAACATTGACCCTAGGATTCTATGTACTATAATGTTATTGACTCCATAGGTTCTGTTTCTATCATGAAAAACCCTATAATTTCTAATTATTATTGATGACTATTACTGACTATTATCATCACTGACTTGAATTTTACTAAAATGATTTCTAACTATCATAAACACTTGTATACTCTATCCTAACTATGTTGTAAATGCAATTTTTTATTTTTTTATATCATAGGGAAGTATTTTTTCATATTCTGAATTTTGTGGTAAAAAATTGTAGGTTTAGAAAAATAGGAATGCTTCATATTTTTTGTAGGTTGATTTTTTTTTATAGAACTAGGATACACTATGAAAAGGAGTATATAATACCCATATACCCTCTGTTATACCACTATGATGAACAATAGTTCTTGGAAAAATATTTTAGGCCACTACCCAAGGAGGATTCCACATATAACCTTAAGCACACTAATTACCTCTCTGATAGTATGAGAGGGTAGTCTTATAGGATGTTGTGTCCTATGCACTATGGATAATAGAAGGCCAAAAAAGCTTCCTAGGGATAATTTTTTTTTTAATCCTAGATGGTATCCTGATATCCTTGAAGATACGTGGGAGCCCAAATATATGTGTGAGTGTTGTCTAAGGCTTGGATATTGGAGCCTGATCACCGCTAACTTCACTAAATGTTGTATGGGCTATCTATATTAGCCAATAACGATAGCTCCCTCATAATATTTTAAAACCCTCAACATAGGCTTTTTGCTATATATATTTGAAATAAGAAAAATTGGAAAAGAAAAATTGAACACAAAAATAATATACCTAACACTTAGGTTAGTAGAAACCATCGTAGTCATAGCAGAACATGATCCTAGAAAATTCTTTGATACAACTTGTTATAAATATACTATTAAAATTAACAATCTCATGCAAATACTAAAAATAAACATATATGCTCACAAAACATAAAACAATACAAAAGTAAATTGTATAAAAGAAACAATCTCATAATAAAACCAAATAATAAGCCTCTTCAAGGAGGCAACCTTCTTCAATACTTCATTAAATTATGCAAATAAGATACTTACAATATTTCCCATCACAGTTTTAAGAAATTCCTCTAGCACCTAACTCCCAAGGTTGGCTTACATGCAAAATGCCATCTGGGATAGAATCTCCTACCCACAATTAGTTATATTCTTTAAAAAATGGTTACATAGAAGCGAGACATTTGGCATAGGCTCTTCTTAAAACTAAAACCATAATAAAAAATTACAAAATTTGAACATGGGTACTATCCATATTTCACAAGGACTATTACATCAAGTATTAGGATGGGGTCATAACATCACCACCTATTTTCCATGGATATTTCTTGCTAACCATATTCCATGCATCTTACCTATTGAAATTCTATTCAAGTAGTTAAACTATCCAATAAAATCCTAATAAAACTCATGCAATCACTAATTATGGTAGTTAAATATAAGTAGGATTATTTATTACCTCAATCATACCATGCAAATATCCTAAGTAGACATCTCATCCCTTTGAACTACACACATAATTATTTCTGCCACATTATATTTGAAAAATATTCCAATGGATTGATGATCTATAAAACCATCATTGGAGGAGGAAAAATGATCACATTTTTATGTAGGCACTTGCTAGAGGAATTGGTCCAAGGAAAAAGAAAGTTCATGACATCAAAACCAAGTCTCATTTCCAATAATTTATCTCCAACCAAGAATTTTCAAGCAAGCATCCTTGAGCAAGAAGTAAGCATAATACTATTTTTTATGGCAAAAACTCAATAGTAAAATGAAAGGAGGAACCCCTATCCCACATTTATTATTATGTTTTCTATATCTATGTGTCCTATATTTTTGTAGGTTTCTAGGTGAAAGTGTCATACCAGCACAAATTGTGTCATATGGGATTTTTTATTTTTTTCTTCATATAGCATGTTTGTATGACTACATTGTATGGTTCTTTGGTATGGTGCCTTCGTAGTCACATGGCATGTTTATATCCATAACAAACTAGGTAGGTTTTTTTGAGTTTCTAATTTTGATTTATCTTGTTTTCATATCTATATTAGACTAATTATCTTTTGAGTTTTATCTATGATTTATTAGCAATTAAATAAGGTTTTGTGCAATATTTATCCTATATAACCAATAAAATTCATGTTTTAATTATTAAATTTGAAAGGGTAATTTATAAACTACTTCATCATCAAAGTTAGGTCATGAAATCTATAAGATAATTTTATCAATTCAAGGACATAGGAACTTCTAATTATGTGTTTTTATAATTTTATGCATAAATTCATAAAAAATAAAACTTTTTTGTCAAGATTGTGGAGAATTTTATTTTTTGTAATGCACAAGATAAAATATTATTTAATAGCACCTCAAACTATCATGTTTTGTTTCCATGGCATTGTCTTGATTTCACTTATTAAAAAAGTAGAAAATGGGAAGGGTCTTTTTTATTTATTGCATGAATTGAGAAGAAAATTCCATTTAGGTGTAAGGTTCTATAGCAACAAATTTAGGTCCAAGTTTTCATTATTTCATATTTTCATGTTACAAATTTCTTTTATTTTAGAAGAAAATGCAAAGGCATAGGATAACCATTCAATGAAGAACTTCATTGTCCTATTGATCAATTTAGAATTTCATGATTTTTTTTTATTATCAAAGAAAATAAAAAGGGAAATAATCTACTAAATATTTGGTATAAAAAGAAATAAAAATGGTCATACTCTAAAATCGATTTGTGAAAGTGATACTAGGACAAAAATATTTCATTTTCCTCTTACAAACTTAGGCAAGGAATTATGAAAATGCATATAGGCATGTTTTAGGCTAAGCTACATATATATTTGATGATCCCTAATTTTGAAAAGCAAAGTGGATATTTATTTCATAAGCATTAAATTAAAACCCAAAGTTCATGCTAGATTTAGACTTTTTTTTGAATGCATCTTGTTTAATTGTTACATTTAATTGACATCCTTATTGTACCTTATATTGCAACCAAAAATTATTAGTATTTGTTGAAAGAACTCAAAAAACATAGATTTAGGGTGAATCTATAAAAAATCATTTGTGAACCCATTCATTCTAAGAAACCACAAAATTAAAGAGCATGGGAATTTTATCTTTATCTAATGTGTGGCAAGTGGGATCCCAATTTTCTACACCATATTATTTGGTGAATAAAACATAAACCAAATGAGAAACAAACATTGGCAAACAATGGAACCATCAAATATTCACTTCCAGTGGTGCCAGTGTAATGTCGCGATGAGAGAATAAATGGCCACACAAAATTTTATATAGTTCCTATATAATTGTTATACAAAAATTTATACTATTCTTATGCAAGCATGTGGTTCTTATGGTTGATGCATTTTTTTAACTCAATATTGAGTCAAAACATGAGAATATTTATACTCATTGAAAAGCTCATTTTTAATACTTTTCAATTATTCCAAGTTTTTGATAGTCTCATAATCCTTGAATGCATTTTTTCTCTTTACCCAAAGTTCAAGAGATTTCACTCCATTTTCTGAAAAGAGATGATTAATGATAATACTGGTGTCTACAGGTATGTAAAATTGGGTGTCTAAAGGAATATCATGATATATACATCAACGCTCATGGTAATTAAATTCATATAATTACTTTATATGTTTATGACCTTATTATGAAAAACTCAACATCCATGATTTAGGACAAGAAACTATGCTTTGAAGATAAATTTAATTTTATAATTTTATGTTTTCTTCATTACTTGTTGATGATTAAAATTGATCATTCACCATCAAGGACTATAATATTATAACATAGTTATACCTTGGATATTCTATAGTGATTTAGTATGGGATAGTGTAAGTTTTTCCTTATTTCATTTGCCTTAGTGTTAAACCTTTGGGTTATCTTTTATATTGCTCTAGATTTTGTGATTTCATACTGATCCCTTATTTAAGGTCTATCTTACATCATACACAATCATGTTTCTAATGGTAATTTTGTATTTTATGTACTTGATTATGCATTTCCAATTAAAAATAATAATTATTTACTTTTACTTATTATTTGATTCTAATTAAAGTGATAGGAATACTGTTGAAAATACATCTAAAATTATTAAATTTGGTTTAATTATTTATTCTACTTTTACCAATTACAAAAGGAGTTATATATATTGGAAAAATTAATGCTTATTATGAAAAAACACATGTAATAGTTTTCTTAAAGAAGAGGAAAACATGAAGAAAATTTATAAAAATTAATTCTAAAATTAGAAATAATTGAAAAACTCAGAAGGTATATGCAAATGTAAAACCGAATGTTCTAATAATAGAAAATAACAACTAAAAAAATCATTATTAACATTTTCATGAGTCTATGTATTGATGTATCTCACACCAATTGATTTATTCAACCATTTTAAACATGGGTGGATCATTCGACCTTTGAATCATCCATGACTACATTAAATTGTATGATGTGGAGTGAGCTTGCAATGAATGACAAAAAATGAACCATAAATATTATTTATTCAATGGAATAATGGAGTGGGAACTTACACGTAAATTTAACATATAATTTGAAGTATAAAATTATTTTAGAATGTTGTGATTTGATTCAAAATAATGATGAAATTGTGATATAATTTGCATGCTTCTATAGTGTTTAATATAATGACAATTTAGTTTTAAAGTATTTGATCCTAAAAATTTCTGTTAGATATAATGTTGAAGCTGGGATCCCTAAGTAACTATAGATTGGATTATAGGGATACTAAAATAATGAGTAATAACAATAGTATATATGAATCATGGGTTGATTCATGGAGGAGCTAAAAACTCATTAGTAAAGAAACCTAGATATATGGAGGTCCTAGATTTATGTCCTAGGTGGTTCACACCTTTGAAAATCCATGGATCCAAAGTATCAAAATTGAAAAGGACAAATAGTAATAAGAATACCCCAATATAAAGGGCATTAGAAAGTATATCCTAAAAAATAAAGGGGGAAGTTTCATAATTATTTGATGAATGTTATGTGTGGTAGAAGTAAGGTCCCACATATAAGAGAAGAATATTAAGGTATGAAGAAACAAAGAATAATTTGTAACAAACAACAAGGGGGATAAAAACATGAAGCAACAAAGAATATGTTGTAGGAAACAATTGAGTGAAGCTCATTAGTTGTAGTCTACAATATTGCACCTATCGTTTGTAATGAATGGTTGTGCATGTACTTTTATTGGATGGAAGGTTACCTTAAGGAAACTTCTAGTTGAGTCATAAGTTCATATCCATGTCGAAGAAGAAAAAAAAGTCTTTGGGTGTGTAGTTCAAAAAAACTCAAATATAATATTATTGATTCGACACAAAATCAAGTAAATTGTTTGAAAATGTAATGAAGATGTGTATGGAATAACAAGATGACCAAAGCATTTTATTTTGAGAAATCTAAAAAAATAACTTTAATAATTAAGGGGGATAATGTTGGAAAACATAATGCTTAAAATGCATGTAATGTTGATATATATTAAATTATTTTGTACATGCTAATATATCCACATTGTACGTTCATAGTATATTTTTAAATATGTAATAGATTAGGGCTGAGTCTATAGTTTAGTGTGTCATTTATATTTCTAATTTCATGTAATTTTCAATGTGTAGGAAATGTACAAGTGTCATGTAAGAGACAATGTGCACAAGTATATTGTATGTAAGAGTGCAAATATATAATTTGAGGATGTGCATAAGTATTCTACATTACGAGTGCATGTAGAAGTGTAAAATTCATGTGTGCAAGTGTCTTAGATTCAACTGGACATATAGTATGCAAGGGGTTATTTTATAATCTAGGACTCATGAGACTTGGCATATGGAGAGCAATATTCAAGTACTTGAAGAGTCACATTACTATAGCTATATTATGGAGAAAATTCTCCATAGGAAACTAACTCAAGAGGATGTTAATAGGATTCCAATTATATGATTGTAAAGAGGAGTAATAAATATTGTATACATATTTTTGAGCAATTAATATTGTAATTTTTCTTCATGGCTTGTTCATGAATGATTTAGGCTATTTACATTCATATTTCAATATATAAATGAATGTTATTTGATTTAATATATAATCCTTGATATAGATATTAGTTTTTCATTTATTATTATACTCACTATAAGATTATTTTGACCTTTAATATTGTGGCTATTTTATATTAGGACCTATGTGATAACCTATGATATTTTTTGGTAGTAAGGCTTATCAGAGCTACCACTTGAATTTGTCCATATTGATAGAGTTATTTATTAGCCACAATTATTAATTAGATTTATTTATTTTTATAAAGTTAATTTAGATTCTATCAACTTTAAAATTAGTGTGGAATTGGACTCTATTTTTAAATGTCTTATTAATTAGAGGAGGCTAGCATATTTCCACTAGGTTGAAGGAAAACTAGTGAAGACTAGGACTCAACTATATTGAAGATAGGAGAAAAGTTACAGGAGAAGTTGAACATTGATTGATAGGCTGAACCAACCTATAAGGAAATTGATAATTCAAGGTTAACCCACCTTGATATTGATTTAAACAATTTGAAGAATTGAAGTTTTTCAAATTTGAAAATTTGAGAATTTGTAGATTAAAGTTTGAGGCAGAGCCAACTTCAAATATAGTTGATCATTTAGGGATATTTAGTGCCACCCTAACATTTATATTGGGTTATATAGTAATGAGGATAATCATATTGAGTTCTTAGGTGTGACCTAATACGTTAAATATTTTAGATTTCAAATACAAAAATAAGAAGCATTACTACATAAGTTTTGGAATCTTCCTATAGAGAGATAGAAAAAGTCTAGTTTTTGTATATAGAAAGAGAATGGAAATATAATAAAGCATAGAGAAGAAGGAGAAGAAAATATTAGAGTCATAATATTTAAAGGTCTTATTAAGTAGAGGAGGCTAGCATCTTTCCACTAGATTGAAGGAAAATCAATGAAGACTAGGACTCAACTATATTGAAGATAAGATAAATGTTACAAGAGAAGTTGAACATTGATTGATAGGCTGAACCAACCTAGAAGGAAGTTGATAATTGAAGGTTAACCCGCCCTGATATTGATTTAAATAATTTAAAGAATTGAAGTTTTTCAAATTTGAATATTTGAGAATTTGTAGATTAAATTTTGAGGCAGAGCCAACTTCAAAAATAGTTGATCATTTAGGGATATTTAGTGCCACCATAACATTGATATTGGGTTATCTATACAAGATAATCATATTTATTTCTTAGGTGTGACCTAAGACATTAAATATTTTAGATTTCAAATACAAAAATAAGAAGCATTACTACAAAAGTTTGGGAATATTCCTATAGAAATATAGAAAAAGTTTAGTTTTTGTAAATAGAAAGAGAAGAGAAAATATAAGAAAGAATAGATAAGAAGGAGAAGAAAATATTAGATTCATCATCAACATATAATAAAGTAGCATTTATAGAGTAGAAGAAGAAGAAAATAGTGGAGTTATCATCCTCATAAATAAAGTGGAATAATAAGAAAAAATCCATAGAAGCATAAGAAAAAAGAAAGTTTAAGGATAGAATAGTCTTGAAGAAGGATAATTTAGCTTTCATTATATAGCTTCAACCATAATATTCAAAGTACAAAGGATAATAAAACACTATTAACAAAAACAAAAATATTAGCATTGAAGAAACATGCAAAATAGCATAAAATTGAAAGGAAGAGCATTAAAAAGAAAAAAAAAGAATAATAATTAATGACTATGGCTATCATATTCCAATAATGAATATTATGGATACTAGAATATAATATTATAGTCTAAATTGACCACCTCTGAAAATAGTGGTCAATCTAACACAATGTCTTGAGAAGCTAGCTATAAGCTTGCACAAATAATAAAACATTTGGAGCAAAATATATATTTAACAAGAGAGTAATTAACGAACAAGATGACTAGATCTTCTACAAGTAAAGTCTAGAAGGCAAGACTTAGTCTTATTCAAGTGAAGATCAAAACAAATGCTTTTCTTCATCCAAGCATATTCTATGAGAAAGAGACCACTTGACTTCATCCAATCATAGTACATAACAAAAGACCACTTGACCTCATCTAAGAATAATATATAAGTAGAGATTCTTGGCCTCATCCAAGTGTAGTATAAAATAAGAGAACACTTATCCTCCTCTAAGTGTAGACTAGAAGAAGACATGCTTGACCTCCTCTAAGATTAGACTAGAAGAAGATAATGCTTGGCCTCCTCCAAGCATAGACCAAAACAATATATGTTTGACCTCCTCCAAGTCTTGAAAATAAGATGTCATTCAACCTCTACACAACATAACCAATGAAGGAGAATCATAGTGTAGATATCAATGTGAAGGAGAATCACAACATAGATAGTGGATGTTTAATCTTTGGTAAATCATAGATATACGTTCATCAACAATATTATGTAAGCCATGAGCAACAAGCAAGGTTCAAAGTTTTTTAGTGAGTCATGAATCATTCGAAAATATTTTTGAGATAGTAATCACTTAAAAATAGAAGCTACAAGGTTATGCAAGGAACAATAAATGAAAGCATGCAATGCTAACATTGCAACAAGATTCATGTTGAGCAGGAAATATTACTTGACATTGCAAATATTTCCAACACTTAATAAAATTTTGGAAGGAAATAAAGCATTTTAATTTTTTTTGAAAACCTAAAGTGGAGTAATAAGGATTAGATATTTTTAATTAGGTTAAACAAAATTAATCATTTTAATGGAGTAATAAGGTTTGAATAGACTATTTTATTGAGGGTTAGAGATTAGAATTTTACTTGAAGGAGAATTAAAAGTTTAAGTGGATTTAAACGGATTATTAAAGTTCTTTAAGAGTGAATTTTTTTAATTTCAAACAATTTGAAATTTTAAAATTGTTTGAATTTGTTTTAGTGATTTTTTTTTTAAGGTTTTCAAAATTAGAGAAAGTTTTTTTTTTAAATTTGTTTTGAAAAAGTTGAAATTTTACAAATTTAATATTTTGGAGTTAAAAGGTTTTCTACACCAAAGTATTATAACATTTAAAATTTTATTTTATTTAGAAAAATGATATATACAAGGATTTCTACTTTAGAGGATTTCAGTTTTTTAAAATGAGTTCCATTATGTCAAATAATAAAAAATTTCTTGTTGAATCTCAATTATTGAAAGGACCAAATTTTACATCTTGGAAAAACAAAATGAAATCAATCCTAGTTGTAGAAAAACTCTAGGATATAGTAAGTGGAACAAAAATAAAACCTAGAGAGGATGAAAGAGAAATACAAAAATTTGAAGGAGATGCAAAGGCTCTCATGTTAATAACATTTGGAATAATTGATGAAATACAACCATATTTAAGTGGAGTAGAAACTTCTATAGAAGCATGGAATACATTAAGCAAGATACTTGAAGGGAACAATAAATTTACCATTCTAAATTTACAATCTCCATTGTGTTCCTTAAAATTCAATAGTAGATAAAGTATAGAACTCTTTATTTGTAAAGTAGTAGATTTGAAAGTAAAACTACTAACTCTAGGAGAAAAAGTACAAGATACATTGCCTATCCAAGAAACTCTAAGGGCACTTCTAGAAAGCTACAAGCATCTAGTCACATATTTGCATGTATTAAATAAAAAAACATAATTTAACGACTTGGTCAATATTATTTAGGAATATGAAGTAGAGAACTTAGTCAAAGATGAAATGACTAACAATGCCTTTGTAGATAAAGAAAATATACCAAGTAATATAGCTACAAATTCCTAGTACAAATCTAAATGTAATTCTAGATATTGCTATACATGTAAGAAAAAGGACTATAACACAATTGTTTTGTAGATATAATCAAGGAAATTAGTATCGTGGAAATAAAATAAATATTAATCAAAGTGGTCAAATAATAAAATCAATATAGCATAGGCAATATCAATATCAATGCCAATATAACCTTCAATGATAGCAACAATTTCAATATCAATATCAACAACGTCAATATCATCCTCAATATCAATATGGTCATAAAAAACAACCTCAGCTACAGTTTAAATAAAGAAATAAAAATGAAATTTAGCTCAAGAAATTCAAGAATTAGAAGAAACATATAAAGAAAATGAATTCAAGTATCTTTTAGAAAAATTCCAGAACAGTAAAAATGTACATTTTTTAAAGAATTTTGAAGATACTCATGTTGCAATTTCTATAATACATCAAGATATAGGAAGAGAGATTTCATGAATACTACATGAGAATATTAAGACCTAGATAGAAAAGAACAAAATATATAAGCAGAAGAAGAATATCAAGAAAGAACAAAATAGGAAAGCAAAAAGGGATACAAAACAAAAGTAAGTACCTAAACAATAGACTTATGGATCACATACTGAAAATCTACATATAAGGACAAAGAATGCCACTTAAATATTGAAGATAAATATGAATACCAAGATTGAAGACTAAAGTCTTCAATAACCAAATAATGTAATACAAGGGGTGTTGAAATATATTATATTATTTGGTACCCCTATGGTACCTTCATGGTACATTTGTAAATATGTAATAGATTAGGGTTGAGTCTATAGTTTAGAGTGTGATGCACTTATATGTAAATTATATTTTCCAATGATATTTGTATATTTTGATTTGAAGTAAAGGAATTATGAAACTCTGATATAATTTGTATGCTTCGTCATTATTTGATATAACAACTTGATTATCATAATATTTGATCTTATTGATATAATAACTAAAATAGATTCTCATTCTTGTTACATGATCAACTAAGAATAGATGAAAAAGGAAATTACATCCCTCTTCTCTCTTGTTTAATAATTATATTTTCTTAATTTTTTTAACTCCTACCTTCTTTCTAGCTAAATTTTACAAATTTAAAAGAATATGTTTTGTAAGAGAAGATTGAAATACAAATGCAAATAAGAAAAAAATGCAGTAAACAAAGGCCTGATCCTATATGAATTTTCAATTATTTTAAGATATATAAGGACCTAAGTAGAAATGATATGAAATTTAAAGAACGAAATATATTTTACTTTCAAGCAAGGGAAGAAGAGAATGCATAGAAATATTTAGCTTATATACAAAATATTATGCAACTTTGGTTTAGTACCGAATGAAAGAAATAACCAAATGAATGTGAAAGATGTTCCCTTATTATTTTTGGCCTAAAAGGAAAGGTTCTTTGTAGTGTGTAAATTAAGCAATAAATCCCCATACTATACTACTTTATTTCCATTGTTAATGAACTAATAAAATAGAGGTAAAAAAACATACAAAACTTGTGCTAGAATAAAATAAAGAATAAAGGTATATGGGAGTCTGTAGATGATAGAATAATAGCCTAGACACTACTCCATAGCTCAGGCAAGTTTTTCACCTACACACCTATAAATTTGTAGAAAGAACCAAAAAAATAAAACCAATGGATGCATAAATTTTTAGGTAGTCTACTTAATGCTTGGGAAGGTGTGGACTTCCTTGTTTGTAATTCAATCCCCCTATTTTTTTACACAATAAAAAATCAACATTTTGAACGTGATAATAACATAAAATAGATAAGTATATAACAACAATTATATTTGTAAATGAGATGTAAATATTTTAGGATGTCCCTAGGCTTGGTTTTTAATTGTTTTGATTTTGAAAATGGTTTGAAGAATGAGTATGAAGGATTAAAAATCTATAGGATGAATTTATACCTTGACAATTTTATGGCCTATGGATCCTATAACCAATACATATATTTTCAATTTTGAACTAGAAATATTAAAATTATAAATTATAATGTATATAGATTAAAGAATAGACAATGGTTAGGTATCCATAAGGGTAATAACAAAATAGAGGTCAAAAATAGATTAAGATGTGTTTGCAGTCTACAGGATGGGTTCATGACCCATGAACTTGTTATAGTACCCATGAAACTATTTTATTTGGTTACGAGGGTCTAATGCAATAAAATTTTTGGTTGGAGATATTTATAAATGGGTGGACAACAATTCTTGTGTGCTTAAGGATCACTTGTAATTCCTATAATAAACTAAATTTAAGGTATTTAACAAGTTGAAGTAATTTTTTTCGATTAGATGGATGAAGGATTTTTGAAAAGATATCCAAACCATTACAAAAAGAGTTAATATCTTACCCACAAGAAGGATATTCCCATAAAATATAGCTGATATAAATCCAAAAC
The DNA here is from genome assembly GCA_028583015.1 of Wollemia nobilis. Lineage (NCBI taxonomy): Eukaryota > Viridiplantae > Streptophyta > Pinopsida > Araucariales > Araucariaceae > Wollemia > Wollemia nobilis. The sequence continues at coordinate 368,184 of JAQPPZ010002643.1, forward strand.
ATAAAATAAAATAGTACTAGGACTAATATCCGAAAAGGAATAATATGCACATTACATTATAACCCAAAAAGTATATTAGAAGCAACAAGACAACCCCATAACAACCAAATAAAATCAAAACCAAAGTAGGAATATAACCAATACTTGAGACAAAACTAGAACCAAATATAGAACACATCAGCCCCACTCCCGACATCAGTTCTTTGTACCACTTGGAACTACATTGTTTTCAGCCTTGTGATCGTTGATCTCCTAGACCTACCAACCATAAAGGAAAATTTTTTGTCTACTAGGAAATAGATGCTTGGATGGAAGAAATAGTGACTTGTAGAGAATCAATAAGAGATCATTGCAGTTTCATAATATTACCTTTCAATGCTTTTAAAAATATTAGTCTCTTAATGTAATAAAAAATTGTGTAAAAAATAAATGCAGTCAAATTATTCTCCCATTTTCATCCCTAGAATAATCTTATGTGGGGCATGCATGTAATGACCTAGGATACTTGGAGGTGAAAAATCACTTGAATAAAAGTCCATAAGACTCCAAACGCTACAAATAATATTGTTTTATTGCTAAATATTTTTTAGATCTTTGTTGTTATCAAACCACTCATTTGATTTTAGAGGGAGGTTCCCAATTTGTAGAATTATGGGTCTTCCTAGAAGGAAATGGAGACAAGATGTTTAAAATCTATGTGTAAGTTGATAGGTGAGGAAACATAGTGTCCAACTAGATAAAATGTTTATATACAAGATTTATCATGTTCTGGGTGGTTTAACAAAGGCTAAAATCAAGTTTAATTAAACTTATTCTATGGCTTCATATTTGGGTTTGAATTGGCAACTTGTTGCAAAGGTTGAGAATAAATTTATAGCTTGAATAATTTGTAGCGGTGAACTCCATCTTGACAATGAATCCTATGATTTGACAATTGTAGTAGAAGAAGTTTGAATTTTTTTCCTAATTGAAATTCATAGCCTCTAAGATAAGTTTGTAGCCTTTGAATTTCTCTATGAGCTACAAATTTGTTTTGAGCATACATTTTTTTATGAAGGATGGAAAATATCATAGAAATGCTATTAAACTAATTAGGATTTTAAAATATGATGGGTAATAAAAATTAGGTATCTATAGATGTTTTATAGATCTAATAAGAAATAGTAGGTCATGATAGAGTTGCCTTGAAGCATTATAGATCTAAGAAAAAATAATAGATCATGAAAAATCTAGATTTAAGGTTTATAGATTAAAGAAGAAACAATAGATCTAAGAATAAACAATAAGTCATGGAAGAGTTGGATTGAAGGTTTTTAGATCTAAGAAGAAACAAGTCATAATAGAGTTGATTTTTTTATTTTTTATTTTTATTATTTGAGTAATACTTCTTATACACATCCATCATGGGGGTTGAACCTAGCAAGGATGCCACTTGCATTATCGATAAGTTTAGTTGCTTTTTTAGAGTTATATATAATATAGAGTTGATTTAAAGTCTTGTAGATCTCAAAGGAGATAACATGTCATGGTAGAACTAGCTTGAAGGTTTACAAATCTAAGAAGAAAAAATAGGTCATGATAAATCTAGCTTGAAGGTTTACAAATCTAAGAAGAAATAAAAGATCACAACATAGCTAACTTGAAGTTTTTTAGATTTAAGAAGAAAAAATAGGTCACGATAGAGTTGGCTTGAATTTTTGCATATAGAAAGATAAATAGTAGGTCATAATAGAGTTATATTGAAGGTTTGTAAATCTAAGAAGAAAAAATAGATTGCAACATATATATCATGAAGGTTTGCATCTCTATCACTTCATAGGGATAAATAGAAAGTAATGGTATAATTGGTATGAGGTTTTGAAAATATAAGAAGAAAATACAGGTCATGGTGGAGATGGCTTAAAAGGAAAATGGGTTCATTATCATCATAGAAGCATGAAAAAGACTATGTATTGGGATTAAAAAATAAAAATTGCTTGCACTTGAGAAAATGAGGTTCTCTTTGTTAGGTTTTATTTAACAAGTCCAAGGAGAGGGGAGGACAAAATTTTTGAAAAATAGTTCTACTAGAACTCTAAAAAAATGGAAACATGACCCACTAATCACTAACAATTGTAGGATGACTAACTCAACAATGTCCAAATAGGATGTAATGAACTACAATTAAGTACCTAAGGAATATATGAAGGCCTCAATTTGTTTCTCCAATATCCCTTTGATGTCTAGCATAATAGGAACAAGATATTGGGAGGACTCAACTAAGATCTATGCCCAAAGGTCCAATAATCTTCAAACGCTAACCCTAGATCATACAAGGGGGAAGTTAAAAAAGGTAATTACTACAAAATGAACTAGAGGAAACACTAAATGGTATTCCATTCAAATTAGGAGATACAAAAACTAAGTATAAAAAAAGAAAAAAGAAAGCAAAAACATTGTATTAATTTATAAAAGTAATTGGTCTAAACAATTGTAATTGAGGATCTCATGATAGATCAATTTTTATCACTGAAGGACAAGGATTTGGTAGGTATATTTATGGACCACTCCATGAAATAAAAAATATGAAATAATGGATCAAGGTTACCTTGTTAGAGGTTTTGGGTCATGCTCCTACATATCATGTGATGACAAAATGTTGGATGGTTTTTTTTTTCTAACAAAATGTGAAAGACACTATAATCATAAAAAATGAAAGATGTAGGTTAGGGTTCAATATTTTAAATTTGAAATTTTGGACTCAAGGGTCCAATACACACTTTCAAAGGACTAATAATTAGTTTATATATTACTACCCTATTTACCTATTTAATTATGAAAATAAATAATGTTGTGTGAGATTTTGAACTCCCTAGGAGTTTTAATTGGAGTAGATATAGAATGTTTTAATGACATCCAAAAATGGTATCTCATATATTAGAGGAATTTGATCCAAGTTTAGGGTTTCCAAAAACCATGTAGTTCATGCCTAGAAATTGGATGTATTTATAGAAGTTTGACAACATCAGGGTGTCATTTTGATGTAGTAATTATCATAATTATGGTCATTTCAAGGTGGATTCTAAAATGGTAGAGAATAGAGAGCAAGGGACTATATAGAAGTAAGTTGGAGTTTCTTTTTGTATAAAAAATTAAGATGATGTAGTGGCAGTTAAAGTATAGATATAGGAGGACCCAACCAAGAGTCTTATCACTTAAACAAAGGTTTCTTATCATCATTTACCAAATTAAGGAGAAATAGTTGAATCCAAGATATTGTAACACATGTGTTTTAGATGAGGTAATGGAGGAAATACATCCTAACAATAAATTTGTAGAGGTGTTTTATCATGTAACCATCAAATCCTAAACCTAATCTTACACATTTCTAGGAATGAAGGTTTGAATTTTAATGATGATAAAATTGTTATATCATCTTATCCTAGGCCAATCTCCTATATTAAGGGATTGATAGACCATAGTTTTGATAAGACACTGAAAGAGTGGTATTATTTATTTATTTGAGGAATACATAGAGGATAAATATTATGGTTAGAAGGAGGAAGGGGGAAGGGTTTAAAATTCAATAGGGACTCTATATCATCTTTCTATCAAGGGCATAAAACAAGTAGAGGAGAAAGATATAAAAGTTACTAAGTTATTACCCTCTTTAGATAGAAATATTTCATCTGAATGAAGCAATCGAGGCTTAAAAAATACTACTAGGTTATCTTCTCCATCAATTCCTCCAAATGACCATAATACAAGCACATATTTTGACAAATATGTTCTAAGTGCCATAAAAAAGGTAAAAGAGATTCTATGTTGTGTCAAATATCGAGGTGCTTGGGCTTGATAAAAGTAAATATCAAGAGTTTAGAGTAGGAATGAAATCCTAGTAAAACTTGCACAAATAAAAGGTTAGAAGGAAATTTTATATTGCAAACAAAAATCCATAATTGGGGTTCTTAGAGTACAACAATCGTAGGTGAAAGGTAATCAATGATCATTCTCAATTTAAATGTTAGATGGCTTGGGCCCCTTATAAAAAATAACCCTAAGGTATTTGTTTAAACTTCATAATCTAGATATAATGTTAATCTAGAAGACTATGATAGATGCAAAAAAATGAATAGCCATCCTCAACTCCCTCCTATCAAATTGGAATTAATAAGGGATAGACTCAAATAAAATATTATGGAGGAATACAATGGGATGTAATTCCTCATTCCAAATAGATGATGATAATGTTTATATTAAATCAAGGGTGGTTACAAGCCTATATTATATGGATCTAGAAAGGTACTTTATGTAGTTAATTTGTATGGTGGTCAAAAAGAGTTTTGGAGAAAATTATTTATACATGAACTTTTAGAAAAAAAGAAAATATAGTGGTGGAAGGAGACTTCAATTTTGTAATTAAAATACTACATATATTGGGAAAGGAAGTCATAATGGATTCCCTTGCTAAGGTTTTACTACATAAAATATAAAATGTAGGGATGTATGATGTAGAACCAATTAAATTAACCCCCACTTGGTGGAATCAAGGAACTGTTGAGTGGAAATTTTGCCAAATTGCAAAAATAACCGTCACACTTAGGATTTTGATCAAAAAACCCTATTTTGCAAAGAACTATGAAATTTATTCAATGTTCCTTATAATTAATATGTGCTTGTAATCTTGTGAAGATGTATCAGGTGAGTTCTAGGAACACCTTAGTGATTTGCAAGTAACTGTTAACAAGGGGTCTACATTGGTGTTATTTTATTGTGCTATGCTATTAATTGTTCATAAAAATTAAAGAAAATAAAATATGACTAGCCCTAATATGACCACAATGTAAGGCTTAGTTCATTTTATCTTGGACGATTTTAGGTGGAATTTATATTCTTTTTTTAAGTAGATTTAAACAATTTTTTGGCTTCTTTAAATCCTACTTTGAATATTAAAATAGAAGATTAAAATATCTCTAAATGTGGATGTGAAATGCATATTAAATTCATTTAATTATTTCTTGATGAATTAAAAGAAAATAAATATGCGTGACTAACTATAAAATGTATAGCCTTTGAAATGCCAAATAAATAACCCCCTTTTATGAAATTGATTTTTGTAAAGAGAATTTAATTTATTGCTTTGTAAATAATGGCCTATTGAATGCCATATAAATTACCCCCTTTAATGAAATTGATTTTCATAAATGGAAGTCAATTTATTTCTTGAAAAATGAAATATAAAGCTTGAAAAATGAAATTATGTCAAATCTGAAATTATAAAATGCCTGAAAAATAGTAACTTTGAATAATTTTTATAAATTCAAAATTGCTTCAGAATAAAATTGAAATTGCATAATATGATATGTTGAAGTGCATTCTTGAGACCTGTGCAATTATTTTTGTATTTTATTTTTTTTTTCAATTTTTATTATAATTGCGAAAGTTTTAAAAAAAATCTGCAAAAAAAAAATAGAAAAAAAAAATAACAAAAAAATAAATAAAATAAATCACAAAAAGAGACCCAGAAATTCTCTAGAGACCCTACAAGCATTAGTATTCTGCACAAAAACTAGCATTAGTGTGACCCAAATTCACGCAATCAAACATCTAATGCGGTGCAATCTTCAACGAAAATTGTGCAATACATCTGAAGTAACAAACAAGTCAACCATTAACATACATAAAACTTGATGTATTTCCAATATATTGCAGAAAAGGATCTTCATTATCAACTGCAAGTGCAAAACATAATTTCCTAAATTGGTATCATATGGCGAAATCCAGTCGAGTGGTGTGGCTTTCTTCCCATAAAAATCTAGTATTTGTTTATTAGCTTCAATGGGTTTTTAAAGATTTCCAAAATTAACTATTCATTTCTTTTTCCAACTCTTGGATTTCCAAGGCTTTCCTTTTCCAACTCTTTGCTTTCCAACGTTTTTTTTTCTTCTTAAAATTTCCAACATTTGGCTATTTATTTCATTTTCCAACTTTTGACTTTCCAACATTTTCTTTTCCATTGGCATGATAGGTGATATTTTCTCTTCTTGAGTGCTGCCAAATTTTTTCTTTTCTTTTCATTTTTTTAATAATAACCTGCAATAAAGAAAAAAAACATGAATTAAACTTTCCAAAATAAAACTATTAATAAAATTTAATTAAAACAAAACTACAGATAAAATTAAATTAAACTTTTCCCGAAACAAAACCATTAATGAAATTAAATTAACTTAAAAAAAAATAGATGAATGGTTTTAATTTGATAGATATATATATAGTATATTTTATTTCTTTCTCTTTTTTGTTTGTTTTACTTTTTATTTTTTTTCATGATTATTATTTATTTATTTGTATCTTTTCTCTTTTTATTTTTATTTTTATTTATTTATTTTTTCCTTTTCTCCTTTTTTTTATATTTTACTTATTTTATTTATTTTAAATTTGATTTAATTAATTTCAAATGTTTGAATTGGTTTAATTCAATACATTAAAATTAACCAAAATAATAAAAAAATGAAAGAAGCTAATCAATACACTAAATAACTTAAAAGAAACTAAAAGTAGACAATAATCCACACCCAAACCTTGGAACATATATTGCAACTTAAACCAAAATTTTCCCTAACATCTAAAAACTAAAAAATAAAATGGTGTGTTCCCAATTTTAGGGCTAGTTGTGGAATGGCCACAATAATGGTGACTCTGCTAGGAAATCCTTCTGAGCATTTTGGATGAAGAACCCAATCTAAAATGAGAACATAAAATATTAGTGAAATAACAATTATTTAGTGATGTCCCAATAAGGTGGGGGTAAACAACTTCAAATAAAAACAACTAATCCATATGCCTCTGCTCAGTGTGTGTAAAGTCATTTGTTTTGTATCCTTGAAAACCATCCGGATTCCATCACCTGATTTGCATTAGGCTATAAATATTGCTCATAATATTTCATTTTGAATAATATTTTGCAAAGTCTTTTTTAAGCATAATTTGTTCAAACATAGCCCCACTGCCAGTCAAGCATCCATAGCCTCAATGGAGATTTTCTAAACTAGGTGACTAATTTGATCAAGTTTTTTTATGCTAATTTTTTTTTTTAATATCAAGCTTTGTCTAGACAAAGGCCCACTTCCAATCAAGCGTCTATAACACTGATGGAGTTTATCTAAACTTGGTGATAGATTTGATCATTATTTGCATTGATTGTATTCTTATTTTAGAGAGAACTTTGCAAACCTCTATGTAACACTTGAATTTGAGCATGTTAGAATTAAGCCTTAATTTGCAAATCAAGATAATTTCATCCTTAAAGAATTCCAAAATCATGCTTTAAAATGTGAGTTACGTGTGGGGCTTTAGAAAAATATTTTCATTGTTCCCCTCTCCACCATTTTAGTTCCAAAATCTGATCATGATCATAAAATAAGTTGAATAACACAAGCTTATACTAAGAGGGGGTGAACAGTTTAAGACCACTTTTTAATTTTCTTTCCAAATAAATATTAAGCAATGTGTAGATAACAATATCAATAGCATTAATAAAAGCAATGCACAAATCACCACACACAATAAATACACCACAATTTATGTGGTTCACCCAATGTAGGCTACTCAACGGAGAAAATATTTCACTAAACTTTTCTCAATCAATCTCTTGGGAATCCTTCCCAATTACAATATTTATGGAGCTCTATCAAAATGAGACACCAACACCCTAAATCAAGTTCATATATCTCTATCCATAGGAGAACTCCTTCTCCTCTACTTTGGCTGGTGATCCTCTGGAATACTACTGCCTCCACTACACTGGCTTGTGGATATCTCTCCACTGAAGACTCTTGTTCCCACCCAGAATACCTGTCATCACTACCCTAGATGATGGATCTATATCCACTAGAGACTACTGTCCTGTCTACTCTGTCATCTCAAAAGCTTTGTCTCTAATCTGCAATAAACATAGTTCTTCGATCTAGCACAAATATGCTCAACAAGTCCACAAAAAACTTGCTCAAATTTTCTCAACAAGTCCACACAAACCTTGCTCAAATATGCTCAACAAGTCAACACAAAACTTGCTCAAATATGCTCTACAAGTCCACATAGAACATTATCAAATATGCTCAATAATTCCACACAGAACTTGCTTAAATATGCTCAACAAGTCCACATAGAACTTGCTCAAATTTTCTTAACAAGTCCACATAGAACTTGCTTAAATATGCTCAACAAGTCCACATAGAACTTGTCAAATACACTCAATAAGTCCACACATAACTTATTCAAATTTTCTCAATAGGTCCACTCAGAACTTGCTCAAATTGCTCAACAAGTTCACTCAAAAATTATCCAATCTGCTAAATAAGTCCATAGAGAACTTATTCAAATCTCCTCAACAAGCTCACTCATATTTTGGCCAAATCTCATAGAAACATAAAGATAATTGTTAGAGACTCAATATGTTCTACACTCAATGCTCAATCACTTTTTTAACTCAAATTAGAATATAGAATAGTTTGTTTATGGAACTTGAACAATAACTTCATGCATCCATTTGACTAGGCTCAATCAACTCTACTCAACCAATGACTCAAGCTACAACCCTTGCTCACAAACCCTAGTCGAAGCATGTAAATACCAACTCAAAATATTTCCAACAATGCTCAACAATAAATCTCACATAACAATGATACTCATGTTCTTTTCAAACCCTAGTTCAAGTTATTTTCACAATAACTCACTTCAACAACAATGCTTATAAATCAATCTTCACATAACAATGATACTCATGTTATTTTCAAAACCCTAACTCAAGTTCTTTACTCAACCAATGGCTTCAACAATAATGCTTATAAATCAATTTTCACATAACAATGATACTCATGTTCTTTTCAAAACCCTAGCTCAATTTCTTTACACAACCAATGGCTTCAACAACAATTCTTATAAAACAATGTTTAAATCAAAACACTTAATTCTAGAAAACCTTGAAGCATTAACTCAAACACTTTAAAAAATGAAACCCTAATCAAATCCTTTTCACTCCAAAATTTATTTTCTAGAAATCCAATCAATAAACTCAACCAAGGAATAAATTTCCCATACCTTTTGCTTGACAAGGAGTTGATCTCACAAATATACCACACTCACACTCACTTCTTTGCCAATATCAATAAGGGTTAGAAGATAATAATTTCCTCAATGAAACACAATACAAAATGATATCAAACAAAATACACCTTATCACTCCAACTTTGAAATAATATTCAACACCTTAACCATTACCCTCATAATAATCTCTTTGGCAAAAGTCCTTTTTAAAAATAAAATCAACACTCTTTTAGTCTTACTCCTCAATATGCAAATATAATAATTAAGACTTTATTAAAAATAAAATCAAAATCCTTATAGCTCCAAAAACTAATTTCCAACTAACACAACTTTCCTCCATTTTTAATTATTTCCAACTAGCAAACCTTTTAACTCCCCACTTTAGGCAACATTAAAAATAATTAAAAATTTAATTACCTTGCCCTTGGAGGGATTCGAACTCTCAACACTGCCCAAGACCAATGTTTTATCCATGACTCTAACTGTCACACAAGCTATGTGCTCGTTTGAAACTTAAGAAACACCACATACTTCAAATCATGTCTCATGCCTTGCACCTCATAAAATGTGCACCTTTTGCGTCTTCAACCAACACGACTGCCAAGCACACCCACCATATTTCGAATGCTGACCTCCTTACGCACAAGCAATTAAGCTACAACCGTCTTTTCACTAGGCCAATCTACCGATATGGCTCTCGACCATTCGACGCCTTCTACTTTATTTCTTTTTTTTGGAAAATCAAACACAAAATTCGCAAACTTTCTCATGATATCTTCTTTCCAATTCACATGCAATATTAATCAATCGAGCAAGGATAAGGTTTAATGCCCTTTGGGCATAGGTATATATATTAATTTCCTCCATGCTTGTAAAACATCGGTGCTTCGAATGCTTTCACCACCATGTAACGTCGACAAAGGTTAGGACCTTAATAAAGGTGCTTTGAATGTTTTTAACTCCAAACCCATCTTTAGGTATTGTAAAATATTATAATGAATATTATAAATATTTTCCTTTGGGATTTTAACCATATCAATTAATATTATAATAAAAAATATTATAATATTATATCCTTCTTCTCATTGCATACCATGGTGTAAATAATATTTATTTATAAAATAAATATTATATATCCTTTTTGAATTTGCACAAGCTTCCTTAGGCCTTTTATGAAACACCTTTTAAACTAATCTTCCATATACTATTAAGATATTATGGAGCCCTTTTACATTTAACTTCTGCACCGATTCTCTTGAACTTTGGCCTTCTTCTTGGATATCAGATAACAATCTTGAAAACTTTATTTCTTGACAAAGTACTTGACATTAATGATGACTTAATATGGTGACATCAATGACAACTTTGACTTAAGCACTCAAAATGTCCAACAATCTCCTCCTTTGTCATTTATGGCAACCCAAACTCTTTTTACCAAATCTTGACTTGCTTTTTGTCTTGCTCCCCCTGAGACATTGCTCCCCTTGGATCAATGCTCTTTTAAAGTGTCAAGTCTCTCCTCATTACTCATGTCTCTCCCCCTTTGACATAAATGGCAAAGGGGAACCTTTGGGGCTTAGGGCTAAGAATGAGCCTCTTAGCTTAGCCCCTCCCCCACCTCCATTTGAGGTGGTTAATTTTGGGGTGGGAGTATTTCTACTCCTAGAAGGCATTGCTATTTACCTTTATCATATTTTCTTCTTATCTAATTCTTTTTATTCCTTTGATTTTTTCCATGTCCATATTCGTGTTCTTGTTCCTCTTCATATCCATGTTCCTGTTCCTATTCATTTTCCATTTCATACTTATTTTTGGAATGTCTGTTATACACCATTTTGTTGTGTGATGATCATTATTACACTTATAACACTTGATGCTAGTATTCCTTGGAGGTACAAATGTCTTAGGATTTCTCCTAGTGAATCCATATCCTCTTTTGTCATGAACCCTGCAATTCATTGCCTTGTGACCAAACTGATTACATGAGTAGTAGTACCCATGAAAAATTTGTATGCTCCCAATTTCATGTCTTACATGTGTCCTACATTGTGAATCCATGTGCCCAAACATATGATTTGAAAATAATATTTCATTGAATCTTCCTTGTCTTGACCTCATTGGTCTCCTATTCTGATTGTTGTTCCATCTGTATTTTCTTTGTGCATTGATCCTATTTTTATTGAACTCTCTATTGTCCAACCCATCCTATGATGTCTCACTTTCTTTCATTGTCTTCTTCTGAAGTATCTTCATTTGAATTTTCTTCTCCTCCAAATTTTTAAGTTGACTCTCCTTCCCATTTATTTTGAACCTGTTCAAATACAAGACATGTTTTGCTTGATGTAGTCTTTTGTGTCTTGATAAAATTATCCAAATTATTTTAGGGTTTTTTAAACCCTTCCATCTTGATCTTGGAGTCCTCTAAATATTCTTTTAGTAGTGCTAATAATTGTGCTAACTTCTCACATTCCAATATCTTTGCTTCTAGCTTATATTTGAACCTCTTTGCCTTAGCCTTTAATTTTTCTAAATCCTCTATGAGCAATCTTCTCTCTTCATCACATTCTTGAAACTGAATTTCAAGTTTAGAGTGTTGCTTCCTTACGTTATTTACCGTGTCAAGGGCATATATAAGTTCTCCCTTTAGATCATAACCATAATTTTTTGAATATTCCTCTATTTGTTTGCCTTTGCCCTCTTCTTTGTTTTCATTTGACTTATCTTATATGGGTTTACCTTTTTCATCCTCTAATACCATTAGAAAATTTTAATCTGGTCCTTTAAGTGCATTCTCATATTTTTTCATTGAAACTATAACCATCCCTTGTACAATCATCTTCAAGATGTACAAAGTTACCACATATAAAACAGTTGAGAATGATTGAAGTCCTTTTCTTAATTGGTTCTTTTTCTTCAATCATAAATAGGACGCCATCTTTATCATTGTCTGAAAAACTAGCATCACTATCACTTGAGTACTTACTTGTCGTATCCACATAGTAGCTTATATTTTTCCTTTGATATAATTTATTTCCTTGTTTACTTTGTCCATACTTGCTTTTCTTTTGGTGCCTATATATTTCTGGTTCATTATTCATGTGATCCTATTTTTCTTCACCATTGTTGTTCTTGGGTTCTTGAAAATATGTTGCAAAATGCCCATACCCTCCACAATTGAAACATTTAACATATATATATATTTTTTTTTCCATTTCCATATTCCTATTCTTGTTCCTGTTCCTGTTCCTCTTCATATCCATGTTCCTGTTCATGTTTATTTTCTAGCTCATACTTATTTTTGGAATGTTTGCTCTACACCATTTTGTTGTGTGATGATCATTATTGCACTTATAACACTTGATATTATTATTCCTTGGAGGTACAAATGTCTTAGGATTTCTCCTAGTGAAGACATATCCTCTTTTGTCATGAACCTTGCAATTCATTGCCTTGTGACCAAACTGATTACATGAGTAGCAGTACCCATGAAAAAGTTATCTGCTCCCAATTTCTTGTCTTACATGTGTCCTGTATTTTGAAGTCATGTGCCCAAACCTATGACATGAAAATCATCTTTCATTGAAGCTTCCTTGTCTTGACCTCATTGGTATCCTATTCTGATTGTTGTTCCTTCTGTATTTTCTTTGTGCATTGATCATATTTTTATTGAACTCTCTATTGTCCAACCCATCCTCTAATGTATCACTTTCTTTCACATTATCTTCTTCTGAAGTATCTTCATATAAAGTTTCTTCTCCTCCAAATTTTGAATTTGACTATCCTTCCCATATCTTTTGAACCTGTTCAAATCCAAGACCTATTTTTTTTTATGTAGTCTTTTGTATCTTGATGAACTTATCCAAATTATTTGAGCTATTTTTAAACACTTTCATCTTTATATTGGAGTTCTTTAAATATTCTTTTGGTATTGCCACTTCTTGTGCTAAATTATCACATTCCAAGATCTTTGCTTCTAGCTTATCTTTTAACCTCTTTGCCTTAGCCTTTGATTTTTCTAAATCCTCTATGAGTAATATTCTCTCTTCATCACATTATTGAAACTGAATTTTATGTTTAGAGTGTTGATTCCTTACCTTATTTATGAATATTCCTTTATTTTTTTACCTTTTTCCGCTTCTTCATTTTCATTTGAATTATCTTATATGGGATCACATTTTTCATCCTCTAATACCATTAGAAGATTTTAATCTGGCCCTTCAAGTGCATTCTCATATTCATCATCACTGAAACTATAACCATCCCTTGTACAATCATCTTCAAGATGTCCAAATTTACCACATATAAAATACTTGAGAATGATTGAAATCCTTTTCTTAATTGGTTCTTTTTCTTCAATCATAAATAGGACTTCATATCTATCATTGTCTAAAAAACTAGCATAACTATCACTTGAGTACTTAATTGCCTTATCTGCATAGTATCTTCTCTTTTTCATTTGAAATAAATTCTTTCCTTGTTTGCTTTGTCCATCCTTTCTTTTATTTTGGTGCCTATATCTTTCTAGTTCATTGTTCCTGTGATCATGTTTTTCTTCATCACTGTTGTTCTTGGGTTCTTGCAAATCTATTGCAAAATGCTCATACCTTGCACAATTGAAACATTTAACAAATATTTTATCTCTATATCTTCTCTAGTTCTTATCTCTTCTACCATAGTTAGCTTCTTCATCACTAGATGACTCATTTCTTGATTTTGACTTCTTACCCTTTTTCTTATTGGTTGCTTTCAATATCGCTTCCTTATAGGACATATGATATTTTGTTCTTATCTCAAATGTTGTGAGTGTACCAAGCAACTTATCTCTTGTCAAAGTATCACCATCTATTGATAATTCTATAGAAGAAACATTTTCATTGATTCTTTTTGGAAGAGATCTTAAAACTTTATCGCAAACATCAGATTCATCAATATTCATACCAAGTCCTCGCATATCATTAACAACCTCATCAATTCGATGTAGATAAACACTAATATTTTCCTCTTCATTTATTCTTAATTCTTCAAGTTGTCTTTTGATATTTTGACTCTTTGTTTTCTTGACACTTTTATCTCCTTCATATATATTTTGCAATTTATCCCACATCTATTTTTTAGTTTGACAATGCATAACTTTCATAGACTCTATTCTACGCAAACCTCTCACAAGTGCATTCATTGCTTTTGAATTGTAGTGTTGTAGAAGCTTACCTTCCTTATATGTAGGAGGATTGACTAAGGGATCATATCCAAATTCCACTGATTCCCAAATTTCATTACCAAGTGCCATTAAGTAGATCTTCATCATCATACTCCAATACATATAGTCATTTCCATCAAATACTAGTGTTGAATTATTTGAGGATACTTCCTTAGATCCATTATGTTATTTTTAGACGTTCCTTCAAGCTGTTAAACTCTTCTGAAGGAACCCAATCTGATACCAATTGAAGAACACAAGCTTATACTAAGAGGGGGGTGAACAATATAAGACCACTTTTTACTTTTCTTTCCAAATAAATATCAAGCAATGTGTAGATATCAATACCAATAGCAATAATAAAATAAATACATAAATCACCACACATAATAGAGACACCACAATTTATGTGGTTCACCCAATGTGGGCTACTCCATCGAGAAAATATTTTACTAAAATTTTCTCAATCAATCTCTTGGGAATCCTTCCCAAATACAATGTTTATGGACCTCTATCCAAAGGAGACATCAATCCCCTAAATCAAGTTAGTGTATCTCTATCCATAGGAGAACTCCTTATCCTCTACTCTATTTGGTAATCCTCTACAATACTATTACCTCCATTGCATATGCTTATGGATCTCTCTCCACTGAAGACTCTTATCCCCACTCAGAAGACCTATCCTAACTACCCTGGTTGATGGATCTCTATCCATTGGATACTATTGTCCTCTCTACTATATCACCTCTAAATATCTATCTCTAATATACACTAAATATAGTCCTTCGATCTAGCATAAATCTTCTCAATGATTCGACATAAAACTTTCTCAAATATTCTCAACAAGTCCACATAAAACTTACTCCAATATGCTCAACAAGTCCACATAGAACTTTCTCAAATCTACTCAACAAGTCCATACAAGACTTGCTCAAATATGCTCAACAAGTCCACATAAAACTTGCTTAAATTTTCTCAAAAAATCCACATAGAACTTGCTCAAATATACTCAACAAGTCCACACAGAACTCACTTAAATCTACTCAAAAATTCCACATGTAACTTGCTCAAATTTGCTCAACAAATCCATATAGAACTTGCTTAAATCTGCTCAACAAGTCCACACATAACTTCTCCAATATGCTCAATAAGTCCACATGGAACTTATTCAAATATGCTCAATAGGTCCACTTAGAATCTGCTCAAATATTCTCAACAAGTTCACTCAGAACTTGTCCAAATCTCATAGAAACATAAAGAGAATTTTTAGAGACTCAATATGTTCTATACTCAATGCTCAATCACTTTATTAAATCAAATAAGAATACAATGAGATGTAATTCCTCAATCCAAATAGATGATGTTAAGGTTTATATTAATGTATGGGTGGTTACAAGCCTATATTCTATGGATCTAGAAAGGTACTTTATGTAGTTAATTTGTATGGTGGTCAAAAATAATTTTGGAGAAAATTATTTATACATGAACTTTTAGAAAGAAAGAAAATATAGTGGTGGAATGAGACTTCAATTTTTTAATTAAAAGACTACATATATGGGGAAAGGAAGTCAAAATGGATTCCCTTGCTAAGGTTTTACTACATAAAATCTAGAATGTAGGGATGTATAATGTAGAACCGTTAAATTAGCCCCTAATTTGTGGAATCAAGGAACTATTGAGTGGAAATTTTGCCCAATTGTAAAAATAACCATCACACATAGGATTTTTATCACAAAACCCTATTTTGTAAAGAAATATGAAATTTCTATAAGGTCTTTTTTAATTAATATGTGCTTGTAATCTTGTGAAGATATATCAAGTGAGTGCTAGGAATACCTTAGTGATTTGCAAGTAACTATTAACAAGGGGTCTACATTGGTGTTATTTTATTGTGCTATGCTATTAATTGTTCATGAAACTTAAAGAAAATAAAATATGACTAACCCTAATATGACCACAATGTAAGGCTTAGTTCATTTTATCTTGGAGGATTTTAGGTGGAATTTATCTTCTTTTTTTAAGTAGATTTAAACAAGTTTTTAGCTTCTTTAAACCCTACTTTGAATATTAAAATAGAAGATTAAAATCTCTCTAAATGTGGATGTGAAATGCAGATTAAATTCATTTAATTATTGCTTGATGAATGAAAAGAAAATAAATATGCATGACTAACTATAAAATGTATAGCCTTTGAAATGCCAAATAAATAACCCCCTTTTATGAAATTGATTTTTGTAAAGAGAATTTAATTTATTACTTTTAAAATAATGGCCTATTGAATGCCATATAAATTACCCCTTTTAATGAAATTGATTTTCATAAAGGAAAGTCAATTTATTGCTTGAAAAATAAAATATAAAGCTTGAAAAGTGAAATTATGTCAAATCTGAAATTATAAAATGCCTGAAAAATAGTAACTTTGAATAATTTTTATAAATTCAAAATTGCTTCAGAATGAAATTGAAATTGCACAATATGATATGTTGAAGTGCATTCTTGAGACCTGTGCAATTATTTTTGTATTTTAATTTTTTTTCAATTTTTTTTTAATTGCCGAAGTTTTAAAAAAAATCTACAAAAAAAAGTTAGAAAAATAAAATAACAAAAAAATTAAATAAAAGAAATCATAAAAAGTTACCCTGAAGTTCTCTAGATACCCTACCAGCATTAGTATTCTGCACAAAAACTAGCATTAGTGTGACCCAAATTCATGCAATCAAACATCTCATGCGGTGCAATCTTCAACGGAAATGGTGCAATACATCTAAAATAACAAACAAGTCAACCATTAACATGAATAAAAATTGATGTATTTCCAATATATTGTAGAAAATGATCTTCAACATCAACTGCAAGTGCAAAAAATAATTTCCTAAACTAGTATCATATGGTGAACTCCTGTCCAGTGGTGTGGCTTTCTTCCCATAAAAATCCAGTCTTCGTTTATGAGCTTCAATGGGTTTTTAAAGATTTCCAACATTGGATATTCATTTATTTTTCCAACTCTTGGATTGCCAAGAATTTCTTTTTCCAACTCTTTGCTTTCCAAAGTTTTCTTTTCTTCTTAAAAAATTCCAACATTTGTCTATTTATTTCTTTTTCCAACTTTTGACTTTTCAACATTTTCTTTTCCATTGACATGATACGTGACATTTTCTCTTCTTGAGTGTTGCCAATTTTTTTCTTTTCTTTTTCTTTTTTTAATAGTAACCTGCAATAAAGAAAAAACACATAAATTAAACTTTCCAAAATAAAACTATTAATAAAATTTAATTAAAACAAAACTACAGATAAAATTAAATTAAACTTTTCCAGAACAAAACCATTAATGAAATTAAATTAACTTTAAAAAAAACACATGAATGATTTTATTTTGATATATATATATATATATATATAGAGAGAGAGAGATAGATAGTATATTTTTTTATTTCTCTTTTCTGTTTGTTTTATTTTTTATTTTTTTCATGATTATTATTTATTTATTTTTATTTTTTCCCTTTTTATTTTTATTTTTATTTATTTATTTTTTCCTTTCCTTTTTTTCTTTATATTTTACTTTTTTTATTTTATTTATTTATTTTAAATTTGATTTAATTAATTTTAATGTTTGAATTGGTTTAATTCAAAACATTAAAATTAACCAAAACAATAAAAACATGGAAGAAGCTAATCAATACACTAAATAACTTAAGAGAAACTAAAAGTAGACAATAATCCACACCCAAAGCTTGGAACATATATTGCAACCTAAACCAAAATTTTCCCTAACATCTAAAAACTAAAAAATAAAAATGTGGGTCCCCAATTTTAGGGTTAGTTGTGGAATGGCCACAACAAATGGTGACTCTCCTAGGAAATGCTTCTGAGTATTTTAGATGAAGAACCCAATCTGAAATGAGAACATAAAATATTAGCAAAATAACAATTATTTAGTGATGTCCCAAGAAGGTAGGGTTAAACAACTTCAAATAAAAAAAACTAAACCATCTACCTTTGCTCAGTGTGTGTAAAGTGATTTGTTTTGTATCCTTGAAAACCATCCGGATTCCATCATCTGAGTTGCATTAGGCTATAAAATATTGCTCATAATATTTCATTTTGAATAATATTTTGCAAAGTTTCTTTTGAGCATAATATGTTCAAACAGAGCCCCACCGCCAGTCAGGCATCCATAGCTCCAATGGAGATTTTCTAAACTAGGTGACTAATTTGATCAAGTTTTTTTATGCTCATTTTTTTTAAAATCAAGCTTTGTCTAGATAGTGCCCCACTTCCAATCAAACATCTATAGCCCTGATGGAGTTTATCTAAACTTGGTGATAGATTTTATCAATATTTGCATTGCTTGTATTTTTCTTTTAGAGAGAACTTTGTAAACCTCTATGTAACACTTGAATTTGAGCATGTTAGAATTTAGCCTTAATTTGCAAATCAAGATAACTTCATCCTTCACGACTTCCAAAATTACCCTTCAAAATGTGAGTTACATGTTGGGCTTTAGAAAAATATTTTCATTGTTCCCCTCTCCACCATTTTAGTTCCAAAATATGATCATGATAATAAAATAATTTGAAGAACTCAAGCTTATACTGAGACGGGGTGTGAACAGTATAATACCACTTTTTTATTTTCTTTCCAAATAAATATTAAGCAATGTGTAGATAGCAATATCAATAGTAGTAATCAAAGCAATGCACAAATCACCATACACAATAGATACACCACAATTTATGTGGTTCACCCAATGTGGGCTACTCCACGGAGAAAAAATTTCACTAAAATTTTCTCAATCAATCTCTTGGGAATCCTTTCCAATTACAATATTTATGGACCTATGTTCAAAGGAGACACAAATACCCTAAATCAAGTTCGTGGATCTCTATCCATAGGAGAACTCATTCACCTCTATTCTGACTAGTGATCCTATAGAAGACTACTGCCTCCATTGCACTGGATTGTGGATCTCTCTCCACTGAATACTCTTGTCCCCACTCAGAAGACATGTCCTCACTACCTTGGATGATGGATCTCTATCCACTAGATAATACTATCCTCTCTACTCTGTCACCTCCAAATATTTATCTCTAATATACACTAAATATAGTCCTTCGTTCTAGCACAAATTTGCTCAACAAGTCCACATAAAACTTGCTCAAATCTGCTCAAAAATTCCACACATAACTTCCTCAAATCTGCTCAAAAAGTCCACATAGAACTTGCTCAAATCTGCTCAACAGGTCCACATATAACTTGCTCAAATCTTCTCAACAAGTCCACATAGAACTTACTTAAATCTGATCAACAAGTCCACACAGAACTTGCTCAAATATGCTCAACAAGTCCACACAAAACTTTCTTAAATCTGCTCAACAAGTCCACATAGAACTTGTCCAATCTTCTCAATAAGTCCACATAGAACTTATTCAAATTTTCTCAATAGGTCCACTCATAACCTGCTCAAATTGCTGAACAAGTTCACTTAGAACTTATCCAATCTATTCAATAAGTCCACACATAATTTATTTAAATCTCCTCAATAAGCTCACTCATATTTTGGCCAAATATCATAGAAACATAAAGATAATTGTTAGAGACTCAATATGTTTGACACTCAATGCTCAATCACTTTCTAAACACAAATTAGAATATAGAATAGTTTGTTTATGGAACTCGAAAAATTACTTCATGCATCCATTTGGCTAGGATCAATCAACTCTACTCAACCAAATACTCAAGATACAACCCTTTCTCACAAACCCTAGTCGAAGCATGTAAATACCAACTCAAAATATTTCCAACAATGCTCAACAAAAAATCTTACATAACAATGATACTCATATTCTTTTCAAACCCTAGTTCAAGTTATTTGCACAATAACTCACTTCAACAACAATGTTTATAAATCAATCTTTATATAACAATGATACTCATGTTATTTTCAAAACCCTAGCTCAAGTTATTTACTCAACCAATGGCTTCAACAACAATACTTATAAATCAATATTCACATAACAATGATACTCGTGTTCTTTTCAAAACCCTAGCTCAAGGTCTTTACACAACCAATGGCTTCAACAATAATGCTTATAAAAAAAGGTTTTAATCACAACACTTTATTCTAGAAAACCTTGAAGCATTAACTCAAACACTTTAAAAAAGGAAACCCTAATCAAATTATTTTAACTCCAAACATTATTTTCTAGAAATCCAATCAATCAACTCAACCAAGGAATAAATTGCCCATACCTTTTGTTTGACAAGGAGTTGATCTCATAAATCTGCCACACTCACACTCACTTCTTTGCCAATATCAATAAGGCTTAGAAGATAATAATTTCCTCAATGAAACATAATACAAAATGATATCAAACAAAATACTCCTTATCACTCCAACTTTGAAATAATATTCAACACCTTAACCATTACCCTCATAATAATATCTTTGGAAAAAGTCCTTTTTAAAAATAAAATCAACACTCTTAAAGTCTTACTCCTCAATATGCAAATATGATAATTAAGAATTTATTAAAAATAAAATCAAACTCCGTATAGCTCCAAAAAATAATTTCCAACTAACACAACTTTCCACTAGCAATCCCTTTTTAATTATTTCCAACTAGAAAACCTTTTAACTCCCCACTTTAGGTAACATTAAAAATAATTAAAAATTTAATTACCTTACCCTTGGAGGGATTCGAACTCTCAACGCTGCACAATACCAACGTCTTATCCATGGCTCTAACTGTTGCATGAGCTACGTGCTCGTTTGAAACTTAAGAAGCACCAAGTACTTCAAATTGTGTCTTATGCCTTGCACCTTGCAAAATGTGCACCTTTGGCACCTTATACCAACACAACTGCCAAGCACACCCACTGTGTTTTGAATGCTGATATCCTTATGCACAAGCACTTAAGCTACAACCCTCTTGTCACTAGGCTAAGCTACTGATATGGCTCTCGACCATTCGATGCTTTCCTCTTTATTTCTTTTTGTTGGAAAATCAAACATAAAATTCACAAACTTTCTCACGATCTCTTATTTCCAATTCACATGAAATATTAATCAATCGAGCAAGGATAAGGTTTAATGCCCTTTGGGCATAGTTATATATCAATTTCCTCCATGCTTGTAAAACATCGGTGCTTCGAATGCTTTCACCACCATGTAACATCAGTAAAGGTTAGGACCTTAATAAAGGTGTTTTCAATGTTTTTAACTGCAAACCCATATTTGGGTATTGTAAAATATTATAATGAATATTATAAATATTTTACTTTGGGATTTTAACCATATTAGTTAATATTATCATAAAAAATATAATAATATTATATCCTTTTGTGTTTATTGCTTCCTTCTCATTGCATAACATGGTGTAAATAATATTTATTTATAAAATAAATATTATATCTCCTCTTTAAATTTGCACAAGTCTCTTTGGGACTTTTATGAAACACCTTTTAAACTAAGCTTCCATATACTATTAAGATATTATGGAGCCCTTTTACCTTTAACTTTTGTACTGATTCTCTTGACCTTTGGCCTTCTTCTTGGATATCAGATAACAATATTGACAACTTTATTTCTTGACAAAGTCCTTGACATTAATGATTACTTCATGTGGTGACATCAATGACAACTTTGACTTAAATACTCAAAATGTCCAACAATCTCCCCCTTTAGCATTAATGGCAAACCAAACTCTTTTTACCAGATATTGACTTGCTTTTTGTCCTGCTCCCCCTAGGACATTGCTCCCCCTGGCTCAATGCTCTTTTCAAGTATCAATTCTCTCCCCCTTACTCAAGTCTCTCCCCCTTTGACATCAATGGAAAAGGGGAACCTTTGGGGCTCAAGGCTAAGAATTAGCCTCTTAGCTTAACCCCTCCCCCACCTCCTTTTGAGGTGGTTAATTTTGGGGTGGGAGTATTTATATTCCCAGAAGGCATTGTTCTTTATATTTATCCTCTTTTATTCTTATCTAATTCTTTTGATTCCTTTGATTTTTTCCCATTTCCATATTCCTTTTCTTGTTCCTGTTCATATCCATGTTACTATTCCTATTCATATCCATGTTCCTATTCGTGTTCCTGTTCATATCCGTGTTCCTATTACTATTTGTTTTCCAACTCATACCTATTTTTGGAATATCTACTCTAGACCATTTTGCTATGTGACCATCATTATTGTACATATAACACTTGATATTATTATTCCTTGGAGGTGCAAATATCTTAATATTTATCCTAGTGAATCCATATCCTCTTTTCCCATGAACCCTGCAATTCATTGCCTTGTGACCTAACTGATTACATGAGTAGTAGTACCCATAAAAAAAATATCCGCTCCCAATTTCTTGTCTTACATGTGTCCTGCATTGTGAAGCCATGTGCCCAAACCTATGACATGAAAATCATCTTTCATTGAAGCTTCCTTGTCTTGACCTCATTGTTCTCCTATACTTATTGTTGTTCCATCTGTATTTTCTTTGTGCATTGATCCTATTTTTATTGAACTCTCTATTGTCCAACCCATTGTATCATGTCTCACTTTCTTTCACACTGTCTTCTTCTGAAGTATCTTCATATGAATTTTCTTCTCCTCTAAATATTGAAGTTGACTCTCCTTCCCATTTCTTTTGAACCTGTTCAAATCCAAGTCCTATTTTGCTTGATGTAGTCTTTTGTGTCTTGATGAATTTATCCAAATTATTTGAGTTATTTTTAAACCCTTTCATCTTGATCTTGTAGTCCTCTAAATATTAATTTAGTAGTGCCACTTCTTGTGCTAACTTCTCACATTCCAAGATATTTGCTTCTAGCTTATATTTTAATCTCTTTCTCTTAGCCTTTGATTTTTATAAATCCTATACGAGCAATCTTCTCTCTTCATCACATTATTTAAACTTAATTTCAAGTTTAGAGTGTTGCTTCCCTACCTTATTTACTATGTCAAGGACATATATAAGTTCTCCCTTTAGATCATAACCATCCTTTTCTAAATATTCCTCTATTTTTTTACCTTTTTCTGCTTCTTTATTTTCATTTGACTTATCTTATATGGGATCACATTTTTCATCCTCTAATTCCATTAGAAGATTTTAATTTGCTCCTTCAAGTGTAGTCTCATATTCATCATCACTAAAACTATAACCATCCCTTGTACAATCATCTTCAAGATGTCCAAATTTACCATATATAAAATACTTGAGAATGATTGAAGTCTTTTTCTTAATTGGTTATTTTCTTCAATCATAAATAGGACTTCATATCTATCGTTGTCTAAAAAACTAGCATCACTATCACTTGAGTACTTACTTGCCTTATCCACATAGTAGCTTATCTTTTGCCTTTGAAAAAACTTCTTTCCTTGTTTGATTTGTTCATACTTGCTTTTATTTTGGTGCCTATATCTTTCTGGTTCATTATTCTTGTGATCCTATTTTTCTTCATCATTGTTGTTCTTGGGTTCTTGAAAATATGTTGCAAAATATCCATACCTTCCAAATTGAAACATTTAATAGATATTTTATCTCTAGATCTTCTATACTCCTTACCTCTTCTACCATAGTTAGCTTCTTCATCACTAGATGACTCATTTCTTGATTCTGACTTCTTACCCTTTGTTTTATTGGTTGCTTTGAATGTTGCTTCCTTATAGGACATAGGATATTTTGTTCTTATCTCAAATGTTGTGAGCATACCAAGAAACTTATCTCTTGTCAAAGTATCACCATTTATTTATACTTCTATAGCAGAAACTTGTTCATTGAATATTTTTGGAAGATATCTTATAACTTTATCACAAACATCAGATTCATCAATATTCATACCAAGTCCTTACATATCATTAACAACCTCATCAATTCAAAGTAGATAAGCACTAATATTTTCCTCTTCGTTCATTCTTAATTCTTCAAGTTGTCTTTTGATATTTCGACTCTTTGCTTTCTTGACACTTTTATCTCCTTCATATATATTTTACAATTTATCCCACATCTCTTTTGCAGTTTGACAATGCATAACTTTCATAGACTCTGTTCTACGCAAACCTCTCACAAGTGCATTCATTTATTTTTAATTGTAGTTTTGTATAAGCTTACCTTCCTTATCTATAGGATGATTGACTAAGGTATCATATCCAAATTCCACTGATTCCCAAATTTCATTGTCAATTGCCATCAAGTAGATCTTCATCATTATAATCCAAAACATATAATCACTTCCATCAAATACTGGTGCTGAATTATTTTAGGATACTTTCTTAGGATCCATTTTGTTCTTTTTAGCCTTTCCTTCAAGTTGTTAAACTCTTCTAAAGGAACCCAATAGGATACCAATTGAATAACACAAGCTTATACTAAGAGGGTGTGTGAACAGTATAAGACCACTTTTTACTTTTCTTTCTAAATCAATATTAAGCAGTGTGTAGATAGCAATACCAATAGATATAAACAAATCAATGAAAAATAACCACACACAATAGAGACACCATAATTTACATGGTTCACCTAGTGTGGGCTACTCCACGAAGAAAATATTTCACTAAAATTTCCTCAATCAATATCTTGGGAATCCTTCCCAATTACAATGTTTATGGACCTTTGTCCAAAGGAGACACCAATCCCCTAAATCAATTTAGTGGATATTTATCCATAGGGAAACTCCTTCTCCTATGCTCTAGCTAGTTATCCTCTAGAAGACTACTGCATCCATTGCACTGGCTTGTGGATCTCTCTCCACTAAAGAATATTATCCCCACTCAAAATACCTATCCTCATTGCCCTGGTTGATGGATATCTATCCATTGGATACTACTATCCTCTCTACTATGTCACCTCCAAATCTATGTCTTTAATCTGTACTAAACATAGTCCTTCAATATAGCACAAATATTCTCAATAGATCGACACAAAACTTTCTCAAATCTGTTCATCAAGTCCACATAGAACTTACTCCAATCTTCTCAACAAGTCCACACAAAAATTTCTCAAATCTACTCAACAAGTCCATACATAACTTGCTCAAATATGCTCAACAAGTCCACATAGAACTTGCTTAAATCTTCTCAACAAATCCATACAGAACTTGCTCAAATCTACTCATCAAGTCCACATAGAACTCGCTTAAATATGCTCAACAAGTCCACATGGAACTTGCTCAAATATACTCAACAAGTCCACACAAAACGTGCTTAAATATGCTCAACAAGTCCACACATAACTTCTCCAATATGCTCAATAAGTCCACACGAAACTTATTCAAATATGCTCAATAGGTCCACTCAGAACCTGCTCAAATATTCTCAACAAGTTCACTCAGAACTTGTCAAAATATCATAGAAACTTAAAGAGAATTTTTAGAGACTCAATATGTTCTACACTCAATGCTCAATCACTTTCTTAACTCAAATCAAAATATAGAATAGTTTTTTTATGGAACTTGAACAATCACTTCATGCATCCACTTTACTAGGCTTATTCAACTCTACTCAAGATACAACCCTTGCTAACAAACCGTAGTCCAAGCATGTAAATACTAACTCTAAATGTTTCCAATAATGCTCAACAAAAAATCTCACATAACAATGATACTCATGTTATTTTCAAACCCTAGTACAAGTTAGTTGCACAATAACTCACTTCAACAACAATTCTTATAAATGAATCTTCACATAACAATGATACTCATGTTCTTTTCAAAACCCTAGTTCAAGATTTTTAATCAAGCAATGACTTCAACAACAATGCTTATAACTCAATATTCACATAAAAATAATACTCATGTTATTTTCAAAACCCTAGCTCAAGTTATTTACACAACCAATAGCTTCAACAACAATGATTATAAAACAAAGTTTTAATCACAACACTTAATTCCAGAAAATATTGAAGCATTAACTCAAACACTTTTGAAAAATAAACCCTAATAAAATCCTTTTCACTCCAAACATTATTTTCTAGAAAGCCAATCATTCAACTCAGCCAAGAAATAAATTGCCCATACCTTTTTCTTGACAAGGATTTGATCTCACAAATCTGCCACACTCACACTCACTTCTTTGCCAATCTCAATAAGGGTTAGAAGATAATAATTTCCTCAATGAAACACAATACAAAATGATATCAAACAAAATACACCTTATCACTCCAAATTTGAAATAATATTCAACACCTTAACCATTACCCTCATAATAATCTCTTTGGAAAAAGTCCTTTTAAAAAATAAAATAAACACTCTTAAAGTCTTACTCCTCAATATGCAAATATAACAATTAAGAATTTATTAAAAATAAAATCAAACTCCTTATATCTCAAAAAACCAATTTCCAACTAACACAACTTTCCACTAGCAATCCGTTTTTAATTATTACCAACTAGCAAACCTTTTAACTCCCCACTTTAGGCAATATTAAAAATAATTAAAAATTTAATTACCTTACCCTTGGAGGGATTCAAACTCTCAACGCTGCCCACGACCAACGTCTTAGCCATGGCTCCAATTGCCGCATGAGCTACGTGCTCGTTTGAAACTTAAGAAGCACCACATGCTTCAAATCATGTCTCATGCCTTACACCTTGTAAAACATGCACGTTTGGTGCCTTCAACCAACATGACTTCCAAGCACACCCACCACATTTTGAACACTGGCCTTCATTTGCACAATTACTTAAGCTACATCCCTCTTGCAACTAGGCCAAGCTGCTCAGATGGCTCTCGACCATTCGATGCCTTCCACTTTATTTATTTTCATTGGCAAATCAAACATGAAATTCGTAAACTTTCTCACAAGCTCTTCTTTCCAATTCACATGCAATATTAATCAATCGAGCAATGATAAGATTTAATGCCTTTTGGGCATAGGTATATATCAATTTCCTCCATGCTTGTAAAATGTTGGTGCTTCAAATGCTTTCACCACCATGTAATACCGGCGAAGGTTAGGACCTTAATAAAGGTGCTTTGAATATTTTAACTACAAACCAATCTTTGGGTATTGTAAAATATTATAAATATTTTACTTTGGGCTTTTAACCATATCACTTAATATTATAATAAAAAATATTATAATATTATATCCTTTTGAGTTTATTGCTTCCTTCTCATTACATACCACGGTGTAAATAATATTTATTTTATATCTCCTTTTTAACTTTGCACAAGCATCCTTGGGACTTTTATGAAACACCTTTAAACTAATATTCCATGTACTATTAAGATATTATGGAGCCCTTTTACCTTTAGCATCTGCACTGATTCTATTGACCTTTGGCCTTCTTCCTAGATATCAGATAACAACCTTGACAACTTTATTTCTTGATGAAGTCCTTGAAATTAATGATGACTTCATCTGATGCCATCAATGACAACTTTGACTTAAGGACTCAAAATATTGAAAAATATTCCCCTTTGTCATTTATGGTGACCTAAAATCTTTTTATCCAATCTTGATTTGCTTTTTGTCTTGCTCCCCCTGGGATATTGTTCCCCCTGGCTCAATGCTCTTTTCAAGTATCAAGTCTCTCCCCCTTACTCAAGTCTCTATCCCTTTGAAATCAATGGCAAAGGGTCACCTTTGGGGCTAAGGGCTAAGAATGAGCCTCTTATCTTAGCCCCTCCCTCACCTCATTTTGAGGTGGTTAATTTCAGGGTGGGAGTATTTCTACTCCTAGAAGGCATTGTTCTTTACCTTTATCCTCTTTTCTTATTATCTGATTCTTTTGATTCCTTGGATTTTTTTTCATGTCCATATTCCTGTTCTTGTTCCTGTTCATATCCATGTTCCTGTTCCTATTCCTATTCATATTCGTGTTATTGTTCTTGTTCCTTTTCTAGCTCATACCTATTTTTGGAATTTCTGCTCTACACCATTTTGATGTGTGACTGTCATTATTGCACTTATAACACTTGATGTTATTATTCCTTAGAGGTGCAAATATCTTAGAATTTCTCCTAGTGAAGCCATATCTTCTTTTGTCATGAACCCTACAATTTATTTCCTTGTGACCAAAGAAATTACATGAGTAGCAGTACTCATAAAAAAGTTGCATGCTCCCAATTTCCTGTCTTACATGTGCCCTGCATTGTGAAGCCATGTGCATAAACCTGTGACATGAAAATCATCTTTCATTTAAGCTTCCTTGTCTTGACCTCATTGGTATCCTATTCTGATTTTTGTTCCATCTGTATTTTATTTGTGCATGTATCCTATTTTTATTGAACTCTCTATTGTCCAACCCATCCTCTAATGTCTCACTTTCTTTCACACTATCTTCTTCTGAAGTATCTTCATATTAAGTTTCTTCTCCCCCAAATTTTGAATTTGACTCTCCTTCCCATTTCTTTTGAACCTATTCAAATCCAAGACCTGTTTTGCTTGATGTAGTCTTTTGTGTCTTGATGAACTTATCCAAGTTATTTGAGCTATTTTTAAACCCTTTCATCTTGATCTTGGAGTTATCTAAATATTCTTTTAGTAGTGCCACTTGTGCTATCTTATCACATTCCAAGATATTTTATTCTAGCTTATCTTTGAACCTCTTTGTCTTAGCCTTTGATTTTTCTAAATCCTCTATGAGCAATATTCTCTCTTCATCACATTCTTGAAACTGAAATTCAAGTTTAGAGTGTTGATTCCTTACCTTATTTACTGTGTCAAGGGCATATATAAGTTCTCCCTTTAGACCATAACCATCCTTTTGTGAATATTCTCTATTTTTTTACCTTTGACCACTTCTTCATTTTCATTTGACTTGTCTTATATGGGATCACATTTTTCATCCTCTAATGCCATTAGAAGATTTTCATTTGGTCCTTCAAGTGCATTCTCATATTCATCATCACTAAAACTATAACCATCCCTTGTACAATCATCTTCAAGATGTCCAAATTTACCACATATAAAATACTTGAGAATGATTGAAGTCCTTTTATTAATTGGTTCTTTTTCTTCAATCATAAATAGGACTTCATATCTATCATTGTCTAAAAAACTAGCATCACTATCACTTGAGTACTTACTTGCCTTATCCGCATAGTAGCTTCTCTTTTTCATTTGAAATAAATTCTTTCCTTGTTTTCTTTGTCCATCCTTCCTTTTCTTTTGATGCCTATATCTTTCTAGTTCATTGTTCCTGTGATCGTGTTTTTCTTCATCATTGTTGTTATTGGGCTCTTGAAAATATGTTGCAAAATGCTCATACCTTCCACAATCAAAAAATTTAACAAATATTTTATCTCTATATATTCTATAGTCCTTATCTCTTCTACCATAGTTAGCTTCTTCATCACTAGATGACTCATTGCTTTATTTTGACTTCTTACCCTCTGTCTTATTGGTTGCTTTGAATGATGCTTCCTTATAAGACATAGGATATTTTGTTCTTATCTCAAATATTGTGAGCATACCAAGCAACTTATCTCTTGTAAAAGTATCACCATCTATTGATACTTCTATAGAAGAAACTTGTTCATTGATTCTTTTTGGAAGAGATCTTAAAACTTTATCACAAACATCAGATTCATCAATCTTCATACCAAGTCCTCGCATATCATTAAAAACATCATAAATTCGAAGTAGATAAACACTAATATTTTCTCCTTTGTTCATTCTTAATTCTTAAATTTGTCTTTTGAAATTTTTACTCTTTGCTTTCTTGACACTTTTATCTCCTTCATATATATTTTGCAATTTATCCTGCATCTCTCTTGTAGTTTGACAATGCATAACTTTCATAGATTTTATTATATGTAAACCTCTCACAAGTGCATTCATTGCTTTTGAATTGTAGTGCTGTAGAATCTTACCTTCCTTATCTATAGGAGGATTGACTAAGGGATCATATCCAAATTCCACTAATTCCAAAATTTCATTGCCAAGTGCCATTAGGTAGATCTTCATCATCATACTCCAATACATATAGTCACTTCCATAAGACCACAAAACCTTAATAAAAATGCTTAATTCTAGAAAACCTTGAAGCATTAACTCAATTTATTTTTAAAAGGAAACCCTAATCAAATACTTTTCACTCCAAAATTTATTTTCTAGAAATCCAATCAATCAACTCAACCAAAGAAGAAATTACCCAAACCTTTTGCTTGACAAGGAGTTGATCTCATAAATATGCCACACTCACACTCACTTATTTACCAATCTCAATAAGTGTTAGAAGATAATAATTTCCTCAATGAAACACAATATAAAATTATATCAAACAAAATACACCTTATCACTCCAACTTTGAAATAATATTCAACACCTTAACCATTACCCTCATAATAATCTCTTTGGCAAAAGTCCTTTTTAAAAATAAAATCAACACTCTTAAAGTCTTACTCCTCAATATTCGAATATAATAATTAAGACTTTATTAAAAATAAAATCAAACTCCTTATAGTTCCAAAAACCAATTTCCAACTAACACAACTTTCCACTAGCAATCTCTTTTTAATTATTTCCAAATAGCAAACCTTTTAACTCCCCACATTAGGAAACATTAAAAAATAATTAAAATTTTAATTACCATACCCTTGGAGGGATTCAAAATCTCAACGCTACCCATGACCAACATCTTAGTCATGGCTCCAACCACCGCACGAGCTATGTGCTCGTTTGAAACTTAAGAAGCACCATATGCTTCAAATCATGTCTCACGCCTTGCACCTTGTAAAACGTGTAGCTTTGGTGCCTTCAACCAACACAACTTCTAAGAACACCCACAACATTTTGAACATTGTCCTTCTTATGCACAAGCACTTAAGCTACAACCCTATTGCCACTAGGACAAGCTGCTCAGATGGTTCTCGACCATTCGATGCCTTCCACTTTATTTCTTTTTGTTGGCAAATCAAACATGAAATTCGTAAACTTTCTCATGAGCTCTTCTTTCCAATTCACATGCAATATTAATCAATCGAGCAAGGATAATATTTAATGCCTTTTGGGCATAGGTATATATTAATTTCCTCCATGCTTGTAAAACTTTGGCACTTCGAATGCTTTCACCACCATGTAATACTGACGAAGGTTAGGACCTTAATAAATGTGCTTTGAATATTTTTAACTCCAAATCCATATTTGGGTATTGTAAAATATTATAATGAATATTGTAAATATTTTACTTTGGACTTTTAACCATATCACTTAATATTATAATAACAAATATTTGTTTTTTTGGTAAATAAAAGTCTTCATTAATTACCAGGTTTTGCAGGTTAACCCAAAACCTATTACAATATCCAGCTTTATGCTGAGATTGTAGATCCTAGTCATCCTTGAAACTTTCTTACCATAAATTGTGTTGAATCCTCTACAAAACCTTACTAACAAAGCACACCCATACCTAAACATAAATGTAAACATTACTTACATTGACAGGAATTTAAGTTTGGAACTTTGCACTTGTGAAACCTGTTGCTTGCCCATTTCCTATTCTCTTTCAGAATCTTCCAAGGCTTACACCCTGTTACCTTAATTTCTAATTTGGTATAATTTAGAGGTAAAACCCATAGTTATTACCAGATCCATGGTGAAAGAACACCAATTCATCTTTCTCCTTAATAGGTAGGTTTATTTTCATGACTAATAATGTTTTCCACTTCACGTGGCACACCTTGTGTCCATGTCACCAAACTACCAACATCAACACCTATGTTGGCTAATTTTTTAGCTGACCTGTTGGCTTAACAGTACACATGACGAGCCCTCCCATTCTGTCTTATCGCAAAAAGGATCCTCACTTCATGGATGACTCCCTCAATTCTCCATGGAGGTTTTTTGCCATTGGTTAACAGGTTGATGATGTTCATAGAATCACCTTCAATCATCAAGTTACCTTGAGTTGCTTGGGCTACTTGCAACCCTCTCTAAAGGGCTCTAGATTCTGCTTCGTTATTAGTTCTGATTCCCAATGGTTCAATAAAGGCATTTACAAGATTTCCTTGATGATCCCTGATTATTCCTCCAGCTCCAGCTCTTCCCGGGTTCTCCTTGGCTACACCATAAAAATTTAGTTTAAACCAACCCTGGGGGGTGGCTCCCAAGAAATCCCATTTCTAGGATTGGGAAAAGGAATGGAAGGTTTGTCCTCAATACCTAAGGCCCGAGCTAATTATTTTTCTTGGGGAATAATTGAGTGGTTCTCATCCACTAAGGTGCTAAGGTTTTCTTTCGCAAAGACAATAATCCTGTTGAGGATGGTTTTTGGATTGTGAATGGTATCCTTAAAGGCTTTATGGTTCCTTTCTAGCCAAATCTTCCAGATAAAATGATGCCAACAGATTTTCCATAGGTACTTAAGTTTTAGGCTAACAAAGGGTTGAGGCCATTGATGGAACACTTCGGATATAAGAGCAGGCTTAACCCACGAGATCCTAAAGGCTTGGAAAAGTTCATCCAAGATGGACTCCGCTATCGGACACTCCAAAAATAAGTGTTGGGTTGTCTCCCATTCTACCCTGTACATGTAGCAATGATTAGTAATAACCATACATTTGGATAACATATTGTCCATAGTGAAGATTTTTCCTTGAATCGCCAGCCATGAAAAAAAGGATATTTTAGGAATTAAACCTTTGATCCAAACAAAACTCGATTGAAATTGTTGACCTTCCACATTGAGAAGCAAATTATAGGCAGACTTAACTGTGAAGTCACAACTTTCAGTCTCAGCCCAAACAATGTGATCTTCATCCTCTCTAGAGGGAATAATTTTTTGAGTTAAAATGTTATAAAGGTCTCCAAACTCCGCTTCAAAACCCTGTACTCTTATGTGTTTCAACCTATTGATATTTATATCCTGCCACATATAATTTGCAACCTTATTACCCATATTCTATTCCATATGCTCTTGAATAATAGCCAAACGAGGATTCTAGGATAACTCCTCAGTTCTCACCCATCAATCCTTCCAAAAGTCTATTGTTTACCCATTTCCTAGAATCCATCTAAGACCTTTCTTGACAAGATCCCTTCTCGTGATGATTACCTTCCAAAAAGAAGACCCCCTGCTTGCTAAGTTGTCATTAAGGAAGTTCACACCTTGGATGTATTTCCTCCTATCTATGGCAGTCCATTCATTATCGACCTTAGTCAATAACCACCATGCTTTTTTTGCTAACAGAGCTGTATTGAGATGAGAAACTCTCATCAATCCTAACCCCCCATCAGCTTTAGGTTTGCAAACCTTGTTCCAACCTACTTAATAGATCGTTTTCTTATCCTTAGTCCCTGACCAGAGAAATTTTTTTTGAAGCTACTCAATTTGGTGATACACCTTGCTGGGAGCTCTGAAGACTGATAGGAAGTAAATGGGTATACTTTGAAGTGAAGCCATAGTTAAAACTGCTTTTCCTGTTTGAGATAACAGATATCCTTTCCAACCTGCTAGGTTTTTTTGGATCCTCTCCAGAACTATGTTCCACATTGATCCTTCAGGTTTCCTCGTAAATAGGGAAAGACCTAAATAGGAGGTGGGAGGGGATGCAATCTGAAATTCCATGATCCTTTCTATGTCGTTTTGCCTAGGAATGGGGGTATTGATGAAATAAAGTTTGCTCTTAT
Source organism: Wollemia nobilis (assembly GCA_028583015.1). Taxonomy (NCBI): domain Eukaryota; kingdom Viridiplantae; phylum Streptophyta; class Pinopsida; order Araucariales; family Araucariaceae; genus Wollemia; species Wollemia nobilis. The sequence continues at coordinate 402,029 of JAQPPZ010002643.1, forward strand.
CAAAATCCACTTTCTGTCCAACCGCTTTTTCATACATTATGAGAATATTTTTAATCCTTCTTGCCTCAACCACAAAAGCCAAAGTTAGTAGCAATGTATCATCAACAAATTGTTGATGTGTCACTGGGGTGATTAGCGACGTCACCTTGATAGCTGATATGAGTCTAGCTACCGCTGCTGCATTAATGGTTCTTCCCAAGGCCTCAACTACAATGATGAACATCATAGGACTTATGGGATATCCTTGTCTTAGACCACATTTGATTTGAAAAAAAACCTGCAGTAGACCCATTAACCAAAACTAAAAAACAAGGCTTAGAAATACACTCTCTTATTAACTTGACCCATTTCATGTTGAAGCCAAATTTTAATAAACCCGCCTCTAGGAATTCCCAATTTATCCTGTCATAAGCTTTGTTCATGTCTAACTTTAAAGCCATGACTACTTTTTTGGTCTGAGCGGTTGTATGAAGAGCCTCATGAATAGTAATAGCTCCATCTAAGATTGATCTTCCTTGTACAGAACTTCCCTGACTTGGATCAATGATAACCGGTAGAAATATCTTCAAACAGTTGGCTAAAACTTTGGACATAATTTTATAGGATATATTACACAGGCTAACCGGCCTAAAGTTAGCCATAGTCTTAGGGTTGGGACCTTTAGGGATCAAAGCAATGAAAGTTGAATTGAAACCCCTTGGAATATGATTTGAACTTTGGAACTCCTTGATTGTAGCAATAACTTCTACTCCAACAATATCCCAACAAACTTGGAAAAATCATGGTGAAAACCCATCCGGCCCAGGAGCTTTGTCAGGATCCATGTTAAACAAAGCCTCCTTGATCTCTTCATCTAAAAAATCTATTGTAAGAGACTCTTTAATCATTTTATCAATGAATTGTGGAATGAATTGAAGGAGAGAGTCCTTTTCTTGGGCATTACAGGCCTATTATTCACCCAATAATGAACTGAAAAAATTAACGGCCTCGTCCCTGATCTCCTGAATTTTTTGAGTTGAGGATCCATCCACCTTAGTTAAATTTCTTATATTATTGTTGCTTCTATTGCTCAATGTGGTAACATGGAAAATTTTTTAATTAGAGTCCCCTTCCTTTAGCCATAATGCCCTTGATTTCAGCCTCCAATACATCTCTTCACAAGCTAAAATATTATAAAACTCACAAAGGGTTTCCTTCTCTTCAGTCCTTGTCACCTCATCATTGGTTCCATTTTGGATTTTTCTTTATATTATTATTATTTTTTCCCCCACTGCTCTCTTATTCTTAAAAATATTTCCAAATACTTCTTTATTCCATATTCTGAGGTTGTTTTTCACCATCTTAAGTTTTTGAGATAGTTTGAAGGAAGCACTTCCCTGGATAGGCTGCTACCACCATTCCTCTATTTGTTTCTTAAATTTTGGATGTTTAACCCATATTTATAGAAATATGAATGGCTTTTTAAAGGAGTTAACCTGAAATGCCTCCCATAGAATAATATTATGGTCTGAAGCACATTTAGGAAGGGCTTGTAACGCTGAATCACCAAATATTGTTGTAGCTTCCTTGGATAAAAAAAACCTGTCCAACCTTTCTTGAATCAGTTGACTTCCTATCCTCTTGTTACTCCATGTAAATTTGGCTCCTTTTAGTCTTACATCCATCAATTCATTTGTGTTAATGAATTCATTGAAGTCCTCCATGCTCCTTGAGGGTAACCCAAATCCTCCCTTCTTATCAAATGGGTAAAGGGGGGTATTGAAATCTCCCCCAATCACCCAAGGAATGTATTTAAAATCTTGGCTCAAATGCCTCAAAAACTCCCACAGTTCAGACCGTCCTTGGATAGAGGTGGGGGCATAAACATTTGACATAATCCAATTCTTATTAGTATCAAAATCATGAAATAATATGCTTAAGACTCTTTCATTTGCCTAAATAATACTTCCTTCTATTTTAATAGGATCCCATAATATCATGAGGCCCCCAGATGCTCCTCTAGCCTATTGAAAGGCCACTTCCCCTTGCTTCCAAATCCTTCTAGCTATAAGTGTTGATTGTCCCGCATCTATTTTGGTTTCTTGAAGAAAAATGATAGTAGGATTCCAATCCTTCCTTATAGACTTCATCATCCTTTTTTTTGGTGGGTCATTTAGGCCTCTCACATTCCATGATAGAACCTTAATTTAGACTATTTGATATTTTTTCCCCACCCCCTTCCCTGATCCAAAGGGCGTTTGTCAATTTTGCTATTATCCTGGCTAGGAATAGCTTGCTGTAACAATGTTCTTTGCTTTTCTTTTGCAATTTATTCATTGATTCTCATTCTATAGTTCTTTGTTGTAGATATTCTCCCTTTCTTTCTTTCACTTCCATAATCTATCGGAAGCTTGGTAGTGCTTCTAGTATGTTTTGGACTGAAATGAGGGGGCATATACTATGATAGTCTAGGGCTTGAACCTTCTTCCTCATTTTGGGGGTTTTCAATTCCCTCTTCATCCTTAGCCTTGTTTTGGTTCACCTCTCCTATCTGGTTCCTAAAAAAGGGGCTTTCCTTCAAGGAACATTTTACCGTTGGGCTCGTATGATAAAGGATAATTTGCTCCACTACCGGATTAGGAGCTACATTCTTGGCTCTTGTTTCCACAACTTCAACTTTTGAATCTATTTTTTCCATGTTTAAACTGAAATGACTTGGCAATTTTTCTTCATTTTGAGCATAGATTTTGGGGCTTTTTGTCATAGTTGTGGATGGTCCCGATTTGGATGGGGAGTCTAGGGTTTCAGAAAACTTGACACTGATGGTATCATCCTTACTATTTTATTTTTCAACTTCTAGATTTGCTAGGATATCAAACATGTTCAAGTTGGGATATTTATTACATACCTTATGATTTTTGCCTCCCTCATTATGTTGCTTTCCTTTCTCCTAGATTTTTGCCAGTTCTGTGTTGGCTTGGTCAGCCTGGTTATTCTTAACTTTTTTGTATCCTTCCAAGTTAAGACACGGTCCTTGAAACTTTGGGATCCCTCTCCCATTAGCTTTCCCCAAAAAACCTTCACTCGTGGCTTCCTTGTTTGCAGTTATTGTCAAACATTGGGCTTGAAGGTGGCCCTGGGTTTTGCACATGCTACAAAATACCGACTTGTTCTCATACTCCACAGGCTGAATCCTTAGAAACTCTCCATATGCTAGTTCCACCTGAGAAGGTAGATCAAAATCCAAGTTTGCATTTACACAGATCCTGACATGCGTTAGTCTAGTCCTTGCCCGGGTTGAATGGTCTATTTCCATGAGATCTCCTATCGTCTTTGCTATGCCACCCAATACTCATTAACAAACTAGCCTAGGAGGTTTGGTAAGTAGACCCAAATGGGTGCTATATTAATGTTCTGCTTCTCAGGGTTGAAATCCTCCCCCCACTTCCTCAGAAAGAGGCTATATTAATGGGTGCTATATTATAATAACAAATATTATAATATTATATCCTTTTGATTTTATTGCTTCCTTCTCATTGCATACCATGGTGTAAATAATATTTATTTAAAAAATAAATATTATATCTCCTTTTTAACTTTGCACAAGTCTCCTTGGGACTTTTATGAAACACTTTTTTAACTAAGATTCCATATACTATTAATATATTATGGAGCCCTTTTGCCTTTAACTTCTGCACTAATTCTCTTGACCTTTGGCCTTCTTTCGGGATATCAAACAACAACCTTGATAACTTTATTTATTGACTAAGTCCTTGAAATTAATGATGAATTCATCTAGTGACATCAATGACAACTTTAACTTAAGGACTTAAAATTTCCAACATAATTCATCCCCATTTTCTCATATTCACGTACTTTTAAATTAATTATTCAAACCTACTTAACAAAAGAGCACAAAAAATAGTCAAGAGACCATTTTTTAGTGACCATGAAACATCACCTCAAAATAAAGGAACAACCCAAAGAAGAAAAATAAAAACACAAATAAAAGTCTAACTTAAAGCAAACTAACAAGAAAACAAAACAACTTGTCAAACCAAAAAACACAAAAACCAAAACTATATACAAATAATGCACAAGATGGTGATAAAATTTCAAGCCTCATTTTCCTGGATCCCAAAATTGATTTGCATCACAAACAAAAAGAATCTTGACATGATAGGCATACAAAATCCTATGGACAACATCCCATAATAATATTATACCTACAAGCACAAAATCCTTTAATTTACCTCTCTCACCCCACCATATTGATTTAGTTTTATTAGGAATCCCATGGTGAAGCTTTAATTCATCAAAGTGATAAAACAATGATTGATTTTCAATTGTTCCTTGTTCATTCATTAAAATGAAGATTTCACAATTCAATTCCTTATTTAGAATTAGGTTTTCCTTTTCAAATATGAGGTCTTGCAAGTAGGAACCTATTTCTAAAAATTTCAAAGCCAATTCATTTTCCATATCTTTAGGCCAATCATGCTTATGTAACAATTTGCAAGTATCTAGGATATCTACTAAATGAGGATCATCATAAGTTTTTACCCTAGATTCCATTTTTAATTGTTGATGAATTTGATTCAATAATTCAATCACATCAACTTCTCTTTCATTCACCAAAGCAATATTATTAGAGGTGTGAATAATCATCAATTCTAGTTCTTTATTAACCTCCAATGGCATTTCATCGTAAATAATATTTGAATCCCATGAATGATTACATAGATTTTGTTAGATATTTTGAGTAGATGAGTTGTCATCAATTTCAAGAGTGAGTGGTAATTGATGTCAAGCTTTCAGCACCAGTGAGTGGCAGTTTTAGTAGGCAACATCAATTTCAAGTTCTCCAATCAGTGCAAAAGGAGAGTCCATTTTAGTTGATCATATCCAGTTCCAAGAGGTCAAGATAAGGTCCAAGGTGCAAAGAAGAAGCCCAAGAAAATAATATTATAATATTTATTTATAATATTATACAGGGAATTTTAAATTAATTATAAATTAATTAATATAATTTTATTATAAATTAATTTATTAATTAATTTACTTAACTTATAAGTTATTTAAATTAATTATTAATTAATTTTAATATTAATTATATATTAATTTATAGTTATTTTAATAACCCTAAGGTGGGTTATTAAAAATTCAAATTTTTAAAATCGACCATTGAGCACCGACGTGGAAGTCATATGGTAAAGCATGTATAAAAGAGAGTCCTCCATATCATCATAAAGTCCAACATGCTTTTCAATTAATCGTGTGATATGCAAAGGAAAAATGTGCAAATCATCTATGAAAGGAAGATGGTTTTCATTGGCTTTGAAAGTTCCAAGTGGTAGGTGAAATAACAACACCCATCGAGGAAGGTGCCTTGGTCACCAAGTGCATCTAGGTGGAAGAAAAGTACTAAGGGAAGCAAGTGGTGGAGGTTCGAATCCACATGAGTTTCTTTTTGGAAGCGTTGACAACGGATGAAGATAAGAGGAAGGAAGATTACCTTCATTCTCGTGGGTGCCTATAGCCCATGTGGTGGGCACCAAAGTGCTAAGGCACTTCGAAGTTAAGAGATGACGGTTTGAAACCCGCTGAACCCCCTTTTGGAGAAAAGACAAAGGTATGCCCTTTTTGAGTTAGTGCCAAAATTTTCAAAGAAATAAAGATACGCCCTAAATTTTAAAATAATTTTATTTTATAAAGTTTTAAGAGGGAGTTATTAGGTGTTGATAAATATTTTATGTACTTAATTTTTATAAGGTGTATTTAAGTTGTAAAGTGTTATATCCTTGATATTTGTGAGTGGTTAGAAAGTTAGAGGGAGTTATAAGGCGTAAAATTTGGATTAAATTTCATTGTACATTTTTGATCAAGAAGAATATCCTTGTGAATATTTTTGAGATAAAATTGTTGTTATCTAAACTTGAATTGACACAAAAAGATCTGGCCATTTTGAGACAGGTTTTGAAGACACTTCTTCATAAATCAAAAAGGTATGGGCACATCCTTCTAGTAAGTGTTTTTTGAGTGTTGAGAATGCTATGTTGGAGTGAAAAGGATTGGTTGGTAAGCATTTTTGAGTGTGTTTTGAATTAATGCTTTAAGGTTTTCTAGAATAGAGGTTAAATAGAGTAACCTTTGTAGACACCAAATCCTAGCCATTAATCCCTCATCCTAACCATCCTACCACCCACTTATCCACCATACATCCTTCCTGCCATCCATTTAACCATTATAAGCCTTTCTCACCTTCAAAAGGCCCACTTTAGCCCTTTCCCACCACTTTCCAATCCACGTGGGTTTATTTTATATTAATTTATATTAAATATATCATATTATATTATATTATAATATATTTAGTATAAAATACATATTTATAAACTCAATTAACCACAGTTGTTAGATTTAATCTAATCTCAACCATCCATTTTCATTAATCCATGCCACACTTAAAGTATAATCTCATCCCTTGGATTTGATTTAATCCTAGCCACACAATAAAAAGTGTAAGGTTAAAACCCTAAGAAAACCCTAGGCTAGATTATAAATAGGAACATTTTCAAATGCTCAACCCTTGGAATGTGTATGCCCTGGAACATTCGTTGTGTGAATTATTGAAGATATCCTAGACAAGTCTGAGGCCATTGCATATTGAATATCCATCCACATATGAAGCCCTAGATCACCTTAGGATTTCCCCATTCCAGCAACCTCCCATTAACACCTGCCAAATATTTTTGTGTAACATCAACTACCTCTATTAGGGCATCTCATAATCAGATCTACAATGAAGCATCAATAATAACAATAAGGTAAATCAATTTTTTTTTTGTTTCATTTCAATATATGTAGGTCTTGTATGCCATTTTATGCATTTATAGTTAGGGTTTTATCTTTGGTTGAGGGTCTCACATTATGGAGCCCTCATAGGTATTATTAACCCTCTTATGTATTTATATGTGTGTAGATCTACAGGTTTTACTCATCCTTGAACAACTGCTGAAGCTAGAGTGACCCGAAAGCAAGGTGCCTTCATAAGCACCTAGTTGTACCTTGTAGTAAGTTTGAAGCAAAGCGTAGGCTTTTGAGTAGGTCCCGTAGCCCCTATTTTAAATTTTTAACTTACGTATTCTATTTTTTTGCATGATTTTTTAGGTTTTTAATATTAAATGAATACAAACTAAGTAATCTGGAGAAGAAATCATTATAGAGTGCATTTAGGGTATTTTGTGCATGCATCCATCATACATTTTGAAATTTTATATTTAAAAAAAATAATTGCGAATCTAATTCCTGCACCTTTCTGTCAGCATTTGAAAGTGACAAAGCATCAAGTAGAATTTGCATATTAGAAGTTAAAGATTTATTATTTTACATATCTAAATAGGAACAATGTTTGAATGCAAAAATTACAATTGCCCTTGGGTGGCACCTTTGGCAGAGAGGTGGATGAACCCTCCAATTGCTATCTAGGCAGGGGATTTTAAGTAGTGTACTTCACACTATTTAGATGAAATTTGCATTCATATGTTGGATTCTGATTTAGATGTGTTGAAATTTGTTATCTTTAATCTTGTTTTATAAAAATACAAAACATATTTTTTTTTAAATTAATTACACACTACACGTATCACATAAAAATAGTTGTGGCTAGATTTCATCACCAACCATTACTTGAGACTTGGTGACAGTTGTAGTCATTTACATCCACCAGTATCTTCCTTAGATGCCATAGGTTTAACCCCGAGCAAACTTGTTAGAGGTCATTACCAACAAGAATCTCATCGCCCTTGCCAAACCATAGTTTTTATCTTTATTTTGCATTAAGTAATATTAGAACATCAAAACACACAAAACGGTCACTTTAAAAATAATACACATTAATGAATGAGATAATAAATGAATTAGGTAAGCCACACAAGGTAAAAAAATTAGAATTGATTGTTTCTACCATTTTAAAATTTGTACAAGTTTCAGTTTTGATGATCTCTTTGACTGTTTTAAGTTTGGATTTGATTGCTTTATGGTATTAACAATAAATCAGAAGAAAGTAATGAATATAAATAACTTAATGTAAAATACATCTGATTTACCCGCCACTTCGGTGGTAAACCTTTATCCATCCCTACCACAAGTAGGATCCCTTATGCATAACATTGAGAAGCCTACCACCTGCATATACATGGACAAGGTAGAGGCTATCTACAGATCCTCTAACTATGTCTTAGAGCCCATTAACCAAGATTGTGTTGAACATCTTGAATTGGCTACATCCTGCCCAACCCAAGGATATCCTAATTATGTATATGAATATGGTATACCTTCTTCCCCTAGCCCATCACATTAAAACCCAAGTTTTTTAACACTTACACTTCATCTAGCAATAGCCACACCCATTAAAACCCTTTGTATGAGGAGTATTTACATGTTACCTCACAGGTACCCACCCCCCAAGTTGCCACATCAACTGCAACTTGTTCCATACCTATTTATTCTAATACATCCTCATCACTCCCTTTATCCTCCAACCTAGCCACAGTCATGGCAATCTATACCATGTTAGAATAAGAACTTCAAAATATTAGGTCTCTAGAATATATTGCTCTTATAGCATAGAAAAGCTAAGTAGTAAGTTCATGTAGATCCTATGCTCCATGTAGTTCCAACCCAACCCATTATAGCCAAAAAAGATTCAACCTGGATACCCCAATATTTTTTGGTGTCCATTTCCATACATCTGTCAATCCATTCTATTCCTATGAGTCAACCCATCCATAGTCCTCATATATCATATCCTCTTCTTCATTCACAATCATTTCTTCATCAACCTCATCATCATAAAATCCATTCGATGCCCCCCAATTCATGACACCTCCAACAACACACTCAATATCATCCATTCATTAATCCATTCACCACATCTCAAGTCACTCAAAAATCCAACCAAGGATTACAATTAAATTATCTAGACACTGAAATTATACAATAAATTTTAACTCAACTCACTAACATTGAGTTACAGTTGAGTCATCTTCAGTGTCAGCAATCATAATAGTTGAAATATTCAAGTTCACAATCCACATTTCAAGTTTCAATACCTGTGCCACAATTTCAAAATCCAACATAATTAGATAAATACACCAAGCGTCAACCCCCTCACAAATACACAATGCTTTCAAAATCTTATTCAATAATTTTTTAAAGGCTTTATGAAGTACAAGATATTTCCCTTTCAGAAATCAAACCAAGAGACCCAACCAAATGAGGCAAACACTTTAAGGAACACTTGTACTATCCTTATCATCAAAAAGGGGTCCATGACATAAACAATTATCGTGTATTCAAATACATTATCCAATATCTTATTAATCTAAAAATATTTTCAATGAATGGTTCATCCAAACCATCTGATCAAGATAATGGCACCAACTCAATCACCAAGCAAAGTGGGTACTCTCAGGATATCACATCCTCCTAGTCACTCACATCACCAATAAAAAGAATCCAAAGGTACCTAATCCCTTTGGTAAAATATTAACATGGCTTTATCACAACCATTTCATAACTAATATGGCTTCATCTCAGCCATTCAACCATTAACATGGCTCCACAACAACCATTCCATAATTAACATGGATTAAAATTAGCCATTTCATCATTAAAATGGCTTAATATTAGCTATTCAACCATTAAAATGGCTCCACAACAACAATTCCATCATTAACATGGCTTAACCTTAGCCATTTCACCATTAACATAGGTCCACAACAACCATTCCTTCATTAATATGGATTAACCTTAGCCATTTCATCATAAACATGGCTTAATATCAACCATTCAACCATTAAAATGGCTCCACAATAGCCATTCCATAATTAACATGGCTTAACCTTAGCCATTTCATCATTAACATGGCTTAACCTTAGATATTTCATCATTAACATGGCTTAATATCAGTTATTCAACCATTAACATGGCTCCACAACAGTCATTCCATCATTAAAATGTCTTAACCTTAGCTATTTTATCATTAACATGGGTTAATCTCAGCCATTCAACCATTAACATGGCTCCACAATAACCATTCCATCATTAACATAGATTAACCTGAGCCATTTCATCATTAACATGGCTTAACCTTAGCCATTTCATTATTAACATGGCTAAAACTTAGCTATTTCATCATTAACATGGCTTAAACTTAACCATTTCATCATTAACATGGCTTAATCATAACCATTTTATCATTAACATGGCTTCATCACAACCATTTCATCATTAACATGGCTTCACCTTAGCCATTTTATCATTAACATGGCTGCACAATAGCCATTTAATCATTAACATGGCTTAACCTTAACCATTTCACCATTAGCATAACTTAGCCTTAGCTATTTCATCATTAAAAAGACTTAACCTTAGCCATTTAACCATTAACATGGCATAACCTTAGCCATTTTATCATTAATATGGCTTAACCATAGCCATATCATCATTAATATGGCTCCACGATAGCCATTCCTTCATTATCATGGCTTAAAATCATCCATTTCATCATTAACATAGCTAAACAATTGTCATTCATCATCAACATGGATAAACAACAACAATTGCATCATTAACATGGTTTCATACCATTCCCTCTTTCTGTTCAGGTAAATGAATAATATGTGCTTATACTGACAGGGGGGATGAGAAGTATAAGATACAATTTTTTGCTTTTTAATAAAAATAATAGCATCAACAATACTAAAGCAATAAACATCACATAAAGCATCACACACATGAGAGACATTATTTTTATGTGGTTCACCCAAATATGGCTACTTCCACAAAGAAAATATTTCTTATAAATGTTTCTCAAATAAGTTCTCTTGGGAATCCTTTCCCAACAATATTTATGGACCTCTATCGAAAGGAGATACTGATACCCTAAATCAAGTTCGTGGATCTCTATCCACATGATAACTCCTTCTCTTATGCTCTGACTAGTGATCCTCTAGAAGACTACTGCCTCCACTACACTGGCTTGTGGATATCTCTCCATTGAAGACTCTTGTCCCCACTTAGAAGACCTATCCTCACTACCATGGCTGATGGATCTATATCCACTGGAGACCACTGTCCTCTTTGCTCTATCACCTCCAAAGCTATGTCCCAAATTTGCACTAAAAATAATCCTTCGGTCTAGCACAAATCTGCTCAATCTCTATCTCTGGTCCAGCACAAACCTGTCCTCAAATCTACACCAAACTCTACTCCACAATTCCACTTAGAACTTGCTCAATCTGCTCAACAAGTCCACTCAGAACTTGCTAAAATCTGCTCAATAAGTCCCCTCATAACTTGCTCAATCTGCTCAACAAGTCCACTTATAACTTGTCCAATCTGCTCAATAAGTCCTCTCAAGAATGTATCCAAATCTGTTCTCAATCTGTATTGTAAGCTTCCACAAAATCTTACTCAAATATATCCACAAGTCCTCTCAAAGATTTGCCTCAAATATTTTCAACAAGTCCACACTAGAACCTGTCCAATATCATAGAAATATAAAGAAAATTGTTAGAGACCCAATATGTTCTATATTCAATGCCCAATCACTTTCTTAACTCAAATCAAAATATGGAATAGTTTGTTTTATGGAACTTGAAAAATCACTGCACACACTCACTTGACTAGGCTCAACCAACTCTACTCAAACAATCACTCAAGGAAACAACCCTTGCTCACAAACCCTATTCCAAGCATGTAAACATCAACTCAAAATGTTTTCAACAATGCTCAACAACAATCCTCACATAACAGTGATACTCATGTTATTTTAGTTCAAGTTCTTTGCTCAACAACTCACTTCAACAACAATGCTTATAAAACAATGTTCTTTATTCCAAAAAATCTTGTAGCAATCACTCAAACACACTTAAAAGGAAATCCCAATCAAGTCATTTTCACTCCAAACTTATTTTCCAAAAAACAACCAATCAACTTAAACCTAGAAAAAAATGCCCATATTTTTTTCTTGATAAATATGACCTTCAAGAATCTGCCACAATAACACAATATTCCTTTCCCAATCTCAAGAGGATTAGATGACAATACAATACATATATTAATTCATCAGTATACCTTATTGCTTCAACATCAAAATAATATCCAACATCAAACTATTTTGAATATTTACCTCTCAAGCATAAGTCACTTTACTACTTTGTTTACCCAAAGCTATTTCTACTTATAACTCCCTAAACTTATTATTGCATTAAAGATAATTCTTTTAATAAGATAATGCAATTTATCTTTCATTTTTCTATAGTAAAAGTATTTTACCCACAAACAAATCTTTTCATATCAATACTTTATAAACACTACTCCCTTTTAATTTAGCCATTCATCAAATTAATTACAACCTTATTTCTCCTTTATTCAACCTTAGCCTAAATTAAAATTAAATATGACAAAAAATTTACTAGTTTTATTAATTCCTGAAGCTCTTCTTATTCCAAGAGCCTTCCTCTTGGCTATCACCACCGTGGAGCTGCATTCTCCCTTGGATCCTCCACACCTTACACCTTTGCCTACTTCAAGCTATGCCTTGCTATGTTCGTTGTCCCAAACCACACCTTAGATACGTTCGCTCCCTTGCACCACTTGTTGGCTACGTCTGCTATCTCTAGCCACACCTTGGATATGCTCACTGCCTTGTGCCACTCCTTGTCTACATCTACTATCTCTGGCCATAATTTCACTACATTCATTGCATTTCGCCACTCCTTGGCCATGTTTGTTGTCTCTAGCCACACCTTGGCTATGTTCGATACCTTGTGCCACTCCTTGGCTAAAATTACTGTCTCTCACCACACCTTGGTTACATTCGCTCGTGCATAAACAAGATTTTCACTACTCTTTCTTCCTTACATACTTTAACATAATTGCATGTTTTTTTTTATTTGTGGAAAACATCCCAAAAGGGATGCCAATTTCGGGTAATACCCAAGGAGGCAGGGGTATCCATTCCCCCAAAAATGCCCAGGACTCAGACTTGGCCTACCACATTTGACATACTCAAGGAGCAAACAAACACACAAAACCAATTTAAAAGTAAGTAAATAACAACAAAAATAATAAAATAACATTAAAAACATGCTCCTTGTGTGTGTCAAAAACAAAAGCACAATCAAACATACACAATAGATAAAAGAAACCACAACACAAACCACATATAAAAACACAACAACCACATAACAAAACACAAACAAGACAAAAACAACAGAACACTACAAAGACATAACCCAAAAAAACATGAAAAATAAACATAACCAAAACCTAAAAAATTAAAAAATTAAATAAAAATAAAAATAAAAAACAACCAACAATAGACAATAAACAAAAACAAAAAACATAGAAAACACTCACACATAAAAACACAAAATAACACAAACAAAGAGAAACCCAAGAACAAGAACGAAAAAAACACAAGAACAAAAAAAAAAAATAAATAAATAAAATAAAACAAAACAACAAAAACACAAGAACAACAAAAAACAACACAAAGAACACAAAAACAAAACAAAATAAAAAAACCCACCCACCTTAAAAAACTAAACAAAAAAAACAAAAAAGAAGAAAAAAAATAAAAAATGAACAAAACAATGACCTATCTAGACCAAAAGACTATTAAGGCAAGAATCAACAGAGGAAACAAAATAAAGAATAGAATGAGCTAGGGAACTAAAAAAAACTGAATGAACCAAAGAGAAGCCAAAAAAAAAAAAAACAAGAAGAAACTAGGTACCTTTAGAACTGGAGCCATCCAAAGAAATGATAGAAATAAGAGCTTCCCTAATTTGAGAAGCCCACCATATAGGAGGGTGGCCATAACAAGTAAGAGCACCTTTGTCCAAAGCCCAATTAGTTAAAGCATCAGCACTCTTGTTTTGATCTCTGACCACATGATTGTAATCAACTTTCAAAAATCCCATCTAGATTAACTGAATCTTCTCAATAATTCTTTTTATTCTCCAATCCGCCTTATGATTATTAGAAGGATTCTTGAAGATATTAATCATAAGTTGAGAGTCAGACTCAACTACCATATTTTCCCATCCAACCTTAGTAGCCTCCTGAAGGCCTCTAAGGATACCATACCCCTTAGCAAGGTTATTGGAAAGAATACCCAAATTCTTAGCAAAAGTAAAAACCAGGGAGCCATATGAAAGTCTACCAATTCCTCCCACACTGGCTTTTCTAGGGTTCCCTCTAGAGGCTCCATCAGTATTGACTTTTCCAAAATTCTTAGGAGGAGGTTGCCAATTTCTATTCCTATCCATCTTACTAATACTCACATTCCCTTTAAGTTGGTTGCCCTTAGAAGGTTTAATATTCAATCTTTGCATCACTTGATCCCATCTTTGGTGGGAGTTTTTGGGGTGATTAAGGAGATGATGGACTGATTCAACTAAGTTAGCTATGGTCTTTTGCAAAATATAGTGAATATCCTTCCTATCTTGATTAAAAATTTGGATGTTCCTTTCATTCCAAATATTCCAAAGAAGAATGGTAGGACCCATCCAAACTAACTGCCTAATAAAATGATCAACACCCTCTTGATTAGGCCAATCCCTCCAAAGTTGTTCAAAAGTAAAAAAATTGGACCACTGTAAGCCAAGTAAAGTGGCCATTCTCACCCACAACTCAGAGGCTAAAGTACACTCAATAAAAATATGGTTGATATTTTCTACATTCTCTTCACACATTTCACATCTAAAAGGGCCATGAAAACCATGCTTCATAAGGTGCTCACTAGTAAGCACCCTACAATGCAATAAAATCCAATTAAAGAACCTCACCTTAGGCCAGATATTTTGAGCCCACAAACGAGAAAATATGTCAGAAGAATGGTTGGGATTATTATGGCATAAGGTCAAATAACCTTGAGCTATTGAATACTCACCCTTAGTAGTGTTGTTCCATCCAAAACAATCTTTTTCATGGGATCAAGAGAGGGATCTCATATGAAGGATGCCTTGGATATCTTGTCTTTGCCTTTATGGGATTTGAATAGGCCAGTCCTTAATAGGGATCCAATATCTACCAACCTTTGAATTACCAGTATGGTACCGACAATAATTAGCCACCTTTATCCAATTAGCTCAGTGAAGCTCCTCCATCCAAGGCCTCCAATCAGGAAACCGAGTTATCAAAGGCTTGTGACCATCCCAAGAATCTGTCCAAAAATTTGCATGTTGACCATTATGAATGATCCAAAATAATTTTTTTTTTTATGAAATCCTCACCAGTCTAAGAACTACTAAAATGGGAGAACCTTTGGTAGGAAATTGATAGCGAACAAGGTCTTCAAGACTTTTGTTCTCAGCATATTTAGCATGGAGATTATTGGCCCAAAGAGGATTGGGGTTATGCAACATCATACAGTATAATTTAGCAGCTAAAGATTTGTTGTTATTAATTGAAGACCATAATCCTAACCCCCCTTCACTCTTAGGAAGACATAAAGTATCCCATTTCACCAAGGCCCATTTTCTTTTCTCCTTAGTACCACTCCAAAGGAAACGGTGACTGATTTGATCCAATTCTTGAATCACAATTGCATGTTTTTATCATCAAGCAAAATGATAAATTGAAATACCTCCAAGGCAATAGATTTTATACTAAATCTCTTCCTCCATGCATGACGTCGACGCTCGATTTTCATTTGAAACTTTATTAATTTATAAAATATTTAAATTCTTTTGAATTTAAATTTTATAAATTAATTCTTTAAAACCTATGGTTTTAAATAAAAACTTTTTATTTTTGCCACCATTGGTTTTAAAGAAAAACCTTTTAATTTTTGCCACCATTGGTTTTAAATAAAAACCTTTTAATTTATCCCACCATTGGTTTTAAAGAAAAACCTTTTATTTTTGCCACCATTGGTTTTAAAGAAAAACCTTTTATTTTTGCCATCATTGGTTTTAAAGAAAAACATTTTAACTTATGCTTCCACATAATATTTAAAAAATATTATGGAGACCTTTACCTTTAACTTTTGCATTGTTCCTTTTTATCTTGAATTTATTAGAAGCTTCTTCCAAAATATCAATAACAACTTTGATAACTTGTTTCTTGACATTTTTCTTGATATTTAATGATGAATTCATTTGTTGACATCAATGACAACTTTAACTTTAAGGACTCAAAATGTCCAACAATCTCCCCCTTTGTAATTTATGGAAACCCAAAAACTTTTTACCAAAAAATTAATTTTTTCTTTTGTGTTGCTCCCCCTGGGACATTGCTCCCCCTAGCTCAATGCTCTCTTCAATTACCAATTCTCTTCCCCTTACTCAAATCTCTCCCCCTTTGACATCAATTACAAAGAGTCACCTTTGGGGCTTTGGGCTAATAATGAGCCTCTTAGCTTAGCCCCTCCCCCACCTCCTCTTGTGGTGGTTAATTTTGGGGTGGGAGTCTCACTCCCAATTTTCCTCGAAGATACTCAAAATTTTCCTTTGAAAGTGGCTTAGTGAAAATTTTTGCTAAATGTTCCTTTGTAGTGACATATTCCAATATGACCTGTTTTTCTGTCACCTGTTCTCTCAAAAAATGGTACTTAATCGGAATGTTCTTTGTCCTAGAGTGCATTACTAGATTTTTCGATATACTTATGGCACTAGTATTATCACATAGTATAGGAATGGGATGATCATGATTTATTTTGAAATATTCTAGAGTTTTCTTGATCCATAACACCTATGTACAAATGGCTACTGCTGCAATGCATTCTACTTCTACTGTAGATAAAGATACTGAAACCTGCTTCTTGCTAAACCAAGAGACTAAACATTCTCTAAGAAAGAATGATCCTCCACTTGTGCTTTTTCTATCATAAATATTGTCGGCCCAATTTGCATCTGTATATGTTGTTAGTGTGAAAATATCACTTTTGGGATACCAAAGCCCAAAGTCCATATTCCATTTTAGATACCTAAAAATTATTTTTACTTTTGCCATGTGTGTTTCCTTAGGTGTCGCTTGAAACCTTGCCACTAATCCCACTAACTGTACTATGTCTAGTCTTGTAGTTGTAACATATAATAAGCTGCTAATCATAGATCTATATAATTTCTGATCTGCCTCTAGAGATTCATCATCCTTACTCAACTTGCATCTTGTAACAATGGGAGTACTTACAGGTTTACAATATTCTAACCTGAATTTCTTTAAAATTTCTTTTATATACTTGGCTTGTGATAGAAACACTCCCTTTCTAATTATGAAATTTGAAGTCCAAGAAAGAAATACAATTCACCAAGCACAGACATATCAAATTCATTTTGCATGTTATTAGCAAATTATTTACACATCTTATCATTGTTTCCCCCAAATATTATGTCATCAACATAAGCAAACACTATTAATAAATTACTCTCTTTATTCTTGATATATAAATTATTTTTTACTATTCCTTTCCTGAAGCCTTGTTCCTGAAGATACGGATCCAATATTGAGTACCATGCTCTTGAAGCCTGCTTCAAATCATACAATACCTTTTTCAATATGCATACCTGATCTAGTTTATCTACTAGTATGAATCCCTCTGGATGTTCAATATAAACCTCTTCTTATAGAATCCCATTTAGAAATTATGATTTGACATCCATCTGATATACCTTGAAGTTATTAAAACTTGAGAAGACCAAAAACATCCTTATAAATTCAAGCTGTGCAACTAGAGCAAAAGTCTCATCAAAGTCGATTCCTTCTATCTATGCATAACCTTTGCATACTAACCTTACTTTATTTCTGACCACTTGTCCATCTTCATTTAATTTGTTTCTAAAAACCCATTTTGTGCCAATCACATTTTTATCCTTTGGTCATGGAACAAGTTCTCAGATTTTGCTCCTCTATTTGATCCAATTCCTCATTCATTGCCTTAATCCAAAATTCATCCTCACTTGCTTGAGTGAAGACTTTTGGTTCAAACTTAGATAATAAAGAAAAAATTATTTGTTGAGATGGTTTTATTATTATTCTCCTTGTCTGTATGTCATATGGATTCCTGATGATCTGCTATTTTGGATGATGTTTTTGTATTTTATGGAGATTTGGGAATAAGTCTTTGAGTTTATTCTTCTTCTTTATCTAATTCCTCATAAAATTCTTCTTGACAACATTCATCTTCTTGATACACACTTTGCTGAACTGGTTAACTTGAATCTATCTTCTCATAAATTGTTACATTTATACTTTCCACCATAGTGTGTGTTATTTTGTTATAATACCTGTAGGTTTTAATCCTTGTGGAATAACCAAGAAAAATTCCCTCATCACATATTGGATCAAACTTGCCTAATTGTTGGTTTTCTCATATTATGTAACATTTGCTTCCAAAATTTTTGAAGTGTTTTATAGTGGCAGATCTTCCTTTCCAAAGATCATATGGAGTCTTGTGATGATTTACCCTCATTTTAGCCCTAGTTATTATGTATATTGTTGTGTTTATAGATTCTCTCTAGAAACCATGTGATAACTTAGATTCATTTAACATAGATCTAGCCATGTTTTCAATAGTCCTATTTTTCCTTTCAACTATCCCATTTTGTTGAGAAGTTCTTGCTACTGAGTACTCTCTCTTGATTCCATGTTGTTCACAAAATTGTACAAATTCATTTGAGATAAATTATCCTCCTATATTAGATATCAGACACTTAATCATTTCACCAGTTTCATTTTCAACCAATTCCTTGAATGCTTTGGATTTTCAAATGCCTCTGACTTCTCTTTTAGGAAAGTTACCAAAACCATTATGGAATAATCATCTATAAACAATATAAAGTAGCTCTCACCCTAAATCTTTGTGTTCTGGTAGGACCACACAAATCAGTATCTATTAGGCTCAAATGATCATATGACATGTATCCTTTTGACTTAAAGGTTGTCCTAGTTTGCTTTCTATGTTGACAGGGTGCACAAATTATGTTTTGAGGTCTCCTTATTTTGGGTAAATATTTGACTGCTTGTTTATTTCTTATGTTGACTATTTTGTCAAATTGAAGTGTCCCAATCTTCTATACCATAACCAAATCTCATATTCTTGTGATAGAAAACACTTTCTACCTTTGATCTCATTGAGCATGTATAAGTCGTTTGGGGTTCTTCTTGCATTGGCAATGATTTTTCTAGTTTCTATTTTTCTTATCTCACATTTATCTAGATAGAAATTAACCATGTATACTTGATTGCAAAGTTTAATTATACTCAAAATATTGTGTTTTAACCCTTTAACATACAATACATTCTCTATTTTTGTTTTCCCATTATCTAAACTTAGAGTTCTTCTTCCTCCAATCCTTGTTGATCTATTATCACCGAAGCTTACTGATCCTCTATTTGTTTCTTTTAGTACAATGAAGTTGTGTTTGTCTCCTGTCATATGACTAGAACAACCACTATCAAGATACCACTATTCTTATTTATATTGAGCATGAAGAGCTATTTGAACTAACATTGATCTAGCTTTACCATTTTCCCTTTCGTTTTTCCTAGTTGTTGAAATTGTTTTTTCTAGGCTTAGGAAGTATCATTTTACACCAGCTAGCCTTGTGCCAAAAATTATTACATTTGTAATATATAACATCATCATCCATGAGCGGTGCAAAGGAAATTAAATTTGTATTGTATCTTGCATGATGGATACAGTGTACAAGTTTGTGACCATAATTATTACAAGAAAAGCAATGACCGTGGAAGAAATTATGTAACCTGTTTAGATGTATTGAATTTTGTGTAGAAGTCATCTTCCTTTTGTGATTAACTCTTATCTAGGGTTCTTATTTGCTTTATTCCTTTCTTATATCCTTTTCTTGCTTATCCTTATCTAAGGTTTCTTATTTTTAAATACTTGATTCCTATTTGTGTTTCTTATAATCTACATCTTGTAGTACCTTGGTCTTTTTAACTTCATTCCTTAGGTGAAATTTTTTTTCGTCCAATATTTCACATTATGTTTCCCTAAATATCAATATATTTGTCATGTATTGCTCAATATTATTTCCTTCTTCCACTCTAATCTTGAGTTCTATGAGATTTTGTATAAGTTCCATCCTTGCTTCTTCATCTTCTTGAACTTGTTCCTTCAAGCTTGAATTCTTTTCTCTAAGTATTTCCAATTTTTGAGGGCAGCAAAGAATTCTTATTTTATGTCAAACACAGTTTCTTCTTCATTTTCTAAATTCATGTGTGTTACTGATGGATCCTCCTCCAAGCTGTTAGTCTTTTCCAAAGAGACCCGCTCTAATACCAATTGAAGAAGATGTGCTTATATTAAGAGGGGATGTGAACAGTATAATAAAAAACCTTTTTATTTTTAATCCAAATAATAGCATTATCATTAATAAAGTAGTAAACATCACATAAAGCATCACACACATGAGAGATATGATTTTTATGTGGTTCACCCAAAGATGGCTACTTCCATAGAGAAAATATTTATAATTTTTTCTTAAATAAGTTCTCTTGGGAATTCTTTATCTACAATGTTTATGGACCTCTATCCAAAGGATATATTGATCCACTAAATAAATTTCATGGGTCTCTATCCATAGGATAACTCCTTATCCTCTACTCTAGCTGGTAATCCTCTAGAATACTACTACCTCCATTGCACTAGCTTGTGGATCTCTCTCCACTCAAGACTCTTGTCCCCACTTAGAAGGCCTGTCCTCATTGCCCTGACTGATGGATCTCTATACACTTGAGACCACTATCCTCTTTGCTTTGTCACATCCAAATATTTATCTTAAATTTGCACTAAAAACATTCCTTTGGTCTAGCACAAATTTGCTCAATATCTATCTTTGGTATGGCATAAACCTGTCCTCAAATTTTCACCAAACTATGCTCCACAAGTCCACTCAGAACTTGCTCAATATGCTCAACAAGTCCACTCAGAACTTGCTAAAATATTCTCAACAATTCCACTCAGAACTTGCTCAATATGCTCAACAAGTCCACTCAGAACTTGTCCAATCTACTCAATAAGTCCTCTCAAGAACTTATCCAAATATGCTCTCAATCTATATTGTAAGCTTCCACAAAATCTTACTCAAATTTTTCCACAAGTCCTCTCAAAGGCTTGCCTCAAATATTTTCAACAAGTCCACACAAGAACTTGTCCAATATCATAGAAACATAAAGAAAATTGTTAGAGACCCAATATTTTCTATACTCAATGCCCAATCACTTTCTCAACCCAAATCAGAATATGGAATAGTTTATTTTATGGAACTTGAAAATTCACTTCACACACTCACTTGACTAGGCTCAACCAACTCTACTCAACCAATCACTCAAGGAAACAACCCTTGCTCACAAACCCTAGTCCAAGCATGTAAACATCAACTCAAAATATTTCCAACAATGCTCAAGAACAATACTCACATAACAATGATACCCATGTCCTTTTAGTTCAAGTCCTTTTTTCAACAACTCACTTCAACAACAATGCTCATAAAAAAATCTTCTTTAATGCAAAAAACCTTGTAGCCATCACTCAAACACACTTAAAATGAAACCCTAATCAAGTCCTTTTCACTCTAAACTTATTTTCCAGAAAACAACCAATCAATTTAAACTTACAAAAAATACTCCCATACCTTTTTCTTGATAAAGATGACCTTTAAGAATCTGCCACAATAACACAATATTGCTTTGACAATCTCAAGAGGATTATATGATAATAAAATGCATATATTAATTCATGAGTATAACTTATTGATCCAATCTCAAAATAATATCCAACATCAAACTATTTTGAATATTCACCTCTCAAGCATAAGTCACTTTACTACTTTGTTTACCCAAAGCTATTTCTACTTATAACTCCCTAAATATATTATTGCATTAAATATAATTATTTTAATAAGATAATGCAATTTATCTTTCCCTTTTCTAAGGTAAAAGTATTTTACCCACAAGTAAATCTTTTCACCTCAATACTTTATAAAAACTACTCCCTTTTAATTTAGGTATTCATCAAATTAATTACAACCTTATTTCTCATTTATTCAACCTTAGCCTAAATTAAAATTAAAGATCACAAAAATGTTACCAGTTTTATTAACGCCTAAAGTGCTTCTTCTTCCAAGGGCCTTCCTCTTGGTTGTCACCACCATGGAGCTACGTTCTCCCTTGGATCCTCCACACCTTACGCCTTCGCCTACTTCAGGCCATGCCTTGCTACGTTCGTTGCCTCAAGCCACACCTTGGCAACGCTCGCTTCCTTGTACCACTCCTTGGTTACATCTATTATTTCTAGCCACACCTTGGCTATGCTCGCTACCTTGCACCACTCCTTAGATATGTCTATTGTCTCTAGAAACACCATGGCTATGTTCATTGTCTTGGACCACTCCTTGGCTACGTCTTCTATATCTAGCCACATCTTGTCTACGTTTTCTACCTTGCACCACTCCTTGGCTATGATTATTGTCTCTCACCACACCTTGGCTACGTTTGCTGGTGCATAAACATGATTTTTGTTGCACTTTTTTCTTACAGACTTAAACACAATTGCACTTTTTTATCATCGAGCAAAAGGATAAATTGAAATACCTCCAAGGAATTATATTTTATACTAAATATCTTCCTCCATGCATGACGTCGGTGCTCGATTTATTCTCAACATCGGTGCTCGATTTTCCTTTGAAACTTTATTAATTTATAAAATATTTAAATTCTTTTGAATTTAAATTTTATAAATTAATTCTTTAAACCCTATGGTTTTAAATAAAAAAAATTATTTTTTCCACCATTGGTTTTAAATAAAAACCTTTTAATTTATCCCCCCATTGGTTTTTAATAAAAACCTTTTATTTTTGCCACCATTGGTTTTAAAGAAAAACCTTTTATTTTTTCCATCATTGGTTTTAAAAAAAAACCTTTTAACTTATGCTTCCACATAATATTAAAAAAATATTATGGAGCCCTTTGCCTTTAACTTTTGAATTATTCCTTTTGATATTGACTTTATTATAAGCTTCTTCCAAAATATCAATGACAACTTTGATAACTTGTTTCTTCACAAACTCCTTGATATTTAATGATGACTTCATTTCTTGACATCAATGACAACTTTAACTTTAAGGACTCAAAATGTGCAACAGTAAATATAGAAATCATTATTTACATTTTCACAATTACTCCATCATTCATTACCATGACATCTTCAAATCCATAATTATAGTTCCACAATTAGTTCATCACAATCACATTCACTTTCATCCATAATCATTTCATTCATAAAATTCAAAAAAAAAAAAAAAGCCCTACATGCATAAGCCCTTTCATCACATATCATTTTAATTTCAAAAATACCCAAAGGCACTTAAGCCCTTTTGTCACATATCATTCCAATTTCAAAAGGCCCCAAAGGCACTTAAGCCCTTTGGTCACATATTGTTCCAATTCGAAAAGTCCCCAAAGGCACCAAATTCCTTTGGTCACATTCCAATTCCAAAAAAAAATAAACCCAGCCAAAGAAAATCATACGCTTGATTGCATTCCATACTTACTGTGATTACTATATATATGTATATATACATGGCTAAAAAAATAAAAAAAAATAAAAAAACAACAAAAACAAAAACCAACAAAAGCAAATCATTCACATAGGCATATTTACATGCATTTTGCACATTACATGCATACACACTGTATACATATTCCATTTGCATTCATTCCACATGCATTCCATTACATTTTACATCCCACATGCATTCCACTACACTCCTACATTTTACAAATTGCATTCATCCCATCCCACGTTCAATGATATTTTATAGTAGTGATGATATGGCCAAAATAAAAAAGTCAAGTTTCCATGATTGGGGGTACCTATTTTTGGTATTTATACAATTTTACCAAATATCATAAGCCAAAAATTTCATTTTCCATAATTCATAAACCCCAAGTTTTGAATCACTCAGCCACTATTAGTGTGTCTAGCAAACCTCCAAAAAGATGTCCAATTTTATTTAGGACCAAAAACATTTTTTCACATTAAGAAAGTCTTGAGTATTGTCAACCGATTTCAAAAGAAATCTTTCTCCAACTACACTTCTTCACATCTTAAAAAAAAATTGAGTTAGAAAGGGATAACACCATACTTGGGTGGCACCTTGAAGTGAAAAAGGGTATTACTCACTTGTCCCATCATGCAACATAGTCCAAAAATTAAAAATTGTGGTTTTCACTACTATCACAGTTACTCACCAAATACAAACACAAAATATAGAGGAGTTAGGATAGGGTCACATTCTCATCACACTTCGGTTGAGAATTCAATTCCCCAAAGCTCTATTCCAAATTCACAAATCCCACAGATCCCTAAAGTTGTAAGGATTGTACTATAATTCCCTTATACAGTTATGTAGTCATCCCCAAGGCATAAATATTAGATCATTGGACTATAGAGTGAGTCTCCACTGGGGCTATAGACTCTTGATTGGTAGTGGAGTAAGCTCATGCAGGATGACATGTCTCTCTTTAGAAAAGGGAGACCTCTGACCGCACATACAGATAAGCTAACTTCTTGGTCCTCTCCATAACAAGTCATGCCTAATTTACTCATATTGATATAATGAACTTTACATGCACACACATTGGTGCTTGATTGTCTAGGGTCATTGTCATTCTCAAGATTTGGTACATGAACTTCACTTGCACACACATTGGTCCTAAATGATGTTAGACAACCTTTAGTGAGTTTTATTGATAGCACTAGTCTGTTTGAGTCTTTGAAAATCCTACAATATTCCATATCAACATCCATATCTTCTTCCATGTCAACATCCATGTCTTCATCATGGATTAACCTGCACAAAGCCACCAAGATTGATGCTCCTGATTGCAAAATAATGAACAAAAATGGACAACAAAATTCTGAACTAAAAATGATCATTTGAACATTATGCATTCCTATCATATAGTTTGCATTCATATACATGTCATTTCACTTGCATTAATCATCCATATAATCACTATGCATACACATCATGGTTATCTTGCATTAATCATCCATAAGCATTATGTATACACATCATGGTTAGCTTAAATTATTTATCCATAAGCATTATGCATACACATCATGATTAGATTACATTAATAATCAATAAGACATGCTTAAAAATATTTTCATAAACTTGCATTCCACAAATGCATTCACCTAAAAGCACAAAAATAAAATTCCATGTATATATATATATATAACTCGCATATGAAGAGATCGCTAGAAAGTGTAAACATAATTATAACTTGGGGGTGTTCAAGGTTTAACATATTTCCCCCAACCAAGAAAACATCATCATAACTTGGGGGTGCTCAAGGTTTCACACCTTTTCCCAAATCAAGAAAACAAGATCACAACTTGAGGGTGTTCAAGGTTTCACACCTTCCCCACCAATTCAAAAAACACTTCAATCATTCAATCACATCACATCATCAACAAGTCAATTGCTAGGTTCAAAATATTGTGTTCTTTTGTCAAAGGTTGTACCCTTGGCCTTGCATTAAAATAATCCACAAAAATTACTATGTTCCAAATATTGTGTTCTTTTGTCAAAGGTTGCGACCTTTGACTTGCATTCACACCATCCATATTTGCAAAAACTCCTTCATATGTTAGGGCAAAAATAGATACATTCATCACATTTAAAAAAGCCCTTCATATGTTAGGGCAAAAATAAATACACTCATCACATATTCCAAATTACAAAAATCCCTTCATTTGTTGGGGCAAAAATAGATCACATTTACATTCAACATCATCCATTCATTTATCATTATGTAACATTTACAAGTGAACCTTGTATTTAGAGGTTTATCCTATTTAAACTAGTGGTTGTAGTGACTGGTTATCGATGCAATATGGTAGGATGGATAGATCACCATAAGGACACTTACATAATCAAAAACCCCTTTATCAGTTAAGGGTAAAGAACAGATACCAATTATTTCCTTTTAAATCATCAAAAATATCTTTATCTATTAAGGTCAAAAAATAGACCCAAATCATTCCATTTTACATCATCAAAAACCTCTTCATCTGTTAGGGAAAAAAAATAGATACACATTTCATCACATTTTCCTCATTTCAAAAACCCTTCATCTATTAGGGAAAATAATAGAAACATTCATCACATTTTCATAATTCAAAAACCCCCTTCATCTGTTAGGGCAAAGAATAGACACAAGTACAAGTGAACCTTGTATTTAGTGGTTGATCATATTTAGCCTAGTAGTTGTAGCGATTGGTTATCCATGCAATCCGGTAGGATGGATGGATCACCATAAAGAAAATTACATCATCAAAAACCCTTTATTTGTTAAGGGCAAAGAATAGACACAAATCATTTCATTTTTGTTCAACATCAAAAACCCCTTTATCTGTTAAGGGCAAAGAACAGACACAATCATTTCATATTTCATCATCAAAAAACCCTTCATTACATTTCAAAATTTCAAAAACCCTTTCATTTGTTACGGTAAAATTAGATACACTCATCACATATTCGAAATTGCAAAAATTCCTTCATCTATTGGGGCAAAAACATAATCAATCAGGTGAATCCACATATACAACAAGGTAGCTTACCTTCACGAAATCACTCCACATTGCATCCATCAATACATTTCTCATCACCACATCTCCATGTCACCATAAAATACATCAATAATTATAATTGTCAAGTTCAAGTAGCATGAAAGGTAATCTTGTATCTAGTGGGTCATTCTATAAACTTGGTGATTGTAGTGAGTTGAATTCATGCAATTCAAGAAGATGAATAGCTTAAAATAATGACACTTGACCATGATCATCATCACTTATCTCCTTTATCGAAATCACAATAACATTTGGTATGTCACATTCTAAGTGAAACCTTGCCAAGAACAATTTGCTCAAAATAAGTCATTGATGTCCTTTTCCATGGGAAACAAAAAAATGGATAATTACTATCACAATCACTCATTCATTTGACCATAGTTGCAAGACAAGCAAGCTCGACAGGTTTATTGGTTTCATGGTGGAATTATGTGAAGATTTTTCCATAGTCACTACCCAACCCCTACGTTGACTCTACCACCCTGCATCTTCATATCTTGCATACTCAATGATGTCACTATGACATCTTATTCAACAACATTGAATCATCCCAAAATTTGGGGCAACCACAATTTGATTATGATTTTCCCATGATGTGATACATATTACATGATCATGATATCTACATTTGACACAACCCCCTTCCCACCATTGGGGCAAAAACAATATCACATTGTACATAATTTATATCATCCACAATCACATCACATTTTGCATATTGTCCACAATCACATTGCATTTATCACCAACCCCCCTCCCACCATTTGGGTAAAAATGGTACCACATCATTCATCATTTGCAAAAAAAATTATATTGGCTCATGCGATTATTTAATAATACCATTTTCTAATTGAGGGGGTAAGCTGCGCAAATTCCAAAATTCTTTATTCTTTGGTCTTCAACGTTATTGCTCAAAAATCCAACAAGAGAGAGAAGTTGTTTTTGTGCCCAGTTCCCAAGAAGGTGTCTCATATTTTTGCACCATATTGTGTTTCATGCAACATTGTACAAAAATGGGCATCTGTAGACACTAAATACTAGCCATTAATCCTTCATCCTAACCATCCTACCATCCATTTGTCTACAATACACCCTTCCCACCATCCATTTAACCATTATAAGCCTCTCTCATTCAAAAGGCCCACTTTATCCCTTTCCCACCACTTTTTGAATGACCTGGGTCTATTTTATATTATTTTATATTTAAATATAATATATTATATTATATTATAATATATTTATTATAAAATACATATATTTATAAACTCAATTAACCACAGCCTTCAGATTTAATCTAATCTTAGCCATCCATTTTTATTAATCCATGCCACACTTAAAGTATAATATTAGACCTTGGATTTTATTTAATTCTAGCCACATGATCAAAAGCGTAAGTTTAAAACCCTAATAAAACCCTAGGATATATTATAAATAGGAGCATTTTCAAATGCTCAACCCCTGGAATGTGTATGCCCTGGAACATTTGTTGTATGAATTATTGAAGAGATCCTGGAGAAGTCTAAGGCCATTGCATCCTCAAGATCCATCCACATCTGAAACCCTAGATTACGTTATGATTTAATCATTCTAGAAATATCCCATTCTAGCAACCTCAAATGCTGCTGTTAGGGCATCTCATCATAGATCTGCAACGAAGCATCAATAATAAAAGGATAAATCTGTTTTTTTTGTGTTTCATTTCAATATTTATAGGTCTTCTATGCCATTTTATGTAGTTATAATTAGGGTTTTATTTGGTTGAGGGTATCACATTGTGAAGCTCTCATAGGTATTATTTACCCTCTTATTTGTTTATGTGTGTGTAGATCTACAGGTTTTACTCATCCTTGAATAGTTGCTGAAGATAGAGTGGCCTGGAATCAGATATCACAAAGTCCACTCACACTGTTGGGAGGAGAATATAGTTGAAGACACTTATTTTGTAAAGCTAGGGTTTCAAAGAACCCTAGCATTGTATTTCATTGTATAAAATAATTTTAATTGGTAGAATAATTGTATCAAGGTTTTTCTCAGCTCCCATCCCTTTGTTATTTAATAAAAATATCATTTGTGCACTTATTTATCTTTCTAAAATTATTTATTTTCTACATCATTTTAAGTGTCATGTTATTAGCTCTTCAATATTATTTGATAAGAATTATTATTGAATTAATTGGTTGAGGTTTTATGAAAACAATATTGGAGTGAAAAAGACTTAGTTAAGTTTTCTTTTGTTGGTTTGTTGAGTTGATGAGTTTTTTGAAATGGAAGTAAATGCTATAAAATTTGTTTGATAAGCATTGTTGGAGATTTTGAGTGAGTGAATGCATGCTTCATAGTTGGGTGATTGAGATCCCTTGTTGTTGAGTTTGAAGATTGGATTAGGGTTTGTGAAAGAACATGAGTATCATTGTTATGTGAGATTTGTTGGAAATAATTGAGTGTTCATATGCTTGGACTAGGGTTTGTGAGCAAGGATTATTTCATTGAGTGATTGGTTGAGTAGAGTTGGTTGAGCATATTCAAGTGGATGTGTTGAAGTGATAGTTCAAGTTCTATGAAATAAATTGTTCCATATTCTAAATTGATTTGAGAGAGAGGTTGAGTGTTTGTGAATGTGAAATATATTGAGCAGGTTTTAATTCTTTATATGTTTTTGTGGTAAAAAGAGAGATTGAAAGTGATTGAGCATTGTGATGAATGTGAAACATATTGAGTCTCTAAAAATTCTCTATATGTTTTGTGGTAAAAATAGATTGAAAGTGATTGATCATTGTGATGAATGTGAAGCATATTGAGTCTCTAACAATTCTCTATATGTTTTTATGAAACTGGAAAATTTCTACTGAGGACTTTTTGAGTAAATTTGAGGTAAGTCTTAGAGAAGACTTGTGTACAAATTTGTGTGAGCTTTTGTGAAAGCTTACAATATAGATATGAGCACAAAGACTATTGAGCATATTGGACAAGTTCTAATCAGGACTTGTTAAGCAGATTTGAGGTAATTCTTAGAGAAGATTTGTGGATAAATTTGAGTAATATTTTGTGGAAGCTTACAATATAGATTTCAGGATATAGATTATTCATTAGATTGGACAAGTTCTAGTGATGACTTATTGAGCAGATTTGAGGTAAGTCTTAGAGAAGACTTGTGGACATAATTGTGTGAGATTTTGTGGAATCTTACAATATAAAATTGAGAATAAAGATTGAGGATAAATTTGAGGATAGAGTTTGGTCGATATTTGAGGATAGGTTTATGCCAGACTAGATATAGAGATTGACTTGATTTGTGCTAGATCGAAGGACTTTCTTTAGTGCAGATTTGAGGACAAATATTGAGGATATATTTATGCTAGATTGAAGGAATGTGTTTAGTGTAGATTTGAGGAAAGATATATGAAAACATATTTGTGCTAGACCAAAGGACTATTTTTAGTGTAGATTTGAAGACAGAGTTTGGCACAAAATTGAGGATAGGTTTGTGCTAGACCAGAGAGAGATTGATAAGATTTGTGCTAGATTGAAGGATTGTGTTTAGTGCATATTTAAGATAGATCTAAGAGCAATATTTGGAGGTGATAGAGTATAGAGGATGACAGTATCCAATGGATAGAGATCCATTAGCTAAGGTAGTGAGGATAGGTCTTCTAAGTGAGGACATGAGTCTTCAGTGGATAGAGATCCATTAGCCAGTGTAGTTGAGGCAACGGTTCTTCTAGAAGATCACCAGCCAAAACAGAGGAGAAATATATTCTTATGTGCATAGATATCCATGAACTTGATTAGAGGATTGGTGTCTCCTTTGTACAGAGTTTCATAAACATTGTAATATAGAAAGGATTCCCAAAATATTTATTGAGAAAAAATTAGTGAAAGATTTTCTTCATGGAGTAGCCCACATTGGGTGAACCATGTTAAATTTGTGTCTCTATTGTATGTGATGATTTGTGTATTGATTTGGTTACTGCTATTGATATTGACATTTATTATATTGGATAATACTATTTGGGAAAGAAAAGTAAAAAGTGGTCTTATATTGTTCACCTCCCCTATCAATATAAGTTTGTGTTCTTCATATTTTCACCTGAATCTTGGATTCTTGGACACAAAATGTTAGATTCTACCTTTTGTACATTTTTATTTACTGAAAATTTGTGAGTTATTATAATGCTTTATTATTCTTCATGAGCTTCATCACCATCATCATCTTGTATCCCTTCATCTTCATCCATGACCTGTTTATCAAAGACACCAAAATTAGGCACCCAATTAAAAACATATCCATCATTTTCAAACCATAAGTCTTGTCTATCTAGGGATGTGTCAACTAGCACATCTCCATGATCAATAACTTGAGTTGTTTCAAATAGATCAAGATTTTCATTTGGATCATTAATGATATCAAACCCAAACCATTTAGGTTCTAAAATTTTCTCTATCTGAGGTAGCATAGGCATTATAGTATCCTTAGGTGAAATAATGCTTTCAATTTATTGCACCTCAAATGGGATCAAAGTGAGTGATTCTCTTTCCTCATCCAAAACCAATGGATCACATGAAACATTAACCATTTCCTCATGTGGGATGATGATTTTGACATCTTGCATATCAATAGAAATTTTATCAATAGGGGTGTGAGAAATCAATGATTTTTTAGATGTTCCCCAACCATTATAAGAATTGTTATCTAAATCCATGTGATGAAACTCTATTGTATATTTGGTATGATCTTTAGATTCCTCTATCAACTCTTTTTTACCTTTATCCACCTTTGAGGACTCAATTTCAAAAAATTCATCTTCCTCAGATTCATCCTCCTCAATTTTAGA
This sequence comes from Wollemia nobilis, assembly GCA_028583015.1. NCBI lineage: Eukaryota > Viridiplantae > Streptophyta > Pinopsida > Araucariales > Araucariaceae > Wollemia > Wollemia nobilis. The sequence continues at coordinate 433,517 of JAQPPZ010002643.1, forward strand.
AAATTCATCTTTTGGTGAGTCAAGGGTTCCTGACCTATCACATGTTTCAATACTAGTTAGATCTAGGACTCCTCCCTTGCCTAAAATCATATTATTATGAAAATCATTGAAATTTATCTTAGGAACATCATTCAAAAAATGATCGAGATGAGTATTTTGAAATTGATTGAAGCTTGGGAATGATTGTTGATTCTAAAATTGATTCACATTCGTGGACAATGAAATATTTTGAAATTGATTCCCACTTGAACTTGGTTGAGGTGGATAAATCATTGGGTGGGTGAGGGAGGTATTAAATGGTTGAATATTACACAATCTAGAGTCCCCACCATAATTTTGATAACTCAATTGTTCAATTGCCATTGCTTGAGTATAAGCTTGGGATAAATATGTGAATTGAGGCATCCCTAGTAAATAAGAGGAAGTGAATGGGTCAAGAGCATTGAGGTATACTTTGATAGCCACTCCCTCTGGAAGGACATAAGGCACCACCAGTTGAGTGTATAGCCCATGAAACCTTTCAATGAATGACTTCAAATTTTCACTTGGTCCTCTACGAATAGTGACAAACTGATAATACATGAGGATTGGGTCAACTAGATTCTTGTTGAATTGATAGAGAAATATTATCTCTTGTTGAGGCCAATAAGTGATAGACCCTACAGGTATATTAGTAAACCAATAATATGCAACTTTTTCCAATTTGTAAGGGAATATTTTACACACAACATCATCATACCAAACCATTAAATGATTCACATAAATTTTAAATGATTGAATATGCTCTTCTGTGGGCCTTGTCCCATTAGACACAAATAGAGGAAGATATCTCTCAAAATCGAAGGGTAAATAATGTTGAACTCCAAGTATGTTCAATGGGTTACCTGTCATCCATGGTGTAAACATAGCCATTAGTGGACCTTAAAGAATACAACTTTAATACAAACTTTGTTAGTCAAAAAAAATCTTACAAATAAGTATGAAATGACTAACAAATATCAAATGTCTAACACATAAATAATCATGTATATCAACCAAAATATATGCATCAATTAAACCATGACATTAGAGAACATTCTCCAATCCAAAAAATGTTAGCATTAATGCATCATCAATTAGAGAATTTTCAAATCAATGAAAGTGATCACATGTAAACAAAACCTTGTTAGTCAAGACCAATTCCTTTCAAATAAACCTTTCAAGTAAACATGAACAATATAGCATCTAAATAGCAATAAATTAAAAAAACAATTCAGGCCCTCCTTCTAGCACCAAAATGTTGAGTGGAAATTTTTTCCAATTGTAAAATAACCATCACACTTAGGATTTTGATCACAAAATCCTCTACTGCAAAGAAATATGAAATTTCTTCAAGGTTCCTTTTAATTAATGTGTGTTTGTAATCTTGTGAAGATATATCAAGTGAGTGCTAGGAATACCTTAGTGATTTGCAAGTAACTGTTAACAAGGGGTCTGCATTGGTGTTATTTTATTGTGCTATGCTATTAATTGTTCATGAAACTTAAAGAAAATAAAATATGATTGGCCCTCATATGACCATGATGTAAGCCTTAGTTCATTTTATCTTGGAGGATTTTCGGTTCTTTTTTGAAGTAGATTTAAATAAGTTTTTATCTTCTTTAAACCCTGCTTTGAATATTAAAATAGAAGATCAAATTCTCTCTAAATGTGGATGTAAAATGCAGATTAAATTCATTTAATTATTTCTTAATTAATTAAAAAAAAATATGCATGACTAACTATAAAATGTATAGCCTTTGAAATGCTAAATAAATAACCCTCTTTTATGAAATTGATTTTCATAAAGAGAATTTAATTTATTGCTTTGTAAATAATGGCCTATTGAATGCCATATAAATTAATCCCTTTAATGAAATTGATTTTCATAAAGGGAAGTCAATTTATTACTTGAAAAATGAAATATAAAGCTTGAAAAGTGAAATTATGTCAAATCTGAAATTATAAAATGCCTGAAAAATAACAACTTTGAATAATTTTTATAAATTCGAAATTGCTTCAAAATGAAATCAAAATTGCATAAGATGATATGTTGAAGCTCATTCTTGAGACCCGTGCATTTATTTTTGGATTTTAATTTTAATTTTAATTGCCGAAGTTTTAAAAAAAGTCTACAAAAAAAGGGTTAGAAAAAAAAAAAATTTAATTAAATAAAAGAAATACCGCAACCCAAAATTTCTCCATAGACCCTACAAGCATTAGTATTATGCACAAAACCAGCATTAGTGTGACCTGAATTCATGTAATCAAACATCTAATGTGGTGCAATATTCAAAGGAAATGGTGCAATACATCAGAAATAACAAACAAGTTAACCATTAACATGCATAAAACTTGATGTATTTCCAATATATTGCAGAAAAAGATCTTCAACATCAACTACAAGTGTAAAAAACCATGCCCTAAATTGGCATCATATGGTGAACTCCAATCCAGCGGTGTGGCTTTCTTTCCAAAAAAAATCAACCTTTGTTTATGAGCTTCAATGGGTTTTTAAAGATTTCCAACATTGGCTATTCATTTCATTTCCCAACCCTTGGCTTTCCAACGTTTTCTTTTCTTCTTCAAATTTCGAACATTTGGCTGTTTGTTTTTTTTTCCAACTTTTGACTTTCCAACATTTTATTTTCCATTGGCATGATATGTGACATTTTCTCTTCTTGAGTGCTGCCACTTTTTTCTTTTCTTTTATTTTTTTAATAGTAACCTGCAATAAATAAAAACACATGAATTAAAATTTTCAAAATAAAACTATTAATAAAATTTAATTAAAACAAAACTAAAGATAAAATAAAATAAAATATCCAAAAAAAACACATGGATGGTTATATATATATATATATATATATATATAGATTTGTGGATGGTTTTATTTTATATATATATATATATATATATATATATATTTTTTTTTTCTTTCTTTTTCTTTTTTGTTTTATTTTTTTTTTATTTTCATGATTATTATTTATTTATTTATTATCTTTTTTTTTTACTTATTTATTTATTTATTTTTAATTTTAAATTTGATTTAATTAATTTTAAATATTTGAATTGGTTTAATTCAAAATATTAAAATTAACCAAAACAATAAAAACAAGAAAGAAGCTAATCAACACACTAGAAAACTTAAAAGAAACTAAAAGGAGACAATAATCCACACCCAAACCTTGGAACATATATTGCAACCTAAACCAAAATTTCTCCTAACATCTAAAAACTGAAAAATAAAAAGGTGGGTCCCCAATTTTGGGGCTAGTTGTGGAATGACCACAATAGGAACTAGAATATAGGGTATTTTTAAAAGGTTGAATAGGTTTTTAGTATCTAAAAATCTCATAGTTGAAGTTGAAAGACTGAGATATTTGATTTATTAAGGTGAAGGATTTGATCACTCTTTGATTGTATTTCAATTAAATAAAAGATCAAGAGAAAAATTGTATTTGGTTCAAAGATGATGTATTTATAAATTTAGAAAAAATATGACTAGAGAAATACTAGCCCAACAATAGAAGAGATAACTATGTTTCAATTTTCTAAAATCTAAGGAGACTTAAATGTACTATAATTTCATGGGCCAAAGGTAAATATTATGAAGTAGAGAAAAACATAGATCATATAGAATATAAATTAAATTAATTGTATAGTCATGAAAGCAATGTCATTTTTTTTAGATGAGAATTTTTAAGTCAAGCAATTGGATAAAAACAAGAGAGGATCAATACAATTAGAGGATGAAAAGTATATCACTTTGGCAAGAGTATAGGGCTGAGACTACAAAATTATTTCAAAATATTGTAAAACAAAGAAATTTGATAAATACCATTAGGGAGATGAAAAGAGAGGATGAAATAAATATAATAATATTTTAGGATATAATTACATGAGGAATATCCTACTTTAAGAAAATGTATCAAGAACCCAATAGAACAATTATAGAGAAAATATTTAAGCTAGCACATTACCTAACTAAGATGGTTAGTGATGAAGTCAAAGAGCCTTTGATTGCAAAATATATTAAGGAGGAACTACAACCAACAACAAAATATTTCTAGAAAGTAAAGAGTATAGGACTAGATGGTTAGTACATTGATTTTTATGTGGTTTTTCTGAGTTTTTCAAAGAATATTATTTAAATATGGCTGAGGAATAAAGGGCTTTTAGGTAAGTACTCAGGTCTATCAATAAAAAATATTTTGCCTTGATTCCTAAGAGCAATAACCTCAATCCTTTGGGGATTATAGGCCTATATCTTTGTGTAATACTCTCTACCAAATCATATTCAATTTTATTTCTATGAGGTTACAAGGGTTATTTTTAGAAGATATTTTAGAAGAACAATTTGGTTTCTTGAGTAAAAGATAAATTCATGAAGCTATTGGTGTTTCCCAAGAAGCAACAAGTAATGATAATTAAAATTGATTTTACAAAAATAGTTAATAAAGTAAGCTATCTATACATTAGGATCATATTAATTCATATTTTCTATAGTGTGTCCTTCATAAATTGGGTAATAATATGTCGTAATTTTACTTCCTTTGTTGTATTAGTTAATGTTTCAACTTCTACTTTCTTCAAGATTTCTAGAGGGATGAGAGAAGAATTACCCATGTCACCCCTATTATTCTTGCTTGTGGCTAAAGGGATGAGAAAAATGATTAAGAAATATAAAATAGATGATCAAAAGTATTAAAATTAAAAAATATCTGGTTAGGGCTCACTTATAGTTTGTAGATGACATCTTCTATTTGTCAATGGCACCTTAAGAGAAGCATAGAAATATAAATAGTTGTTAGATATATATTAAGTTGCTACAAGAATAGAAATAAACCATTAGAGGAATTATATAGAATTTAACAGGTGATAACCAAGATACGAAAAAATAGTGCTAGGGTTTTTTGCTTCAATATATTTACAATTAGCAAAGGACTAAGATATTTTGGTTTTATGCTGAATCCAAATGATTGTGGATACCATGATTAAATTTGATTATACAGTAAAATTATTAAAAGGGTAAGTTCATGGTGCAATATATGGTTATCTATCAAAGGTCATTCAACATTGGTGTAATTAATTTTGGAGGCCATTCCATGGCACTCCATGGCTTAAATTTAGCTTAGAAGGAAACATGATGTAGCAGTACTCTTAAAAAAACATGTGCTAGTTTCTGATTCACTAGATCACATTACACGACAAGTGAAGAGTATACTACTAGTCCTAGAGGCTTTTTGGTTCACCATATTTCATTACACAAAAAGTGAAGAGCATAATAACCACAAAAAAATGTTTTTTAATGGGGTTTTTAGAGAAAGATAAAAATAATGAGTTAGGAAGGAACAAAAAATGTTGAAAAAGAATTTTTATTTCGAAAAAAAGAAATTATACAAATAAAAACTCTGAATGCATTTCGACCTTTTGGGTCTCATTAGTGGAGTGTTAAGGGATAAGCATACATTGGATTGGATTGGGTCTTATACAAATAAGGAAAAATACTTCCATTTCCTTTGGATTGGTATAAGGGATAAGCATACATTGGATTTGGTTAAATGGAGTAAGATTTCAAATCCTAAAATTATCAAGATGATGGGGGATTAGGAATATACATCACTTTAGGAAAGCACTAACTTTCATGAATATTTGGATATTTATATCTAGTAGAGGATTAGGGCATGTGTTTATGTAGAAATATTTGGGTTTCATGTTCTTTGAAGAGTGTATTAGACTTCTTATCAAGTTAGTGACCAATACTACTATCATTTGAAAAAAATTAGTGAAGGCTTATCCATTAGTGGGGATTTTTAAAAATTTTAAGAATAGACAATGGGAAGGAAGTAAAACTAGGAAAAGACCCTTAGTTGAGGAGTGGAGGAGTGGAAATTTACAACTAAGGAAGGATACAAGGCAATGTTTGAATATAATAATGAGGAGGTCCTTTGATGGTGGAGTAGAAGTTGGAAGATAAAAATACCCTTGATTTTGTTTTTGTGTTAACATTATCTAAGAAGGCATTGACATGGGATGTCCTACAAAAGGGACCTTGACAAGGTCTAAGTCAATGAACCTTATGTAAAATAGAAGATGAAATAAATGTGGAGTTCTATTATACCCATGACTAAAGCAAAGTGACAATGGTCAACTAAAAATTTTCTAGAGCATGTCCAATAATGGTTCAAGGAAAAATTATTAAAGGAATATAGGTGCATGTGGTCTATGTTTAAAAATAAATTTTGTGTTGTTTGAGAGCAACCAACTTCCACCTTTACAAGTTCAATATTAGATAAAATATACTTATGAAGATATAAAACAAGCCCCAAAATTAAAGGTTTTAAGGTAGATTAGTAGGTTAATAGTGGATATTATGAAGTCCTAGGTTTTTCTTTTTATGGATCTTGTCAAGACAATCTAGGTACATATGGGGTAGAAATAGTGTTCTATCATGATGAAAATCACATATTCATTTTAAAAATGGGTCCTAATGAAGGCACCAATAATGTGATAAAGTAGAAGGATTTGATCATTTTGATAAGAATAGTAGTGGAACAAGGAATAACAAAACTTTAAGTTTTTGGTGTCTAAAAATTGGTTGTAGATTGGGGTTCAGGATTATTGGGGATACAAAATTTAATACATAGGCCTTATTATGAGCAATTAAAATTGTGAGAAGTGTTATTTCCAAAGACCTGTTATAACAATATCCATAGAGAACTAAATGAGGAATTAAATGATCTATAAAAAGCCACATTTGATATTTCATTTGATACTTCATTAAAAGGAATAGTGTATGGGATTGCGATTTGAACTCTCCCTATTGATAGAAGTAAAGGTTTAGGACACTTTTCATGTTTATTTTAATATATTTTAACAACTAGGATCATATATGTAAGATGAATGATGACCATAGGGTTGAAGCATCAAAATGACCTTTTTAAATATGACTGAAGGCTTACACTAGGTTGTTCATAATGTTTATTCTATAGGGTCTAATTTTTTAAAAGCATTTAAGTAATTATTGGGATATTTTAAAATAGATATTAATGGGGATGTTTAGTAAGGGCTATATAAAGAATAAAAAAACTCATCTGATTGTAATTTTTTTAAACTCTAAATTTTTAGTTTATTTTTTGAGCTAAAATAAATAAATAAAATTGGTGATTTAAGAGAAACTTTAGTTTTTATTTTTTTTTTGTGGTTTATGCTCAATATTTTAGCAGGAAATGTTGCAGGGGATACAATATGGGTTAGAAATTTATCTTTCAATAGATCATACTGTGAACTTGAGTGACAACGGCTTCCAATTTTCTGCACAAAAGAAAAGTGAAAACCATACCTTTCCATGACGTCTAGGGCAAGGATTAAAGAGATCACGAAACAAGTTTCAAGTAGTTGATCAAAAAATGGCTCATATCTCAAGTGAATTTGGTGCTAAGGTGCACCCACAAAATAATTCTACTGTGAAAACCCTTGTCAAGGGTAAGAATTTTGAAGACTCAGTCCCAAAAATGAATTTTAGGGATGCCCTTCATGGTGGACAGACTCAGCCCAATGCTAATATCAATATTAGGGCTTCCCATAAACCTCTAAGAATGCCTAAGATTGATCCCAGGAAAATGGAGTCGGGATGTCTTAAAGCAGCTGATGGAACTCCTATTGTTAAGCTTGATATGGGTAACATTCAGACTGGCATTGAAGATTTGGAAAAAAGAGGACTAATTTGTCGGTTCATGGGTTTTCATTCGAGTCTATCTGCTTTCAAAGTCTGGGCTACAAAAAGCTGGAAAACTAAAGGTGAGTTACAAATCTCTATTTATCCAAATGGTTATTTTCTTGTTTTATTTGCTAATAATGAAGATAGAGAGAAAAATTTTCAAGGGGGTCCTTGGTTTTTTGGAAGGGCAGGGCTTTTCATGAAGCCATGGCATACTAAATTTAAAGTCGAAGAAGAGATGCCTTCTATAGCTCCCGTGTGGGTTAGACTCTTTGGCCTCCCTATTGAATTTTGGAATCCTACTATTTTTTCTTCAATTGGAAACTCTTTAGGAACTTTTATGATGATTTGCTGATTGTACTCAAAATTTTGAACATATTATTTATGCTCGGATTTGTGTTTTAATGGATTTTGACAAACCCCTACCTAAAAAGATCACATTACAATTTGGGGAAGACACTTGGGAGCAAGTAGTGGACTATGAGAACATTCCTTTTCGTTGTAGAATTTGCCATGAATATGGTCATTTGGCAGTGCTTGCCCAAATAAAATTCCTGATCAAAAGAAAGAAGATATAAACTCGACGGGTTTCCAAATACCTAAGAAGAAGAACACTCAGAAAAAACTAGTTATGAAGGATCAATCAAAGTCATCTGCTAATATGTTTGAAATCCTTTCCACAAATGATGTCCCAAGTGAGGAAGAGGAAATAATGGAAGCTGAAATCTTAGAAACACAATTTAAATATGAAGGGAATAACTCAGAGACAAACCAACAAATCAAAGGTTTTCAACAGAAAAAAAAGGAGAAAATTTACACAAGAAAAACAATATTTCAAATGTCAAAACTTCAAATAATGGAGGTCCCAATATAGACTCCGTTGAACCATCTAGTAAAATTTTGGTTGTGTACGAGCATTCTTCAAGGTTAGAAGCCATCTCAGATTCAATTGGAATAAGTCAAGAAATAGGGAAAAAAAATTGAAGATGGATTCTAATCAAAAAGTAGGTCGCAAGACCAATCAATATCATATGGTAAAAGAAGGTGAAAAGCTTGTAGAGGAAGGTAATATTAATGCCCTTCCCAACTTTTTTAGCCCTGGTATTAATGAAGATCATCACTTGGAATATTAGAGGACTCAAAGGGAGTCTTTCAAAACAAAATGAAATTAGAAGAATGATTCGGATAAATCATCCACATCTTGTTTTCCTTCAAGAAACAAAGATGTCAATGGAGGATATGGACTTAATTGCCAGTAAAATTTGGCCGATTGGAAAAGTGGTTTCCCTCAGTTCCCAAGGGACTTCGGGTGGCATTGCTTGTCTTTGGGACCCAAAAGAGGTAGTTATTCACCATATGGTTGGCAGTTGGGGTTTGTTGGCTATAGCTATTCAAAGTAGACATTCCAACCAGATTATGCTCTGCATTATTGTTTATGCTCCGACTTCTTTGGAGGAAAAAAGAAGACAGTGGAAGGATATTACTCATATTATCTCTCATTTTCCTAAATCTTGGATCTTGATCGGAGGAGATTTCAATACCATCCTCTCTCTGGATGAGAAAAGGGGAGGAAATAGAAATTTGGACAAAAGCACTGACCTCATGAGCGAATATATTGCAAACCTCCATCTTGTGGATATCCAACCAGATAATGGCCTTATGACTTGGTCTAACAGAAGGCAAGGCTTAGCTTGTATAATGGAGAGATTGGATAGGTTTTTGCTCTCTGAAAATTTCTTAATCCATGGTCACATTCCTAAAGTGAAGACTCTTAATAATGTTGGTTCGGATCATTGGCCGATCATGGTGGAAATGTGGAAAACCAATGTGAGTTTCTCTCCTTTTTATTTTCAATTAATGTGGCTTAGAGACATTTCCTTTAGACCTCATGTGCAACAATGGTGGAAGGAAGGTAAACCTAGGCATGGGACTAAGATGTTCTGTTTTGCCAAAATACTGCAATACATTAAATCCAAAATCAAGACTTGGAACTGGAAAGAGTTTGGGGATGTTCATAAAAAAAAACATGAAGTTATTGCTCATATTGAAAATTTGAATAAGAAAATCCGTTTAGATGGCCTCACAGAGAAGAGAAGTGCAGATGAAATTAAACTCACAACTCGGTTAGAGGAATGGGAAAAAGAGAAGAAATCTTATGGAAGCAAAAATCTAGAATTCAATGGCTCAAAGAAGGAGATCGAAACACAAATTTCTTCCACAAATATCTTCTAGCTCGAAGATCTCACAACTTTATTTCTTCCTTAAAATCAGATTCTGGAGATGTTGTTTATACTTGGGATGGCATGAACTCTATTGTTGTTGATTACTTTTCCAATATTTTTGTTGCTACTCCTCTTGACTCGACTTCCCAACAATATGTTCTTCAAGCAATCCCTTCTCTTATCACTTCGAGGAGAACTCTATTTTGACTGCTCTTGTTACTATCAATGAGCTTCAACAAGTAGTTTTTAAAATGCAAAAAGGGAAAACCCTAGGTCCTGATGGTTTTCCCATTGAGTTCTACCAAGAGTTATGGGATATCCTTCATGTTGATTTATTAGAGGTGGTGGAAGAAGCTAGGAAAGCCAAAGAAATTTTGAAGGTTATCAATAAAACTTATATTACTCTTGTTCCAAAATCTCAAGAGGTTGATCATATCTCAGCTTTTAGACCTATTGCTTTATGTAATGTTCTTCTCAAAATCATTACTAAAATCATGGCAGAAAGGTTGAAGCCTCTTTTGCATAAGATTATTTCCCCGAGCAAGGGGGTTATGTGGAAGGACGTCAAATAGTAGATGAGATAGTTCTTGCTCAGGAAGCCATCCATTCCATGGATATGCAAAATTCTCCTTCCATGTTCATTCGGTTAGACTTATCCAAAGCTTATGACGAGTGGATTGGCACTTCCTTATCAAAGTTTTGAGGCAATTTGGTTTCTCTAAGGATTGGATGGATTGGATTATGGGATGTATCTCTTTGGTTTCCTACTTAGTTCTTATCAATGGCAGGCCTTCTCGGTCTTTCCCAGCTTCTAGAGGTATTAGGCAAGGTGACCCGCTATCCCCTTATTTATTCATCATTCTTGTTGAATGCTTGGGTAGGACTATAACCAAAAAGAGGGAAAACAAAACCCTTGAGGGAGTTACCATTGCTCATGGAGCTAGACCTATCTCTCATCTTCAATTTGTGGATGACTCTACTCTTTTAGGTAAAGCTACAGTTAAGGAAGCTTCTAATATTAAGCAAATCATTAGCTATTTTTCTAAGGCTACTTGGGCAGTTGATCAATGAAGACAAATCTAAAGTTATTTTCTTTCACTTGCTCTGCTAGACGAGGAATCCATGGTCTTGGATAAATTAAGATATAAGAAGACCTCTCTTCCAATCACTTATTTAGGTATTCCCATAAATATTCAAAGGCAAAAAAATAAATATTGGAATTGGTTGTTGGACAAAGTCAAGAAGAAAATTGGAAAGTGGACCAACAAGTGGCTTTCTTCTAGGGGTAGAATCACCTTGGTAAAATCAGTCCTTCAAGCTATTCCTATTTATGTTTCTTCCATTTTGAATATCCCAAAGGTTGTTCTTCGAGAATTGGATCAAATCAGTCATCGTTTCCTTTGGAGTGGTACTAAGGAGAAAAGAAAATGGGCCTTGGTGAAATGGGATACTTTATGTCTTCCTAAGAGTGAAGGGGGGTTAGGATTCTGGTCTTCAATTAATAACAACAAAGCTTTAGCTGCTAAATTATATTGGAGGATGTTGCATAACCCCAATGCTCTTTGGGCCAATAATATTCGTGCTAAATATGCTGAGAACAAAAGTCCTGAAGACCTTGTTCGCTATCAACTTCCTACCAAAGGTTCTCCCATTTTAGCAGTTCTTAAGACTGGTGAGGATTTGATAAAGAAAAAATTATTTTGGATCATTCATAATGGTCAACATGCAAATTTTTGGACAGATTCTTGGGATGGTCACAAGCCTTTGATAACTCAGTTTCCCGATTGGAGGCCTTGGATGGAGGAGCTTCACCGAGCTAATTGGATAAAGGTGGCTAATTACTGTCGGTACCATATTGGTAATTCAAATGTTGGTAGATATTGGATCCCTATTGAGGACTGGCCTATTCAAATCCTAGAAAGGCAAAGACAAGATATCCAAGGCATCCTTCATATGAGATCCCTCTCTTGGTCCCATGAAAAATATTGTTTTGGATGGAACAACACTACTAAGGGTGAGTATTCAGTTGCTCAAGGTTATTTGACCTTATGCCATAATAATCCCAACCATTCTTTTGACATATTTTCTCGATTGTGGGCTCAAAAGCTCTGGCCTAAGGTGAGGTTCTTTAATTGGATTTTATTGCATCGTAGGGTGCTTATTGGTGAGCAACTTATGAAGCATGGTTTTCATGGCCCTTTTAGATGTGAAATGTGTGAAGAGAATGTAGAAAATATCAACCATATTTTTATTGAGTGTACTTTAGCCTCTGAGCTATGGAGGAGAATGGCCACTTTACTTGGCTTACAGTGGTCCAATTTTTTTACTTTTGAACAGCTTTGGAGGGATTGGCCTAATCAAGAGGGTGTTGATCATTTTATTAGGCAGTTAGTTTGGATGGGTTCTACCATTCTTCTTTGGAATATTTGGAATGAAAGGAACAACCAAATTTTTAATCAAGATAGGAAGGATATTCACTATATTTGGCAAAAGACCATAGCCAACTTAGTTGAATCAGTCCATCAACTCCTTAATCACCCCCAAAACTCCCACCAAAGATGGGATCAAGTGATGCAAATATTGAAGATTAAATCTTCTAAGGGCAACCAACTTAAAGGGAATGTGAGTATTAGTAATATGGATAGGACTAGAAATTGGCAACCTCCTCCTAAGGATTTTGGAAAAGTCAATACTGATGGAGCCTCTAGAGGGAACCCTGGAAAAGCCAGTGTGGGAGGAATTGGTAGACTTTCAGATGGCTCCCTGGTTTTTACTTTTGCTGAGAATTTGGGTATTCTTTCCAATAACCTTGCTTGAGGGGTATGGTATCCTCGAGAGGCCTTCAGGAGGCTACTAAGGTTGGATGGGAAAAGGTGTTAGTTGAGTCTGACTCTCAACTTATGATTAATCTCTTGAAGACTCCTTCTAAGAATCATAAGGTGGATTGGAGAATAAAAAGAATTATTGAGAAGATTCAGTTAATCCAGATGGGATTTTTGAAAGTTGATTACAATCATGTGGTCGAGAGATCAAAACAAGAGTGTTGATGCTTTAGCTAATTGGGCTTTGGACAAAGGTGATCTTACTTGTTATGGCCACCCTCCTATATGGTGGGCTTCTCAAATTAGGGAAGCTCTTCTTTCTATCATTTCTTTGGATGGCTCCAGTTATGAAGGTACCTAGTTTCTTCTTGTTTTTTTTTTTTGCTTCTCTTTGGTTCATTCAGTTTTTTTTAGTTCCCTAGCTCATTCTATTCTTTATTTTGTTTCCTCTGTTGATTCTTGCCTTAATAGTCTTCTGGTCTAGATAGGTCATTGTTTTGTTCAATTCTTTTTTCTTTTTTCTTTTTTGTTTTTTTTGTTTAGTTTTTTAAGGTGGGTGGGTTCTTTTGTTTTGTTTTGTTTTTGTGTTCTTTGTGTTGTTTTTTGTTGTTCTTGTGTTTTTGTTGTTTTGTTTTTTTTTATGTTTTTTGTTATTGTTCTTGTGTTTTTTTCATTCTTGTTCTTGGGTTTCTCTTTGTTTGTGTTATTTCATGTTTTTATGTGTGAGTGTTTTCTATGTTTTTTGTTTTTGTTTATTGTCTATTGTTGGTTGTTTTTTATTTTTTATTTTTTAGGTTTTGGTTGTGTTTATTTTTCATGTTTTTTTGGGTTATGTCTTTGTAGTGTTCTATTGTTTTTGTCTTGTTTGTGTTTTGTTATGTGGTTCTTGTGTTTTTCTATGTGGTTTGTGTTGTGGTTTCTTTTATCTTATTGTGCGTGTTTGGTTGTGCTTTTGTTTTTGACACACTCAAGGAGCATGTTTTTTATTTTATTTTATTATTTTTGTTGTTATTTACTTATTTTTAAATTGGTTTTGTGTGTTTGTTTGCTCCTTGAGTATGTCAAAGGTGGTAGGCCAGGTCCGAGTCCTGGGCATTTTTGGCGGAATGGATACCCCTGCCTCCTTGGGTCTTACCCCTGCCTTCTATAGGGTCTAATTTTTTAGAAGCATTTAAGTAATTATTGGGATATTTTAAAATAGATATTAATGGGGATGTTTAGTAAGGCCTATATAAAGAATAAAAAAACTCATTTTATTGTAATTTTTTTAAACTCTAAATTTTTAGTTTATTTTTTGAGCTAAAATAAATAAATAAAATTGGTGATTTGAGAGAAACTTTAGTTTTTGTCTTTCTAGAGTTTTGGGTATTCTTGCATAGTATCGATATGGTCCTTAGCCCTAGTAACATAGTGCACAACATTGGCATCACAAAAGAGAATGCATGCAATAATAGTTCCTCTCAAATAACTGTGCAAGTTTATGCTGAGAATGGTCATCAAAGTAACCCTCCTCCTTACGTGATTCTTCTATTGCCTAAATATAATTATGCATGTCACTACTTAGAATTATTCACCTTTGTTAAGTATTTCATTGGATTCATCCCTAATGTGTCTTCTATTAGGGCATGGTTTAACATAGCTTCGAGTTCTCATTGAGTTAAGTAGATGATGGTTCAAAGCCTTATGAAAGGATTTTTTTTTGTTTCATTTTTTAAAAATAGCTCATGATAAGGTGATTTATGAACATGGTCCCTAGTACATGAGAAGCTCTTTACTTATTTTTTCTCCTTGTACCTATGAAATTTCTATTTCTCAAAAAATATCTACCAAATTCCCTATGTGGGTGGAATTCTTAGGAATATCTATACATCTATGGCCCTCTCTCTATCGCATAGAAACTTGTAAAAACATGCACACCCTCAAAAAATACCCTAAAAAACATGTTTACATCAATAATAATATTTCTCAAGATCTCAAGGAGACTATTGACATATAAGTTGGCGATAGTATGATATCCCAATGGATCTTTAACAGGAACTTGTCCAACATGTATTTTTGGTGCTAGTAGTATAAAAGATCAAATATTATCCCTTGATGCTACACAATAGGAATAAGCAAATCCCCACCACACCGAGTGTGCCCAATAATTATCCTAGGAGGATGGTTGAACAACTATGGTAGGGCATAAAATTATGTGTTTGGAAAATTTTAAAGGTACACAGTCCAAGTCGATGCATGTCTCAAAACCAATATAAAAGGGGTATGAAAAGATAAAAGTTGGTATCCTAGCTAAAACTACCAACAATGTGTCCCCTTAGTCTCAATAGATTTGTACCCCAAGGGTTGCAACTATGGTTACTTAATAGTCTTCTCAACCAGCTAGTCCTCTAGTACATACCCCCTCAACTAGTGCAATGTGTTGTTGTAGGTTGAGAATGGCATCTACAATAGATGGTGTTCTAGATAAGCAACTTCATATGGCTAGTTTTTATTTGGGTAGTTATATTTTTCATTCCACCAAAAACTATAATATGTTGGAGTATCTTAGAAACGAGGATATGTCGTTTGATTCCCTTCCCTAATGAAATTCTTGTCTTGGAATTTTCACGGTCTAACAGACTCCAAACATAAATTTATAACTTAAAAGTATACCAAAACTTTCCAAATTTGAGAGTCTTGTGTTTACATGAAGTGAAGGTTTTTAGAATTTATGTTATCGTTGGCATATCATGTCATTTGACCAAAATGTTATCTTTTGCATAAAAACCATGAGCTAGGTCAAGGTGGTGTCACTACCTTCATGGTGACATGATGGTGGTTCCAAATGGTAGACAATGGTTGTGACCTCACCAATAGAGCATTGTGGACCATCTTCCACATTAATAAGCATGCATTAAGTTTTATTAATATTTATGCCTCAAATAATACCATAGAATGGTCCCATATTTGGGTTTGGATTGTGGAATCTTTTTCTTCCACAATATAGGTCATATATGGCAGCTTCAATATGATTGAAGATAGATTCAACAAGCAAGGTGGAAATCACATGCATTGGATTGTTTGCAAAATATCTACTTGGTTTTACATGTGATAAAAATTAAGATTTTTTGATCCCAATGTTAGATAGTTCCACACCTTCCTTGGTTCACATGGTCCAATATGTAGGCTATCCTTAAGAGAACCTTCAAATGGCTTGATCATGAAGTGTTATTAGGACAACCCACATTTAATTTTGGCAACCATCAAGGTCTCCTAGAGAAACATCTCCCTATGGTTATTCTCTTGAGCCACTTTCCTATATGGTTCTGCATTGAATGGCTAGATAGAAGGATAACTATTTTAAATAGCCAATTTTACTTTAATACATAATTGCTCTACCACCCACCTTCTCTGGCCCACATTCACCACATGTAGAATTTAACACATCGTCCTCATTATACAAATAATTGGATAGAGTGGTGGGACATTGCAATTGAATGCAAACCATATTTCTTGTACATATTCGATCATCAATTAGTCCTCTTTCACTAGTGGTCCTATGAAACCACTTCTTCTAAACTCAAGAAAACCATAGTAGCCATTGAAACCTAACTTTTTTCTACCTTATTCAAATTAGAGGTATTCAAGTTGAGGCATAAAAAATAGGTGGCTAACACTTATGTAGCCTAGGATACCCAACATGAGGCTAGACTACATTAGCTCACTTGGGGTAACATTGTCCAAATAATTATTCCTTTGGATCAAATGTCATAAAGAATTCCAAACTATAAATTCTATTTAGAAGGGATAATGGGTTCTTTTAGACCTCCTAGTTATAGTGCAGGATTTTATTCATCACTACCAACATGGTACAAGATCCCTACTCTACTTACGATATTGCTCTACAATAGTGTTTGAAATCGGTTTCTTATCACTTCTCAACATCCCTGCAAGCCCTTTTCAACAATATTCTGACACTAGATGAGCTTAAGGTTGTAGCCTTTTTCATGGTCAATGAAAAAGCTCTTGGTATTGATGGATTCCCCTACAAATTCTATAAGGTGCTCTAGGACATAGTGGGTTTGGACATGTATCAAGTCTATTTGGAAGCCCTTAGGATGCACACCCTAGACCTATTGATCAATAGGGGTAATATCAAGCTCATTACCAAGGCTAGAGACCTTGAGGATATTTGTAATTGGAGGTCAATTACTCTTCTCAATGTCTCCTACAAGACTACTACTAAAGCCTTTGCTCTTAGATTACCTAATATCTTACCTCTCATTATTTGACCTAAAATAAGATTCATCAAGTACAAAGACATTCTATACAACATCATAGTTGTCTATGAGGGAATGGAATGGGAAAGAGAATATCAATAGAAAGCATTTTTTCTCAAGATTTATTTTGCCATATGATAGGATTGAATGGCCTTTCATTCTAGACATGTTGCATGTCCTTGGTTTTAGTCCTAATTTTCTAAGAAATTTTAAAATGCTCTTTGTAGATGCTTTGACCTACATTACAATCAATGGCCAACGATCCTCTTATTTTGGTTTATACAGATCTATTCAAAATGGTGTCCTCTTGCCCCAACTATGTATGTTCTAGCTTCTGAGGGCTTTAGCTACCTCCTTGCTAATGCTATTACCAAATGTTGTGTGAAAGGAATCACACTTCTTGAAATTTTTGAGAAATTGGTCAATGGATATTTTCTAAAGGACTCATTTCTCAACCTGATTGAGCAAGAGGATAAAATGGCAGAATACTCCATTGATTAGATATATTTGTTTTAGCCTCTAGTTTGAGCATTCAATGGCAAAAAACCTAGTGCAAGAAATAATATTTTCTACCCACACCCCTTTGGCTCATCAGTTATATGTCAAAGTGGATCCAACACAATGAGATGTTTCACTTTCTTGGAAACTCTTTTCCCTTTTAGGCTTGATCCACTAACCTCTATTAGTAAGTTTTGGACAAGGTAGAAGAAAAACTTCAGAAGTGGCTTCCTAAGCGACTTTCTTTAGCAAGAAAATATCAAGTTTAATCCAAGATACTTGTTGCCATGCATGTCTATTGTTCTTCTTGTTGGGCCTCTTCTCAAAAATTGGAGAACCTTCTCTAAGATTTCATATGGGCCTTTTATCCAAAAAATAGGGTTTTCCATAGAGTTCTGTAGGATTACTATTGTCTTCCATGAGAGTTAGGAGGGTTAGGGCTCCTTGATAATTTTTGATAGGGTACTACCTTTTATTCCAAATAGGTTATTCATGTTATGCATGGCAATGAGACCTGGAAGCACCTACTTCAACACTACATAGCCTTTGGTGTACTGCATGGGATAAAATCCTAGAGTGAGATTAGTCTACAATCCATTCTAGTGATAAATATGTTAGTTCAAATTTAGGAAAATTTTGTTGCTAAGAGTATTTGGAACGCCTAGGAACCTTTCCAACCCTAGTTTCTCTAGAATGGTAGTGATTTTTGTACTAGACTTTATTAATTATCAATTGCTATGGTAGTATTCCATTTTGACCTATCAGGAGTAGCCACTGACCAAAATTCCCTAAGTTCATACCCTTCTATTTATCCATAAGGACGTTCAGGACATCTTTGACATCTTTTCTAAGCAAACCAAGAATTGGATTTCATGGAAAAAAGTTAAAATACAGTTTTGCCTCTCTAATACCAGCAAAAAAAAATGTTTTAGGTAATTCAAGCCATAGTCTCACTTGAAATACTTCATGAAAATATGATTCAAACCCTACATCCTTGGTGGAAGGACTAGAAATGGTATATTAACACTCCTTTCAATAAATATAATATGAGCAAAGGGTATTGTTGGCTCTTGCCACATCTTCCCATGGTTCCCATGATAAATTAGTGATGGAGAATCTAGGTAACCAACACAGATTAGTAGTTTCACACTCTATGGGATGTTGTTTTGGAGCCTAAAGTGGCTCACTTTATTTGGTGTCTCATTTTTTAGGGACTTCTTATAGGAGAATACCTTCATCATTTAGGACTACACATTCCCAATTGTCATTTTTGTCATTGTAGAAAATCCATTAAAAATTACTTTGATATTGCCCTAGGGCCCAAGCAGTATAAAATGAATTGATGATTTTTTAAATATTTTAGGCCACAACCCTTTTCTTGTCCTATGGTTCTTATATATACAACCTAAATGCCAATACATATGGAGTAAACTTTTCTATATTTTTATGGTTGAGATTCTAATTAACATATGAAAAAGTTGTAATAATTTTGTTTATGCTTAGCATTCATCTCAATAGTTTTCCATGTATTCAAAAGCTCTAATATGCTCTAATTTTTTACTTCATATTCAAGCATAGATAAATAATATTTCCCTTGAGGTTCAACATCTACTAATTATGTTGGATCATTTGGTAAATGCCCTACACTATAGCTCAATTTTGGCTCTCCCCACCTTGCCAAATATATTTTTCTTCTCAGTAATAGGATCAAGGCCACAAGACTCCAACTACACATAGCCTTCACTTGTAGGTCCAATACACCAAGAAAGGATTTTTCTCCATGCCATAGTATAACCATTGGGGCTCATCATCGAATTGGGCTTCCAGTTTACCTCATATTGTAGGCAACACTTCAAAGTTGCAGGGCAATATTTTTGAGTGGGATTAATTTCTTAGAGACCATGATCCTCCCATTAGCTCAAAAAATTCTTTGAATAAAGACTTGCCTCCCTCTGCTAGTGCTACTCCTATGGCTACTTGAGTACTAGTGAACCTTCTTCCCTTTGTTTTTTATTGATATGATTACTAGGGAATGATTATTCTTTTTGTGAGAATTTGTCAAACACCAGACACTACTAATAAACTATGTTTTCCCCACGTCTCTTTCCTTCACAACTTTCTCGAAGGTCGGCTAGTAATGCACCGTACAAAGAATGATGTCACGCAAATTAAATAAAAAATGATATATATATATATATATATATATATATATATAAGTGGACTCGATATAATATTTTATAGTTTTAGGTTTAGGTTAGGGTCTTTGGACCTTTGCTCTTTTACAAATTTTTGTCTCTACTTATTGTTCAATAAAAAGTTTAAAATTGTTGAAAGTTTTTCACGAAGTTCCACGTCCCATTTTGAGATGGGTGATGGCTAGATGGAGACCATGAAGATCAGGAAATTTTTCTTTATAAAATTTAATTGTGAAGAAAATTTCATGAAAATTTTGAAGGGAGGTCTTTTATTTTTCGAAAAAAGAAGTTTTTTTCTTTGAATATTGGAGCCGTATTTTAATCCTATTATTCAAAGCATCAATCTAGTTTTGCTATGGATAAAGCTTCCAAATTTTCCACTCCATGTCTAGCATAAGGTTGTCTTTCAAGCAGTGGCTAAAACCATAGGTGATTTTGTTTCCTTTGACCCTCTTCCTAACTCGATGTCTAGGATGCTATATGTTAGAATGTGCATTATGGTGGACACTGAGAAGGTGTTTCCAAGTTTAGTTAAACTTATTACTCACTTGGGCACTTGGGTCCAATCTATGAGTATGAAAACAAGCCATAGGCTTGTCAAGTGTGTGGGAAAGGTGGTTACCATAGGAATATGTGTCCTCTTTGACCTAAATCTAAACCAATGACCCTGCAACAGACCAGGGATAGATGGATGCCCAAAAAGCAGGTTACTATGTCAAAAGGAAAGGAACCCATATCTCTTGCATTGGATAAGGTGGTACCACCTACTGGACCTAGCAGTGCCCTTGAGGTGAATAACATTCTTCCTTAAAACCTCTTCGATGACTAAGAGGAGTTAAACAGAGATCCTTAAAAAAGGTTAGACGTGGTGCTAGAATCCAAGAAACAAGCAACTTCTACTATTCACCTTTAAAAATCCTTTGATTGTTTTTCTATGGATGGGCTTGTAATTTAACCATTAATAGAATATCATTCATATCCTTATCAAGAGGTGAGGAAAAGTCCTACAGCTTCTCTAAATATTTTGAGGAAGAGTCCGTCGACTACCTCAAAGTCGGTGAAAAAGAGCTTGATAGCCCCTTTGAATACCCAGAGGGATTCTCCAAAGTAGGTGATTGAGCACTCTTCAGCCTCCTTGAAACTAGTTTTAGAATGTTTTTTGGTTTCTCCAAAGCCATATTTGGAGAAAGGCTCACCAGGTCTGAAGACCAAAAGCCATCGAAGGTGTCGTATAGACTTTGGGGTGGAGAGAAAATTTGGGAAGCCTTCATCAAAATTAGTCAAAAAAATGTGAAATTGAATATGATATTGCAAATGGTGGTCAGTCCTTGCTTAAGCTAGAAATGGGAAGCGATAACAGTAGCAACCAGTTGAACTTGGAAGGTTTCAAGTCTCTGCCTCCTAGGGAGACTAAGAATATTCTTTCTCACAAGCCCTTAAATGAAGATGTCCTCGTGGAATATTAGAGGGATTAATAGCACCTCTAAAAGAAACATCTTATCCTATATGAGAAAATATAACTCCTGATATTCTTTTCATTCAAGAATCTAAGCTTGATAAAAGTAGTTGGTCCTCAATTCACAAGTTTGTTTGGATAGAAGTGAGGTTTGTAGTGAGCAAGGCTTCTGGAGATTCTAGAGACCTATTGTACTTTTGGAACAAATCCAAATTGGATGATAATGTTATCTCTACCTCCGCTCATGTTATCAATATTTTATTTTTTTGTAAGCTATCTAGTCAAAGATGGGTAATGTCCAACATCTATGCCCTCAATTTTGGGCCAGAAATATGGTTGTTCAGGTTCAATTTTTTCGATATACAAAATTTTTTTATAGATGAATCCTGGGTCCTTGTGAGGGACTTTAATACTCCCTTATTCCCTTATAATAAGAAAGGGGGAACCTATGTAGATACTAGGAGCATGGACGACTTTGGAGCCTTTATTAGTTTAGTTGAACTTCTTGATCTTGATCTAAAAGATGTGATATTTATGTGGAGTAATCGTAGGGTTGGCAATGACCTCATTATGTGTAAATTATATATTGTTCTAGTCTTTAAGATGGGCATCCCATTTTTTTGTAGGGCTTCCTTGTCTACCCCACCTAGGGTAGGCTAGGACCATAATCCATTTTGGATGGAGCTACTGAAGAACACCGCTTTTTATCTGTAGCCATTCAGATTCGAAGCTATGTGATGTAACCACCCTGATCTTGAGGATCGTAATAAATAATGGTGGAACGAAATTCGAATGGAAGAGGGGATGGAACTTATGAATAACAAGATCAAGAGGATAGAATTTAATCTTAAAAGCTAAAATAAAAATATTTTTGGTGACATCTTTAAAACTAAGGAGGATTTGAAAAAGAAACTTAGAGATATGGAAGATCATGTGGAAGAGGAAGGTCTTACATTAGATTCCTAAAATAAAGAAAAATATTTGCTATCAGATCTCCATAACACGTTGGTGAATGAAGAGCTATTCTAGAAGCAAAAATATCTTGCTCTATGGCTTATAGAGGGAGACAAGAATTCCAAATTCTTCAACTCCTCGACCCTTCATCACACAAGTTTCAACAAGATTAAAGAAATCACTAAGGTTGATGGTTTAGAGACTAGTGTTTTGGA
Organism: Wollemia nobilis; assembly: GCA_028583015.1. NCBI lineage: Eukaryota > Viridiplantae > Streptophyta > Pinopsida > Araucariales > Araucariaceae > Wollemia > Wollemia nobilis. Next base: position 455,879 of record JAQPPZ010002643.1, read on the forward strand.
AGCAATTAAAATGGAGGTTGTAGAGTATTTCAACTCCCTGTTTAGAATTGTTGATCTGAGATATTCTCAGGATGAAGAGATTTTGTTAAACTCTATCCCCAATGTGATCTTTCTAAATATGAACTCTATATTGGGGTTAGCATTATTAGATGAGGAAATCAAAGAGGTGGTGGATTCTATGGGAGATTTAAAAGCTCTGGGTCCTGATGGATCCCCCCCATTCTTCTAGAATTTTTGGCACATTTGTGGTAAGGATGTGTGTTATGCACTGAGGGTGGTTTAGTATTCCAATATTGTGTTTGAAGAACCTTAAATCTACCTTCTTGTTCCTATTTCCTAAATCAGGTAACGCTTCATCCTTCAATGACTTTACGCCAATTAGCCTATGTAATATAGCGTATACAATTTTGACAAATTTCTTGACCAACAGATTCAAACCTCTTCTTCCATCCCTAATTAACAGTGGGTTTGTGGTAGGAAGACTGATTCTTGATGGCATTATTATCATCCATGATTTGATGCACTCGATATATAAAAGTGGTAAGATCAGTTTATTCTTTAAATTAGATATGAATAAGGCCTATGACCAACTGGTGTGGCCCTTAATTTTTAAAGTTTTGAAAATTTCTACTTTTTGAGCTAACTGGATTAGCTTGATTGAGGCATGTGTGTCTTTAGCGTTGTTTTTTTGTTCTTGTTAATGGCTCACCTGTTGGTTTTTTTAATCTTCCTCCTGTATCCACCAAGGGGATCCTCTTTCCCTATTCCTCTTCATCTTGATGGATGAAGCCTTGGGAAGATCCTTAGCGGTAAATTGGGTCATCATTAGCCTTCATCCAACCTTCGTAAGTATACCATTATCACATCGATAGTTCACAAATGACACCTTGCTCTCATGTGTGGCTTTTATTTTATAGGTAAGAGAAATAAATATATTACTGGTTCGATACGAAAAAGCGGTTGGACAAAATATTAATTTCTCTGAGAGTAGCCTATATTTCTTGAATACCTAGTTGGATCATCAAAGTAAAATTGCCTTGATTCTAGGTTGTATTTCTAGCTTACTGGCAGTTTAACTAGGCCTCCATATTTTTTATGGTAGACTTGTGGATTAACTTTGGACCCCTGTGGTTGAAAGACCTAAAAGAAAATTATTTGCTTGGAAGGGTGCCCTATTGATCCAGGTAGGAAATGTGATTTTGGTGCAAAATACTCTTCAAAGTATTATGATCTATCTCACATATTTGTTCTCTTTGCCAAGTAAGATAGTTACAAAATTTGAAAATATTTTTATTTATTTTCTTTGGGTTTTCCCGGATTTGAAAGGTAAGTTCCATCTTACTTCCTGGGATCTAGTTTTTCAATAGAAGAAAAGTGGTGGTTTGGGGCTAAAATATGTAAAGAATATGAATAAAGTTCTTAACACTAAGTTGGCTTTGAAGGTTGTGGCTAATGCTTAGGTGGATTAGGAAAATATCCTTAAGAAAAAATATTAGTTCAATAATTTTCTATTTGATCCTATCTCAACTAGTGATTATCCCTTTTAGCAAAGCCTTCTAAAGTGTATATCCTTTCTGCAAAAGGTCAACAAATGGATTATAGGTGATGGAAGACAAGTTTACTTCTATAATGATGCATGGCTATGGGAGAATCCCATATCCAATGATTTAAGACTTTATTGTCTCAAACCTGTTACTCGCGACTTGGGTAAAACTAAAGTGATAGACTTCATTATTCAAAGTAATGGATGGAAGTCCTAGTTACAATTTCCTTTGAACTTCAGTGGTCTAAAATTTTAGAAGACCTAGAATCTCAGTGCTAATCGGCTTATCATATGCTTGAGCCTACAGGTCAATCTCATATTCCGATTGGAAAAGTCTAGCTGAAAAACATGATTCCTAAAATCAGTATCTTTTTCAGGCTAGCCGCTCATAATAATATTTTTTATCAAAATTCTACAAAAAATATAGATGACCTTTTTCAATAGATGCTACCTATGCGAACTGGAATGAGATTCCATGCAACATTTTTTTCTTTTTTGCTATTTTTTTTGGGATACCTTTTTCTTCATTATGAATTTGCTAGGTGTGTTTTGGGTGCTTCTAGAGTCTTTGTTTAATTTCAGAAACTAGTGGACCTCTCCCTTTGCCACTCCTCATCTCAGGTGTTTTTGGAGATTTATTCTACCCATTTTTTTTGAATTTATGGAATGATAGAAATGCTAGAGCATTCAAACATTGTATTAAGGACCACAAAAGTGTGAGTTCTAGAATTGTTTGGATTATGGTCGAAAATCTCATGCATTTTCCAAGTTAGGGAAGAATTTCTCAAGAACCTATGCTAATAAAGTAATCTTGTAAAAAATGTTAGGATATCCTCACATCAACCCTAATCCTCTAACTCCTAATACAAGGTGTTTGGTGCATTGGCATCCTCCTCCTAATGGATGGCTAAAGTTGAACTTTGATGGAGCATCGAAGGGTAATTTGAGCCTAACTAGGGTTGGTGGTGTCATAAAAAATAGTATGGTCAGAATTATGGTGGCCTATGCAGAGCATTTATTTTCTCAAACTTCTCACTAAACAGAAGCTAGAGCAACTTTTCAAGGTATTAAGTATTTAGTAGAAATGGGGGCAAGTAATGTTGATATTGAAGGAGATTCGATGAATGTGGTTTTTATTATTAAAACTTATTTTGTTTTGAGTTGGAATATCTCCAATATGATTCTTGAATCGAGAAGGCACCTCCATGACCTAATTCAATTTTGGGTGATGCACATTTGAGGGAGGGTGATGTCCTTGTCGATTGACTAGCCAATATCAGAACTAATGTTGTGAGCCTCAAGGTGCGAAGAGATAATTTCCAACCCGATCATCAAAATATTCCCAATGTCGAGACACCTTAATTATTGTCAAAAATCTAATTGTGCTCTAATTAGATTGTCCCATCATCATTATTGTATGTAGCTAGCCCTTCTCACAGGGCAGTTATTATGAAGATTTGAATTCAATTTCACTAAGTAGATCATGAGTTAGGGGTGAAACCCTTTTCATACATTGTATTCTTAAGGCCTTCTTGTGAGGGGTTTGCTTATCTAGAGTTTGGTTCGAATATATGACCCACAAGCAAGAAGGTGTTGAATTTTGTTGTTTTTTTATCAACAAAATGTTAAAATCTTCTTTTTTGGGTGGTACTCCCAAGGGTTCATATCCTTATGCAATACTCTATGCCAAAGAAGAGATGGGTGGCTCAAAGATTTATTATTCATCATTTTTTAGAGATGTGGTTACCTTAATCCAGTGGAGGTTCCATCAGCTCATGATCAGATTTGAGAAGGGTCATGCAACGAAATATGGAGGAATGAAGGTTTTCTATGTTTTCTAGGATGCATAATTCGATCATGAAAAATATTTGTATACATTGGCATTCTATTTTGGGAATGTTAAAAATTGTGGCTACCTCTTCAGAGAAGGTCATGTGTTTGGTGAATGAGATCTTGGAGGATATGAAGATGGGTAAATCCTTTGCCTTTTAGAATTAACCCTGTTGCCTATCATTTTATGTATATCTAGTTTGATTTGCCATTTCCTACTTTTGCTTCTGTTAGTTTAATGGTGGAATACCTTTATTGCTTGTGCCCTCTTGAGAATATATCCTTAGTTTCACTCTTTGTATGTTGTATCTCTTTGGAGTTTCTGTTACTTTAGAGTTGATATAAAAAGTTGAGGGGTGCCTTTCAAAACCCTGCTTAATCTAATAAAAAAAATTAAAATTATTTCATTTATTTAATAAAACAATAATTCCTGGTGTATTCAATCTTATAGTTATTGTGTATTGCTCTCTATCTACTATTAGTAGGTTAAACGAAAATTTAAGTTTAATAATATTTTAATTTTTTTTAAATCATACTAAAAAATAAAATAAAAACTGACATCTGTCTACCAAAAATATTAACAACCTATGGATAATGAAAAAAAATTGAAACATCCAACTATATGCATATGTTTGAAAAGAAACGTTAAAATTAATGTGGTTGCCTTATAGGCCACTATTGTAAACAATAAAAGACTATATATTAAAAAAATTCACTCTTGGGTGACAAAAGAGCAAAAAATAGTTGCTAGCTTGATAGGTTTAGGGGTGGGAAAGTCTTGTGTGCTACATTAACACTGCCTTGATGCGGTGTTAGTTCACCATTTTTAATGGCTACGACTCATATAGTCAGATCATTTTATTATGAGTTTTTTGGAGAGATAAATGGCATCGGGGAAGCGTCCACACAGGTTCATTTTGAAAGTGTATCACGAGGTAAAGGCTCTGTCCCTGAAGCTGTTATTTCTTTGCATGAATATCATACGACTTGTGAATGGTTTGAAATTCATACTTTGGTGGGTTATTTTTTGGGTCTTATCCCATATGATACCCTTATTCATTTCTTGTTCCAGCAAGTCTAGGGCCCATATGGAGTCAAAGTGGAGAATGTACAAAACCTTACCAAAGGGTATTTCCTTTTTTGCTTTTTAGACCTAGCTCAAGCGTAGAAGGTGTTATATAGGGGACCATGGACTTTCTATAATTCTCTATTGATTTTACAAACCTACTCTAGGGATTTCCAATTCAGTGACCAAGCTGCACTAGAAGTCCCAGTGTGGGTTTAATTCATCAGTATTCCTATTCCCCTTTGGGGTTTTTTGGATACTTTAGCTATCCCCTTAGGTAAGTTTGTTTATATTGAGCTAGAAAAGTTCTTCTCTACTTGACCCACTAGAAGAATCTGTATCAAAGTTAACCTTACCAAGAATTTGCAAGAGCTTATTGATATCAAGATCGGGAACCAATCCTTTAGGAAAATATTTCTCTATATCAATTTGACCAATACCTATTACTGGTGTCAATATTTAGCTCACAAAATTTAGGAGTGTCCTTTGATGGAGTGGAAATATAAGGTAAATACCTCGCCCACTCTCGCACCTCCAACTAATCACTTGCGAGAAAACACTAAAGAATGGACTATTGTTTCTAGCAAAAAATCCTATGGGGCTAATTAGTAGGAAGCTTTAATTTCCACTATGCAACATACCCCTACTCTTTCTTAGGACATGCAAGCTTCTATTGAAAATGTTCATACTCCTATTGATACGATCCTTCTGGTTGTTGTCATGAAACCCCTAGTTTCGATGGTGTCTCAATATCTTTAGTTAGCCCTTCTTTTGCATCAGTGGTGGCAGCTCCAGATAATTATTTTATGAAGGAGGTTTGGACCTTTAAGGTCCATCGCTCTCACATCCCTATTCGAAATGTCATACATTGAAAGCTAATTATTGGTGCTTTCCATGTGGCCTCCAACTCTTATGGCTCGCTTGAAGGTTTGGGTGATGTACAGGATGTCATGGAGATCATACATCCTCACAAATACCAAAAAATTTCTTCTCATGGAGTGTTCGAGGACTGACAGACCTGATCATAAAATATTTGGTCTGAAATGAGATGTCAAATGTTTCTCGAGTGCATGGAAGCCTTGATTTTTTATGTCTGTAAGAAGTTAATATTTTTTATTTCAATCTGTGGTGTGCATGTGAGTTTTTATGGAAACAAAGTACCTCTTTTGCCATGAAGCATTCCCTAGGAAAATGGGGAGCTATCATTATCCTTGCACCTCAATTACAGAAGAATGTTATGACCTGGGGTGTTGACCCATCCAATCAAGCTATCTATATTTTTCTCGAGATCTACAAAAAATTATTTGTGGTGGTTAATGTGTATACCTCAAACATCACTTCAGATCGATGTGAACTATGGAGATGGCTTGCCATGAATCTTCCATTTGTCACTTGGGTACCCTATGGAGATTTTAATATGGTGGAGAAAGCTTTTGAAAAAGGCAATCATGTCCCGATGTGGTGGTGCTTGTTAGAATAAGTGAATATTCTCTTAAGTTCCACTAGGATACACACTTGAGTTTCCACTCCTCCATGTGTCAGGAGAACTCTCAGTGGTGTCTTCATCAGGTCTGATGAGTTGTTGTAATCCAACGACTCTCAATGATCAACTTTGCTATTTATACAAAGTTGATCCTTGAAATAAATCAATCAGTTCCACTCTTCTCTTCATCTTTTGTGTAATGCTTTGCATATCTATTATTGTGAAATTCTAACATGGTACCAGAGCAGGATAGATTTTGCTAGCATTCTCTCTTGGAGGTTCTAGGAGCTGGTTCTTTTATCTTTTTGTTGGTCCTTTTTTTTACAGGCCTTCATAAGATTATATATAGTTTTTTTCAGCTATATTTTTTTTCAAAATTATATGTATGTGGGCTTTTTCTGATATTATTTACCTCCTTCTCATTTAAATAAGGGAAGACTCTTTGTCTTCTGAGTAATTTTTTCAGATATATTGCTCTTTCTCTTTTCATAGATCTGTTCTAAAATACATAAGATATAATTCCTTTTCTATGTCTTTTTTAGAAATTCTATGATACTCATACATTAATTTTCCATTGTTTACCTTAGCAAAAGAACTTATTTTTCACATATATCGTGATATACAGGTTAACTCCTTTTCAAGTTTTTTTTGCAGGCAATATTCAGCCTCTTCTCTGGCTGTCTAAGAGTGTTCTCAGAGAAGGCACCTTCTTTCGTTACCTCGGCACCCAAATTTGGGTGCCATAAGGCAGCACGTGGTGCCTCTCGCCACTCTCTCTTTTGGTGGAGTCCCTCTTCGAACGTTGGGGCTAATAAATTTTTTGTCTCCCTTCGTCCGATTACATTTTCTTTTGGTGCCCACCTCTCTTCCACCAAACTCTCTTTTGGTGGTCTCCCTCTTCGAACGTTGGAGCTAACAAAATTTTTTGTCTCCCTTCATCCGATTTCTTTCAGTTGCCTTTATTTCTTTAAATAAGGACTGTTTAGAATATTTTGATTATATTTTGGTGCCCCTATTTTGAATCAGATTTTATCGGAGTCGAAATCCTTAAATGATGCCAAGCATATCTAATCCATTTGGCATTCGACAAATGGCTATAGTTGGGTCCCTTTAAAATATCATCCGATCAAGCTTGTTTCTCATCGCTTCTTCCTTTCGAATGTTACAGTGGTTTCCTCAGGCAATATTTTTTTCAAATAGCATTGTTCTCTATCCTCTCCATTTTTTATACAGGTTTTTTGATAGACACTTGCTTTGTCAGAGGCTCCCATTAAAAGGTGAACGAGGCATCTTCAAAGGACTTCACAACCCTTTATTCTGGGCTCTCTAACCTTATTTTGTAGGGAAATTGATTGAGGGGCATGATTCATCTTCAAAGAGCACGTACCGATTCTAATCAATTTTTTTGCAGGCACCTCAGGCTCCAAATTTTTCACAGAGATTATTTTCTTAAAATAACTAACATTTTTTGTAGGCTTCTCCGACTCTCCAGCTTAAGTCTTCTGAGTAAACTTAGGTTATTTCCTTTTATAAATTTCTTTTGGTTCCTTTAATCTATCTACATAGATTGCATACTCCAAATCATAAAAGGAAGAAGACTTGGACACTCGTCATCTTAAAAGCCTCATTTCTACTTCGGTGAAGACATCAACAGAGCACCGCATCTTCGAGGAGGAGGATATTTTTTAATTTTGGTTGCAGGCTTCACCTTTACTCTGAAGCAACCATCTCAATAGTCTCCACCCTCTACTATGAAATCGTTGTTTCATCAGGCATCTTCATATTTCAGAATGCCCTCTCTCTCAGGGACGTAACAACTTTATAATTTTTTATATCCATAAAAATCTTGTTGTATTAGTTTTTTTGATCCTCCCATTTCGAAGGTCATTTGTTTTACCTCCTTTTCACAAAGCCTTATTTTACAAGGCTCTCATCGAATAGTGAGTCAATATTGTAACCTTTTAATAAAAAAATTATTTGGGGGGGTTAGTGCATTTATTTGCACATTTTGTGTTCCTTAAGGGGGGTTGCATCATTTTTTGTCTATCTTCCTCTATAGTTCTTTCTATCACTTTTTTAAGAAGCTTTTCTAGGTGTTATTGTTGAAATATTAGTAACTATATTTCATATGGAATACACTCTCTAATTGCAAAAACTTAAAACTCCTTTTATGTTTATTTTTTAAATATTAAATTTAAAGGAGAGCTATATAAACTATAAGTGTTATAGTTGAAATTTTAAATTTCAAAGAAGATTCCATATTATTTGCTTCTTCAAATTCATATTTGTTAATTTTATTCTTAAATATTAACAAATATATTTTTTTAAAATTGTGTTTTTTGTTCTTAATATTTAATAAATATTAAAGAAGCAAAAACCTTTAAATAAAAAATATAATAATAAGTTTTTTCCTCAAAATATATTTGCCTACGTTCCATGTATCATTACCGCTAAAAACTTATAGTTTCCCTCACGTAAGGGCAGGTTTTTAGAGGCAATTGGTATAAAGGCCTGGCATATATTTTTCAATCAACCAATTTTTATATTCGATATCTCTCTCACTTATAGTTTCCCTCTAGTAAGGGCAAGTATTGAGAATATCCAAATTAAAAATCTGGTTGATATCCTTGCATTTCAAGCCTACAACCCTTGAAATTCTTCTCTATACTTACAGTTTCCCTCAAGTAAGGGTGGGTATTGAGAGGAACTAAGAGGTTTTGGCATCTCATAAGCAAAAAATATTCAAACCTCAAATACTTATAGTTTCCCTCTTGTTAGGGTGGGTATCTTGAGTTTTATATATTGAACAACTTCATTTTTTCCCTAAAATCAATTCATTAATCCTAAAATTGAAGTTCTAAGGGGGGATATATTGGTTAAAACTTCAAATTTTCTCTTGTGTTAAAATGATGAATTCAATTGAACCTCTCACCCCTCATAACTTTCACACTTGGAAACCTAAAATTTTAAATCTTATCTCTCAAAAAGGTCTTACTCATTTACTAGAAGAAAAGCAACCAGAGTTTGAGAAAGAATATGAAATTTTTGTTCATAAAGGAAAGATGCATGAAACAATGGGTATTATTAGCTCTAATGTTCATGAAAGTTTGTGGTTTCACATTACATATTGCAAAACTCCTCATGAAAGTTGGGAGAAACTAAAAACCTTGTTTGGGAAAGTAGATCAGATGAGATCAATGCAACTAGAAGCAGAACTAACATCTTTGTCTCCTGAAGATTTTAGTAGTATTGTTGACTTCCTTACTAAGTTCAAAGAAGTCCTCACTCAATACAAAGGTAGTGGGAAGACTAAGACTGAAGAAGAATGCATTTATCTAATCCTTTCTAAGCTAAATGGTGTTTTTCAAATTTTTGCTACCACCTTTATATCTACCAAATATGCTCTTGGTGCAACCTTTAAAATACCTTCTTTAGAATATTTTTGTGATAGATTAACTAGGGAAGAAACAAAACTTGCTAGATATGAAATATCTTCTTCTTCCTCTTCCTCTAAAGCCTTAGTAGCCTCCACCTCTTCTAAAGAAAAATTCAAAAAGAAGGAAAAGACCCCCATAACCTGTACTCACTACAAAAAGAATGGTCACTCTGCAAACAAATGTTGGAAAATATTACAACAACTAGAGGCAGCTATAAAGGATCAAAATATAGACAATAAAAATCAAATAGGAAAATCCCTTAATGTTCAAGGAAAAACCTCCAATTCTTCCTCTAATTTTTGGGTCCTAGATTCTGGAGCTACTCATCACATGATTGCTTCAGATAAGTCTTTTTCTTCTATCTCCTCTAGCTCTACTTGTAGCATAGAAGTGGGTGACTCTTCCTTTATCCCTGTCAAAGGAAAAGGGGACATAACCATTGATGGTGGCTCTATAAATAATGTTCTCTATGTTCCAAACATTGCCACAAATCTCCTTTTCATCTATCAAATTTGTACTTCTGGAAAGGGGAAAATTGTTCTCTTCTCTCCAACAGGAGTTGAGATAAGAGACTTTCAAGATCCCCATTCTCTTATAGCCAAAGGAAATATTGATCATAACTCTCATCTATTTCACTTCAAAGGTTTCCAAAATCTAGAAGGAGCCTCCTGTTTTGTGGCTCATGGAGATCTTGAAAGTCAAATTTGGCATGAAAGGTTTGGTCATCTTAGTTACAACTACCTAAAGGATTTGAGCACCCATGATATGGTAACAAGGTTTACCCCAAGTCTCTTCTAGTGATGGAGTTTGTCCTGGATGTGCTCTTGGAAAGCAACATCAAGATCCTTTCCACCCAAGTAGTTCTCTAAAAGCCTCATCCCCTCTAGATTTAATCCATAGTGACTTAATGACCTTTCCAGAACCTTCTTTCAAAGGAGCAAAGTATGCTCTAACATTTATTGATGATTTTTCTAGAAGATCCTAGGTCTACTTCTTGAAATATAAAAGTGATGTTCTATCCCACTTTAAAGTTTTTAAAGCCTTAGTTGAAAATCAGGCATCTTGCAAAATCAAGAAGATTCACACAGATAATGGGGGAATACTGCAGTAATGAGTTCTCCATGTTTCTTTCAAGTCATGGTATCATTCATCAACATTTTGTCTCCCATAATCCTCAACAAAATGGTATTGTAGAAAGGAAAAACTGGACATTAAAAGAAATGGCAAATTGTATGCTCCATTCAAGAGATCTTCCAAAAGTTTTTTGGGCAGAAGCTATTAACTATGCCAATTATATTCAAAATCGCACACCTCATAAAGCTCTTGACCATTTAACTCCTGAAGAAGCATGGTCTGGCTCAAAACCAGATGTTTCCTACTTCAATATTTTTGGGTGTACTGCTTGGGCTCACATCCCAAAGAAGAAAAGGAAGGCTCTTGATAAGAAAAGCAAAAAGCTCATCTTTATCGGTTATTGTGAAGAATTGAAAGCTTACAAGCTTCTTGATACCTCAACTCATGAGGTCTTATTTCATAGGAATGTCCAATTTGATGAAACATTCCCTCAAAAATATCCTCAAACACCCTCTTCCTCCATTGAGCCTTCTCCTATAGTAGAACCTCAATATTATGAAGAGCCAACTCTTGAAGTTAACTTGGTCATTGATAATCAAGATGAGGAACCTGTAACTCCAACTCAATGTCTTTCAACTCCTTCCACTCCTTCCTCTATGCCAAAATGGGCCCGCACCATTGTTAAAGAAGCTACTCCTTACATCCAAAATCTTCCTTCAACAAGATCATCCAACCCCATAGGCATTGGTCTTGTATGTCAGTCTATTTCCTCTGATCCTCAATCCTTCAAAGAAGCCTCAGGTATTAAAGAATGGGATGATGCCATGGAAAATGAATTTTCTTCCTTAATAAAAAATAAAACTTGGGATTTAGTTCCCTTGCCTAAAGGAAGGAAATTAGTTCATTGTAAATGGATCTTCAAAACAAAATATGGGCCTAATGGAGAAATAGACAAACACAAAGCTCATCTAGTAGCCAAAGGTTTTTCTCAAATTGAAGGTATTGATTATGCAGAAACCTTTGCTCCAGTTGCTAAGATGGATTCTGTTAGATTGGTTCTTGCTCTGGCTGCTTCCCATAAGTGGCATGTCTATCAAATGGATGTAAAAAGTGCTTTCTTACATGGAGATTTAAAAGAAGAAATATTCATGGAACAACCTGTTAGTTTCACTCAAGACTCCTCTCTTGTTTGTAGGCTTAAAAAGTCTCTCTATGGCCTCAAACAAGCCCCTAGAGCTTGGTATGAAAATATGGACTCCTTCCTTCTTTCAACAGGTTTTTCTCATTGTGAGTCTGATAACATAGTTTACATTTGGAGAAATGAAGGCAATATCACCATTCTTGTTCTATATGTTGATGATATTCTTCTAACTGGTAGTAACTTGACTCACATACAGACTATAAAAGACTCCCTCTCTAAAAAATTTGAAATGGTTGATCTAGGTAAAGCTCATTACTTCCTTGGGATCCAAATAAGTCAAACAGATGTAGGTATTTCTTTGTGTCAACAAAAGTACACTCTAGATCTTCTTCAAAGATTCAAAATGATAGATTGCAAACCTTCTCCTACCCCCTTTCAATCTGGAATTAATCTTAGTACTTCTTGCTCATCCCCTCTATGTGATGCAACTCTATACCGTCAGCTTGTAGGGAGTCTGCTATACCTTACTCATACTCACCCAGATATCTCATATGTTGTTGGCCTCATATCCAGATTCTCTCATCAACCTCACTTCAGTCATTGGCAAGCAACAAAAAGAATCCTCCATTACTTGTAGGGCACTACACACTTTGGGCTCTTCTACAAGGGAAAATCCATGGATATCATTGGCTACATAGATTCAGATTGGGCAGGTTCAATAGAAGATAGATGTTCAACCTCAGGCTATGTCTTTTGCCTTGGTTCTTCACCAATAGCCTAGTTATGCAAGAAACAACAAGCAGTAGCCTTATCTTCTACAGAGGCAGAATACAGGGCAGCAATTTTGGCTAGTCAGGAAGCTCTTTGGCTTCATCAAATTCTAAGAGAATTTGGTTTCACCCATGAAAAGCCTATTACTATTTGGTGTGAAAATCAGAGCACAATTCATATTGCATGTAATCCAGTTGAGCATCAATACACCAAGCACATTGAAATACACATGCACTTCATAAGGCAGCATATTCAGAGTGGGGACATATACTTGGAATATATTCCAACTGAGAAACAAATTGCAGATATCTTCACCAAGTCATTTCCTTCTCCACGTTACCTTCAATTGTGAGATAAGCTTGGAGTTATACAACTACATTGATTGGTTTTATGAGGACAATATTCACCATACGAAGACAAGCCTCTCTTCTTCTAATAGTTGTTTTTCCCACAGGGTTTTTCACCAACTATATATTGTATATGAGTACCTAATCAGGCCAAGTTGTTAGGACTCATATTTATTTTTTGTATAAAGAGGACAATATTCGCCATACGAAGACAAGCCTCTCTTCTTCTCATAGTTGGTTTTTCCCACAGGGTTTTTCACCAACTATATAATGTAAATGAGTACCTAATCAGGCCAAGTTGTCGGGACTCATCTTTTTTTTGTAAAAGAGGACAATATTCGCCATACGAAGACAAGCCTCTCTTCTTCTCATAGTTGGTTTTTCCCCACAGGGGTTTTTTCACCAACTAATTATTGTATTAAGAGGACAATCTTCGCCATACGAAGACAAGCCTCTTACTTCCTTTTGATTGATGGTTTTTCCCATTGGGTTTTTACCATCTCTTCAAAATAAGTCATTGTACATGAGTACCTCATCAGGCCTTGTCATCGGGACTCATTTGTATGATCTCCCCTAGTATCACTTAAGGGGGTGTTAGAATAAGTGAATATTCTCTTAAGTTCCACTAGGATACACACTTGAGTTTCCACTCCTCCATGTGTCAGGAGAACTCTCAGTGGTGTCTTCATCAGGTCTGATGAGTTGTTGTAATCCAACGGCTCTCAATGATCAACTTTGCTATTTATACAAAGTTGATCCTTGAAATAAATCAATCAGTTCCACTCTTCTCTTCATATTTTGTGTAATGCTTTGCATATCTATTATTGTGAAATTCTAATAGTGCTTAGGTGAAAGGGAAGCTTATATTTTTATGAAAAATAAGCTTTGCCTTTATGACCCTAATTCTTGCTTCTCACATTTTGAATTACCTCAGGCTCTTTGGTACACCTAGTCCAATTTCTAGGCTACTTATGCCAGGATTTTGGAAATATTGGACAGAGCCATGATTTTTGAGTGTGACAACTATCAGTACTCCCATATTTTAACTTCTTTACCGTATGCGCTAACTTTCCCTGGTACTACACTATCTGATAATTCACCTATTTTATTCTCGGTGGTAAAGTTAAACTTTCAACCCAGAGTGCATTCTTCACAATTTTACCTGAATGTTTTTTTTCTACACAACTTTAGCATGAAATCTCATATATGTCATATTTGTAATTTAATTCCTAGACCTGATGGTCTTTCTAGAAGGATTGAGTGGTGGAATTTTTCCATTCAATGAACCACTAAGGTGTTGCAGACTCTAGGTGTTGAAGTTGCAAAGCGATAGAAATAGGTTAAGTTTACCTTAGAGAGTGAGCTATCCAAAGCCTATCTTAGGCTTTAAGCCTCTTCTTTCAGATCTCTTGCTCAGTCCCAAGTTTCTTCCATTCAACATGAGCTTTAAAAAGTTGATTTGTATAAATCCAAGGGTGTTCAATTACGTTCTCGAATGCATTGGCTCAAAGTGGGGGATAGAGTGACCAAAGATTTTTTTTCAATGCCTTAGACCTCATGCTCAGTATTCCTAGATTCAAGCCATTCAAGTTGATGGGCAGATATTCACAGACATTCTGAATATTTTCAAAGCCTTTATTTCACATTATCAAGGTATTTTTACTTCTCAGTCCCTTGATGATACTAGAAGGCAAGCTCTTGTTGGTTGTACCATACCCAACAATATTTCTCCTGAGCAAATGTTATTATGTCACACTCCTATTTCTATGGAAGATCTAAAAAATACATTGTCACTCATGGCCAATGATAAGGCATCTAGTCTTGATGGATTCTCATGTGAATTCTACAAATAATTCTAGGATATGCTTGGTTGTGATCTCCACAAAGTATATCTTGAAGCCCTACAATGTGGTTCACTGGGTTCCATGATTAACAAAGGTAATATTAAATTTATTCCTAAGTTTGAAGACCCTAAGATCATCACTAATTGGAGGTTTATCACCCTACTTAATGTGAGATATAATATTATTAATAAATACCTTGCGCTTAATCTTAATTCTCTCCTACCATTGATTGTATGACCTAAAAAAACTGGCCTTATTTAGGGAAGATAAATTCTTGATAATGTTATTACTATTTGGGAAGGTATGGAGTGGGCAAGAAATTCTTAAGAAGATCCTTTATTTAATTAATATTGACATTGAGAAAGCCTATGATAAGATGGAGTGGTACTTCATCACTGCCATGCTTCAGCCTTTGGGGTTTGGGCCAGTGTTTGTGAGAACCATTCTTATGTTATTTCAATATGCTTCAGTTGTTCTTACTTTGAATAATAGTCAATATTAGTCAATTTCTCTCTGTCGTTTTGTAAGACAAAGGTTCCCTCTTGCTTAATATCTTTTCATTCTTGCTGCAAAGGCTTTTGGCTATTTGTTGGCCCATAAGGTGGATCAAGGATTAATCAGGGTTATTGCTCTCCCCAATTCTAATCATCAGTTGGTCAATGGTAATTTTGTTGATGATTCTTTTTTAATGCTTCAAGAATATGAGAAATCTCTTTCCTCGATTATTAGTTGCTTATAGGTGTTATTTTTAGCCTTGGGTTCTTCTATTCAATGGAAAATAACCTCCTATTTTTGTTAATCTCAATCCTAGCTGCCATTTTGGCTACAAAATTTCCAATGGACTTAGATTTAGCCATGTGAGGTGTTTAAATTTCTTGGAATTTCTTTTACATTTCATGGTTTCTATTCTCAATTATGGTAGTATGTTATTGAGAAAGTGGACAAGAAGCTTTGATACTTGACTAGTAAGAAAATTTCAGATTTGTTCTAAGGTTTTAGCCACTACCCGTGTCTATTATTCATCTCGTTGGGTTCCATACAAATCTTGTTATAAAAACTAGATAAGCTTCTGAGATATTTTTTGTGGGCCAAAGACTTTGTCAAATGAGGTTTTCATCGGGTAGCCTAGAAAATTTGTTTTTTGCCCAAGGACTATGGAGGCATGGGTTTGTTTGATTATCATCAATATGGTTTTGCCCTTTGTGCTAAATGGATCACCCAATATTTAATTGGGGATGAATCTTAGAAAGTGTTGGTCAAGCATTGCATTTCTTCTGCTTTGCTTCAGGGGAAGAAATTTTGAAAAGGGGTAGGATTGCAATCCATTCTTACTATCCTTGTCCCTGTTAAATTTAAAGGTTCTTTTTTCATTCAAAGTATTTGGAAATCCTGGGAGGCCTTCAAACCCTGGATCAGTTGGAAAGGGAGTTTTCACAAAGTAGGTGCCTCTTTGCCTTCCATGAATATTTTGTGGTCTCCTGTTATCACGTGGAAGGGCTCTACCCTTGATCTAGTGCAGTGGTTAGAGTTTAGAGGTGTAGAGGTTCTATAAGCGTGGTATTGCTTCCATTTTTTATTTTTTCTCTCGACATACCAAGATTTGGATGCCCTAGGAATTTTCCATCAAATTCATAATTTAAATCTTGGTGATTGAGATACTTATGAGGTGGTTATTGATAGTATTCCATTTTCTATTTTGTATAAAATGCATAAGCATTTTCAAAAACCTTGGTGGTTAGATTGGTTTTGTCCTAGGGAGCTTCCAATTTTGCAAAATAAAGCTCATCTAGGTTACAAATGGATCACCATGAAAGTTTCAATGGTTGATAAGCTCACTATGAGATGGGACTTAGTCTCTCTTCCCTCCCAATGGAATAAGAGGTTTCGGATTGCTTGGGCTACTTATATTGAACCTAAACAAAGTTTTTTTGCTTGGAGCCTCTTGCACTAGGGGTTTCCTATTGGTAATAGGCTCAAGAATATGGGTTTTCATAATACCCTAGCTATAGTCCCTATCCCCCCTACGTAGTGAAAATGTGGAGAATCTAGAGCTGGAGGCCAGTCTTACCCGACATTTGGTTGGGATGTCTGACCTCCTGAGTAATATTATGCCCCTAGTTGGGGTAAAATTGTACCAAATACACAAAATTGAACTTTTAGTGGTATTACTATTGATGGTTGGAGGGATTTGGTTTCTTCAACCATTGGATGGACTTATGATATTATGGAGGAAAATGTTAGACCTTCCACTTTATAGTTATTTCTCGGCTCCTTTCTTTCTAAATGCATATTTGAAACTGTTTTGGTGATTGTTATCTAGATTTTTGTGGATTATTTATAACACTCTTGTGTACTCCTAACCACAGTGGTTAATGTGTTCATTTACAGGGTGTGCTAATACCACCCACCCTTTTTGTATGATTAAACATTATTTTATTAATATAATGACTTTTTCATCCAAAAAAATTCACTAATGCTTTGTTCATACCTTAACCCTGTCACTTTATTTTGTGTAAAGAAAATAAGTCCAGATTAGTTGGAGTTTAACCAGTAGTTGTAGTTCAATTCATTAAAAAATAAATATAAAGAAAGATATTAAAGTATATGTTTTAAACTATGTGAAATAGATATATATTATATATAGAAAATTTTGACTGGTCAACTTTTAAGGCTAAAAGCAATATTTACGTGAATTTTAGAACCTTTATACATGAGAGTTATTAATAACATTCTATATGAAGGGTAAAATTAAAAAGAAATATGTTGGAGAAAAATGATATAATTAAGTTTAATATTTGATATAAAAAATTAAAAAAATAATTGAAAATATTTTTAAAATGATTTAAGTGAATATTATTTTAATATAAATGATATTTTAATTTTTGTTTTTAGGATTTTAGTTATAGAAGTTAATATTAAAAACTTTATATCAATACAAACAATTAATATTAGAGTCATGAAAAACAATAGAAAAAATTACATTAAAAAGTTAAAAATTGACACATTAAACTACATTTGCTTCATGGATGAGTACATGTCAATCCTAGCTTTTCATATATTGCTTGTACCTTGCATCTATTTTTTATCTTGTACTGATTTGCATATTTTTCATTTAGATATTTTAGTAACTTTTTTTTTTTTAAAAGAGGGTAAAAATTTATTAACTCAGCAAAACATTCATGATACAAAGAAAAAGAAGAAGCTATTCAGACATATCAGCTCTCAATAAAGAAGAGAGAGATTGAGAGCAATCAGAAGAAAGTTGAGACCAATTTTGAACATCCCAACCATCTTGAAACTTAGAAGCCCATTTAGCTAACAAATCCACTACCCTATTCCACTCCCGAGGAATATGCACAAAAGAAATGAATTCCAAGTGAGCAGAGATATTAAGAATTTTCCGAGCAACCCAACTCAACCGCCAACAACCATGAAGACTATCTACAGAATTTAACAAATTTATAACAATCTGAGAATAAGATTCACAAAAAATCTGACGCAAACCCAAAGCATACCCTTGCTCCAAAGCATATAAAATTGTGAGTGCTTCCATGAAGTTATTAGAATGATGTCCCTTAAAGCAAGAGAAAAAAAATTGGATAGTACCACTACTATCCCGCCCCACACCACCAATACCAGCATTACCCGGATTACCCGAGGAAGATCCATCCGTATTAATTTTCAGCACTCCGGAGGAGGCGGATTCCATTTGCCGACCCTCCACACCCGATTATTCTGACCCATCCGTCTGCAAGAGACATTAGGACCAGGACCATTAACCATCAAGCCTAATATTTCCATGATCTGACGTTCCGCATGGTCCACGGGAGAAATAATCTGACATTTTGCGAACACAATTTCCTGGATCATTCGTAAAATCCTCTGCGGACACAGGAAGTAGTTAACTCCTTACCTTGGAAAATCCGATGGTTCCGTTCAAGCCAAATCTGCCAAAAAATGCATGAAGGACCAATACTCCATCCAACTTGTAAAAATAAAGCCGCTGTAGGAGGCCGCCCCATACTCCTCCAAAAATCAACTATTGATGAAGCATGCGAACAAGGGTGATTCCATACTCCCCACCAATAATGCCAGACTTGTCGAGAAAAGTCACATTGGAGAAGTAAATTCCCAACAGATTCTTCAGCCTTCCCACAGTTATAGCATAAAGAGGGGCCAACAAACCCACGCTTTTGAAAATTATCCCAAGTGAGACAACGATTATGAGTAGCCTGCCACCCATAAAAACTACACTTCGGCCAAATAAACTTATTCCAAACTTGCTTCCACCACGGAACCTCCTCCTCACCAAACCGCTACCGATCCAAAACACAATAACCGGTAGCAACCAAAAAAATCCCTCTATTATCTCTTACCCATGCTAGCACATCATCCCCAAGTAGAGAAGAGCAGGGACGGCTAGCGAGAATACGGGCTAGCTCTGCCCTCGCATCCATAGTGCCACCAGTAGGCCATTCTTGAGGATCCTTCCACTGGAGACTAACCATCTGACCAAAGGACTTAACAGTTTTGAAATCTGCCACCTTCAACCATCCAGCATCCCAAAAGCATTGAGCAAGATCTTGAAGATGTGGAAACTCGCTAAGAAGAGGAGCAAATCCATCCCAAGAATCCTGCCAAAAAAGAGCCCGAGACCCAGTATAACAAATCCAGAATAACCCCTACTTAACCAACTCTGCTCCCTTTTTCAAAGTATTCCAAACAAATGATCCTCGACCAATCAAGCTGTATCGAGGAATCTCTGAACCTTCCACTCCCCTAAGATACTTGTGGGAGATAATCTTGGCCCAAGTTTGCTTCTGATTACTACACCAACGCCAATACAGCTTAGCAGCCAAAGCAGTCCCAAAAAGAGAGCTTAGACGAAGACCCAACCCCCCAGCTTGCTTTGGTCGACAAATAGTCTCCCATTTAACAAGACTCCATTTTTAGGAACCAAGATTGCCAGCCCATAGGAATTGTCTAGAAAGAGAATCCAGGTCATGAAGAAAACTTGCTTGGAGCAATCCGAATAAGGCATTTATACACCGATAAAGCTCGCACTAGCCCGACTTCAAAAGTAAAACCCGACCAGAAAAAGTTAACCATCTATGAGTCCAATGACTAACTCGACTACGAAATTTGTCAAGTATGTTAGTCCAAACCGCCCTAGGTAGAGGACCAACAGAAATGGGAATCCCCAAGTATGTAAGAGGAAGAGTTCCAACCTGAAACCTAAGAATCTAAACAATTCTAGCTTGAACCCTAGGATCTGTATTGAAAAATAAAATAATAGACTTGTGCTCATTAATCTCCTGACCAGAGACAGCCAAATACAAGTCCAAAGCATGTCTAAAGTTGGTTGCTTCACAAATAGAGGCTACACCCAAGAGAGCAGTGTCATCAACAAACTGAAGATGGGAAATGGCTGGCCTACTATTCTCCCATTTCCATCCATGAATAAGACCCTGGTGAACCTGATCTTTAAGCCAGTGACCCAGACCTTCAGCCATAATTATAAACAAGTACGGAGATAAAGGATCCCCCTGTCGAAGACCCCGGGAAGCATGAAAAAAAGGAGAGGGCTTTCCATTAATTAGGATAGAATATGAGGGAGTTGTAATACAACTCATAATACACTCAATCCAAGAAGGATAAAATCCAAATGCCAAGAGGATTTTGTGAAGAAAAGACCATTTCACCCTGTCATAAGCTTTCACCATATCCAACTTCATAAACATAAAATTATTCTTAAAAGTGCCCATAGAATGGATCGTCTCGGTAGCAATAGCCACTCCATCCAGAATCTGTCGACCAGCCACATAGCCACCCTGCTCATCAGAAACAACTCTATCCAGCCAAGGCTTGAGACGCTCCGCAATCGGCTTAGTAATAATTTTATACACCACATTGCAGAGAGCAATAGGCCGAAACTGATCAAAAGAGCTAGCACCCTCCTTTTTAGGAATTAGCATCAAAAAGTGGAATTCAAAGCTTTCAACAAGCGATGGTTGTGAAAGGACTCAAGAACAACCCTCAAAAGATCGGATTTAATAATTTCCCAAAAGTGTTGAAAGAACTCAACGGGGAAGCCGTCAGGCCCCGGAGCTTTCCCAGTCTTCATAAGGAAAACTACCCTTTCTAGTTCATCAATGGAAATAGGTTGAAGAAGGCATGCATTGATCTATTATGAAATAACATAAGGAATACAACGCAAAATAGTATGATCATCAACATGACCCCCACAAAAATACTCAGAATATAAGGAAGAAAAAAATCGAACAGCTTCCCGAGAGATATCTCGAGAAGCGGATCAATCGAATACCTTGAGAAGAAATAATCGAAGAAATACCATTACCGTGTCTTCGAGCCTTAATAATGTTAAAGAAAAAAGTTGTATTTCGATCTCCTTCTTGTAACCATTTCACCCTGGCCTTTTGCTTCCAGAAAATCTCTTCCCAAAGCTCCCACTCTTGAAGTTCATGCAAAGCTTCAGAATCCTCCTGCAAATTCTGCTCTATTAACCCGTGATCTCTGATATGTCTGGTGATAACATCAAGCCTTCTTTGGGCCAAATTTTTAGCTTGAAATAGATTCTCGAAACACTGCCTGTTCCACTTTTTGAGTTGATATTTCACAAATTGGAGTCTTTTAACAAAAGAGTACATAGCAGTACCGTGGGAAGGACAACCCTGACTCCACCAGAATTTCATCAACTCGTACAAAGAGGGATCCCTAAGCCACATTAACTAGAATTTAAAACTTGGATGATGATCCATTTCTTGCCGAGAGATAACAAGTTTAATAGGCCAGTGGTCTGATCCCCTCCAATCAAGAATCGTTGAGTTAGTAACCCAAGAATTGCTAATCCAAAATGAAGAAGTAAGAAACCTGTCCAACCTCTCAGAGATCGAGTTAGAACCACATCGCTTATTCGTCCAAGTGAACACACCATTCTTTGGCTTAATATCCACCAGATTAAGAAGCTGAATATTATCATTAAGGAGTCTAGAGACAGGCCCCAAAGTACCCACACCACCCCTCTTCTCATCAATACTAGATACAGCATTAAAATATCCAGCCATAATCCAAGGATAGAATGGAACCAAGGCTCGAACACTTTGAATATGATTCCACAGCAGCACCTTCCCAGCAAGATCCGAGGGGGCGTAAATGTTAGTGAACAAAACCACTTCTCCAGACTCATGGCAAGAAGCTATCATAGAAAGAGATGACTTATTCGATACCCACCAAAGAGGAGTAAGCTTCTGTGGATTCCAAAGGCTGACAAGCCCCCCAGCACTACCCACAGCCCCAACACACTGACAAAGACCTCGAGGCCAGAGTTTAGAAGCAATACTAAATAGACCCTCCACCGATAATTTAGATTCTTGAAGAAAAACAACATCCGACTTATGTGCCTAAACCAAATCCCGAATAGCTTTTTGATGAGGTAAGCTATTCAAACCTCTCACATTCCAAGAAAGAACAATCATTTAGAGAGAGAAGAAAAGTGAGACTCCAGGGGTTTAACCACCCCACTCTCAACCAATGTTTCTCCCTCCATATGCAGTTTATGTGCATCTTTCTTTCTACCCACCTTAATCAGCTTCGCGAGGGCCTCTTTTTTAAAGTTCTATTGGAGTAACCCTAGAGAAGGACTAGGCCAAGAACCCTTTCCTCTACTAGAAGTCAGCAAATCAGCCAAAAAAGGGTCATCCCATTTCACACCATCCTGTTGCCCCTCCGAAACAGGAACAATTGCCAGGGCTATGTTCAAAGAAGAATCTGTCACTTCCTGTTGCCCATTAGGATTCAGCACCTCAGTTACATTTTGAGTATCCATATTCAAATTACCATTCATTCCTTCATCCGGAGATACCAACTCATCTAAGGCATCAAACTTATTATACAGGCCATCCATTTGTCTAGCAATAAAGGTCCGCTTCAACCCTTTTCCCTTATTATGATTCTTAAGCTGGAATAAAGCCTTCTTTGTCTACCCCACTAACATCCATGGGAGCCCTCCCCTGTCCAGGTCCAGCCTCTTGTGTAACTGACTTCCCACCTTGAGATTGTAGATTTGGATTTTTAGAACCAAATGATTTATTTTTAGGCATTTTAGGGCATTTACGTTGAAGATGCCCATACTCATGACACAACCAACAACGGAAAGGAATAGTTTCATAGTCTAATTGTTGAACCCAAGAAAAAGAGCCAACACATATTTTCATAGAATCAGGTAGAGGCTTAGATAAATCCAATTCCACACAAATACGGGCACATGAGACTACCTTTTTGTCTAAAGTTTGCTGAGACGGTCCCACCGGTTTGCCTAACATCAATGCAATCATGTGCGAGAATATCCGTCCGCCAAAAATCCAAAGGTAGCCATGGAAGTCGAACCCACACTTGGAACCCTAGAAGGAATCTCCTCGAGTCGGATTAAAACCCATATGCCGGGTTTAATAAACAGGCCAATCTGGTTGTAAAAGTATGGGCCCCCCTCAAAAGCCCTATTCCGGTGCGCAAGCAGGAAAACACCACCGAGAAAGAAATTATTAGCTCCCATCATGATCTCCATATCACCGACCGGGTTCCAAGTACTCCTGGCCCACTTTTCAAATGCCAAGAAAGGGATGCGAATACCCAAGAATTTGCATATTAAAGCATGATTTTGCATATATTCAACATCATATGCAATTGAATCGAGCTGAATCACAAGAACAGAGCCGCTCCCGACCCTTTCCAAGAATCCATTAACTCGCTTTGCACGAAACCCTCCTTCCAAAGAAGAATTACTTGGGCCTGAAGAATTACCCTCTGCATTATGCCAAATAGAAGAAAAGCCTGAGCCACGAAGGGCTTCCTTAAATGAGACATTATTTCGACATTGGGTTCCTCCAGGAAAAGCCATTCATGCTGTTCCAAAAATCTCAGAAATCCCCAAAAATCCAATCCGTCTCTTCAGAAATCCAATCCGTATCCTCTCTTGTTATAATTGCATTGGTATACAGATTTCAAATTCTAGGCCAATCTTGTTTTTACATGAAAATAATACTAAAGTAGTATCATATTCAACACTAGCTTTCATTCTCTTCCCTTGTTATATATTTGTTTATCTCTATTATTTATGTGTATGTGTATACATGAAGATGTAAAATAAAATAAAATATTTTTAATTTCATCATAAGAGATCCAATAAGATTTATGAGACAAATAAAAAAAGAAAAATAGATTACAAAAATAAGCATTTAAATTTTTCCTAGATCTCATATGAAATTCAATTTAATACTATTTCAAAATTAATCCGCAATGATATTTTCTATATTCATCATGTGACTTTCAAACCCTCTTGAAGATAAACATCCACTTTTTTAGATGGTAAACATAATGATTTTTTCTTAGATTTTGGTCGAAATGACAATATAAAAATGCATTTTACTCATCCTCAATTTATCCTTGCATTGAATGGAATGTAACCAAATTGATCTATTAATAGTCTTTTGCCTTTCCATTTACAATACAAGATAATGATATCATAGTCTTGATTGGATGATATTCTTTATATACACATATATTTGTATGTATTTATGTATTTAGATATTATCATGGTAGGTTTTTTATTTTTGAAGTTATTGTTAGATTGATTTTTTTTTTGTAAGAGATTGTTATAATTAACACTGGGTTTTAACTGGTTGATCCAAAACCATTTTACAAAATAGGGCCCACCGACCAAATGTACAAGGGCCAAGCCCTACAAGTTTAATCTGACAAAAACAAGGGCCAAGACCTACTCTTTCATCTGAAGACAACCAAATTAAACTATGGAAGCCTAATATTGTAACCATTATAAACGAAAGACTCAAAACATAAAAAACAATGAGAAAAACTAATCATGCAAGCATCACTCAGGGTCACTTGTGCCCATACAAAAAATAATAGAATATAGTCAAAAAAACATCCCACAGATTGGACAACTAGTAGGCCAAACAATAAGTATTCCTTGTAGTCCTCATCTGACTCCTTATCATCCTCATCCTTAGATTCCTCCTTGCCATCAACTTTAGATTTTGCCTTCGACTCCTCGCACCCCTGGAACTACTAGCTATAAAACATAAGATTTAGAGAATCACGTAAATCAACAACTACACTAATGAGGCCAAATAGACTCTTTAACTGGTTGATAATATTGGAGGCTGATGAAATCGCCATCTTCTTCAAGACTGTTACAATGGGGTCCGGTACCCCATCGTCAGGGATCTCCAACACTTTGTTATTTTTTGCCAGGGCCCTGTTGCGACATCGAAACCAAACACACCTTGGGCAAGACTTGAGGCCAAAGGAGATGTTTCCCATGCATGAATTTGTAGATAATAAAACTATATCAGTGCCCCACCAGCTGCAAAAAACACTAGTCACATGAAAGAAAAAAACAAATATGACCAAAGCCATTATAAGGTTCAAAAAATATTTTGAAAAATATCTTCATTTTCTGTCATTGATCCACTCCGAGCATTTCATTTTGATATTTCTCATTTTCTATCACCATCGATACCGCATGAGGAATATTTGTAGTCCCCTTGATCAAGTTCACCACTACAATGCCTTCATTCACCAACCTATCAACTGCCATGTTTGTTAGATTGATATCACATTTGTAAAATCTCAATTTCTAACTAGGATAATGCCAAAAAGTATCTATTATTTTTTGCACCATATATTAAATTTCTAATGACTCTATTGGTAATTTATTTTCAACAATTTTCTATTTTAAAATCCATTTCTTGTTGTCTTCATACCAAATTTCCTCTTGAATCAAAAACATTAATTAATGTGGTAATATAGTTTTAACCTCTTGCTTTATTTGAGCATATATGTTAAACATTGACATAATCATTCTTCTTTAGATGGTAACATTCTTGGTTTTGGTAATATTATGGGATAAAAATTTTGGAAACATAACCATAACTAATTTAGCAAAAATTAAATTTGGGCTCTTTCAACCTCTCTTAAAGTGATAAAACCTCAAAACAATACCAATATAACATTACCATTTTTCCAATATTTTTTGTTAATGGCTTATCTTTATATGTGTAAGTTTTTCTTCTTTATTTGTATTCTTCCCATTATATATCAAGTGTATGAAGTGATACATACATGAAATTTACTAAATCAATAGGAAATATAATATTTTTGTATATATAGTCTACTGCTTTATCAAAATGAAGACTTATATAAGTCTTGAGTGTAGTAAATGTGTCATTATTGGCCTCATGGAAGATTGATTGTAAATATTTTGGACCAACAATTTTTTTGGTGATAATTTATAACCAATATTTAAGCATTGTATATACATCAACTTCTCATGTATCAAAGAGAAGATTTTCACTTTGTTTCTCTATTATTTTGTCTAAATATTTTTGTTTTTCCTTTTACCCTTTTCAACCAAAATATATCTATCCCCTCATTTTTTCATTTTGAGATGATACTTGTATTTATTGAAATAGAGGTGTAGGTGTAATGCCATAGATGAAAAATAGTCCATATTTGTATGATGTTCTACCCTCTAATTTTTCTTTTTGTGAGATAAAACATCTTTTATATCCATTAAAAACTCTAAAATTAACTAAAACTCTTTTATCCATCATTTGTGAAATATAATGTAAGTTGTTAGCAAGTTCCAAAACATATAACACATTTACAATGGTGCATTTCATTAAATTTAACCTGAAAGAAACTATTTATATTCCTTTTATATGATAAATTATGGTATTTTCCATTGTTACTAGTCATCCATGTATTTCTTGAAATATATAAAACCAATGTATGTTTCTTGTCATATGATTACTAGGTCTAGAGTGTATATAGAAATGATATTTCCTAATTTTTTCTTATATATGTTATTAATAACTTATAGTTTATTTTTGGTTCATCATTATCATGGCCTAATTTAAATTATTCATGTGCCACATGCTCTTGTTGAGAAGTTGTACTATATCCTTGATTTGATTTGGATAGATTATTTTAACTACCAGAATCATATACTTCTTGTGACCTTGTTTGAGAAGGAATTCAAGTTTTATTCCTTCTATTTAGAGTATGATATTAAAATAACCTAGTACCATTACCTCTTTCTCTTTCACATATGTGACAATATATTCTTCTCTATTTTATTTATTTTTATCAAGAATATGAATATGGATTAGTAGCTGTTCTAGTATGTATTTGATATCTCTTTATGGATATTAGAGCATTATTTGAAGAATCATCTTGTAATTAAATTTCAAGTTCATATTATTGTAGAATATTGATTAGTTCTTGAAATAAAACTCTATGATTAAACACTTGGAAATAAGTTACTAAAATATTTCATCAATTGATGCATGCAATATAACTAAAACTACTAGATCATCATCGATTCTTTCTCATCAAATGTTTAATTTATGTTTGAATTATGCTATCTTTTGGCAAAATTGTTCCAAATTTTTATTATCCTATATTTGTAGTGTATCTAATTGAGACTAATAGTGATGAATATTTTTTTTAATTTCTACTATCAAATATTGTGCACATGATGTCCCATGTCTCTTTTAAATTATTAATTTCATTAATATGATATTGAATTTCATTCGTTATGCCTAGCAAGATCGTTAATTTGGCCCTATTATATTTTTCATCAAAATAAATTTATAGAACTAGCTCTTTAGGACAAGTTGATTCCCCTAATACGATATCCAATAGTGTTTCTACTATAAGGATAGTTATCATTTTTTCCCCATGTAATCAAGTTTAAGACATTTAATTATTGTGAATCTAAAAGAAACAATTTTAGTGTAGTCATTTTGTTTTATTATTTCGTTATTGAAAATATGTGAGTATGGAATTTGAAATAGATTTTCAATTTAAAAATCCTTATGAATCCATGCATAGAATATTTACCATTAACTTGCTTCCTTATATTTTATAATGTAATATTAAAATTACAAAAGTTTTATTTCAAAATAATTTGAAGGGAACTTTCATTTATAGCAAATTTTCCCTATGACTCCATAAAAATGCATATTTGATCTTTTTAAAAGTTAAAAAAATTAATATTAATGTAATCCATAGTGTAATAAAATTTAATTACAAAAAAAAATTATTATATTTTTATAGTTTAAAAATTAACTAAAAAATAGGTCCGAGATGTAGACCAATTGGTTCCTCCAAACAACATAACGGGGGTAGACGTCCAAGGTTCAAATCTTGGGCCTCACTGGACTGAACGCTTGTCCCTTTCCTAGTGCTTTCAGCGATGTAAAATATTTAAAATTATTATGGCATGGCAGTTATAGGGGCGGACTACGTGAAGATCTGTGTGGCAGCTTTCGAGGCAGACAACATAGAATACTGTGGCGACCATAAAAGCTGGATAGCCTGCCCAGATTTGGGGTGGCTACCAATTCCAACATGTTAAGAAATAAATAAATAAATAAATAAATACATAAACTAAAAATAAAAATCAATACATTTCTATAGTTTAAAGGTTTGACTATATAAATAAACATTTCAATATATTTTCTATGATTTCTAATGTTTCATTATAGAAAATTAGTTTTAAAATAGTTCTATGAATTAAATTTTTTAACGATAGAAATTTGTTTTTTCAAAAATATTTTTAAAATACTTTAAGGAATATATAACCTACGGGCATTAATTATCATGCCTCAAGTCTTTAACTATGGAATTCAATAATTTCTTCCATTACCTTTTGCTTGAGTGTTCTACTTCCTTTGCTTTTTACTTGGGCACTCTATTTTTATCTGAATTTTACTCAATCATTATGCTTCCTTTGTATTGAAACTCTATAATTTTTAAATGCACTCGACACTCAAGCACATCTAAAAATATAGGTAAAACTACACTTAGACACATCAAAAGAATAATATCACATAAAAAACACTACAACTACATTGTATTCCAATATTAACATTGCTTTCTCATAGATGTTTTTCTAGTGTCTTCCTATACAAAACAATACATTCATATACATGTTTCTCCATTGTATCTCATCATTTATTATTTATTTCTCATAGATGTTGATGAAAATTCACTGCAAGAGACTGTCAATGGACTCCAAGGGTAAAATTGTAAAATAAGACATCATACAAAATACACCAATAAAAGAAACCTGCAATTATTCTTTTCATTAAATGAATTTCCATCCCCTTACTATAGAGTCTCCCACTTCTTATACTCCCAAAAAAGAAAAACCCTAGCCTATGCTACCCCTTACTATTTTTAGTAACTTTCTATTTTTAGCAACTCACTTGCTATTTTTAGTAACCCTAAAAAAAAATCGAATGGCATCCAAAATGGAATCATGCACCTGTTATTCAATAAAACACCCTACCCCAAGATAACAATCCCACTCTAGTTCTACACTAACAGTTATGATAACTTTTCATGTGAAAACTGAAAATTACATTAAAATCTAATTTTGGGCCTCCTAGAGGCATTTTCACACTAGAAAACATATGGGCCACTTTCCTTAGGTTCTCCATGCCATTCAGCACATTCTAAAAAAATAACGAGGTAAAACAGACACTCGGAGCAAAAGTTATGGCCCTAGCAAGGTGCATCAGATGTTTATTTCAACATTAATATTTGTTTCAATATTAAATTAATATCAATTATTGTGACATCCCTCTACTTTGCATATGTTTTAGCATTAATAAGGGAATACAATATTTCATAAAACATATGTACCTTATACCTTTTTCATGGATGACACTATATTCTCTATTCGGGCCTTTATGAGGACTTTTGAATGGAATTCGTTTTGTCTTTAAGCCTTTGTAAGAGCTTTATAGATAGGCATTTTTCTATATTTCCATAAAGTTTAACATTACAATATATATTTTTTAAAAATAGTCTTTCACTTTGGTACTACATGTTGGTTTCAAGGTGAAAATAAATAGACTAGATTTATCATCTTCAACTTGATGCTTCGTTCAACCATGCACAATCCCATATAATGTATCTTTTACATAAGGATACCATTGAGAAGAGTCATGTATAAACTATTGAGATAATGGAAACTTCTATATAAATTACGTACGACATATCATCTTGACATTTCAAATAATATGATATGAATGAATGAAAAAAATATAGAACTATATGAAGTGAATTTCATAAGGTTACTATAATCTAATATTTACTATGTTATCTATGCCAGAAAACATAATGCTTATTATGGAAAAGCACATGCAATAAAATAAAATATATTGGAGAAATAAAAAATAATAATTCTAAAGTTAGAGAGACAATTGAAAACCTATAAAAGCGTATACAAATGTAAAAATGAAAGTTTTATATACAAAAAATAACAACTTAAAAAAATTATCATTAGCATTTTGTTTCTATGTATTGATGTATATATCCTACCATTTGATTCATGTAAACATCCTCACATCGGTGGATCATTCAACATTTTTGAATAAATAAAGATTATTGATTACATGGCACAAATGCAACATAAAGATTATTGATTCAATGGAATAATTGACTGGGCACTTGTACCCAAATTGAATAAATAATTTGAATTATGCAAATATTTTTGTATGTTGTAATTTGAATCAATGGAATGAGAAAATTGTGAAATAATTTGTATGCTTTTGTAGTTTTTGACATAATGACAATTTGATTTTCAATACCTTTAATCTTGAAATTTTGTATTAACTTTTTTGAAAATGGGCTAGTGTTCAATGATCAAATAGTAATGCAAGGTTAAATAATTTTACAATATAACATGCAAGAACAATAAAATTATCTCTCAAGATTAAAAAATAATCCATAAATAAGCACTCTATGTTCAAGTTGATGGTAGAAATTTACAAAGCATTATAGTACTAAATGATCCAATATAATTATATGATTGCCATACATGCGTATAATATTTACCTAGTATTTTGATATTTTATCTTCTACTATATCTTCATCTCCCATAAAAGTAATGGGAGATATGACTATTCATATTTCTCATAGGGTAAATATTTTATTAACTTTCTATATTGATAAAATTTAATGATTACTTAAAAATAAATATTAACATGATATTTACAAATTTACAATGTATTCACAAAGTATTTATAAGATACCAAATAATACAATATTCTCTAACATCCCCATATTTTACATTATTTTGTATTAAGATCAATATCTAACTTTTGGTTTGGCTAGATCCAATATTATCCTTATTACATTATTCATGCAAAGATAGCTACAAAAGAATTCAAAATTGTTTCCACCAAGTGTCTTTGTAAAAATATCTATAAGTTTATTTTCAATGGAAATGCATTTAACTTGAATATGATTATTTTGAACATGTTATTGAATAAAATTGGGTTGTGTTTCAATATGCTTAGTTCTCTCATGAAATACTATATTTATTATTATTTTTAGGACTCGTTGATAATCATAATTTTATAATTTCATTTATATCTATATATGAAGAATATGTTGTAGCCAAAGTGCCTCACATGTAGCATCTCAAGTTGCATGATATTCTACTTAAATAGAAAATTTTTCTATTACATGTTGTTTCTTGATATTACATGAGGTAAATCCTAAACCAAGATGATACACATAACTTGATGTTGATTTTCTATCATTAATGAATCCTACGTAGTCTAAATATATACCCTTTTAAGTGAAAGTTTTCTTTCTTTTTGTATTCTATACCATATGTTATTGTATCTCAAACACAATGAGGTATTATTCTTGTAGATTTCCAATGAATTTACTCAGGATATTGTATAAATATTGAGAGGTAGTTTATAGTAAAAAAATATAATGTTTCATATTTATTAAATATAAAAGAATTACAATAAATTTCTAATACAGAGTAGTAGAAACATGAGGTGACTCATCACATATTGATAAACATAATATTTGTTCCATGGGTGTTTGTTTAGGTTTATAATCTATGATACCATATTTTTCTAATAATGTCCTAGCATACAGATTTTATGTGATTACAATATGGTTTTTCTTCTACCATAGTTCTAAGCCAAGACAATAGTATAGGATTTCTTGATATATCATTTCAAAATCCTTTTTAAAATTATATTGTACATTGTTTATCAACCTGTATTAACTATTTGTGATAATAAGGTCATCGACATATACTACAAGTATTACCATATTAAAACCAAGCATTTTAATATAAATATTTGGATTAGAAGTACTTATTTTGAAATATTGTAGTAATATATGATCATTGATTTTGATGTACCATGACCTAACAACTTGTTTCAATCCATATAATATTTTATTCAACTTAAATACTTTTTGTTCCCGTCCTTTAAGAAAAAATACTTATGGTTGAGTTATATACACTTCTTCTTCAAGGTCATAATTTAACAATGCACTTTTAACATCTAGAATATGGAACCCTTAGTCACAAGTTGTAGACACCAAAATAGCACCAATACGATTATGTGACGACAAGCACTAATCGAATTGACATACATAGCCCCTAGGGCAGCCCCCAGAGGTTAAACAGTGGTCCTAACAACTCCCATAGTAGTTTGTAAGGTCAGAGGTCAATTTGGCACCTTTTTAGCACTTTTCTCCCTACTCGTCCCACCCTAGGATGATTAAAAACTAGTATTCATCCCACCCAGGGATGATTATTAGCATTCATCCCAGGGTGGGGCGAATAGCAGGTTTGACTGGCAAAAAGTCAAACCTCGATAGGTCCACCACTTAACTGCAACTTTAGGACATGCAATTGCAAGGAACGACTTCAAATCAGAGAGAGAGACTTCAGTCATGCATGCCTTGATTTTGGAGGCCTCATGCAAGGAGACTCTAAATCAAGGAAGAATATTTTCTCCTAAAATAGAACAAGCAACTTGAATGGCACCCTCGCATGCGCATTCAAAGAGAGAGACCCTAGGTCTATAAATTGGTGAGTCTTCTCACCCCAAAAAAGAAACAAGGAGGAGAATTTAGAGCAACGAAGTGCTACCAAATTACATCCTCACTCATCATTTGTGCTTTTACATCCTTGATCTCTCATTTGGAAGGGAGGTTATTGGGTGATTATTGGAAGCGCAATCCAGAACCAAACCCAAACATTTGGCCACAATATCCCACCAAATTTATTGACACAACCCCATAAGAGGTTTTGGACCCATTACAAGTGGATTGGTGCCAAAAATGAGTCCCAAATTGTAGGCGTCTTGCCCTCGGGCGCCTCCCGCACTGTTGTAGTTCTAATCACCCCACCCCAGAGTGACTAGAAATCTATGGCATATTTCCTTGATTTTTCTTTTGAATTTTATTCTAGGTCATTTACATATGCTGTCATTTAAATTTCATGTGATTTTGACAAGTTTTGATCATGCTTTTGTTATTTCCTGCTTTCACTAACATGCAGGGAGCATCATCAAATTATGGGTGATAGAGGCCAAATTGGCAAAATATGACCATCTGGGTCATCCCAAAATACCCTGTTTTACCTAACCCCAAATTTTTAGGTGATTTGGAGGCTTCTGGACTATACATTTAGGAGGTGGCTTTCAGATAGGTTATGACAGTCCTAATCATCCCACCCCAGAGTGATTAGAAATATGTGTAAGATTTTTGGACTGTTCCTTTTGCAGTGGCTTCCTGGTAATTTTTTTATTGCTTGTATCAAATTTTTAGCTCATTCTGATATGTTTTAGTTATCATTTTAATTATTTTATGCATGCACTGACCGCAGGCCTTGGGGATCACATGTTTCTCTCCATCCACAGGTGCTACTAACCGTTTACTATTTCTTTGAACATAGGATATGGACACCAGAGGGGCAAAAAAGAACCATATACATATTCACGCAAGCAACAGTGACATTTTGGTCTACCCATTTTCAATGTGGGCACGTGGAAGATCTCAAAGGGGAATATATTATTCATGGTGTAATCAAAATATGTCCGATGCTCCTAGCCCCTAAAAATAGAGGAGACGTATTGTAACCTAATTTGGAGCAAATTAATAAAATAAAGGGCCACACTTTTACAATTGCTTTTAATCTTGTTTCAGTTCGTTGGTTTTCCTTCTTTTCATGCATTCTCGTTCCTAGGACTTAGCGTTACATTTCGCCTTTTGTTTTGCTTTCGTATCCTCGTGCTTTCAGTGGAAATCATGGTGGGACCTCTATCCCTTGATTTTAAGATCAAATTTTTGATCAAAATTTGTTTGTTTTTGCTTGCAGGTATCAATATTTCAAGCACTAGACTATTGCTCGTTCCATCCTGTAACGAATTTAGAGCTAGAATTTGTGCCACCCTAAGACGAATAGGAATTCGTATCACCCTATGATGAATACAGATCTGTTATTCATCTCACCCTGGGACGAATAGCACTCTATGCAATTTCAGAGTAGAAACTCAGAGACATCCGATTTGGGCAGAGAAGAGGTAGGGGTTCTGATCATCCTTTGTCATTTTCTATTTTCTCTACGTCATTTCTTGTTTCTTTGCTTGCATAGGAGAGTTTTACTGCATGTTTTTCTTTCTTTTCACAAGTAAAAATAACCCCACACATCACAAGATAATTTGAACATCAAGGCATTGGTCGTAAAACCCCAACACTTGATCAAGACCAACGATGGATTTCATCACCACCTTGGCTTGAAACTTGCATACGTAATCCTGATCGTGACTGTTGCTAGACATAAATCTTGATGAAAGCTAACCAAGTGTAGCTGGGGTGATTCCTAGCGCATGATGATAAGTCTTCTATGGTAGGTGTCAAAACAGAGTGATTCCCCTTTCATACCGCCTATGTTCCACATATTGTTCTGCTCTCACGTACCAATAGTCTCCCTCATGTAAGTGCAGGTATATAAAGAGGTTCGGTATAATGGCTTGGTAGTGGTATATTGAAGGGGCGACCATTTTGGGAGATATAAGAGCCCTCATATTGCATATACAACAAAAATTCTTTACAAGGTTTTCAAAACAAACATCAAAACACACTGAACCAGATTTAGGGCACACTTTTAATCCATAAACAAGATAATCATTGCTTTGATTGTCTATTTCCCTTTTGTTTAGTGTAGCATAAAAAATTGTAAAGAAGATAAAAATGTACACTTATTTAGAAAAACATCACCATGGTGTACACCCATAGCAGAGTCCAATCATAGGAAGAAGCTACGAAAAGTGCACAAAGGAGCACAAGTCACCTCCGATATAGTCTCGAGGACTTGGTCATACCACCTTGGTGGCCTAACCCCTAAGATAGTCCACATCATGCCATTACAGACCGGGACTATAGAGGCACCCCTTTGAGGGGCACTCCCACTTAGCATAGACCCTTTCAAGAGGAGGCCATACACGTGGCACTCAACATAGACAAGAGGGCTCCCTTAGAAACTTGTTATGAGTGGCCACCATGTGATGAAGCACTAGAGCAACATAGGGTCCATAAGGAGGGGCCACATGATTACATCATCCCTCATTTACCCCTTATTACTATCAGAAACAATAGGCCAAATCTAGAGCACAAGGCTCTTCAGACAGGGTAAGTCAATTATTCCTGCCCCTTTCACACATACGAAATGGAGTACGAGGAAGACCACTACATTCCTCAAGAGCAATACATAGCATGGGAGCAATGCGCCTTCACACCTGCTATGTATCAAGATCACCCACTAAGGCCAAAAACTCGGGTGAATGATGATAACCTCGACAAATGAAAGCGACCCATAGAGATCTCGGATCACCACAATTGAGATAGACAGGTAGGAGATGCATCTAGGCTTCCTAAACACAATACAGAGAAACAAATTGACTTGGCATTTGCCAAACATGCCACCCACCAAGCGTAAATTACGCAGCTCAGGCAAGACCAAAAATAGTTAGAGCACTTGTATAGCCTTAGCAAAGAGTGCATTCGACGTCAGACAAATGAATTGCTCCAGAAAACTATGCCTGATAGGGTCCCAACCCCTCGCATGCATAAGATAGAGTTGTATGAGAGGCACAACCCCTTGGTGCAAGACAGGTCTCCGTGACCTTATCAAATATTACCTCCAAGACCTCCTAGACTTGAGCAAGAGGCCACTCCTAGAAACAACGATGGGCACCCTCCACGGGAACCCACCCATGTTTATAGGTCTCACCCAGGAACTCCTTAAGAAGCCTATGAGGAGTATGAGCAAGAAGAAGAGCAGGCTAAAATGCCCTACCAAGGCAGGGGGGATGTTGTTTGGCTACCCCTCCATAGGCCTCAAGTTCCTCGCAACCCCCAACAGGAACAAACCAAGGAGGAAGAGATAAAATCCTACGATGCATATAAAGCACTGCTAGAGCGCTTAGAGTCTATGGAGACCAAGACTTATGGGCCCCAAAAACCCACTTTACACCAGCTCCACAGTCACCTTGTGCATCGATCAGTGCCAGTACCCCCATACCTTGAACACTTTAAACTGCCCTAGTTGGCACTCTTTAGAGGGGAGGAGGATGCACAAGAGCACGTAACTAGATTCTTGAGCCAATGCTTTGACATTCAAGACAATGATGCTTTGTTGCTAAGAACATTTATAACCACATTCGCAGGCCCTGCCTCGAATTGGTTCACTCAGTTGCCAAAACATAGCATCAGTAACTTGAATCAGCTAGTGGATGCGTTCCTCGAATGCTTCACCTTCAACACTAAGAAGAAGGTGTCACTAAGCAACCTAGCTAGCCTTAGGTAGTATGAGGAAGAAACCATGGCGGCCTATGGAAATTGGTGGAGGACGTTACTTTAAAAGCTGCCCTATCTCCATCCCATGTCTGACATGACCCAAATGTTCTCGAAAAGTTGTTTGAGATTGATCTTCATTTTATTGCAGCTGCAACAATACGCCAATCTCGAGGAATCCCTTGTGTAAGCCATAATAATTGAGGAGATCAAGATACAGGATGGTGAGATTGCCAAGCCAAAAAAGAAAGAGTGGCCTAAAAATGCCAAAATAGGGACCATGCAACCAAAACCTGCTGCGGTTAATCATGTTGCTATAAACATGCCAAAGCCTGCATAAGCAACACAACCCTCACAGGTTAACTATCAGGTGGTTCCTCTTGACATTTATGAGAAGGAGAATCATCAACAAGAGCAAAATCAACAGCATCACCCTAGGCGGTAGTTCACACCATTAACAGAGTCCAAAGACTCCTTGTTTGACCGTTTGTCCATGGTAAACTTGATCCACCTACCAGAAAGTCAACCCATAGACCCCAATGCACCAAAACATAAGGGCTATAGGGAAGAATTGTACTGTAGATTTCATAGGCAGAAAGGACATGACCTTTATGCATGTTGGAAGTTCAAGAGCTTCGTGCAAGACCTAATAGACAACAAGATGCTGGCAGTGGACAACCCTGTAGCACCAAAAAACCAACATATGGGAGTCTTCAAAGACCCTCTGCCTACCCATGATGCATAGGCAAAACTCCTTCAAGTCAATGAGGTGACACAGAACTGACCCATGCAGGGGTATGTAGGGATGATAAGCATAGTGACTCAGAACAAGAGATATCCAGGAGCTTCCCCCATGGTGGCCATAGGATAGGTTCCATCAACGTCACAGCCTCAACAACACCCTACGCAACCTCCCCCGCCTAGACCAGTGGCCATGATTCGGACTAGAATTACCCAAAGTTTAAGGACCACGTCGGCTAGGCTCTCCATCTACGACCTCATTCAACAATCATCACCCCATTGGGAGGCTCTAATGGAAATATTAAAAGCCATCGAGTTATAGCCCCATGAAGCAAACTTTTTCAACAAATTTGTGGGACATGTAAAATAATGTACAGAATCAGTCATCACCTTTAGAGAAGACGAACTGAAATCAGTGACTGGTGATATGGTGGATCCACCCCTGCACATCATTGCATGGGTCAATGGGATTCCGTATAAGAGGGTGTTTGTGGAAAATGGCTTATCCAGTAATATAATTTCAAAAGCGGCATTGAAACACCTCAAGTTGTTGGCATCTCACATGGTGGCCTCCACCTATACTCTTCAAGCATTCAATGATGCGATATGCTCGATGGTTGGCGTAATTTTCCTACCCATCCAAGTGGGACAAAAGACTATTCCTACATTGTGACACATCTTAGCAGGTGAGATGGCCTATAATATCTTGCTGGGCCGGCCTTAGATCAGGGACATGAAGTGTGTCCTTTTGATAGCTCATCAATGCCTAAAGTACACATTTGAAGGGTAGGTGCATGTAGTCTCGACAGACTTAGAGCCCTTCAAGTATTGCAATATGGTGCAACTAATGCCGCAATCGACCCTTCCATTGACACATTTGGACTTTTAGTTGAATCCATCTAAATAGGGTCTGATTTTGCATGCATCCCCACTGTTAAGTCCATCAAATCACTAGTCGGGTCCATCTTCATCATCTGGTCCTTCACCAACAACACCACCTACAATGGCCACACCAAAGGACAAGGGGAAGAAACCCCTAGAAGAGGCACCGCCCCTAGTCTCAACCATATCTACCAAAGAGATGCCTAGCCGAATGGAAGTCGAGATACCTAGTTCACCCTACATGGAGTGGACCCAAGAAGAAATCCCATTCCCTCCCCCTCAACTGCAAACGATCACCATTGAGATGGCCAACACGGGCCTGGGGGAGTATATATTGTGGAATATTTTAGCAACACCCGCACTTGAGTCCATGCAGGACATGGGGATACCTCGCCTCCCCATCGGAATTATGGTTCCTCTAGGCTACCCAACCAATCAAACAAACTATTTTTGGGGGCATTGATAATGGCATTGAACCTTACATGCAAGAAGAAGAAGATGAAGAGCCCTTTGCTGAGGACGTCAACTATTTGTCCAACCCAGACTTCGTTTTGAGATATCTTGGCCAATGTAATTGGCATGGATATGGGTTGGGCAGGTATGAGCAAGGAGTGCGTGTTCTTTTCCAACCAAGATATCAAATGCCATATGAAAAGTAAGGAGGAGGGTTTAACCACCCCCTGTCCCTCGACATCTTGGTAGAGAACATGCAAGGCCTTTGGATAGGCAACAATGATGGGTTGGTATTAGATCCATATGCCAATCCTAACACAATATATACATTGGGGGATTACCTCCCATTGCTAACAACCAACCTTGTTGAACTTAACAACCCTTTCCCTTCAATCGAGAAAGGAGGAAGTTTGAGGACTCACCTACAAGAGGGATATAGACAAATCCAAGAAGGGTATTCAGAAGATGAGCCAAAGTATGAGGTAGCGCCTTGGGATCCTTTTGATTCTGATAGCAATCATTCACAAGTAACACCCATGGATGATTATCAAGAGAGCTTCATGACAATGTTCTCTTTGGATGCTCTAATTGAGCAAGTGCCACCCCAAGAGACTCAAGTCTTCCCATAAAGAGCGAAACAACCCCGATGGGACCAGATCAATTTGCTCGAGCAAGACAAGCCTCACATGTCACAAACAGCTATCAGAGCCAACGAAGGCCTCTGGATCTCTGATAGCGATTATGAAGATGATACTGAGATGGCATATCTCAATCATATGCGACAACAACAATACCCCATGGACATAGATGACATGTTTGAGCAACTACACATGGGGCCAAGGCATAGGTGGCACCTCAACCAGGCACAGTTAGACCAATTACTGCACCCACCACTTCAAGCATATAGAGAGTGCATTTCGCCCAGAGACCTTATAGAGCCATTAGTGCCAAGGGTGGACCCTATTCTTTTATCTGCACATAGGGCTGATCCATTTGTGCTAGTACCCACAGAGCCAGATTTGGAGCACAAATATCACCTAGGATGTCTCAGTAACCACACCCGTGGTAATGGAGACCAAAATCATTTCATAAACATGATCTCCATTGACTTAACCACCCCCATCCATAACCCAGCTGACCCAACACGGTCATTACATCTAGACCTAGATGTTATAGACTAGGATCACGCTGACACACCACCATCCCCATCAAAGTACTGGCCTTGTGGTGGGATGTTCCATTTCACCCCAGGACAGACTTAGGATGTCTTCCATGTTGAAGAGGAACCCAACATTCTGAACATAGATCTAAATTCAGCAAATGATATCCACCTGATCCCAACTCCACACCAGTTGGAGGATGGGTCCCACATGTCAGTTGAAGAGACGACTGACGTAGACATCGGCTCTGATCCAATGAATTCACAAATCATCAAGTTGGGGGTAAGTCTATCCCCCGAAGAGCAAGCCAACTACATTGCCCTTCTCAAAGAGAAGAAGGAGGTTTTTGCATGGTCCTACAAAGACATGCCAGGGCTAGACTTGTAGCTAGTCATGCATAATCTAACGCTTGATCCGACAGTCAAGCTAGTTAAGCAAAAACTACGTAATATGCACCCAACAGTAGCCTTAATGGTGAAATATGAGTTACAAAAGCTGTTGGATGCAGAATTTATCATTTGTGTGGATTACCCACCATGGTTGTCTAACATGGTGCCCGTCAAAAAGCCCGATGGGAGGATTCGCATATGCACCGATTTTTGAGTCTAAACAAAGCAAGTCCTAAGGATAATTTCCCCTTGCCTAGCATCGATGCATTGGTAGATGCTACAATGGGCCACAAAATGCTATCCCTCATTGATGGTTTTTCGAGATACAATCAGATTTGTATCAATCCTGAGGATCAACTAAAAATGGCTTTCATAATGCCTTGGGGGACATTTTGTTATAAGGTCATGCCCTTTGGCCTTAAAAATGCTGGCGCCACCTACCAACGTGCCATGACGTACATATTCCATGATCACATGCATAAAAATTTGGAAGATTACATGGATGATTTGTTGGCCAAATCTCTTTTGCATCCAGATCATCTCGATGACCTAAGAAAGATCCTTGACCACCTCATTGAACATAAAGTCATACTAAACCCCAAGAAGTGCATATCTGGCGTCACATCTAGAAAACTCTTGGGTTTCATAGTATCCAAACGAGGAATCGAGGTAGATCCAAATAAAGTCAAGGTAATCCTTGAAATGCTTCCCCCAACCACCATCAAGCAGCTTAGAAGCCTATAGGGAAAGGTCATGTCAATCAAGTGCTTCATAGAGCAGCTATCTGACAAGTACCGACCCATGAATAAATTATTGCACAATGGGGTAGCATTTCACTAGGATGACGAGTGCTAGTCAGCCTTTGATGACATCAAACAATACTTGGCTTCGTTGCCAGTATTGGCACCACCTAGACCAGGAGTGTTGTTCTACTTATACATCTCAGCTACTAAGGTGGCACTGGGCACCATGCTAGCCTAGAAAAATGAATTACACAAAGAACAGGCTAATTACTATCTTAGCCACACCCTGGTCAGTTATGAACTTAACTATGCATATGTTGAGAAGCTCTGCTTTGTAGTGGTGTTTGCTACCAAAAAGCTATGCCATTACATGCTGAGCAACATGACGTATGTTGTGTCTAAGGAGAATCCATTACGGTACATGATGAGTCATACTTATTATAGTAGCCACACGACAAAATGGATCATGCTGTTAACAGAGTTTGACATCGAATTTATTGGACATAAGTCCATCAAAGGTCAAGTCATCACCGATCAACTAGAAGAGGCTCCTCTTGAAGAGGATCAGCATCTGACCGTAGAGTTTCTAGATAATGGGGTCTTCCATGTCTCAGAATCTCCAGATTCTGATGATCCTAAGTCACAGGCCGACAAAACCCTATTCTTCGATAGTTGTAAATGTGAGAAAGGGGGTGGCATAGGAATTGTATTCTTCACACCGCAATGGGATCCAATACATCTATCATTTAAATTAGATTTCCCATACACCAACAACAATGCAAAATATGAAGCCTTGCTCATAGGTCTTTAGATAGCGATCACCATGAACATCAAATGCTTGAACATATTTGGTGATTCGTTGTTAATTGTTAACCAAGTAAAAGGGGTATTCCAATGTAAATGCCCAGTTTTGTAGGCCTACAAAGCCCTTGTAGACAAATTCGTAGAAAATCTTGAATGGTATGACATCGAGGCACTCTCTCGATCATCGAATCATTTTGCGGATACTATGGCCTCATTGGGGTCACTAATATTGCAAGACCCTTCTAGTGAAATGACCACCATTCAAGTTAAAATATTATCGCAATCCATGATGGAGAGTGCAAGCTCTGAACTAACGCCAGGAATCCACCTGCTCCAGATTGAACCATCTCAGGATAAGTTCTCTCAAATCCATGATTGTCTGAATCGTGTTGAGTGGGGGTCCTTGTTCTCCTCGACCCCTCTTAATAGCAACACAACGCTATTCTTACAAGTTCTTTCCTGCTCAGCTTTTGCTAGGGATGAACTCCAAGAGGGATTTGCCATTCATACCATCAAGGTTTTTGATCATCAGGATTGGTACACACCCATAAGAGATTACCTCAAGTTAGGTAACCTCCCACTTGGATTGACACACACTGTGAAAAGATCATTTAAACATAAAGTGGCAAAAAATGTCTTGCTAGGAGACATTTTTTATCGTTGGAGCTATGAAGGAATCCTCCTTCATTGCTTGGACCAACAGGAGTCCACTTGGGTGATCACCCAAGCCCACGAGGGTACATGCAATGGCCACTTTAGCGGTATGGCCATTGCCAAGCGCATTCTTTACATGGGCTATTATTGGCCATATTTAGAGCGATATTTTTGCACATATGTAAAGAAGTGCGTGAAGTGTCAAAACCATGCCAATTTGACGCACATACCTTCTCAGACCTTGCAACCGATCCAATCAGCTTGGCCATTTTTGCAGTGGGGCTTCGATCAAATTGAAAATATCTCCCCTACATCGTTGGATCGTCACACGTTCATCATAATGGCTATAGAGTACTTCACCAAGTGGGTGGAAGCAATTTCGCTAACCTCTATGATTGGACCCCGCATTGCGGAGTTTATTTTGCATAATATCATATGTTGTTTTGGTATTCCATCCAATATCATCTCGGATAATGGGACATCATTCAAGAACAAAGATGTGCATGCTTTGACAACAAAGTACAAAATTTAGCATAGTTTTTCAACACCTTATTATCCGTAGAAAAATGGGCAAGCAGAGGCATCAAACAAAATGTTAGTCACTATCCTCAAAAATATAGTCATAGATAGTCATAAGGATTGGCACATTCAAATCCCGCTTGCACTGTGGGCTTATTGCACTAGCATTCAGACGCCCACTAGGGTGGCTCCATTCTCGCTGGTGTATGACTCCGAGGCAGTCATGCCTCTCGAGTTGGAAATACCTTCCCTGCACATATCAATGCAAGAGTTCATCGATGATGACACTACGCGGCAGGCCCGGTTAGACCAACTTACGTTACTTGACAAACAATGCGTCAATGCTCTCAAGCATTTGCGTATCTATCAAGAGCGACTTAAGAAAGCATACAAAATGAAAGTTCACCTGAGGGACTTTTAGGTTGGTGATTTGGTCTTAAAAGAGAACCAAAAAAATTCTAACTTGCCGCCCCATCTAAGGGACAAGTTCATGGCAAATTGGTTAGGTCCCCATGTAATTGACAGTAAAATAGGACCTAGAACATACTGGCTCGCCTCTCTTGAAGGAATCAAGGAACTAGAACCCTTGAACATCAGTCATTTGAGACCATTCCACATTTAGAGAGCCATAGCCGACCTCAAAAGCTCCAAGGATTCTCACAATCGCTTGGTCAAACCCAAAAGCTCCAAGGATTCTCACAATCTCTTGGTCAAACCCAAAAAGCTCCAAGGATTCCAGTAATCGCTTGGTTAAACCCAAAAGCTCCAAGGATTCCCATAATCGCTTGGTTAAACCCAAAAAGCTCTAAGAATTCCATAATCACTTGGTCATACCCAAAATCTCCAAGGATTCTCACAATCGCTTGGTCAAACCCAAACAGCTCCAAGGATTCCAGTAATTGCTTGGTCAAACCCAAAAAGCTCCAAGGATTTCAGTAATCGCTTGGTCAAACCCAAGAAGCTCCAAGGATTACAGTAATCACTTGGTCAAACCTAAAAACACCCCAAAGGTATCCATAAAACCTTTGGTCAAACCAAAATCTCCAAGGGTTCCCACAATCGCTTCGTTAAAAACAAATATTCAAGAAAAACAAAAATAATAAAATCATCAAAAATAACAAAAAAATTGCATCTCAATTTCATGCATACTCATAAACATCAAAATACAAAAATATAATAAACTGCATTAGGCATCGCATCCATACATTGCATATTTGTTGGTCATACATGTCACAAGCACCATAGACTGTAATTGCTAGGCAATTCCATCATTTTCAACATTTTTCCATTTTATAAACCCATCCATCCAGAATAACACCATCCACATTTTTAGCATAGTCAGTTGTCTCCTAATTTATTTAGGGTTTTCGTCATTTAGCTGTCTTTAAATTTCTAGCCAAAAACTGTACAAAGTCAGATAGATTTTACAAAGAGAGAGTTTTACTTGGATACCACTTCGTTACGTAACATCCCTACACAAGTTAAAACACAAAAAAAATTCCTAAGTTGTGTGAATGTAAGAGAAACCTACAAAGCAATCTAGGGTACCATAGGTGAAATGTTAGCCTGTTCTTCCCCCTGTGCGAATGGTTCAAGAATCCTGAGAATTGACAAACGGAAAAGCTCTTCCCCATCATTTTTGTCCCATAATAAATAGTGGTCTTCACAACTACCAAACATCACAATCACCGTTGGTCCCCAAATTCATAAGGATTCGTACTACATGCGCCTGATAAGGATGGGTAGTCATCCCCAAGGCCCAAGAGATCAATGCCATTACATAATCATATCCACAAACACATTTGATCCCAAAAGTCATAAGGATTCATACTACACGCCCCTGACAAGGATGGGTAGTCATCCCCAAGGCCTAAAAATATCAATGCCCTTACATAATAACATCTCCAATCACCTTTGATTCTCAAAGTCTTAAGGATTCATACTACATGCCCCTGACAAGGATGGGTAGTCATCCCCAAGGTCTAAAAGATCAATGCACTTACTTAATAATATC
The DNA here is from genome assembly GCA_028583015.1 of Wollemia nobilis. NCBI lineage: Eukaryota > Viridiplantae > Streptophyta > Pinopsida > Araucariales > Araucariaceae > Wollemia > Wollemia nobilis. The sequence goes on from JAQPPZ010002643.1 coordinate 500,500, forward strand.
CCTAATCCCCTTTGGTCCCCAAAGTCGTAAGGATTCGTACTACATGTCCCTGAACAGGATGGGTAGTCATCCCCAAGGTCTAAAAAGATCAAGGCCATTCATAAGACAAAAACCTACGAAGCTCAACTTTACAACCTAAAAAAGAAAAATTAAATAACAATGGTTATCATCACTATTCAAATCCCTTGCTCAAAAAGAAAAAAAAAAAGAGAAAAATAAACAATGATTTTCATCACTATGTATAAGAGCAATTATCCCAACACGTTGAGCAAATAATAGACACCTACACTTGAATCCTTGGAATTCTCAGCATTCGATAAACCATCTAGGTGATCCTCATTACGGGTTTGGTGGAAAGCCTACCTGACAATGGCGATATCCTTAACGCATGACGATATGTCTATCACATTAGCTTTGTGTGTGAGTAGACCAATGTTTGCATGTGGATGAGCTAGCTTATGGTACCTTAGATTATCCCATGGATGAATATTACTAAGTACAATAACGGAGTTAGTGGAGCTAATTAGGTGACAGCCTATCTGGCACTGGTGGTATCCTGACAAATACCACATAAATGAATTCAATTGCACACACAGGGATGTGAAACAACTTGGTCCAACTCAATTCTGATTCGTACCTTGTTAAAAAGTCTTGCAAGATAAATGTACAATCTTGGCTAGTTAGTTAAAACATCTGAATCTTACAAAACCTTAACTACATTTTAAAACAACTGGTACATTTCATTATTTACATCAACATCAAAAAATACGTAAAATACCCAAAAAAAATTCACACATGCAAAGTCATTCCACATAGCCATCACATGAGTATAGAAAGCCAGTAAATCTTGTACAGTCTATGGTGCCATCGACAAGTTATCAACAACTCATTTCATTCATTCCATATGCATACATCATATGATTAGAAACATCGCATTCATAACAACACATGCATACATCATCATCAATAAATTTGCGTAAACATAAAAACAAACCATGACAAGTGTATAAACAAAAAGAATGTCATGTATATCTATAATCAAAATGCCTACAGGCTATAATAAGTTGGTCCTTTGACCTCGTAAAACAAAGAAAAAACTCAAAAACCCCCGATCCTAGGGCATCAGCCACCAAGATCACACAAGATCGATGCGACGGGAACTATCCTCTATGGTGTGGGTCCTATGTGACCTCTCAGGGTGGCTACTACTAGCCCTTACATCACTCCCACTAGCGCCCCCCTCATCCAGTCGCCTGTGACAGGATGATGCTGACTTCTCAGTATTGTTGTCTCTCGTTTGGCATGAAGACCCACCTCTAGGGAGCTCACATAATCGCCCACAAAGGCGGATAATCTCTACCTCCAAATCCATCCAGTGCCAAAACCAAACTACCTCCCACCGACGGTATGTAGCCACTACATCATCGTGCTGCACCAACTAAGTTCGTAGGAGATCCCTCTCCCATGTAGCATCTATGTCCCCATCCTGTTGGTGGTACACAGAAAATGCGTTCTCCCACTCCACCAACTAAGTCCGTAGGAGATCCCTATCCTACAAAGTCTCCCCAAGCTCCTCATCCCATATCCAAAGCAGATCCTCCAATCGTGCTATCTCAGTGTGATCCCTCACCTCCACACCCTCTAGGACAGCCTGGTGCATAGGCATATCCGGGACTATGGGCTACTCCGGCTCCCACTGCTCTAGGACATCCTACGTATTCGACTGCTCTAGAACCCCAAAATCATCCCCCCTAAAGCTGTCAACCTCCACCATGTTCGCATCCTCGAGTAGAACCCCCCAAACCTCTCCCGATGCCTCTGCACCCTCACCACCTGCTACTGTCACCTCTGGACCCACTAGAGGCCCCTTGCCTCGCCACTGCTGCAATGTCCACCAGTGGTCATACTCAGCGGTCACCTCGATGTTTTCCATGTCAGGGACATCGATCACAAGATTTGAATCCTCACCAAGTGGCTCGATGATCGACTAGGAAAGAGTCCTCTCATCACCCCAATGTCGATAGATCAAGGGATCACCAGGAAACCTCTGGTGCACCCCAAACTATCACATCACTCGAATGTACGAGAAATACTCTTGCTTGGTCCTGTGCCACCCAATCAACCATCTCCCCCTGCGCACCCGTCGAAGCCACTCTCCAGCCTCAGGCCAGGCTGGACAGTCCTAGTATGGGTGCCAAAACACCTCCCCTGGAGCAAGCTGAGCGAAGGCATCAACATAGTGCCCTACGATACCTGCCCACCATTGACTCTGCCCCTGCTCCTTAGACTGTCGCCATAGAGTCGTATACCCTATCTCTATGTCCACCATATTTTCTCGAGTAGTCCATGGCAAACCCTATGGCCGCTCCACAGCTATGTGCTGCCACCCCCAACACTGCAACAGGTAGCTGCACCCAATACCCTTTTGCCTCTAACAATAAACCTCGTACAACTCATCATAAAGCTGTACCAAAAGCATCTATCCCCACCTCATAATCAACGGTGCCTCTGTCAGGCACTCAACCAATTTGAACACTACCTTCAGCAAGTTCCATGGGAACCTCGCTCCTGAGGAGTCAGGCAGTAGCATGTTGGAGATGAGGGTCATCAGTAATGCATGCCTCACCCCCAACACTCCCCTATCTAGCCACCACCACACCAAGATACCACCAATCAGGCAATCCCCCTTTGCCCGCTCCACCGGACTATCCACTCCCATCCCCGCTCCATGCCCAAAGAACCGTGTCATCATAGTTGTCCACTGATCATGTGGCGCAGTCTGAATAGGAAGCCCGTCTATCAGAATCCACAAAATCTGAGACATCCTCAAGAGTCACCATCATCTCCCCTATTGGGAGATGAAAGGTATTAGTCTGTGGATCCCACAAGTTGATCAGGGTCATCATATAGGCCTGATACCCCACCACAGGCTCTAGTCGAGTCACCTACTTGAGCCCAAGGGTATCAAGCCACTCCTAGTCAGCCACAGTCAGTGCCTCCCGTGCTTAAGAAAAAATCGTAGGCACACGGTATTGGCTCTTCACAACTTGCAATAGAAAACAAAACAAAAACATTAAAACATGATAAAATAAAATGAAAAACTGTATAGCACTACAACAAACATACACACTATCTAAATACAAAAACATTTAATCAATGTACAGTACAAAAAAAAACAAAGAATTCAAAAACAAAGTTGTCAATTCCTAGGGTTTTTTTTAACTCTAGTTCAAACTGATAAATAAACAAAAAACACAAAAATTCAAAAACAAATTTGTCAGTTCCTAGGTTTTTTTTTTTAAATCTAGTTCAAACTGATACATAACTGACAAACAAAAATAGTTCACACAACACTTTGTCAGTTCCTAATGTTTTTAACTCTAAGTTCAAACTAATAAATAACTGACAAACCAAAAAAAAATTCAAAAACAAATTTGTCAGTTCTTAGGGTTTTTTAACTCTAGTTCAAACTGATAAATCAACAAAAAACACACAAATTCAAAAACACATTTGTTAGTTCCTAGGGTTTTTAACTCTAGTTCAAACTGATAAATAACTGACAAACAAAAATAGTTCACACATAACACTTTGTCAGTTCCTAGGGTTTTTAACTCTAAGTTCAAACTGATAAATAACTGACAAACCAAAAAAATTCACAAACACATTTGTCAGTTCCTAGGGTTTTTAACTCTAAAATCAAACTGATAAATAACAAAAAAAAAAAAAACGACAACAAACACTAATACAAAAAATAGTTAACCTAGGGTTTTCATCCTAGTCTAAACTGACAAAAAAGAAACAAAATACACAAAATAGTTAACCTAGGGTTTTCATCCTAGTCTAAACTGACAAAAATAAAAATAAAATACAACAAAAAGTTAACCTAGGGTTTTCATCCTAGTTTAAATTGACAATTTTTTTTTTTAATAAAGTTAACCTAGGGTCTGACCTTAGTCTAAACTGATAAACAACAACAAACAAAATAAAAACAAAGCGAAGTTTTCGACCTTTGTTTAAACTAGGGTTTTTTACCTTAGTTTACAAAAAATCAAATTTTAACCTAGGGTTTAAACTACAAAAACAAACAAATCAAACAAAATAACAACTAGGGTTTCTAACTTTAGTTAAACAAAAATAAAAATTTACCCTAGGGTTTTCATTTTACTGTAAAACTAAAAACTACAACACACAATAAACAACAGTTTTCAGTTCCTAGGGTTTCACCTTAATCTAATAAAAAACACCGAAAACAACATCAAAACATTTTTTTAAGTTAAGTTTTCAATCTTAGTTTAAACTAGGGTTTTCTTTTTTATAGATTACAACAAAACACAAATTCACACAAAAATAACAAACATTTAACTAGGGTTTTTATTTTTAAATCGAAAAACAAAATACAGAGGAGGATCACTTACTGGTCTCGCTTCAGCTCCATCGCTTGATGATCTGGTCCTTAAAGTCATGGTGTCTGAGAAATTCGATAGCACTTCGCTACGCGAACTCGACCTCCTCCTCCTCCTCCTCACAGCTCTCAAACGCCAAGAAAAACAAATGCAAATGAGCCTAAAACCTAGTTTTGGCCCTTAAATAGGATTTTAGGCCTGTAATCATTTCCCTCTGGGATGAGCGCTCTAGTTAGCGCTCGTCCCACCCAAGGATGATTACTAAACTAGTATTCGTCCCACCCAGGGATGATTACAGAGCAAGAAATTCAAAAATAGCAAAAACTACACCAAAATGCACAAAAAAATAGCAATCAACTTGCCGATCAAAGGGGCGTTTGCACCTATGATTCTTGGCATCCAAAAATAATTTTGGGGTCACAAATCCTCATGATATTACTCCTAAGAAGGCTATCATAGTCGGACCACTCCATGGGAGGACGGATTTTCGAGAATTTCATCCCCAAACGGTGTCACAAAAAGGGTCCAAACCCACCAAAAAAAAAAATAGCAATAACATTGCCGAACGAAGGCACATTTGTGCCTGAAATTATTGCCATCCAAAATAGATGTTGGGGTCACAAATTGTCACTATCCTACTCCCTAAGAAGGCTACCATAGCCGGACCACTCCCCGGGAAGACGGATTTTTGGCAATTTTTGCTCCAAAAATGTGTCACAAAAAGGGTTCAAACCCACCAAAAATAGGTCAAAATGTTTGGAAACTGCGTAAGCATTCAATGAAAAACAACTGAAGGCACCCTTACATAAGTCATCTTGGGTCAAGCAACTCGTCACTTTTCTTATGTCGGTCATTCCCTCATCGATTCGTCGCTTGAGGGAGTAGTCACACTTAGTCACCAATCAACAAAAACACATCCAATCAAGGAAATGGCATGCATTCAAAGGATCATTGACAAAGACAATTATGCCCCTGCTTGGGATAGAAAACAAGCAATAATCACAAGCTGATCAAACACTTGTCATTATAGAATCATGAACTCAAGGTTCCCACAGACAAAATGTTGCGCCCTTTGCCTATTCATGACTGAACAATGTCCAAGATCAAGTAACACCTCACAAAAATAAGGTTAACACTTGAATTAAGCTCCTTAGCTCATCAGAAGCAAGGATTTAAGAATGTGTGCCATTTCCATACTTGGGGCATCAAAAGTTGGTTAGGTTACTGAGAAACCCTAATCATTAGTGCTTTGGTTATCTATTTTTTTGCTCAGCACTGTGCCATGCACAACGCATCCCAAAAAGGGGCATCTGTAGACACCAAAATAGCACCAATCTAATTATGTGATGACAAGCACTGATTGAATTGACATACATAGCCCCTAGGGCAGCCCCCAAAGGTTAAATAGTGGTCCTAACCACTCCCACAATAGTTTGGAAGGTCAGAGGTCAATTTGGCACATTTTTAGCACTTTGCTCCCTACTCATCCCACCCTAGGATGATTACAAGTTGGTATTCGTCCCACCTAGGGAAGATTATTAGCATTCGTCCTAGGGTGGGGCAAATAGCAGGTTTGATTAGCAAAAAGTCAAACCTCGACAGGTCTGCCACTTAACTGCAACTTTAGGACATGCAATTGCGAGGAATGGCTTCAAATCAGAGAGAGAGACTTTAGTCATGCATGCCTTAATTTTGGAGGCCTCATGCAAGGAGACTCTAAATCAAGGAAGAATATTTTGTCCCAAAATAGAACAAGCAACTCAAGTGGCGCCCTCACATGCGCATTCAAAGAGAGAGACCCCAGGTCTATAAATTGGTGAGTCTTCTCACCCCAAAAAAGAAACCTGGAGGAGCATTTGGAGCAACGAAGTGCTGCCGAATTACATCCTCACCCATCGTTTGTGCTTTTACATCCTTAATATCTCTTTTGGAAGGGAGGTTATTGGGTGATTATTGGAAGCGCAATCCGGACCCAAACCCGAACATTTGGCCACAATATCCCACCAAATTTTCCAACACAACCCCATAACAGGTTTTGGACCCATCCCAAGTGGATTGGTGCTGAAACTGAGTCCCAAAAAGTGGGCGTCCTACCCCCGGGCGCCCCTCGCACTGTTGCAGTTCTAATCGTTTCACCCTAGAGTGATTAGAAATCTATGGCATATTTCCTTGATTTTTTCTTTTGCATTTGATTCTAGGTCACTTACATATGTTGTCATTTAAATTTCATGTGATTCTGACAAGTTTTGATCATGCTTTTGTTATTTCTCGCTTTCACTAACATGCAGGGAGCATCATCAGATTCTGCGTGATAGAGGCCAAATTGGCAAAATACAACCATCTGGGTTGTCCCAAAATACCCCATTTTACGTAACCCTAATTTTATAGGTGATTTGGAGGCCTCTTTATGGGAAATTTAGGAGGTGGCTTTCGGATAGGTTATGATAGTCCTAATCGTCCCACCCCGGAGCGATTAGAAATCTGTGTGAAATTTTTGGACTGTTCCTTTTGCAATGGCTTCCTGGTAATGTTTTATTGCTTCTGTCAAATTTTTAGCTCATTCTGATATGTTTCAGTTATCGTTTTAATTATTTTATGCATGCACTGACCACAGGCCTTGGGGATCGCATGTTTCTCTCCATCCGCAGGTGCTACTAACCATTTACTATTTCTTTGAACGTAGGATCTCAACACCAGAGGGGCAACAAATAACCATATACATATTCACGTAAGTGGCGGTGACATTTTGGTCCGCCCATTTTCAATGTGGGCACACGAAAGATCTCAAAGGGGAATATATCATTCATGGTGTAATCAAAATATGTATGACACTCCTAGCACCTGAAGAGGGAGGAGATGTATTGTAACCCGATTTGGAGCAAATTAATAAAATAAAGGGCCACACTTTTACACTTGCTTTTAATCTCATTTTAGTTCTTTGGTTTTCCTTCTTTTCATGCATTCTCATTTGTAGGACTTAGCGTTACATTTCCCTTTCTGTTTTGCTTTTGTATCCTCATGCTTTCACAAGTCCACACATATCTAAAAAATAAGATCCTCAATAAACAAGTCTATAGATCTTTCAAATATTGAAACTTTAGTAAGCAAGTCCATAGATCTCTAGAAGATGTAGCCTATAGATAATTCAACAACCCATAATTAAACCCATTAAACCTATTTAAATTTACCATCGATAATTGCATATGAAATATCATAAGATGATTCAATAGTGAATGATCCATCTTGAGCATCTCACCATACTATTGTATCCTCAGCCAAATTATAGTTTGCATAATATACTCTTAATTTAGATATTATATTTTGGATCTCATCCTCATACTAATTATAGATTTTTAGCTCCTTCCTTCTTACATCTCCTCCTATTTTCGAATAATCACTCACCATATTCCCATAATTCTATTGTAGCTTTATTCTTATACTTGTTATCTCCTCATCCTTCACTAATGAATATTTCTCTATCCATGCATCTTTCCATAAGTGGATAGATCTACCATTTCCTACATTCCATTGGGTTTCTTTCCATAGAAACTATCTACCCTTTACTATATGGTTCCATAATGAAGACCCTTATTATGGCTCTAATGTGGTAAAAAAATCTACTATCCTCTTTATTATTAAGGTATTTCTCTTAGAATTCTTGCTCATAAGGCATGATCCTCCTTCCCTAGCCTCCATCCCATATTTATGCAAAGTCTTTGATCATATCCATTATTATTCCAAGCCTATATCCTCCACTTGATTTATCATTTCATACTTTCTCCTAATCTATGAACATAATTTTTCCCTTTTTATCTATTTCTAACCATGGAAAATTTCTTTGAATAATTTGTATTTTAGTACCTACTTTGAATGGAATCAAAAACACTAATAATAAGTATATAGAGAGTTCCTGGAGAGTATTCTTAATAAGTTATAACTTACCTACCTAAGTCAAAAAATTTCCCTTCCATATATCTAATTTACTTTGGGCCTTGTCAATCAACACATTACACATTTGATTTTTTGCATTCCCTAGTGAAAATTGATATGCCAAAGTAAATAGAAGTGAAAATTGAAATATTGCACCCAAGATCTACTAATATTATTCTCCAATGATTTTATATAATGTTAATAAAAATACCTTACTCTTGTCTATGTTTATCATTTGTTGGGATGATTTTTTATATAGGTATAGTATCCTCCTAAACTCCTTTACCTCAACTATAGAGGACCCCTCACCAACAAAATTGTGTCATTCATAATTTTTTTGTGAGTAATACATCCTATGGATATATATGGTTTCAACCCACTTAAGTCTCTTATCTTCTTTGCTACCCCAACATGCCTTCCTAATGTTTTTATCATAACTATGAACATATACAAGGATAAAGGGTCCCCTTGGCTTAAGCCTCTACTACTACAAAATAATCTAAATAAATATTTTTTCATTATAACTATGAATTTAGGTCCTCTATAGTAGTTATTCACCCATAGCCTCGAACATCTAGTGAAGTCAAAATTCTCTAGGACTCTATCTAGGATCTCCATGAGATAGTCATAGGATTTATTCATGTCAATATTTAATGCCATTCCTTCTCTTTTACTAATTTAACTCAATGTATGGTATCATTGAGTGTGAATAGACTATAGTATTTATACAACCACTTTTTATATTATCTTATAAATGATATTACATACACTAATTGGCCTAAAGTCCTTAAAACCCTTCAATATAGACTTCTTTAGAATGAGCACAAGGAGTGTAATATTATATTATTTTAACAATCTGCCTAAATGGTGTGACCTTCTTATTGTTGCTACTACATTCTATCTCACTATGTTCCAAAACGCTTGGAAAAAACCCACTTGAAATCCTTCAGGCCCTAGAGTTTTATATTTTTCCAATGACAATATTGCTTCCTTGACCTCCTCCTCACTCACTTATTTAACAAGTTCTACATTCATATATCTAGTTAGAGTTAATTTAATTTCTACATAGCTTATTGATCATCCTATCTATCCTTTCTTAGTAGCAACCTAAACAAGTTCACTACTCATTATCTGATTTGATCTTCGTCTCTTATTATTTCTACATCCTCTTTTTAAATTTTATATATCCTTGCTAAAATTTTATGTCTTATGGTAAATATATGAAATATTCTTGTGTTATTATCTCCATCAATTAACCATTCATTCCTTGACTTTTACCTCCAACATGTTTCCTCTATTTATACTATTGTATTCAATTTTGCATGGATAACTTTCTCTCTTTTAAAATGGACATGTCACATCCATTTTTTGGTTATTTCGTATTTAGTTTGACTCAATTCTTTTTTTAACTAATCCTTTTAAAAGAAGATATTTTAAATACTTCCTTGTTCTACGTTTTTACTTCCCTCTTCACATGTTTCACTTTGCTAGAAACCACATACATATTGGATTGGATGCATCCATCATCATTCCATTTTATCATAGATTCTTTGGTGATGTAACCACATGAATTTAAATTTGAAGGGGATATTTTTGCTTCTTTTCTCTAGACTATAATAAAAGACAAGAGGGTTATGGTTAGCCATTGTTTTCGTAATGGTGATAAAGTATGCTCATCATTTTTCTCAAATAACTCTAAGGATAGTAAAATCATGTATAATATCACCTGGATTATGTCATCCCCTAACCTCTTATTAGTCCATGTGAATTCATTGCCACTCAACTCAACATCTTAAAGACTTGATGTTGATATAAAAATAGTTGACAACGTTTATATACCATTTTATATCTCTTTTTTGGGGGATAGATTTGTAGTTATACATTCTTTTATAAGCTCATCCACTATTTCTAATTCTTCTTTAGAAGATTCTTCATAAGTTTATTTATCTAATTTAATATCTAAAATATAAAATATAGTGTCCTTAAAATATTTAGTAACTACATTACATCCTTAATAAAATATTACATCTCTACTTAAATTTTTTTTCTTATAATTGTTCTATAACCTTTTGATGTGTCATCATATCCAAGGAATATACCTCATAAGGTTTTGGTATCTAACTTTGTAATTTTTTATTTTGGAACATGCATGTATGCTTTACATCTAAATATCCTTAGGTGTGATGTTCATGGCTTTTATCTTGACCAAGCTTCTTTAGGTTTAATGCTTTTAAGAATTCTTGTGTGTGAAGATTCACTTCTTTGATCACATAATGACCCATTTCCATAGTAAAACAATTTCATATTTCTACAATACCCTTTTGTTATGGTATATAAGTTGTCATTTTATTGTATTTTATTTCAAGAAAGTTTTAATTTTATTAGAAAAATATTATCTTCCTTTATCTGAATGAAGAATTTGAATTGATCATCTAGTCTCTATTTCTCTAGGTTGTTTCAATTGTTTAATGTATGTAAATACATCTAATTTCATTATCAAAAGAAATATACTCATATTTTGTGTGAGTAATTATAAAAAAATATTTAAAAGTATTTGTGTCCACCAATACTTAGTAAAACAATTCCACATAAATCTATATGTATTTTTTTCCTACTAAGCATTCTAAAAATTGTATAGTATGCCAAGTTAAGTTAGGCAATCCTATCACTATTTGATATTTATTCAATTCATTTAAGGGTGTAGCATCTATATGCCCAAATATATTATACCAAAGATATTTTTTTATGTGTTAACATATAGAGTAACATTTGGTGATGAAGTAATATCAAGAGAAAATAGACCATTTTAAAGGAATCAATGGCTATAAATCTCTCTTGTTTGGTAATGAAGCATTTCTTATTTCCATGAATAATTTTAAATTCAGCCATCAAATTTTGTTCTAGTAGTTGAGATATTGATAGAAAATTATAAGCTAATCAAGTTACATATAATACATTTTAAATTGTGCATTTTGTATATGCCTTTCACCTCATAACTTTTATCATCTACAATTGTTATTGGTTTGTCATTTCTTTCTTGAAATAAGTAGGCCATTATTTATTCCTAGTCATATGTTAGCTTGCCCTTGAGTTAGTATACCAATAAATATTTTAATGTTTAAGTCAGTAATACTTAATCTGTAATTGTCTTCTTCTTTTTTTTTTTTTTGGTTTTACATGGTAGCCGCCACGAATCCGGGCAAGCTGTCCAGCTTTTATAGCCGCCACAATATTCTGCATTGTCTGCCCCAGAAGCTGCCATACAAATCTTCATGTAGTCTGCCCCTATAACCACCATGCCACAATCATTTTAAACCTTTTACACCACTGAAAGCACCAGGAAAGGGACAAGTGTTCAGTCCAACGAGGCCTGAGATTTGAACCTTGGACCTACTTAATCTGTAATTGTCATCATGGAAAATTCAACTAGTTAAAAATAACTTAATTTTTTATTCTTTTATTAAAATTTCCAAAAATATATTGTCTCTTTCTTATGGTACCAAAAATAATTTTATTTTTTTCACTTTTTAATCTTATAAAAAAATTAATATTTTGGACAATTTCTAATTTACTTTCATCTTCTTTTAAATTTTCCTCTTCTCAAATATTTCCTTTATAAATGTTACAAAATTTCTAGTGAAAATTTGATTGCTCTAACTTTTACTTTTGAATGCAGACTTCCAGTTTAACTTTATGACTATAAATAAATATTTTTCTTTTATCTCCATAATGCAACTTTATGTTTCTTCACAATATAACCCCTTTAATTTTCTCTCTTCATAAAATTAATCTCTAATATGCACATTATGGCAACCATGAACTATTGCAAGCATCCAATAATATTTGAACCTAAAATGTGCCCTTTATCAAATATTTAAATGTATGTTAAGTTATAGCACCTTGGGAAGTAGAAGGAAGATATAACATTTTTTGTCACACATTAACATCTTGGGATTAGACAATATGCATCATAGTGCATTGACTTTGTTTTCTCTTTAAACTACGTTCTTTTCTTCACATTAAAAAACTTCATCTCAACTAATAAAATATCTTTAGATTGATTGTCACACATAGTATTTCCATGTAATTTACCTCATCCATCAAATTTTGGTACTTGTTTGCTTTTGATTTCATAAGTACTAAAATTTCAACAAATATTCTATTCAAAAACATGTCTCACAGCTTCATATGTCTAGAAGATACATTACAAATTAATTACTCCTATGGTTTGAACAAGACTCCTAACATTACATCTAAATCAATTTTCTTTTTTTTGGCTAATACTACAAGAGACCATAGGCAACATCATATATAAAGTATAATTTTATCAAAACACATGTTAAATAATATGCAAGGTTCTAGAATATTAAAGAAACACATGTTGTATAGGACACTAATTCATCAAAAAAAAATGGATGTTATTTCAACAAAGGAAAATTCAAACTAAGTAAAAATTGGAGTTAGCATCAAATATTTATATTTGAGTGCATTCAATGTCAATGGAGACCATTAAATGGAAGAAAAAACAATCTTTCATTGTTACAAATTTATTTGGACCATTAGTGATTGAGTACTTGGTATAGATAAAGCAACAATATTTCAAAATTACCTTAGGTAATGCAAATACCTTAAAAATTCAAGGGTATATCATTAGATGGTGATAATGGTCCCTTTCCTCGGACAATATTATAATCAATAATGCACACTAGGATTTGATACCACATGCTATAAATGGGTTATATTCAACAATAAAATTTGAATACAAGGTTAAAGAATTTTACAATAGATGATATTAGAATAATAAAATTCTCTTGCAAGATTACAGATAATATTTCATAAATAAACACTCTATACTCAAGTGGATGATACAAATTTAGAAATCACTACAATATTAAATGATCCAATATAATTTGATGTTTGTCATCCCTATGTATACCCTTTACATAGAGTCTCTTAGCATTTCATCTTCTACTACCTCTTTGTCTTCTCTCAACATCACAAGAGATATGACTCTTCATATTTCTCATAGCAAACATATATTATTAACCTTATAAAATGGAAAAACCTAATGACTACATGAAAGCAAATATTGACAAGTTATTTATAAGGTATTTAGAAGAGACAAAATAATATAATATTCTTTTAACAAATTTATGTCCTAGCTAGTCCATGCCATTAAGAAGGTATGGAGTCAAAGTATCATAAATGAAAAGGAAAAATAACAAGAGTATCCCAAACATAAAAGGAGTTAGAAAATGTATCGTCAAACAATAAAGGAGGATGAGTAAGGATAATTGGATGAATGTTATGTACGATAGAAGCAAATCACCACACATGAGAGAAGACAGATGAATATATGAATGAATAAATAATATGTTGTAACAAACAACAAGAGAGAAACATATAAAAAACAAAGAATGTGTTATAAAAAACAACATGAAGCTTGTAAGCAATAGTCTATACTACTGATTTTGGTGATTTTAATGACTCGTTGTATGTATACATTTATCAGATGAAGAGGATACCTTAAAGACATGTCTAGTTTAGTCACAAGTTCATATCCATGCTGAAGAAAAAAAGGAAAAAAATGTTGGGTGAGTACTTCAAAAATATTGAAGGATAATTTTCTTGACTAAAGAAAAATTCAAGCAAATTATTTTAGGATGTGTGAAGTTGTGCAAAGATGTACATGAAACAACAATATGTCTAAATAGTTTTACTTCACGAAATCTAAATAAAGAACTTTAAGCACTAAGGGGACAATTTTTAAAAATTAATGCTTAAAGTGCATGCAATATTATTTAATGAAAGAAACATGATAAAGAAATAAGAAAAATAATTCTAAAGTTAGAAAGACAATTAAAAATAGTATGAAAGTGCATGCAAAAGTAAAAAGGAAAAAAAAAACATTAAGTTCAAGTTATTATTAACATTGTTATGATTCTATATAATGATGTATTCCCCATAATTGATACATCAATCCACTCTCTTCGATGGATCATTTAAATTGTGCATCATACACAAATGAATTAGATTATGTCATGGAAACAAGTAGGAAGAATATTCTATGGAATTGAATGACAAGAAATCTACCATATTTATTATTCATGCAATGTAATAATTGAATGATGCACTTAAATAATTTTTGTATTATTCAGAATTTTTTATATATAGTGATTTGTATTAAATAAATTATAAAACTATGAGATAGTTTAAATGCTTCCTAATTATTTAATATAGCAATAATTTACCTATAGAATATTTGATCTTGACAATACAATAAGTGATGCAGAAGGAAGTTATGTCTCTCTTTTCTATTATTCAGTAATTAAAAAATATATATTTGTTTTAACTCCATAGTATGATTCCCACTCCCACCTATGGATACACAAAAATTTCATTCCTCACTTGTTGTGATCGATGGTCTAAGGGTTTCTTTGGTACCCACCATAAACCAAAGATTTTTAGGGTTAGGGATGAGGACTGCAAGATATAGATTGCATTCCAGATTGGGAAGATATGATCGTTATGGATACTGGGTGTAGAGCTAGATGGAAGAGAGTGATATTATTGTTCTTGTGGAAGGGGATATCAGAGAAACAAGCAACAATTTTAAGAGTGAAGTCATGATTTATGTTGAACCAATGCTAGTTCCTCGAAAAATGCTAGATTTCTCCTAGGAATCACATTTCTCTCATATTTTGGAAGGATTATTTCACACTAATTCGATGGTACTTCTAATATTGATGTCAAGTGATGCCTCTTTGGGTAGTTCTATTGTGAATATGGGGTTTGTCTTGCTTGGTCTAGGAATTGCTCTACATGGTGTTGTTCTACCCCTTGGGACTAAAAGTTCCTAGTTTCTAGTCCATTTTGGTAGTGGTCTCTCTTACCCCAGAGTTGTTGTTTGGTAGGATGAGGAGTTGGCTAGGTTGGTGGGTTTGGCTGAGAGGCGACGATAGTTAGAGTTACGGTAGATGACCTATTTTCATCTATAATGGTCCTTTGGATCTATTTTCATTTGTTGTGTTCCTGTGGGGTTAGAACCCATAGGGATTGGGGGAGTTCTTGCCCATTTTTGGGGAACTCAAGTTTTTTTTTTGGTGCCTACCTAGGTTACAAATACCCTTGATATTTCTATTGAAGTTCCCATGGTTCTTGGGGCTCTAGTTTTAGTGACTAGTTTGATCGTTTTTGGTGGTTTGTGAAAACGATAACTAACATGGGTGATCATGTTGTTGGTCAAGTTGTAGAACCTGTGGATTGTGGCTATTTTTGGTTGTGTGAGGAATCATAGCCATATTTATGTCATTGGTATTTTGTTTGGTTTACCCAATTTTCAGGGTCCTTTTGTAGATCCTGGGATACAAATCTTGCAATTATGGGGTCCTTTAGTGGGTCTTGAGCATTTACAATTTTTTTGCGGGTTGGATTTTGTTTTTTTAAAATAGATAGGGTTGGAGTCTCCTCTTCTATACCAAGCTTAGTTTTTATTTTGTAGAGTGCTTTGTAGGTCTACACTCAAGGTCTCTTCTTTGGGATGTTGGTGACTTCTTGTTGGTTGTAGTGCCGCATTCGTTGGACAATCTCATTTTAGTCAGAGATCCTTGGTTCCTATTATTTTATTTTTGTAGTGGTTCCTATTGTTTTCTTGCTATAGTTGTGGTGCTCTATTTTTGGGTTTCAGGTCTTCAGGTAGTGTTTAATAAATCCTCCTTCCCCCTTCAACCAAGGTGGGAAATTTTCAATTTAGATTCTTTTGAATCTATTATTTAGGATGCATTTTCCCCCCTAGGGCAATAATTTGTTAGTTTGAAAATATTAGATTTGAGATATCTGGCTTGGGTAGGAAGCTATATATTGTTAGTGTTTTTTAAATTCTTCCAAGTTAGGACGTGATTGTTTTGAGGATCGTTGGATTTGTGGAATCCAAGATCCTCTCAGCATTCACAATTTGTTTAACCATCTTTTTGTTGTTGTTTGTTTTGGACTCATGGGATCCGACTGTGCTTGGTCTTTGGGTTCATGACTTGTTAGATTTGGGTTTCAACTTTCATTTGTGGAGTTTTTGTTATCCAACATTGTAGTTTTAGTTTTAGCAAAATTGTTTTAAATTTGGCTACTTTTGATTTATTTTGGATGGGTACCAACTAAGTTTGTTTTACATTTATCTGAAGTTTATTTTATTTTTCCCTTGGATGGGTTAGAACTCCTTGTGTTTCAGTCTAGAACCTCTTTAGATGTATTTTTTGCTGGAACTTAAATTAACGAACCCTTTCAAAAACGCTTTATGTAAAAGATTCCAAGACCCTTTAAAAACCCTCATTTTAAAATATAATAAAAATAAAATAAAATAAAATAACCAATATATTAATTTTAATTTTTTTTCTATGAGAGACCATATATAAAACATAAAAATTTTATTTGTTTTAACTCCATACCTTCTTTCCATTTAAAATTATGAACATATTAATATTAATTTTTTTTAATATTAGATTTATACAAAGAACATAAGATCATGAAGACATAAGAACTCCAACATAACCTTCCACTTACCAACTTGAGTTTAGCCGATGCTTGCAACAAAGAGCAAGAGCATATTCCACCAAGGATGGAGCCCATATGTGAGGTAGCCATTACGGTCGACCGTTGGATGTCCATCCATGCCAACGCCTACGGCCGACCGAAAATAGTAACTTTACCGTTGGATGTCCATCCATGCCAACGCCTACGGCCGATCGAAAATAATAACTTGAACGGTGTTCGTAGAAAATTTAAAATACATTGAGAAAAGAAATAGTGTCAACGTTTCAGAAAGCTTTCGTCACTGCGCCTACGTCACGATACAAGCCGTTTTGATATAAAATTAGATAATGCAAACCAAACTTGCTTTTTTTGGTATCACCTGACATGTGAAGCTTGTATTTCTATTTTCAATGTTTTGATTCGGATCACGATACCCCGCCTTCAGTATTGTCTTTATTTAATATGTACATGTGAAGCTTGTATTTCCATTTTCAATGTTTTGATTCGGATCACGATACCCCGCCTTCAGTATTGTCCTTATTTAATATGTACAACTAGGATCCAATCCATCCGTGATGTTTTTCATGTGTTTCCTATGTCCTGTGTGCAAACTATTCCTTTGTTTAGATTATTTTTGCGATCTCAATGCCGCGAATCCTGCGAAATGGAATTTTTATGGTTTCCCCCTTAACTCCAAGAGAAAACCAGTTGAAGTTTTTTTTTTTCTTTTTTTCGGAGAAGAAGATTAGATTATCGGTGTGCATGTGGTTTTACCTGTCACAAATGATGAAAATTGGGTAAGGGTTTTGAATATCATTATTGTCCTCATTAGCATTTTAGTAGAGAATGCATGTAATAATGGCTCCTCCCAAGGGAATGAATGTGCAGAGGGATTGTATATAATAAGCGCTCCTCTCAATCGAGTGTGGAGTGTGAAGGTTTGTGTTGAGAATGGTTCACAAGGTAACCCTCGTTCTTTTGATGTAATTCTTCCATTACTTGAAGTTGATTCTGCATGTCAAAGTTCAGAATCATTTACCTTTGTCGGCTATTTTGTTGAATGCATGTGGTTTTACCTGCGACAAATGATGGCTATTTTGTTGAATGCATGTGGTTTTACCTGCGACAAATGATGGAAATTAGATTATCAGTGTGCATGTGGTTTTACCTGCGACAAATGATGGAAATTGGGTAAGGGTTTTGAGTATCATTATTGTCCTCATTAGTATTTTAAGAGGGAATGCATGTAATAATGGCTCCTCTTAAGGGAATGAATGTGCAGGAGGGATTGTATATAATAAGCGCTCCTCTCAATCGAGTGTGAAGGTTTGTGTTGAGAATGGTTCACAAGGTAAACCTCGTTCTTTTGATGTAATTCTTCCATTACTTGAAGTTGATTTTGCATGTCAGAGTTCAGAATCATTCACCCTTATCGGCTATTTTGTTGAATGCATCCCTAATAAGTGGACATGGGTTAAAGAAGCTTGAACTCCTCATGGAGTCAAGCTAACGATGGTTCAGAAATTTACAAAGGTTTTTTTTTTCCTCGTTGAAACAACCCATGTTACGATGATTTATGAACATGGCCCTTGGTACATGAGAAGTTCTTTACTTGTTTCTTTTCTTTGGACCCATGATTTTTCTTTGAGGAAAGATTTACCAAAGTTCCTGTGGGTGGAATTCCCAAGAGTCCCTCTACTTTGTGGGCCTTTCTCAGTCGCATAACAGCCCCTTTAGGGGCATGTCATTTTGGTGGAGGCGTATAAATTTTTCAATGCACGTCCTCAAAAACATGTTTGCATTGAAATTGATATTTCTCAAGATCTCAACGACTCTATTGACATACAAGTTGGTGACCTTATGCTATCCTATCGTGTCCTCTACATTAATTTACCCAACACATGTTTTTTGTGCCAGTCCTCATCACACATGATCAAGTATTGTCACATGATGCCGCATAATAGGAAAAAATAGAGCCTCACCATGTGCCCACTCCTCAACTTGACGAGGATGGTTGGATTACTATGAGAGGGTATAAAAATACACATTTGACTGCTTCTAAAGGTACATAGTCCAAGTCAACAACAAATCACATCCGGTAAAAAAAGGGTATGAAAAAGAAAAAGTTGGTCCCCTAATTGAAACTGCCAACAATGAGGCTCCTCAGCCTCAATAGATTCATACCCTAAAAGATGCAATAGAGGTTTCTTCACAGTCTAGTCAACTGACCTGTCCTCTAGTACATCCCCCGATCGGCTATGGAAGGCACTTCCAAGAAAATGTCATTGGATGCAGAACCATCATGGATGGAATTGGCAATTACTACAAAGAAAGCAAAATCTAAAGTTCCTTTCTCTTCTATGGGATTTCAGCATTCTCTTAATCCTTGATAGGGGAAAGAAGATGGAGACAATCTACCCCTAAAATAGTTTCAACCTTTCAACTCAAGAGTTCCAATAGCTTTGCGCATTGGAAAAACACAAAATGATTGAGCAATAAGTTTACTTAATGCTTAATTTTTCTATCCTTATATATATTGTGTATTCGCCCTTTTAAAAGTCAGTTAATTGTATAAATAACCTTACCCTCTAACTATAATTTTTCCAACTCCTTTTATTATAACCACTTTTATTAAAAGTATTAAATTATTGTGTAGAGCTAGTCGAAGACTTATCGTGTAGAGCAAGTCGAAGACGGAGCGGAGCATCATTATAAGTTTTCAAATTGCAACCCTAGGAGGCCCACAGCACACGCTTTGATATATTAGCAAAATCAGTGTTTTACTGTTTTTATTTCACATAGACAATAAAAATTACTCCTCTTCCACATCTTTCTGCTATTAAGGTGAAGGCTTGGATATTTATAACAACTTTAGAATTAAGAACAGTTTTGAAGAGATAGGTACTTACATAACTTAACAAATAGGTTTGTTGCTTAACAAATAGGTTTGTTGAGTGAGTATTAGTTTGATGATGGTAGTACTAATTTTGAGTGATGGGTGTTCCGTATTCTGTGTCCCCCATTCCGAAATGCATTTACTGAGAAGAAACAAAGTTTTAAAAGATAAAAACCTGGGAAGAATGTCTAACCTCATGCCCAATTATTAAGAATGAAAAGATGTTACCACTAATAAAAAAATCGTACGGAGGAACTCAGCGACTGCTTTCAATCTCTTCAGTCGATGCATTACTACTCACTCTTCTTATTTGAATCAATAAGCATTTTATTTCCGCATCCCCTAGTTTACTGGAACCTTGTTCTGGATCGCATATTGTAAACGTTTTAAAGATAATTTGTATCTATAATGGATTTGGATGTTTAGTATGGCTTTAACGATTTTCCCATTGGGGATTTGGGTTTATGCAAATGATTATAGCTTCTAGGTGTGAAAGGAGGAATAATACATTTCTGTTCTGGTACACATGTACAAGAGAAATGCCAACCAGGTAATTATTGATATAGACCATAAAACAAATCCGTAAGTGAAATTAATTAACTATTTACAATTAAGAATTTCACATAAACTTTGTTTTGGTTGGCATGTTTTATTATTGTTTATTTTATTATTTTCATTTGGTTAAAAATTGTGTACTTAACCACAGATCATGTCAATAACAACTTTAACAGTCAAGAACAAGATGCTTGACTCGTATTTGACACCGTATTTAGGCAACAGAACACACACAATAATAACAATATGTAGTAATCTATGCCACCTACTTCACTCACACATTCTTGAAAAATATAGCTTCTTGCTTGCATATCTCTTCTTGCATTTTTATTTTTTGGCGTTAAAGAATATAAAGGAAAGAAATTTTTATTAGCTTGTAACGATAACACTCTTCACCCGTCTTTAGAAAAGCAAAATGAATTGTTAATTATACTAGTACTATTCTTTAGGATGTGGTACTGTTGATGCTACTATTGATGCCCGTTGTGTATGCCGGACCTCAACGGAAAGGGTTGTGGATACGGTAAGAGGGAATCATACATGAAAATTTGTAATTTGCGTGTGTTTGTATATATGTTTGAAGCCATGAGAATGTTGGGAACATGGGAGCCACACCTTGCTAAGTGTGTTTTGAAATAAAATATGATTACATGGTTATTATTTAAATAAATAATAAAATGATATATAATATAAAATAATATTTTGATAATAAATATATGAAGATGAAATGTAAACTAAAATCGTAATCTTTGAGGTTAATGAAAGCAAAGTCTATGTTGAATAGCAAGGCATCTTTAATTATCATTTTAAAAGTGTAGGCGTAATGATTAAAACTAAAGAATCAGAAATTTTGTGTTGTTATGATGTTTTCAAGTGTGTTGTGTGGCCGTTTTAACTCCATGTCTACCTGGCGTTGCACATGATATGAGAGAAGGAAAATTTCCTGATTTTTGGGAATGATGGAACGTTGGAGAATGAACTTATCAAAAATGTGAACAACAAGGAAAAGGGAGGATAGTGAATTTTCTGTGGGAGAATTGCGTGGAATGTGAGCAACGAGGAAAAGGGAGGATAATGATTTCTCATTGGGACGATTGCATGAAAAATGTTTTAATTAATTTGATTTAAATATTTCATTGAGCCTATATGTGCAAAACCGAAAAAGGTTAATCAAATATTTTTTGTGATTGTATGCATATGTTGTGAGCATAGCTTTATTTTACATGGCTAAAATGGCAGCGACGTGGTTAAAATATATTGGGTGTGAACAAATAGAAAAAATCTTTGTTCAATTTGGTGATGTGTTATCCATATTACCTGGAAATTGGAAACGTAGTATAAAATCAAATATATGAATCTGAAAATTAGTGACACAATTGTAGTGGATAAAGACAAAACTTGATTTAAAAAATGTTTTGATTGTGTACTTCTAGTTTTATTAAAGTCCATCAAATGTATTTTTATTGTGCAACCTGGTTAGGTTTACTAGGTTTTTGTTTCTCTGTGAATATTAAGTAACCATGAAAATGAAGGGAAAGAAGGCATACATGTTACTATGTGTATAAATGTATGGTTAAAGTGTGCATATATGATTGATATGTATTAGCTGGGAAAGAAATATAGTTGCACAAATTATTGTTACCATTACTACCATTTGGAAAGCGAATGTCAGGGAAAATATATACATTGAATTCGCTTGATGTAATGTGGTAATGTGAGTGCTATTGTGAATGTTTTCTAACTACATGTTTGTATATGTTACATTTTTAGAAATGCATACATGAAATGAGTCATAATCTGATACCTTGCACTACCCAAATCGAGTATTGGTAGAGTTGATATACGTCAAGAATAGAACTGAAACTGCATGTTTGGGTGAAGGATGCAAATAGCAATTGGATTGAACTAAATACAATTTAGTAGTGGATTTCAGAAAAATAAGACACCATGTTAATCATTTATCAAGCATCTTGAGAGTAAAAACCAAGTTATCTATTGCTAAAAAATGCAGTCCTTTTCAAATTATGGAAATGAGAAGAAAGTGTTTGTTGTGTTGTTTGAAAACATAGGATGTTGGCTAGTGAAGTTGTTAAGTTGCTTGTATTGCAGAACCTTGAAACTAGAACCCTTTTGGGGTTTATATAACTATATAACTATATATATATATATATATATATATATATATATATATATATTGCTTGAGTATTTGTAAAAATGGAGTTATGAGCCATAGATGTAATGTTGTAAGAGAATCATATAAGCACCTACTCTATAACATTGAAAAAAGGATTTTCTGACGTGGGATTCCTTTTTTATTGAAATGTGGTGGTATATCATGCATCATGAGGAGGTGGCAAACCGGATGGTGTGAGACGGTGATAGTGAAGGATATTTTATGGTTAAGTCTACTTATTCTCTTCTCTGTCGCTAGGGAGATAACGTTTTTCCTTGCTCAAAGATATGGCTTAAGAATTTGATCTTGAAGATCAATATTTTATTTTGGTTTACGGTGCAGAATAAGGTCTTGACCATTGAGAACTTACATAAGAGGGGCTTAAATTTTTTGAATAGATGTTTTTTGTGCAAGCAAGACTAGGAATCAACTTCTCATTTGTTTCTCAAGTGTAAGGTTTTTCAAGGTATTCTATATTTTATTCTTCAATGCATTGGTGTTTCATGGATTCTACTAGATTATATTAGCAATTATGTTTAGTAATGGACACCACCCTTTTCTTCATCCCATCTCAAATGTTTCTAGAAATATTTGTTACCACATCTTCTTTGGGGCATATGGAAGGAGCAGAATGCAAGGGTGTTTAAAAATTTTGAGTGTGATATCTTTCATGTTAACCATAAAATAATTTGGAGGGTGGTAGAGAATGTACTAGCGGTTACCAAAGACTCTTGTCCCTCCATGCCTCATGACCACACCGATTTTTTTATCGAAGATAATCTTGGTTTTCACCAGGAGTTAAGACCTCAACTAGATCCAATTTAAGAGATTCTATTCACTAGACCCCGCCCCCTCCAGGGTGGTTTAAGATCAGTTTTAATGGTTCATCGAAGGGTAATATAGGATTGACTAGGGCTAGGGGAATGATTTGTGATAGCTATGGTGAAGTGATCCTAGCCTTCGTGGAGGATATTGATGTTAAATATTCGCATATTGTTGAAGCTTGTGCTTCTTTTTTGGGAATTTTAATTCTCAAATATCTAAGCATTTTTAGGGCAGTTATTGAGGAGGATTCGTTGAACATTATAAACATGCTTAAAGGGGATTATCGTCAAATTTGGCATATCTCCAATTTAACTAATGAATCCAGAGCTCATTTGATGTCTTTGGAGGAGGTGTTAATTAAACACAAATATAGATAAGGGATCGTAGGTGTTGACTCCCTTACAAATTTGGATGTATCTCATCAGAGTTTGGCAATTTGGTATATTAATTTTCTACTTGAGATCTTCCACCTTGCTCATGATGAAAAACTTTAATGTCTATCAGGTGGTGCCTCATCATCATATGTTTTTTCCATTTCTCGGATGGTTTTGGAGATTGTTTTTTGTTAGCCTAGCAACACATAGCCTTTACTTCTGGCACCCATGATGTCCTATCATGTTATCTTGGTACAATGTTCACCCATGGTGGTGTTAGGAGGGCCTTCCCCTCCTCCGGTTTTTCAAATTTTAAATTTCAAAATGCTTCTTCCCAACATTAATTCGATTGCTCGTTTGGTGGGCCTCCCTTATTATTCATTGGTTTCTTGAACCTTCCCTGAGTACGTCAATGTCATATTATCTCTTCTTTTGTGATTCCTTTTTGTCTTACCCGGGGAAGTCGTTTGTTCTTCTTCTTAATGTATGGAAGCAATTTGACACTGTTTATCCCGTGGTGGAAGGGATCCCTTTTCACGTCCTTCATTTTTATAAGAGAGAGCACCTTAGTGGAAGTGTTATTTTTCATCTGTTATGGCTTGTCTTTACACTTGGTGGAGGCTCTCTTGAGTTGGTGACATATGGTCTTTGCAGGGTTGGTACTTTCAAGGTAGCTTTTATGGTTATTTGTTCCTCTGCCTATTACCTAGGATAAATATCGGTTATTTTTGCATCTTGTTCCTATCATTCAATTTGTTTTTTCTCCTGAGTGGAAATATTTTGCTACCCCTCGCTTTGGTTTCAGCCTTCTTGCCTGTGTATGACATGTTTTTCTTCTTGTAGGTTCCTGGTATATCTTGGTTTCTCTCATTGGTGAGTCCCAATTCCTTCTTTATTGTTTGGATTTTGACTATGTTGGTGGTAATCTTGTATTTCTATCTTATTTAGTTATGGGGTCTCCTCTACCTATGTATTCTTGTTGTTTCGAGCTTGGCTGGTTGTGTTTCTTTTCTTCTATCTATGTTTTGGAGGAACCGACTTTCGGTGCTGATGGATAAGGTGAATATATTTTCTCCTAAACAAAATTTGATTAAGTCTCTATTGTAACATGCATTCATTACTTTCGATTATGAAGTCAAATCTATTCTTGTGGAGGGGGGTATTTTGGAATGTATTTAGATATTTCATGGGCACAATTCAGTGCTTACTAATTGGATGGTGGCAACTTGGAAGGATGAATGGGTTAGGATTGCTTCATGGTCATTATAGGTCTCGGTGAAGATGATTAGTAGGACCACTAGTTTAATTCTTGATGGTGCTTTTTACAATCGTGACATACACTCTCTTCTACAGGAGATTAGTCTATTCCTTGATAAGGAGGAATTTCTTCCTAGAGCCTAGAATGGTTTCAGTGCATTGGCACTATCCGCTCCCTAATGTCATGTTGCTAGGGTTATTATGGATTATTTCACTTTATATTCTACCTATGAGATAATTATGATTTTCCATGCTATGTTCCTAAATCACTTACGTCATCTTGTTTGCATGAATATTCCTTTTTTTCTATTCAAATATATGAAAAATTCCTTTGAGAACATGTAAGGCGATCATGGTTAGGCCTCTCTCCATAAAGGACTTGATATGTTTGTGTTTGAACAGGTGATTTTAGAACATGGTTTATCAGTTGATGATATCCTTAAGTCATTCATGGATTTACCCTGCCCTATTATTGATGGCTTTAAGGTGGCATCAGAGGTTTCTATTGATAGTAGCGATGATATTTACTCGTTCACCTTTGATTTAGGTCTTGAAAATATTTTGAGGAAGATCCAAGTTTCATCTAAGAGGGTTCATGGTAAGGTATATGGTGGTGGTGATTGTGCTCCATTTTTTGGACCGTCTATTAGGATTGATTCATTTCCTATGGCAGTTTATGATGGGCTTATGGATGTGGACCTGATGTCGAACTACAAGGTTGAGGGAAGTGGCACCCATAAGTCTAAATGTTTGCATAACAAAATGCATGAGGATTATGGCTCCTCCCTTCTCTCTTCCCCTCATGATTTTGATGTTTTGTAGGGATATCACCATCGGGAGAAATTGGTTGATGAGGTTTATGCCCTGGAGGACGTCCAGGATAAAAAACACTCTATGTTTCATAATTTGAATCTCATTGATATCAATCAAAATAAAATCTAGAGTTTGCTAAAGTCGACGTTGGACTAATCTTAGGATATTTCCCATTTTACTACTTCTGTAGCTCAAGAGGTGGTTAGGTTGGGGTAGAACCATCTCGGTTATCCTCTTTGTACATGTTCTTGGGTCTTAGTTTTGTGTCGTCTCTTTTTGGTTTACCCCACATGTTTTGGTGGGGTTTAGTTATGGTCTTTTTTAACTCGGGTGGTGTTTTAATTATATAGGTTGTGGGATCCCTTTAAAACCCTTTGTATTATTAATAGTAAAAAAAAAAACATTGAAAAAAAAGAATGTGATGTGATTTTCCTTTTTACCAATGTACACATTTATATATATGTGCAAGTTTCTGACTAGTAGTTAAGTTTTGCAATTCTAGTGTTACATACTTAAGCTATTACCAAACTTTTATGACAAAATATTAAACCCTAGATGATATATTGAGGGTATATTCTAACCCATAAACTAGTGAAATTTGGGCTAATGAAAAGGATTGGTGCACCATTATATTCAAATAAAACAATATTATATGTGTTGTCTTCAAAACACAATCAAACGTGTGGTGTAACCTTCTCTTATGCTAGTCGATATTAATGTGTTATTTATGGTTTTCAAATCTAGTTGAAATATGTTGATTATTTTCTAATTTAATTGCAATTGAAAAGCAGATGAACAATTAGCTGAATTTTCTTATTTACTAAAATATCTATGTTTGTAAGTGCTTTGGGTTTATTTCAAATAAATAATTGTTAGGAACATAAGTCATTAAACAAAATTTGGAAATATTGACAATTAACTTGGGACCAAACCAAACACTTGAATATTAGAATGTTGTGGCAGTTCGGTGTTATGTTCTTATGTTCTTTAATGATGTTTAAATTGGAAATTTGAACCATTGCAAATGATACCTAAGTATGTCCATTTTTGAGCTATGGCCTAGTGATTAAATAATGTCTTAGCTTGTAGAAGAACTCACTCTCTCCCTTAAATGTATAAAATAATTTATAAATAGGGAAGAGTAAATACTATGTAAATGTGATTCTTTTCCTAGAGAGTAGTAAAATAGACTCCATCATGTGATGCTATTTTCTTAAAACACTCTTTAGGGGTAAGAGGGGTGTATAATTAGATTGATTTTAGATCCTCTTTCTAGTGATCCTAGACCCCAGAATTATTTTAATATTGCAAGAAAAATAATATTGAAAAGATTATTGGGAAGGGATAATCAAATTAAAATACACCTAATATAGATGTAGGTGCAGGTATGCATGCAACGTGACTTGAAAGTAACCAATGTTTTGATAGGATAGGTCAGATCAAGGGACTTTTCCAAAGTAGTAATGATGGATGGTATGGGACATCACCTACAGGTTGTTGCTTGGGAGTACAATGATACATTTATGTTTCACAATGTTTGTAGAGAACTCATGTGATAACCAAATCTAGTTCTACCACAACATTTTGTATGGTACAAATATTTGTTAATCAAGGTAGGCATTTGAGACTAAGCTCAGTGCCAAGGAAATGACATGGCTCTAGGTGACTTTGAGTAGTTAGATAAACAACTAGACTCCAGGCATATGTATTCTAAAATCCCTACATATAAATCCTTGAGTGAGTCAACCATATAGTTGAAGTTTAAGTATGTGTAGGGATGAGGAAAGCAGGCGTCCACCCTCTAGGTGTTATGGATCCTAGAGTATAACCCCAACCATGGTTCGACCCTTATACTATGGTAGGGAGGAAGGAAACAATGAGAAGAAATGGCTTAACAAAAAACTCACATGGCCCAACAATAGGAGTTAATAATTCAACAACAAAAAATCATTGAAGACTTGTCCAGGGATCATGAAATTGGAGGAGGTAGGATAGAAGAAGCACCTAATGAACCTGTAGAATCTAGTATCGGTAGAACTAGAGTAAGTGTGTTGTTGGCCAAAAATCTAAGGAAGGTTGTAATATATAAGTTTAATGAAACAGGTGATGGTGATGCAATGGATAATTGGCTAAGTGAATTGGAGTCATACCTTTCCTTGGTGATTCTATAATCATAAATCTAAAACTGATTTGGTAGTTATGAACATGGTTGAAGTGGCCTTGGAATAGTGGAAGACTTTTAAGAAAGGGTAGGGTATCAAATCTGTAGACCTCTAGTGGGAGGATTTTGTTAAGGTATTTAGGAATATATTCCTAAACTAAGCAATATTATGTGGAAAAATTTGAGGAATTTACTAATCTATAGCAAGAAGCTATGTTAGTTAGATAATACCATTATAAGTATATTCAAATGCTTAAGTATGAAACTCAATATGAGAGTAATGAAGAGATGAAAGTTCAAAATTTCATTTTTGGACTACATCCCAAGATCAATACAGTGGTGAATATGCACAACCCTATAGATAATCCTACTACTTTTGATTTAGCACAAAAGGAAGAAGCAAACCAAGAAATAAGAAATGCATATTTAATTATCAAAAGTTTTCTAAAAAAGAAAAATATGAACTTAGGAAGTAGAAGAGCATTGGGTTTATGAAGTGGAGAAAGAGAAAAACAAGAAACCTAAAGGTGGATATTAGAACAATTATGGAGGCATAAGTAGAACTAACTCATAGAACAATAAGTTTAGGAATGATGGCAAAAGGTTTCCTAAAATATTTGATCAAAGACCAACAAATTAGGAGAAGACTGGGAAAATTGTTCCTCAAGGTAGGAACAAAGATAATAATAGAGGAAGCATAGTACCTCCAAATAGTTGTTATATATGCCAAGGGTCCCACTATGCCAAAAAATGCCCTCACCGAACCGATCTACATCAGAAATCCCTAGAAGAAGCCACCCATAGGATCTTTGTGATAATAGGTAGTCTTATACTTGATGGTCAAGTTACTCCTTTATTATTAAATGGAAAAATTAATGATAATGATGTACATATTTTGATAGATATTAGATCAACCAACAACTTTATTTCCACTAGAGTAGTGAGGGACATACCTAAAAGACCTAGGTTTTTGGCTAATGGTTGGATGGTAGAGTATGTGTCAAGGTAAACCTACCAAGTCAACCAATGTTTAATATATCCTCTCATCAATTTGCCTCAAGGAAAAACTAATTGGCACTTGTATGTGATACCTTTGAGTGCCTTTGATATTATTTTAGGTGTTGACTAGTAAAAATCCCATAAGGCTCTTTTGAATTTTGAGGAAATATGGGTAGAATTATGGATGAATCTAATAAAATGATTAGAATTCATTATGATCGTGGTCCAATTAAGCCAAATTTGTTGATTGCGATGTAGATAAAGAAAGCCATTAAGAAGAGAGTAATGGTTTTTATAGTTAAAATGAATAAGAAAGAGGAGCCTAAAGTAGAGTCTGAAATCTTCCAAAAGCATTATATTTTTGGGAGAATTCAAGGATGTGTTTTTGGAAGACCTTCCAAGGTTACTTCCTCAAAGAGAGTTTAATTTTTCTATTAAGTTGTTACTTGGAGTTGTGCTTATTGCAATGGCACAATATAGGATGACCCCTATTGAGCTAAAAGACTCAAGATGCAACTTCAAGATTTATTGGTGGAAGGGATAATCAAGCCAAGTGTGTGGTCATGGGGAGCTCCTATCTTATTTTTTAAGAAGAAAGACAGTACCTTGATAATATGCATAGACTACCAAATGTTGAATAAAGTTACGAACAAAAATATGTACTCGCTACCTAGAATTGATTATTTCTTTGATCAACTAAAAGAAACAACTATCTTCTCGAAGATTGATCTAAGGTCTAATTATCATCAATTAAAGATTCAAGAAAAAAACACTTCCAAACTAGCTCTTAAAACAAGGTATGAAAATTTTAACATATATATATTTTTTAATATTAGATTTATGCAAAGAACATAAGATCCTGAGGACATAAAATCTAGAGAAACCATGTCTAGCTTCTAAGAACTCCAACATAACCTTCCACCTACCAACTTGAGTTTAGCCGATGCTTCAAACAATGTGGAAGAGCATATTCTAACAAGGATGGAGCCCATATGTGAGGTAGCCATTACGGTCGACCGTTGGATGTCCATCCATGCCAACGCCTACTGCCGACCGAAAATAGTAAATTTACCGTTGGATGTCCATCGATGCCAACGCCTACGGCCGACCGAAAATAGTAACTTGAACGGTGTTCGTAGAAAATTTAAAATACATTGAGAAGAGAAATACTGTCAACGTTTCACAAATCTTTCGTCATTGCGCCTACGTCACGGTACAAGCCGTTTTGATATAAAATTAGATTAGATAGTGCACACCAAACTTGTTTTTTTTTTTTTGTGAAGCTTGTATTTCTATTTTCAATGTTTTGATTCGGATCACGATTCCCCGCCTTCAGTATTGTCTTTATTTAATATGTACAACTAGGATCTAATCTATGCGTGATATTTTTCATGTGTTTCCTATGTCCTGTGTGCAAACTAATCCTTTGTTTAGATTATTTTTGCAATCTCAATGCCGCGAATCCTGCGAAATGGAATTTTTATGGTTTCCCCCTTAACTCCAAGTGAAAACGAGTTGAAACCCAACATAGTTTTTTTTTAAGCCCAAGAAGACGAAGATTAGATTATGCATGCGGTTTCACCTGCGATAAATGATGGAGATTAGGTAATGGTTTTGAGTATCATTATTGTCATGCATGTAATAATGGCTTCTCTTAAGGGAATGAATGTGCAGGAGGGATTGTATATAATAAGGGCTCCTCTCAATCGAGTGTGAAGGTTTGTGTTGAGAATGGTTTATAAGGTAACCCTCGTTCTGTTGATGTAATTCTTCCATTTATTGAAGTTGATTCTTAAAATCATCCACCCTTGTCGACTATTTTGTTGAATGCATCCCTAATAAGTGTTCCTTTAGGACATGTGTTAATGCAACTTGAACTCCTCATGGAATCAAGTTAAAGATGGTTCAAAATTTTAGAAAGATTTTTTTTTTTTTGTTAAGGTAATTTATGAACATGGCCCCTGGTACATAACAAGTTCTTTACTTGTTTCTTTTCATTGGACCTGTGTTTTTTCTGTTTGAGGAAAGATCTATCAAAGTTCTTGTGGGTGGAATTCTCAAGAGTCCCTCTACTTTGTGGCTTTTTCTCAGTAGTATAACAGCCCCAACCCCTTTAGGGCATGTCATTTTGGTGGAGGTAGATAAATTTTTCAATGCACATCCTCAAAAACATGTTTGGGTTGAAACTGATATTTTTCAAGATCTCAACAAGTCTATTGACATACAAGTTGGTGTCCTTATGCTATCCTAGTGTGTCCTCTATATTAATTTATCCAACACATGTTTTTTTGTGCCAATCCTCATCACACATGATCAAATATTGTCGCTTGATGCCATATAACAGGGACAAAAAGAGCCAAATGACGTACCCACTCTTCAACATCACAAGGATGGTTGAATGATTATGAGAGGGCGTAAAAATCCACAGTTGACTGCTTCTAAAGGTACACAGTCCAAGTCAGCACATGTCACAGCCGGTAAAAAAAAAGATATGAAAAGAAAAAAGTTGGTTCCCAACATCCATGGAATTGACAATTACTACACAGAAAGCAAAATCTAAAGTTACTTTCCCTTCTATGGGATTTCAACATTCTCTTAATACTTTATAGGGGAAAGAAGATGGAGACAATCTACCCATAAAACAGTTTCAACCTTTCAACTCAAGAGTTCCAATAGCTTTGCAGCATTGGACAAACACAAAATGATTGAGCAATAAGTCTACTTAATGCTAAGTGCCTAGAGCCACAGTTCTACAGTTTAAGGTTTTTGTGTTACTCTAATTTATTTTTCTAAGCAATGCTTATATATGTTGTGTATTCACCCTTTTAAGAGTTGATTCCGGTTTTAATTGTATGGATAACATTACACCCTCGAACTATAATTTTTTCAACTTCTTTTTTATTGTAACTTTTTTGAATATAATTTTTAGCTCTAATAAAAAGATTAAATTATTATGTAGAGTTAGTCGAAGACTTATCATCGTGTAGAGCTAGTCGAAGACGGAGTGGAGCATCATTATAAGTTTTCGAATTGCAACCCTAGGAGGCCCACGGCACACGCTTTGATATAATAGCAAAATCAGTGTTTTTATTTTACATAGACAATAAAAATTACTCCTCTTCCACATCTTTCTGCTATTAAGGAGAAGGCTTGCATATTTATAACAACTTTAAAAAGTAAGAACAGTTTTTTTGAAGAGATAGGGTATGTAATAAATAAGTATGTTTGTTGAGTTTGTTGAATGGCTATCAGTTTGATGATGGTAGTATCAATCTGAGTTATCGATGTTCCGCATTCCGAGATGCATTTATCGAGAAGAAGCAAAAGTTTTAGAAACGAATGTCTAACCCATGCCCAATTATTAAAGAAAGGATGTTACCACTAATAAAAAAATCGTTCAATAAAACCAGCTACGGAGGAACTCAGCGACTGCTTTCAATCTCTTCAGTCGATGCATTACTACTCACTCTTCTTATTTGAATCAATAAGCATTTTATTTCTGCATCCCCTAGATTACTGGAACCTTGTTCTGGATCGCATATTGTAAATGTTTTAAAGATAATTTGTATCTATAATGGATTTGGATGTTTAGTATGGCTTTAAAAAATTTCCCATTGGGGATTTGGTTTTATGCAAATGATTATAGCTTCTAGGTGTGAAAGGAGGAATAATACATTTCTGTTCCTCTTACATATGTACAAGAAAAATGCCAACAAGGTAATTATTGATAAAGACCATAAAACAAATCCGTAAGTGAAATTAATTAACTATTTACAGTTAAGAATCTCACAGAAACATTGTTTTGGTTGCAATGTTTTATTATTGTTTATTTAATCATTTTCATTTGGTTAAAAATTGTGTAGTTACCCTATGCCATTGACAGATCATGTCAATAACAACTTTAACCGTCAAGAACAAGATGCTTGACTCGTATTTGACACCGTATTTAAGCAACAGAACACACACAATGATAACAATATGTAGTAATCTATGCCACCTACTTCATTCACACATTTTTTAAATTGCTTGCATATCTCTTCTTGCATTTTTTTTTTTGGGCATTAAAGAATGTAAAGGAAAGAATTTTTTATTCGCTTGTAACGACGTCCGACTTTAGAAAAGCAAATGAATTGTTAATTATACTAGTCTATCTTTTAGAATGTGGTACGGTTTATGTTTCTATTGATGTTCGTTGTGTATACAGGACCTCAACAGACTGTAAAAGGGTTGTGGATAGGGTAAGAGGGAAGTGATGATTCGACTTATAAGTACATGAAAATTTACATTTTGCATGTGTTTGCATAGATGTTTGCTACTTGATTTTTCCTTTGTGACAATGAGAATGTTGGGAACATGGGAGCCACACCTTGCTAAGAATGTGTTGAAATAAAAAATTATTATATAATTATTATTTAAAAAATAATAAAATGATATATAATATAAAATAATAATATGATAGCAAATATATGAATATGAAATGTAAACTAAAATTGTAATCTTTCAGGTTAACGAAAGCAAAGTCTATGCTGAATAATAAGGCATCTTTAATTATCATTTTAAAAGTGTAGGCATGTAAGGTAATGGTTAAAACTAAAGAACCAAAAATTTTGTGTTGTCATGATGTTTTGAAGTGTGTTGTGTGGTCATTTTAACTCCATGTCTACCTGGTGTTGCACATGATATGAGAGAAGGAAAATTTCCTGAGTTATGGGAATGGTGGAACGTTGGGGAATGAACTTACCCAAAATGTGAGCAGCAAGGAAAAGGGAGGATAGTGAGTTTTCTTTGGAAGTATTGCATGGAATGTGAGCAACAAGGAAAAGGGACGATAGTGAATTTTCGTTGGGAGGATTGCATGGACAAGATTGTTAGAGTTAAAGTGCACTATGCCTCTATTTTGACACTTGTCAGTTTATACTGACACTTGTCAGTTTATCATATAGGTCTTCTGCCTATATATGTAACATATTTTTATCAATAATATATCCCCTTCAGTTTCTCCTCCTAACATTTGGTATCAGAGCTCCAGGCTTTCTTTGCCCTTGTGAGTTTGAAGGGGGATTTCCCTCATGGAAATCCTCCCTCCCCTCATTTTTTTCCCTTTGGCCATTTTTTAAAACTGAGGGAGTATGCTCTCCATATTTGATGGATCAGAAACCAGAAGTTTTCATGGCTGCCAATTTTTATGGGATTTTTTTTTAGTTTTAATTTTTTTAGGGTTCGTCATTTTGCCTCTGCATAGCCATGATTGCTCTTCAAAGTGACTTTGAATATGGTTTGGCACTTTGAACCGTTGATGCTTGGAGGGGTCGTCGTACCTGGATCAAGACAATGCCATTTTTTTTCTAATAGTCCACCAAGAAAAATTTTAATGTGGTCGATGGCGAATCAAATGCTAAATCTCAGGATCCACGAGAGTGGATCTATTTGCAAGCAAAACGGAATTTTTTTTTTGTGCGAAAGGATCTGATTTGTCATGATGATAACATGCTTATATGTTGTAGAACTCGTCTTGTGGAAGATTTCTTATGGATTGTTATTGCAAATGTCTGTCGAAACCTATTTTTATGACTGGAATTTATATTGGCCCATGGGAAACCACTTTTCAAAAATAAGGACACAACATTTCAAGCAATCGATGGTCCTCAAGCCGTTACAGATAACAGAGCACAGGAATTTGGCCAAATCCTCTACAAAGGCTCTATATGTCTCATCTGCCAGCCTTCTGCCCAGGTTCCGCAAAAAGCTTTTCACCTTCTGTCGTGTGGAGTAAGTGCTGCGACTCGATTGCGCATCTGTAAGACAATCCTGAGTCTGATTATCAAGATTTGCAACGGCGAGCTGAGCACGAATCAGGTAGATGGGCCAAGATGGCCATGGAAGGCGAGGTGTGTTTTTTTTATGGCTGTGGACCACGACTACGTGGCAATGACTGCTCTGCTTCAGCCATAAAAGTTTCTGCGGCCCTCGATTGCGCTGCTTCAGCTAGGACCAGCAGAGGATAAGAACTTTTTTCAAAGCTTCTGATCTGATTTCTTTCGAAGCCGAGGCATTTGTTTTTTCACCAGAATATGTGGATTTTTTTTTATTTAACCTCCTCTGTGTGACATATCACAACCACTCACGATTCAGAACATGTTAAAGTCCAGCAAGGCACCGCCGGTGGTGGCGGCGAAAGAAGAGCGATGAATATGCATGATTCTGTGCACGGATCTGACGTCTCCCATGAGGATGTGTGGGACAACGGAGGTGGAAGAGCTGGTGGCAGATGTCTACCAGTTGACTGGTGTGCTGGCGGACGTAATACTCGGCGGTTGTGAGGTGTCACATTTCATCGGGAAGATTTATTTTCTAGTCGGGTTGTAATATTTTTTGAATTGTTGACGAATGTTGCGGGCTATTTGCCTCCTTGCACCATATTTTTTTTATGTGGCGTCAAAGGAGGAGAATGAAATAGGTGGATGTGTATGCATCCGCAGTTTGAGAAGTGATGTTTGCCCTTTGAAGATATTTGTATGTTTGCTGTGACTGGTTCCTACTACAAATTTTTGCTCGAAGAGAAGCTGACAGGAGGCACTGAAGACATGTTTTAGGTGGTGCGCTGGGCGTGGCCAGAATTGGAGGAGAGGTCCAAAGAGAATGCCAGGAATGCTATGGTCAGGAGCAGCAGCGAAGCCATTGCTAGCGCTATTATTGTCTCCTGGAGATTCATTAACTTGCAGAGCACATTGCTCTTTGGTTGGACCTTAGGAGACAAATACAGGAAGTCAGAACTATGAGAAAGTGCAACTGTGTAGTTTTCTTGAAAACTTTGCTGCGTAGATTTATCATAAGACTTGAATCGGAATGCATAACCTGAATCACCTCCAGTAAATGGTCTTTCCAGGTTTAAACCTTTATATTTTCCATCTGACCATCCATCTCTTGCTATATCTGTTCGCTTTGATAATTCGATCTCTCTGTTGTTGTCCTCTCGGTCAAGCCCAGGACAATTAGAATGGTGGGAGGAATTTGATTCGAGCTCCATGTAGCCCTTTTCTCTTGTGGGCCTGTTGTAAGCAGTAGCACCGTCACTGTCTCTGAAAGCTGTTCCTGTCCGCAGATTAATGGTGTGATTACTGAATTTATTTTTGTCTTTACTTCTATCAACTAAGCCTGCATATACATCGCAAGGTTTTTCGGATGGCCCGACTATGTGTCTACTACAACGTGGCGGCCGTAGATCATCCACAAATTATGGAGACTACAGATAATTTGTTGCATGTTAATCCATGACTGAAGTTAAATGCAAGGAGATGGACATCGCCCCTGGTTAAACTGTTGTTGTTGTATGAGTGATTGGTGTATTTTTTTTGGTGTAGTCAGTTGCAGCAAGCAGAGATTAGCAAGCAGCAAAAAATATCAGGAGCTGGTGTCTGTGCTGTGTAAGAAGGCTTTGGCTTGTGTCCAAGGCCGTGGCGAAGCGCATGCGAGATGCAGAGAAGAAGGGCTCCGCTCTTTCCAGTCACCAACGCAACAAGTACGGAAGCGTGGTGGGCTCCTCAGATACCGATGCCGGATTGACAAAAAAAAGACAGAGGAGGAGGAAGGAGACGGCAAGCCCACGCATGAAAAGAGAATACGGCATCAGAGCGACCAAAAATTAGGCCGGGAAGCCTCTCGTTACAGTCGACGAGTGTCTTATTTTTTTGGTGAGCAACACCGCTGTTTGCAGATAGCCGTTAAAGATTAATTTTGTTTACCGCCCACTGCTTGATAACACTTTGTTTCAGGAAACTTGTACCAATTTGTGTCCACCTAACAACATGTTGATAAGTGTTGAACAATAGATATGGAATTTATGACTAACAAACTTGATGGACCAAATCAATTCTGCGAGGAGGGCTGTTATTTTTATGAAGATAAAGTAGCATTTTTTAAAATGCACTTTAATATGTATGGGGTATATTTAAAGGTTATGATGAGCCCAATGGGGTTATTTATTTTCCCAAAGATTGAGGGCCTATTCAAAAATTTTAATACTATTTTTTCCGCTTGAGAGCGATGCCGCCATTGAGCGATGTTGTCTATTTTCTACCTTAGATAGGCATGATGTTTTTTCCACATGATGAAGGCCCCTTTGATGGTGGAATATAGGGGTATTTATAGTTGTTGGAAACGTTTTTCCGCGACGGACACAATGGTGGTGTCATATTGTAATTTTGAGGCTATTTCAATTGATTTTTTTAGCCTCAAAGTTTTTCTACCTTGGAGTGCACTCTCGGTTGTACCCGAAACTCCCAAGGTAATTTCATATGTGATCCTTGTACCTAGTGATCTTTTCTATACACTTGGCGAATGCAGCGGCTAGTTACCCATGCATTTCGGTGGGATGACATGGTCACCATAAGGACACTTATACTAGGGACTACAGACAAAGACACCCTAGACTCTATCCAAGTTTTTTTCCGGATCTACTTCTGAAGACTACAGACGAAGACACTTCAGAAGATTCTCTTCTTTTCTTCTTCTCTCCTATTTTTATCTATGGCTCATTTTATTGTATTGAGTGCATTTTCAGCAAAGACCGACACTCTTATATGGCTTGTTTTTCCTTTGTATCAGGTGCATTTTTTGGCAGAGACCGATACCTTCTAGATTGAGTTCACCATGAGGAGGGATTTCATACTCATGGTGAATCTAGTCAGTGACCTATGAGAGGCAACATCCTTTGAGGATGACCTGCAGAGGCAACAAACCTAGAAGTGGCTGACCCTAAGGCACCCATGATGACCCTAAGGCACTTAGACGACTGACCTAGTGGCAACAGACTCGTGGAAGTGGCTGACCCTGAGGCAACTGACCGAGATGTATACACAGTGAATCTAGCATTATTCACAGTTGGAGAGCCAAGCGCAAACAACACGAGCCTAGACCATATCAGCAATAAAGGAGGATGTAGAATTTCTTTTTAGAGTAGTCAACATTATGGGGGAATGTTACCTAATGTTGACTTGTTTTTTTCTTTAGTTAGGATAGTGCACTTTAAGGGGGAATGTTAGAGTTAAAGTGCACTATGCCTCTATTTTGACACTTGTCAATTTATACTGACACTTGTCAGTTTATCATATAGGTCTTCTACCTATATATGTAACACATTTTTATCAATAATATATCCCCTTCAGTTTCTCCTCCTAACAAAGATACTGTGTGTAAGTATAGTAGGGAGTATTAAAAGAATACATACATGTGGAAGGACGTAGGGAACTGTGGATGTGGTTTCACGTGTGTTGTTTGCTTTTTGAAAAGTTGGTTTTGGATTGCTGGTAGTTCATATTGCCTAAAAAGAATTCAACTCAAATCTAGCCTCAAACAATTGTTTCAGGTGTGCATGTTATACTCTATGTTGAATTAACAAATTTTACAATTGGTTGATGAAGTGCTTTTGGAAAACAAAAATGTTTTGATTTGATTTAAATATTTCCTTGAGCCTATCTGTGCAAAACTAAAAATGGTTAATTAAATATTTTTTGTGAATGTGTGCAAATGCTGTGAGCAAAGCTTTATTTTACATGGCTAAAATGGCAACGATGTGGTTAAAATATACTGGGTGTGAACAAATAGAAAAAAGCTTTGTTCAATTTGGTGATGTGTTTTCCATATTACCTGGAAATTGGAAACGTAGTATAAAATCGAATATATGAATCTGAAAATTAGTCACAATTGTAGTGGATAAAGACAACACTAGATTTAAAAACTGTTTTGATTGTGTACTTTTGGTGTTATTAAAGTTCATCAAATGTACTGCTATTGTGCAGTATGGTTTGGTTTACTAGGTTTTCATTTCTCTGTGAATATTAAATAACCATGAAAATGAAGGGAATGAAGCCATACATGTTACTATGTGTATAATGTATGGTTAAAGTGTGCATATATGATTTCTATGTATTGGTTGGAAAATAAATCTAGTTGCACAAATTATTGTTATCATTACTACCACTTGGAAAGCGAATGCTAGGGAAAGTACATACATTGAATTCGCTTGATGTAATGTGGTAATGTGAGTGCTATTGTGAATATTTTCTAACTGCATGTTTGTATATGTTGCATTTTTAGAAATGCATACATGAAATGGGTCATAATATGTTCCCTTGCACTACCCAAATCAAGTATTGGTAGAGTTGATATACATCAAGAATAAAACTGAAACTGCATGTTTGGGTGAAGGGTGCAAATAGCAAATGGATTGAACCAGACGTTGTCCGATAGTGGATTTTAGAAAAATAAGACACCATGTTGATCATTTATCAAGCATCTTGAGAGTAAAAACCAAGTTATCTATTGCTAAAAAATGTAGTGCTTTCCAAGTTGTGGAAATGAGAAGAAAGTGTTTGTTGTGTTGTTTGAAAACATAGGGTGCTAGCTAGTGAAGTTGTTAAGTTGCTTGTATTGTAGAACCTTGAAACTAGAATCATTTTGGGGTTGATATAACTATATATAACTATATATATATATATATATATATATTTCCATAGATGTAATAATGTAAGAGAATCATATAAGCACCTACTCTTAACATTGAAAAAAGGATCATATGATATGGGATTATCTTTTGCTTGAAATGTGGTGGTATGTTATGTGTCATGAGGAGGCTACGGATCGGATGGTGTGGGACAGTAACAGTGAAGGATCTTTTATGGTTAAGTCTACTTATTCTCTTCTCTGTCCCTGGGGAGATGGTGTTTTTCATTGCTCAAAGATATGGATTAATAATTTGATCTCAAAGATCAATATTTTCTTCTAGTTGGTGGTGCAGAATAATATCTTGACCATTGAGAACTTACATAAGAGGGGCTTCAATTTTTTGAATAGATTTTTTCTATACAAGCAAACGCTGGGAATCAACTTCTCATTTATTTTTCAAGTGTAAGGTTTTTCAAGATATTCTATATTTTATTCTTCAGTGCATTGGTTTTTCATGGATTCTATCAGATTCTATTAGTGATTATGTTCAGCAATTGACGTCGCCCTTTTCTTCCCCCCATACCAAATATTTCTAGAAATATTTGTTACCACATATTCTTTGGGGCATATGGAAGAAGCGGAACAAAATTTCGAGTGTGATATCTTTCATGTTAGCTAGAAAATAATTTGGAGGGTGGCAGAGAATGTATTGGTGGCTACCAAAGACTCTTGTCCCTCTGTACCTCATGATCACCCTGATATTGTTGTCGAAGATAATATTGGTTTTAACCCAGAGTTAAGACCCCCACAAGATCCAATTTAAGAGGTTCTATTTGTTGGGCCCCGCCCCCTCCATGATGGTTTAAGATCAATTTGTATGGTGCATCGAAAGGTAATACAATATTAGCTAGGTCTAGGGGTATGATTCGTGACAACTATTGTGACGTGATACTAAACTTCAAGAAGGATATTGGCATTCAATCTTCGCATATTGTTGAAGCTTGTGCTTCATTTTTGTGAATTTTATTGCTCAAAGATCTAGGCATCTATAGGGCAGTTATTGAGGGCGATTCGTTGAAAATTATAAACATGCTTAAATGGGATTGTTGTCCCATCTGATATATCTCCAATTTAATTGAAGAATCTAGAGCCCATTTTATGTCTTTGGAGGAGGTGTTAATTAAGCACAAATATAGAGAAGGGAACATGGTGGTCGACTCCCTTACAAATCTGGGTGTATCTCGTTAGAGTTTGTCGATTTGGCATACAAATTTTCCACCATAGATCCTCCACCTTGCTCATGATGAAAAACATTAATGTCTGTTAGGTGGCACCTCATCATCATAACTTTTTTTTATTTCTTGGATGGTGTTGGAGTTTATTTTTTATTGTCCTGGCAGCGGATAACCTTTACTTCTAGCACCCGCGATGTCCTCTCAGGTTATCTTGGTATGATGTTCACCCATGGTGGTGTTAGGAGGGTCTTCCCCTCCATTTTTTTAAATTTCAAATTTCAAAATGCTTCTTCCCAATGTTCCTTCGATTGATCGTTTGGTGGACCTCCCTTGTTGTTCATTGGTTTCTTTAACCTTCCCTTAGTACATCAGTGTCATATTATCTCTTCTTTCATGCTTCATTTTTTTCTTGCCTTAGAAAATTGTTCGTTCTTCTTCTCAATGTCTGGAAGTGATTTGACACTATTTATACTATGGCGTAAGGGATCCATTTTCGTATCCTCCATTTTTCTAAGAGAAAGCAACTTTGTTGCAGTTTTCTTTTTCATCGGTTACGGCTTGTCTTTACACCTAGTGGAGGCTTTCTTGAGTTGGTGAAATATGGTCTTTGTAGGGTCGGTAATTTTAAGGTAGCTTTTATGGTTGTTTGGTCCTCCCCCTATTATCTAGGGTAATTCTCGATTGTTTTTGCATCTTGTTCTTCTCGTTCAATTTGTTTTTCCTTGTGAGTGGTTTTTTTTTGCTCCCCCTCATTTTGGTTTTAGCCTTATTGCCCAAGTATGGCATGCTTTTCTTCTTGTTTGTTCTTGGGATCTCTTGGTTTTCCTCGTTGGTGAGTCCCAAGTCATTCTCTATTGTTTATATTTTGTCTATGGTGGTGGTGATATTGTATTTCTATCTTGTTCTATTATGGGGTCTCCTTCACCTGTGTATTCTTGTGGGTTTGATCTTGGCTGGTTGTGTTTCTTTTCTTTTGTCTGTGTTGGTTTTTGGTGTTGATGGGTAAGGTGAAGATATTTTCTCCTAAAAAAAAGCTGATTAAGTCTCGATTGGAACCTACATCCATTACCTTCAATGATGAAATTAAATCTATACTAGTGGAGGGAGGTCTTCTAGAATGTATTTAAAAAATTCATGGGTACAATTTGATGCTTACTAATTGGATGGTGGCAACTTGGAAGGATGGTTGGGTCAAGATTGGATCGTGGTCGTTCTAGGTCTTAATGAAGATGATTAGCAGTACCACTAGTTTAATTCTTGATGGTGCTTATCACAATTATGACAGACACTATCTATTTCAGGAGATTAGTCTATTCCTTGATAAGGATAAATTTCTTTCTAGAGCCTAGTGCATTGGCACTGTCCCCTCCCTGGTATCGTGTTGCTAGGCTTATCATGGACTATTTCACTTTAGATTCTACCTATGAGATAATTATAAATTTTTATGCTATGTTCATAAATCACTTACGTTGCCATGTTTGCATGAATATTCCTTTGTTTCTATTCCAATATCTGAAAAAGTTCTTTGAGAATGTGTAAGGCAATCATGGTCAGGATCCTCTCCATCAAGGCCTTGATCTACTTATGTTTGAAAAGGTAGCTTTATAACATGGTTTATCAGCTAATAATATCCTTAAGTCATTTGTATATTTATCCTACCCTATTGTTGGTGGCTTTTAGTTGGCATCGGAGGTTGCTAATGATAGTAGTGATGATATTTTCTCATTCACATTTGGTTCAAGCTCTGAAAAGTTTTTGAGGAAGATCCAAGTTTCTTCTAAGGGGGTTCATGGTAATGGATATGGTGGTGGTAGTCATTCTCCCTTGTATAGCCCCTTTGTTAGGTTTGATTCATATCCTCTAGCGATTGATGATGGCGTTATGGATGTGGACCTGATGCTGAACTACATGGTAGAGGGTAGTGGCACCCGTAAGTCTAAATGTCTATGTATCAAAATGCATGAGGATGATGGCTCCTCCCCTCTCTCTCCCCCTCCTAAATTGGATGTTCTACTAAGATATCGCCATCAGGAGAAATCGGTTGATGAGGTTTATGCCCTAGAGGATGTCCAGGA
Source organism: Wollemia nobilis (assembly GCA_028583015.1). NCBI lineage: Eukaryota > Viridiplantae > Streptophyta > Pinopsida > Araucariales > Araucariaceae > Wollemia > Wollemia nobilis. The sequence continues at coordinate 543,165 of JAQPPZ010002643.1, forward strand.
TAAAAAATGCTCTATTTTTCATAATCCGAAGCTCATTAATATCAATCAAAAGAAAATTTAGAGCTCGTTGAAGTCAAAATTGGACTACTCTGAGGATATTTCCCATTTGATTGCTTCTATATCTCAATAGGTGGGTAGGTTTGGGTAGAACCATCTAGGTTCTCCTCTTTGTACGTGTTATTGGGTATTAGTTTTATGCAGTCTCTTTTTGGTTTACCACACATTATCTGGAAAGGTTTAGTTCTATTCCTTTTTTGCTCGGGTGGTGTTTTGATTGTACAAGTTGTCTGATCCCTTTAAAACCCTCTGTATTATTAATAGTACAAAAAAAAACATTGAAAAAAATAATTTAATGTGGTTTTCCTTTTAACCTATGTACATATTTATATATATGTGCAAGTTTATGACTAGTAGTTAAGTTATACAATTCTAGTGTTATATACTTAAGCTATTACCAAAATTTTATGACAAAATGTTAAACCCTAGATGATATCTTGAGGGTATATTCTAACCTATAAAGTAGTAAAATTTGGGTTAATGAAAAAGATTGGTACACCAATATATTCAAAGAAAAGAATAATATATGTGTTGTATTTGAAACACAATCAAATGTATGGTGTAACCTTCTCTTATGCTAGTCAATATTAATTGGTTACTTATGGCTTTCAAATCTAGTTGAAAGATTTTGATTATTTTCTAATTTAATTACAATTGGAAAGTAGATGAACAATTAGCTAAAATTTATTTTTTACTAAAATGTCTATGTTTGTAATTGCTCTGGGTTTATTTCAAATAAATAATTGTTAGGGACACAAGTCATTAAACAAAAGCTGGAAATGTTTCCAATTAACTTGGGACCAAACCAAACACTTGAATATTAGAATGTTGTGGCAGTTTGGTGCTATGTTATTATGTTCTTTAATGATGTTTAAATTGGAAATTTGAACCATTGCAAATGATACCTAAGTATGTCCATTTTTGAGGTATGACCTAGTGATTAAATAATGTCTTAGCTTGTAGATTATAAATAGGGAAGATTAAATAGTATGCAAATGTGATTCTTTTCCTAGAGAGTAGTAAAATAGACTACATCACATGATGCTATTTTATTAAAAGACTCTTTAGGGATAAGAAGGATGTATAATTAGATTGATTTTAGATCCTCTTTCTAGTGATGCTAGACCCCATAGTTATTTTAATATTGTAAGCAAAATAATATTTAAAAGATTATTGAGAAGGGATAATCAAATTTAAACACACCTAATATGGATGTAGGTGTGGGTATGCATGCAATGTGACTTGAGAATAACCAATATTTTGATAGGATATGTCAGATCAAGGGACTTGTCCAAAGTAGTAATGATGGATGGTATGGGACTTCACCTCCAGGTTGTTTCTTGGGAGTACAGTGATACGTCTATGTTTCACAATGGTTGTAGAGGACTCAAGTGATAACAAAAGCTAGTTCCACCACAATATTTTGTATGGTACAAACATTTATGAACCAAAGTAGGTATTTAAGACTAAGCTTAGTGCCAAGGAAATGATATGGCTCTAGATGATTTCGAGTAGTTGGATAAACAACTAGACTCTAGGCATATGTACCCTGAAACCCCTACATACAAATCCTTGAATGAGTCAACCATATAGTCGAAGTTTAAGTATGTGTAGGGATAAGAAAAGCATGTGTCCACATTTTAGGTGTTATGTAACCTAGATGATAACACCAACCGTGGTTCGAACCTCATGCAAAAACAAGAGGACAACAAATTAGACAAGTTGAATCCACAAAATGACACCTTTATGGGATTTGGCCAATGTCGTCTACTTGGGTGGTTGTCTGCAACAGTATTGAAACCCAAAGGTGGTTTGGTTTGCCTATACTACTTAAAAATTTATGTAATAATTCATTGGGTGAAATATAAATGCTACAGACATGAAAGCATTTGCTGTGAACAAGAAATTATTGTTTAGGATAAAACAATAAACTTAAACAAAAAAAAATACCCTAAGAAATTACTTGGCCTAATTTTATGGTGCAACCAAGAGAGTAGAATTGGGTTGTTACATGTGGTATCAGAGCTATAAAATATCATAAAGTTATAGAACTTTGATTAAAATTTTTGTCTAGATAATAGCAACCTATATGTATATTAACTTACTTCTTTCACCTATAGGTCAGATAGCACAAATGTTGTGGGGTGGATTCTCAAGAAAAACTATAGGAGGTAATGAGGAAGAAGCCACCAAAAGACCTGTAAGGGAAAAAAGGATAGGAATAAGGAAATAAGGTCCTCAATAAGAAAGAAAAATGAAACATTTGAATGAAACTCCACCAAATTAGTCTGGTAGGGAGGAAGGAAACCTTGCAAAGAGAAGAAATGTCTTAACAAAAAACTCACATGGCCCAACAATAGGAGTTGATATTTCAACAATAGAAAGTCATTGAAGATTTATCCAGGGATCATAAAACTAGATGAGGTAGGATAGAAGAAGCACATAATGAACCTGTAGGATCCAGTACTGGTAGAACTAGAGTGAGTGTGTTGTTGGCCAAAAATCTAAGGAAGGTTGTAATATCTAAGTTTAATGGAACAGGTGATGGTGATGCAATGGAAAATTGGCTAAGTGAATTGGAGTTATACTTTTCCTTGGTGATTCTATCATCATAAATCTAAAACTGATTTGGTAGTTATAAATATGGTTGAAGTGGCCCTGTACTAGTGGAAGACTTTTAAAAAAGGTTAGGGTATCGAATCTACAGACCTCTAGTGGGAGGATTTTGTTAAGGTATTTAGGAATAATTTCCTAACTAAGCAATATTATATGGAAAATTTTGAGGAATTTACTAATCTATAGTAAGAAGCTATGTTAGTTAGATAATACCATTATAAGTATATTCAACTGCTTAAGTATGAAACTCAATATGAGAGTAATGAAGGGATGAAAGTTCAAGAATTTACTTTTGGACTACATACCATAATCAAGATAGTGGTGAATATGCACAACCCTATAGATATTACTACTACTTTTGATTTAGCACAAAAGGAAGAAGCAAACCAAGAAACAAGAAAGGCATATTTAATTATCAAAAGTTTTTTGAAAAGGAAAAATATGAACTTAGGAAGCGGAAGAGCATTGGGTTCATGAAGTGGAGAAAGAGAAAAACAAGAAACATAAATATGGAGATTAGAACAATTATGGAGGCATAAATAGAACTAACTCATAGAATAATATGTTTAAGAATGATAGCAAAAAGTTTCATAAATTATCTGATCAGAGAACAACAAATCAGCAGAAGAATAAGAAAATTATTCCTCAAGGCAGGAACAAAGATAATAATAGAGGAAGTAGAGCACGTACAAATGGTTGTTATATATTCCAACGTCCCCACTATGCCAAAAAATGCCCTTATTGACCCGATCTATGTCAGAAATCCCTAGAAGAAGCCACCCATAGGATCTTTGTGACATCAGGTAGTCTTTTACTTGATGGTTAAGTTACTCCTTTCTTGTTAAATGAAAAAAATTATGATAAGGATGTACATATTTTGATAGATAGTAGATCAACCAACAACTTTATTTCCACTACATTAGTGAGGGACATACCTAAAAGACCTAGGTTTTTGGCTAATGGTTGGATGGTAGAGTATGTGTCAATACAAACCTACCAAGTCAACTAATGATTATTCAACCCTCTCATTAATTTACCTCAAGGAAAAACTAATTGGCACTTGTATGTGGTACCTTTGCATGCCTTTGATATTATTTTGGGTGGTGACTGGTTAAAATCCCATAAAGCTCTTTTGAATTTTGAGGAAAGATGGGTGTAATTTATGAATTAATCTAATGAAAGGATTATCATGGTCCAATTAAGCCAAATTTTTTGACTACAATGTAGATAAAGAAAGCCATTAGGAATAGGGTAATGGTTTTTAGAGTTAAAATGAATAAGAAAGAGGAGCCTAAAGTAGAGTCTGACATATTTCAAAAGCTTTTTGTTTTGGAGAGAATTCAAGGATGTGTTTTTGGAAGACCTTCCAAGGTCACCTCCTCAAAGAGAGTTTGATTTTTCTATTGAGTTGTTACTTGGAGTTGTGTCCATTGCAAGGGCACAATATAGGATGACCCCTATTGAGCTACAAGAGCTCAAGATGCAACTTCAAGATTTATTGGTGGAAGGGATAATCAACCCAATTATGTGGTCATGGGGAGATCCTATCCTATTTTTTAAGAAGAAAGACAATACCTTTATAATGTGTCTAGACTACCAAATGTTGAATAAGACTACAAAAAAAAATAAGTACTCACTACCTAGAATTGATGATCACTTTGATCAGTTAAAATGAGCAACTATCTTCTCGAAGATTGATCTAAGGTCTAGTTATCATCAGTTAAGGATTCAAGAAGAAGACATTTCCAAAATGGATCTTAGAACAAGGTATAGAGATTTTGAGTTTACAATCCTACCTTTTGTGCTAACTAATGCCCCAGATACATTAATAAATTTCATGAATAGCATTTGTAGAGAGCTTTTGGATCAATTTGTGCTAATGTTTCTTTATGACATATTGATCTATTCCAAGAACAAAGAGGAACATCATCAACATATAAGAACTTTACTTGAGATTCTTAGAAAGAATTAGTTATATGGAAAGTTGTCAAAGTATAAATTTTATACTCCACAAGTACAATATTTGGGATATATTGTCTTTGTTGAGGGTATTGTAGTCAATCCCAATAAAATAGAAGTAATTATAGATTGGACTACACCTACTAACATTACAGAGTTGTGAAGTTTTAGTCTAAGATCCTTGGTTCCTATTATTTTCTTGTTGTAGTGGTTCCTATTGTTTTCTTGTTATAGTACTGGTGCTCTATTTTTGGGTTTCAGGTCTTTAGGTAGTGTTTTTTAAATCCTCCTTCCCACCTCAGCCAAGGTAGGAAATTTTCAATTTAGATTCTTTTGAATCTATTATTTAGGATGCATTTTCCCCCCTAGGGTAGGAATTTGTTAGTTTGAAATTATTAGATTTGGGATCTCTGGCTTGGGTAGGAAGCTATATATTGTTAGTGTTTTTTAAATTCTTCCAAGTTAGGATGGGATTGTTTTGGGGGTCATTGGATTTGTGGATTCCAAGATCCTCTCAACATTCACAATTTGTTTAACCCTCTTTTTGTTGTTTGTTTTGGACTTGTGGGATCTGGCTCTGCTTGGTCTCTAAGTTCATGGCTTGTTAGATTTGGGTTTCAACTTCGTTTGTGGAGTTTTGGTTACCCAACATTTTAGTTTTAGTTTTAGCATAATTGTTTTAAATTTGGTCACTTTTGGTTTTGTTTGGGTGGGTACCAACTAAGCTTGTTTCATATTTATCCGAAGTTTATTTTCTTTTCCCTTGGATGGATTAGAACTCCTTGTATTTCAGTCTGAAATCTCTTTAGATGCATTTTTTACTAGATCTTAAATTAACGAACCCTTTCAAAATCCTTTATGTAAAAAATTTCGAGATCCTTTAAAAACCATTTTTTTTAAATCTAATAAAAATAAAATAAAATAAAATAACCAATATATTAATTTTAATTTTTGTTTCTTTTTAAAATATTATCTTTGTGCAAAGACCTGAGATCATAAAGACATAGAATTTTTATTTGTTTTAACTCCATACCTTCTTTCCATTTCAAATAACCAGCATATAAATATTAATATTATTATTTTTTAATATTAGATTAATGCAAAGAACATAATATCATGACGACATAAAATCAAGAGAGTCCATGTCTAGTTTCTAAGAACTCCAACATAACCTTCCACCTACCAACTTGAGTTTAGTCGATGCTTGCAACAAAGAGCAAGAGCATATTCCAACAAGGATGGAGCCCATATGTGAGGTAGCAATTACGGTCGACCGTTGGATGTCCATCCATGCCAACGCCTACGGCCGACCGAAAATAGAATTTTTACCGTTGGATGTAGAAAATTTAAACTACATTGAGAAAAGAAATACTGTCAACGTTTCACAAAGCTTTCGTCACTGCGCCTACGTCACGGTCCAAACCGTTTTGATATAAAATTAGATAGTGCAAATCAAACTTTCTTTTTTGGTATCACATGGCATGTGAAGCTTGTATTTCTATTTTCAATGTTTTGATTCGGATCACGATACCCCTGTTCAGTATTGTCTTTACTAAATATGTACAACTAAGATCCAATCCATCCGTGATGTTTTTCATGTGTTTCCTATGTCCTGTGTGCAAACTATTCTTTTGTTTAAATTATTTTTGCAATCTCAATGCTGCGAATCTTGAGAAATGGAATTTTTATCGTTTCTCCCCTAATTCCCATGAAAAACGAGTTGAAACGCAACATAGTTTTTTTTTTTGTTTGGTCGAGAAGATGAAGATTAGATTATCGGTGTGCATGCGGTTTCAGGATATTGGTTAAGGGTTTTTGAGCATTATTATGGTTTTCAGTGGGAATGCAGGTAATAATGACTTCTCTTATGGGAATGAATTTGCAGGAGGGATTGTATATAATAAGGGTTCCTTTCAATGAGTGTGTAGGTTTGTGTTGAGAATGGTCCATAAGGTAACCCTCTTTCTGTTGATGTAATTTTTCTATTGCTTGAAGTTGATTCTACATGTCAGAGTTTATAATCATTCACCCTTGTCCCTTATTTTCTTGAATGCATCCCTAATAAGTGTTCTTTTAGGACATGGGTTAATGCAGCTTGAACTCTTCATGGAGTCAAGCTAAACTAACGATGGTTCAAAACCTTACAAAGTTTTTTTTTTTTATCTGCTGAAACAACCCATTTTAAGGTGATTTATGAACATGGCCTTTGTACATGACAAGTTCTTTACTTGTTTCTTTTCTTTGAACCCGTGATTTTTAGGAAAGATCTACCAAAGTTCCTGTGGGTGGAATTCCCAAGAGTCCCTCTATTTTGTGGTCCTTTCTCAGTCGCATAACAGCCCCTTTAGGGGCATGTCATTTTGGTGGAGACGTATAAATTTTTCAATGCACATCCTCAAAAACTTGTTTACATTGAAATTGATATTTCTCAAGATCTCAACGAGTCTATAGACATACAATTTGGTGACCTTATGCTATCCTAGTGTGTCCTCTACATTAATTTACCCAACACATGTTTTTTGTGGTAGTCATCATCACACATGATCAAATTTAGTCACTTGATGCCAGGACAAACATAGCCCCACCACATGCCCACTCCTCAACCTCACGAGGATGGTTGGATGATTATGAGAGGGTGTAAAAATCTACATTTGATTGCTTCTAAAGTTACACAGTCCAATTCAGCACATGTCACAACCGGTAAAAGAGGGTATGAAAAGGAAAAAGTTGGTCCCCCAGTTGAAACTGCCAATAATGAGACTCCTCAATCTCAACAAATTCATTCTTTAACAAATGCAATAGAGGTTGCATTACAGTCTGGCCAACCGACTAGTCCTCTAGTACATCCCTCGGCTAATGCAAGGCTCTCCCAAGAATATGTCGTTGGATGCAGAACCATCATCCATGAAATTGGCAATTACTACAGAGAAAGCAAAATCTAAAGTTCCTTTCCCTTCTATAGGATTTCAACATTCTCTTAATCCTTGATAGGGGAAAAATATGGAGGCAATCTACCCGTAAAATGATTGAGGAATAAATCTACTTAATGCTTAGCTCCTAGAGCCATAGTTCTAAAGTTTAAGGTTTTGTGTTACTCTAATTTATTTTTCTATGCTTATATATGTTGTGTATTCACCTTTTAAGAGTTGATTACAGTTTTAATTGTGTGAGTAACCTTACACCCCAACTATAATTTTTCCAACTCTTTTTTATTTTAACATTTTTTATTTTTATTGAATATAATTTTTAGTTCCAATAAAAATATTAAATTATTGTGTAGAGCTAGTCGAAGAGTTATCGTGTAGAGCTAGTCAAAGACGGAGTGGAGCATCATTATAAGTTTTCAAATTGCAACCCTAGGAGGCCCACAGCACACGCTTTGATATAATAGCAAAATGAGTGTTTTTATTTTACTTAGACAATAAAAATTACTCCTCTTCCACATCTTTCTGCTATGTGAAGGTTTGGATATTTATAACAACTTTAGAAGTAAGAACAGTTTTGAAGAGATAGGTACGCACATTGAATATCTCTGAACTCAACAAATAGTATAAGTATGATAACTGAGTTTATTGAGTGTATGTGAGTTTGATGATGGTAGTATCAATCTTGTGTCATCGGTGTCCCACTCTCCCGCATTCATTTGAGATACATTTATCCAGAAGAAGCAAAGGTTTTAGAGACAAAAACCTGAGGAATGTCTAACCCATACCCAATTATTAAAAATGAAAGGATGTTACCACTAATAAAAAATATCGTTACAGACAAACTCAGCGACTGCTTTCAATCTCTTCAGTCGATGCATTACTACTCACTCTTCTTATTTGAATCAATAAGCATTTTATTTGCGCATCCCCTAGTTTACTGGAACCTTGTTCTGGATCTCATATTTTAAACGTTTTAAAGATAATTTGTATCTATAATGGATTTGGATGTTTAGTATGGCTTTAAAGATTTTTCCATTGGGGATTTGGGGTTATGCAAATGATTATAGCTTCTAGGTGTGAAAGGAGGAATAATACATTTCTGTTCTGTTACACATGTACAAGAGAAATGCCAACAAGGTAATTATTGATATAGACCATAAAACAAATCCGTAAGTGAAAATTAATTAACTATTTACAGTTAAGAATCTCACAGAAACTTTGTTTTGGTTGGCATTTTTTATTTTTGTTTGTTTAATATTTTCATTTGGTTAAAAATTGTGTAGTTACCCTATGCCATTGACAGATCAGCAGAATGTCAATAACAACTTTAACAGTCAAGAACAAGATGCTTGACTCGTATTTGACACCGTATTTAAGCAACATAACACACACAAAGATAACAATATGTAGTAATCTATGCCACCTACTTCACTCACACATTCTTGAAAAATATAGCTTCTTGCATATCTCTTCTTGCATTTTTGTTTTTGGCATTAAATAATATAAAGGAAAGATATTTTTATTCACTTGTAACAACAACACTCTTCACCCTACTTTATAAAAACAAATGAATTGTTAATTATATTAGTCTTATATTTTAGAATCTGGTATTTTTGATGTTACTATTGATGTTCGTTGTGTATGCAGGACCTCAACGGACTGAAGAAGGATTGTGGATAGGGTAAGAGGGAAGTGATGATTCTGCTTGTGAGTATATGGAAATTTGTATTTTGTGTGTGCTTGTATATATGTTTGCTACTTGATTTTTCCTTTGTGGCAATGAGAATGTTGGGAACATGGGAGCCACACCTTGCTAAGTATGTGTTGAAATAAAAAATGATTATATAGTTATTATTTAAAAAATATAATAAAATGATATATAATATAAAATAATAATATGATAGCAAATATATGAATATGAAATGTAAACTGAAATCGTAGTCTTTGAGGTTAATGAAAGCAAAGTCTATGTTGAATAGCAAGGCATCTTTAATTATCATTTTAAAAGTGTAGGTGTTGTAAGGTAATGGTTAAAATGAAAGAATACAAAATTTTGTGTTGTTATGATGTTTTGAAGTGTGTTGTGTGGCTGTTTTAACTCCATGTCTACCTGGCGTTGCACATGATATGAGAGAAGAAAAATTTCTTGAGTTTTGGGAATGGTTGAACATCGAGGAATGAACTTATCCAAAATGTGAGCAACAAGGAAAAGGGAGGATAGTGAGTTTTCTTTGGGAGGATTGCATGGAATGTGAGCAACAAGGAAAAGGGAGGATAGTGATTTTTTTTTGGGAGGATTGCATGGAAAAGAGATTGTGTGTGTATGTATTGTAGGGAGTATTAAAATAATACCTACGTGTGGAAGGATGTAGGGAACTGTGGATGGGGTTTTGGGTGTGTTGTTTGCTTTTTGAAAAATTGGTTTTGGATTGCTAGTAGTTCATATTGCCTGAAAACAATTCAACTCAAATCCAGCCTCAAACAATTTTTTCATGTGTGCATGTTATACGCTATGTTGAATTAAAAAAATTTGCAATTGGTTGATGAAGTGCTTTTGGAAAACAAAAATGTTTTAATTTGATTTAAATGTTTCATTGAGCCTAACTGTGCAAAACTAAAAATGGTTAATCAAATATTTGTTGTGAATGTGTGCATATGCTATGAGCATAGATTTATTTTACATGGCTAAAATGACAGTGTTGTGGTTAAAATATATTGGGTGTGAACAAATAGAAAAAATCTTTGTTCAATTTGGTGATGTGTTTTCCATATTACTTGGAAATTGGAAACGTAGTATAAAACCGAATATATGAATCTGAAAATTAGTGACACAATTGTAGTGGATAAATACAACACTAGATTTAAAAAATATTTTGATTGTGTACTTTTGGTGTTATTAAAGTTCATCAAATGTACTGCTATTGTGTAGTCTGGTTTGGTTTACTAGGTTTTCGTTTCTCTGTGAATATTAAATAACCATCAAAATGAAGGGAATGAATCCATACATGTTACTATGTGTATAATGTATGGTTAAAGTATGCATATATGATTGTTATGTATTAGCTAGAAAAGAAATCTAGTCGCACAAATTATTGTTACCATTACTACCATTTGGAAAATGAATGTCAGGGAAAATACATACATTGAATTCGCTTGATGTAATGTGGTGATGTGAGTGCTATTGTGAATATTTTCTAACTACATGTTTGTATATGTTGTATTTTTAGAAATGCATACATAAAATGAGTCATAATATGATCCCTTGCACTACCCAAATCGAGTATTGGCAGAGTTGATATACATCAAGAATAGAACTGAAACTACATGTTTGGGTGAAGGGTGCAAATAGAAACTGGATTGAACCAGATGTTGTCTGGTAGTGGATTTTAGTAAAATAAGATACCATGTTGATCATTTATCGAGCATATTGAGAGTAAAAACCAAGTTATCTATTGCTAAAAAATGTAGTCCTTTCCAAATTATGAAAATGGGAAGAAAGTGTTTATTGTGTTGTTTGAAAACATAGGGTACTGGCTAGTGAAGCTGTTAAGTTGCTTGTATTGTAGAACCTTGGAACTAGAATCCTTCTAGGGTTGATATATATATATATATATATATATATATATATATATATATATATTGCTTGAGTATTTGTAAAAATGGAGTTCTGAGCCATAGATGTAATGTTGTAAGAGAATCATATAAGAACCTACTCTATAACATTGAAAAAATGATCGTTTGATGTGGAATTATATTTTCCTTGAAATACGGTGGTATGTCATTCGTCATGAGGAGGTGGTGAACCAGATGGTGTGGGATGGTGATAGTGAAGGATATTTTATGGTTAAGTCTACTTATTCTCTTCTCTATCCCTAGGGCAATGGTATTTTACCTTGCTCAAATATATGGCTTAAGAATTTGATCCTGAAGATCAATATTTTCTTCTGGTTGGCAGTGCATATTATGGTATTGATCATTGAGAAATTACATAAGAGGGGCTTCAATTTGTTGAATAGATGTTTTCTGTGCAAGCAAGACTAGGAATCAACTTCTCATTTGTTTCTCAAGTGTAAGGTTTTTCAAGATATTCTATATTTTATTCTTCAATGCATTGGTGTTTCATGGATTCTACCGAATTCTATTAGCGATTATGTTTAGTAATGGATATTACCCTTTTATTTCCCCATATCAAATATTTCTGGAAATATTTGTTACCACATCTTCTTTTGGGCGTATGGAAGGAGCAAAATGCGAGGGTGTTTAAAAATTCCAAGTGTGATATCTTTCATGTTAGCAAGAAAATAATTTGGAGGGTGGCATAGAATGTACTGGTGGCTACCAAAGACTCTTTTCCCTCTGTACCTCATGACCACCCTGATTTTATTATCGAAGATAATCTTGGTTTTCATGCGGAGTTAAGACCCCCACCTTATTGTTATTTAATCCTTTGATCAAACATAAGTTGAAGGTGCCTAAGGTATATGTGCCAAAAATCATCCCTAATGTTCCTACAATAGAAATTATGATTCCTATGGAAGAGGCAGATTCACCTAACATAATGGATGGTGTACCTTAATCTGCATCCCCCGCATCATCGATAACATTATTTGCACCACAAGTGACTATTCACTTAGTCAATATCATGCTTAGACTATTTGGTATAAAATTTTACGTTTACACCAATTATCGAGTCTACACAAGACATGGGAAGACCTCGTGTTCCCTCCTTGCCAATTGGAACAATCGTACCCATGGGAATACCATCAAATTAGATGAACTTCATATATGGGGGTTTTGACCAAGCCATAGATCAGTCTCCTATGATCCTTCATAAAAGTAAACCATTTATATGAAACATATACTATATGTAAAATCCTAATTTTTCTCTAAGATAATTCTATCATTACCATTGGCATGGAAATGACTTAGGTCTTTATGGGCAAGGGCTCAGAATGCCTTATATACCACAATACCAATTCCTATGGATAAATTTGGTTTAGGGTATTCCATCCACATGTTAGATGAGTTTTTGGTCGATTCCTTACAATACCTAAATTTAGATTTTGGGGAGGACATCAATGATAATGAATACACCGACCCTGGACCTTATCATTTCTTGGGAGATCATCTCCCAATCACAATGGTCGCCATTGATTCTTGTAATTTTATCAATGAATCATCTCACCAAACTAGTCACACGTAATCATCTCTATTACATGCCAAACATCAACCATAGCATTCCATAGGCCCATATCCTAATTTTGATAGAGATAAGACACCACAGTCTATGACCATCGAACCCCATATTGTCATAGGTAGCAGTCATCCAAGACTATATTATTGGCATCCAATCCATGCATAGATTTTTAGAAGCAATACAATACAACAACATAACAACAATAGTCACAAGAAAGGTAAGATCAATCTGTATATGCTTTCTATTTATACAATCACATTTATTTACTATATTCTTGTTTATTCTTCTGAATCCAAACCTCGCTTCTAGAGGCCTAACATATATTACTAAATATTTACAATGAATGTGTGTAATAACGTAGATCTAGAGTCAACATATCCAAATAGTGATATAGAGCAAGCAAATCCACCATATTTAGATGTAGATCCATCAAATCTAGCTTTTAAAAATGACAAGATACCCTAGCTATTGATTGTTTTACCTTAGAGAGTCATAGGTATCAGTCATTCTACCATAATATGATCAATAGATAGAGTTATCGATACTCCTAATGTTCAAAATATAGATATCATCCATACATAGATCTAGCATATCTAGATGATCCAAACAAAGATTAAGACTCATATGGGAATACCACCCAATTATATGAACTTCATATATGGGGTTTTGACCAGGCCATAAATCAGTCTCCTATGATCCTTCATAAAAATGAACCGTTTATAGGAAACATATACTATATGTCAAATCCTGATTTTTTTCTAAGATAATTCTATAATTACCATTGGCATGGAAATGACTTAGGTCTTTATGGGAAAGGGCTCAGAACGCCTTATCTACCACAATACCAATTCCTATGGATAAAATTGGTTTAGGGTATTCCATCCACATGTTAGATGAGCTTTTGGTCGATTCCTTACAATACCTAAATTTAGGTTTTGGGGAGGACATCAATGATAATGAATACATCGACCCTGGCCCTTATCATTTCTTGGGAGATCATCTCCCAATCACAATGGTCACCATTGATTCTTGTAATTTTATAAATGAATCATCTCACCAAACTAGTCACATGTAATCATCTCCATTCCATGCCAAACATCAACCATAACATTCCATAGGCCCATATCCTAATTTTGATAGAGATAAGACACCACAGTCTACGACCATCTAACCCCATATTGTCATAGGTAGCAATCATCCAAGACTATATTATTGGCATACAATCCATGCATAGATTTTTAGAAGCAATACAATACAACACCATAACAACAATAGTCACAAGAAAGATAAGATCAATCTGTATATGATTTATATTTATACAATCACATTTATTTATTATATTTTATCTTTTTCTTCTAACTCCAGGCCTCACTTCTGGAGGCCTAACATATATTACTAAATATTTACAATGAATGTGTGTGTAATAACATAGATCTAGAGTCAACAGATCCAAAAAATGATCTAGATCAAGAAAATCCTCCATATTTAGATGTAGATCCATCAAATCTAGCTTTTAACAATGACAAGATACCCTAGATATCGACCATTTTACCTGAGAGAGTCATAGGTATCAGTAATTCTACCATCATATGATCAATAGATAGAGTTATCGGTACTCCTAATGTTCAAAATATAGATGTCATCCATACATAGATCTAGCATATCTAGACGATCCAAACATAGACTAAGACTCAGATGTAGATTCATTAGACCTAGCAAAAATAGATCTAACTAGGCGATGATCATGAAAAACCTGTCCATCTAGTGTTTTAGCAAAATAAGACACATAGACCATTACATCTTGTAAAATGGATCTATCCCTTTCATATACTTGTACAACCCTATGAGGGTTTGATTTTAATCAAAAAGAGGATAAAGGCATATATATTTTTTTGAGGAAAAAATCCCAGAAGGGATGCCACATTCAGGTAAGACCCAAAGACGTAAGGGTATCTCTTTCACAAAAATCCCCCAAGGCTCGCACCTGGCCTAGCACATTTGACATACTCAAGGAGTAAATACGAAACAACAAAAAATAAGAACACACAAACACAAACACAAACACACAAAAAGATTAAAAAATTAAAAATTAAAAAACATGCTCCTTGATTGTGTCAAAAAGATAAAGCACAACCAAAAACACACACAATAAGATTAAAAAAACAACACGAACCACACATAAAAAACACAACAACAACATAACAAAAATCAATAGAACGCTACAAAGACACAACCAAAAAATATATGAAAAATAAAAACAACCAAAACATTAAAAATAATAAAAAATAAAATAAAATAAAAAAACAACCAACAACAGATAATAGAGAAAAATAAAAATATAGAAAACACTCACACACCAAAACATAAAAACACCAATTAACACAAACATACAAAAACACAAGCACAAGAACAACAAAAACACAAGAACAACAACAAAAAACACAAAACAACAAAAACATAAGAACAACAAAACAACACAAAAAACAGAAAAAAAAAACAAAAAAAAAACAACACACACATAAATAGAAAAGCAAAAAGAAAAAAAATAGAACACCACAATGACTTTTCTATATAAAAATACTATTAAGGCAAGAATAAATAGAGGAAACAAAAGAAATATTAGTTTGATCTAGGGAACTAAACTACCATAAATAAACCAAAGAGAAGCCACATTAAAGCAAGAAGAAACTAGGTACCTCCAAAATTGGATCCATCCAAAGAAATGATAGAAATAAAAGCTTCTATTATTTGTGAAGCCCGCCCTCTAGGAGGGTGGTCGTAGCAAGTAAGATCGCATTTATACAAAGCCCAATTAGCTAAATCATAAGCACTCTTGTTTTGATCTCTGACCACATGCTTGTAATCAACTTTCAAAAATCCCATCTAGATTAACTAAATTTTCTAAATAATTCTTTTTATTCTCCAATCAACCTTATGATTTTTAGGAGTCTTCAAAAGATTAATCATGAGTTGAGATTCAAACTCAACAATTATATTTTCCCATCGAACCTTAGTAGCCTCTTGAAGGTCTCTAAGGATACCATACCCCTCAACAAGTTTATTGGATAGAATACCCAAATTCTTAGTAAAAGTAAAAACCAAGGAGGCATATGAAAGTCTACCAATTTCTCCCACACTAGATTTTCCAGGGTTTCCTCAAGAGGCTCCATCAGTATTGACTTTTCCAAAATCCTTAGGATGAGGTTGCCAATTCCTTTTTCTATCCATCTTGCAATTACTCACATTCCCTTTAAGTTGGTTGCTCTTAGAAGAGTTAATCTTCAATATTTCCATCACTTGATTCCATCTTTGGTGGGAGTTTTTGGGATGTTTAAGGAGTTGATATATTGATCGAAGGGATATATAATACATATATTTCTTGCTTTATTTATCTTATGGTGTGTCTTTTTATCATCTACATATAAAAAAAAGTCACACTACTATGGATATATTATGGAGATAATGCTTCATAGAGATGTTTGACTCCAATTTATAATACTATATTTGTAAGAGAAAGAGGAGTAATAAAGATTTTATACATTTTGATCAATTAATATTTTAATTCATTCTACATTCTTAGTACATGTATGCTTTTGAAAGCATGAGATTCCGGAAATAAAAGAACACTTAAGATGCAATGTAACATAACCAGCTTGATATATCAAAAGTAGAAGCACAACCCTTTTTATTCATAAGATTCTGACTCGGTTACAATAAATCTCCTCAGTGACATATTCTCGGTTACAGTCATGATTAATGATCTTCTCTCCGCATGCCCACATGCAAAATGGGCGGGCTAACGTATTGCCACCGCTGGTGTTAATGAGTCTTTGCCGGTGCCTCCTTGCTTGCTGCTGTTTCTCCTGCAGTCAAAGAAACAAATAAACGCGTTAGTAGCACCTGTGTTAACATAAAACATTTACTTCTAAAAAAAAAGATGAAAGATGTATGCTTGAGATCATTAAAAACCGTGCATAGACGAGTGTAGATGACATGCACGTTTAATCAGAATCAGCACTAAAACGACAGAACGTAGAACATAGTACGTAATATGTCTAACAAGTTAACGTAGAACGTAATACCGCAATGAAAGACGTGAGATTTGCAAATTCTACAGAGGACAGAAAACTTTACTAAGAGGTCGCTGCCATTAGAAACAGAGAGATCGAAAAGAAACACGAGAGCATAATAATATCGATATATATATTAAACACGTAATGCATAAAGAACCCTAATGCAGGATAAAACGCCACCTGTAGATCTGTCCTAACCTTACGCAAACGGTTAATGAGAAACCGATGCAGAAGAATGCAGAACAAACAAAGATAACATTATTAATGAGATCTGTTCTTTCTATTTATCTGTCTTTATCGAACATATAATGCAGAACATTAATACAGGATAACACGCAAGAACATGATATATATTAAAGCGAAATCAGCAAGAAAAGGTATGGGGTGCCCAAGCGGGCCGCCCCGTTAGAATTTAATTATGGCGCCAATCCAATAAGGAAGGGCCCAGAATATTTTGTATTGAGTTGTCGTCGAATTAGTGGGATGTAGTGATCCACTGTCGGGTATGGAAGTCAGATTCACGCTTCTGAGAACCACCCACCAACCTCTATTTTGTAAGAGATTCTGGATGTGAAGAAGGTGAACTCAAACTGGTGCAATCGGGTCTTCAAATGAACAGCACTTCGTTGTGTTTTTAAAATGCTTCGTTCGGTCCTTTTTTCATTGCATTGAGCTAGTTTTTATAGAGGAATTTTGCCTCTGAACATTAATGTCAAACCCTAAGTCCGCCGCTGAGATTTGACCCTTGTCAGATGATTTATGAGACATGGCTCGCACTGACATCAGTAGTTATGAGGCATGGCCTCGGACTGGATTTGTTGTTGAGACTGCTCGTCTCATTACTGCAGTTGGTGAAGTCCACCATTTTTACAGACCCACGTGGTCTCTTTAAAAAATGGGCACGCAGGGGTGCCATGTGGCGGCCATGCCTTGGATGTTTTGTTATGGCCACTGAATGGTCCAAAGTCCGCCTTTGAATGGAGACGGTGTCCGCCTTTCGAATGTCGAAGTGTCGCGATATCGCGACACTTCGCCGGTTCCCGGGCCTTAAGTGTCGCGATATCACGACACTATCGACCGGCGGCTTCTGGCCTTAGGGTCGCGATATCGCCTTCCGCCGGCACAGGCTAGGCCAAGAGCGAGCGCGATATCGCGACATCTTCGGCCCGGACTTGAAGGGCCCGAAGTGTCACGATATCGCGACACTTCACCCGTCAAGGGGCCCGAAGTGTCGCGATATCGCGACACTTCGGACCCCAGGCGCAAGTGTCGCGATATCGCTGCACTCGGTCGCGATATCGCGACACTTCGGCCCGGCTTTTGACGAGGGCTTTGCTTTGAAGACTTTGTCTTGCTTTGATAAGGCTTGTCTAAGACGACCATCTTTGCTCTGCTCATTTTTTGACCTTCTAAACTGCTGTGTGAGTGGTTAGGACCACTGTTTGACCTCTGAGGGCTGCCCTGAAAGTTGTGTGTGTCAATGCGATCAGTGTTTGTAGTCACTTAATCGGATGGGTGCTGTTTTGGTGTCTACAGATGCCCCTTTTTGGGAAGTGCTACGGGTGACGCAGTGCTGAGCAAAAATAGATAGCCAAAGCACTAATGATTAGGGTTTCTTGGTAACCTAACCAACTTTTGATGCCCCAAGTATGGAAAGGGCATGCATTCTTTGAATCCTTGCTTCTGACGAGCTAAGGAATTTGATTTCAAGCGTTAACCTATTTTGGTGAGGTGTGACTTGAGCTTGGACATTGATCAATCATGATTAGGCAAAGGGCGTAACCTTTTGTCCACGGGGGAACCTTGTGTTCATGATTCACGAAATGCCAAGCATTTGATCAATTTAATGATTGCTTGTTTACCGCCCCAAGCAGGAGCGTGATTGTCTTTGTCAATGATTCTTTGAATGCATGTCATTGCCTTGATTGGGTGTGTGCTTGTTGATTGGTGACTAAGTGTGACTACCCCCTCAAGCGACGAATCGATGAGGGAATGACCTTCGTGAGAAAAGCGACGAGTCGCTTGACCCAAGATGACTTAGGTTAGGGTGCCTTTAGATGTTTTACCATTTAAGCACGTGCAGTTTCCCGACATTTGGACCTATTTTTGGTGGGTGCTAACCCTTTTGGTGATGCCATAATGGGGTGAAATCATCAACAACCCATCTTCCCGTGGAGCGGTCCGGCTAGGGGTAGCCTTCTTGGGGAAGTAGGAGAGTGACAATTTGAGCCCCGACATCGATTTTTTTATGCCAAGAGGTTAAGTGCAAGAGCACTTGTGTCTGGCAATGCTTATTGCAATGTTTTTGTGTTGCATTTTTATGATGTTTTTGTTGTTTTAATTTTCTTTCTTTGTGTATATGTCATGATTTTATGCACAATGATTGATGTTGATGGATGCATGCTACTTTATATTGATGGATGCATATGTTGTAATGAATGCAAATGTATGTGATATGCAGAGATGAAATGGATGGATGGACTTTGTGATGTGTGGCTATGGCACCATAGACTGTTTAGAACTCCATTATTTTGTTTTGAGGCGATTGCTGTGATACATGACTTTGTATGTATACATGTGGTTTTTCTTTTTTTGTATTTTTTGATGGTATTGTAAGGATGAAAAGTGGCGCAGTTGGTTTAGAAATGTAGCTAAGGTTTTCTGAGACTCAGACGGTTTTAACTTACTAGCCATGACTGTACTGTATCTTACAAGACTTTTGAACAAGGTATGAATCGGACTTGTTTTTGACCAAGTTATTTCACATCCCCGTGTGTGCAGTTGAGTTCATTTATGTGGTATTTGTCAAGATACCGCCGATGCCAGATGGGCTTTCAACCGAACCTGTACTGAGGATCACCTAACTAGCTCCACTAACTCCTTTGTTGTATTTAGTTAGATTAATCTGCGGTGTTATCTAGGATACCATAAGCTAGCTCATCCACATGCAAACATTGGTCTGCACATACGCAAAGTGAATGTGACAGACATATCGTCATGCGGGTAGGATACCACCATTGCCAGATAGGCTATCAACCAAACCTGTAATGAGGATCACCTAGATGGTTTTTCGAATGCTGAGAATTCCAGGGATTCAAGTTCAGGATGTTTGTTGGCTGAATGATTTAGAGGGTTGCTCGTCTATATAGTGATGAAAATCACTGTTTATTTTCTATTAATTCTTTTTGAGCAAGGATTTTGAATAGTGGCGATGACCACTGTTATTTGATTTTTGTGTTTTGAGTATTGTGAATGGTTTTTATCCTTGTGGCCTTGGGGATGACTACCCATCCTGGTTAGGGGCGGATAGTACGAATCCTTACGACGTTGGGGACCAAGGGGATGATGGAGGTTATGGAGTAAGGGCATTGATCTGTTAGGCCTTGGGGATGACTACCCATCCTGGTTAGGGGGATAGTACGAATCCTTACAACTTGGAGACCAAAGGTGAATGGAAAGTGTTAGGATGATGATTTGTTGGAATTTTGTTTGTGAATGGTGTTGATCCCTTTAGGTTTTGGGGATGACTACCCATCCTTGGCAGGGACATGTAGTACAAATCCTTACAACTTTGGGAACCAACTATGATTGGGATTTGGTAGTGGTGAAAACCACTGTATATGGAGGTGAGTGGATAGGAAAGAGCTTGTCCTTTTGTCAATTCTCAGCATTCTAGAACCATTCGCACGGGGGGATGAGCAAGATAACCGTTTCGCTTATGGTGACCTGGATTACTGTGCAGGTTTCATCTTTCGTTCACACAACTTGGGAATTTTTATGTGTTTTAATTTGTGTTGGGATGTTACGTAACAAGGTGTATTTCAAGTATGACTCTACCTTCGTAAAATCTGTTTGACTTGATACATTACATGGCTAAAGAGCAAAATGATGATTGAATCACGAAAAACCCTTGATACATTAAAAGACCACTGACTCTAGTATGGTAAAAGCAATGCATGGTGTTTTTGTTGTTTTTGGAAAATGGAACAGTGTGGAACAAGATGGACTAGCGGATTTATTACAACCTATGGTGCCCTTGACCTGTACGACCACAAATATGCAATGTATGGATGCAATGCTTTAATGCAGCTATGTATTTTTGTATTTTTGATGGATTGATTTTTGTGAATATGAAGATGAAGTGCGAGAAGAACTCTCTTATTGATGAATTTGAGTATGCCTAGAAATGAGATGCAAATTTTTGTTGTTTTTGATGATTTTTGTTGTTTTTGAATTTTCTTGATTTTTGACCAAGCGATTATGGAAATCCTTGGAGCATTTTGGGATTGACCAAGCGATTGCAAGAATCCTTGGAGCCTTTTGGGATTGACCAAGCGATTGCAAGAATCCTTGGAGCATTTTTTGTGATTACCAAGATTGCAAGAATCCTTGGAGACATTTTGGATTGACCAAGCGATTGCAAGAATCCTTGGAGCATTTTTGGATTGACCAAGCGATTGCAAGAATCCTTGGAGCATTTTTGGATTGACCAAGCGATTGCAAGAATCCTTGGAGCATTTTTGGATTGACCAAGCGATTGCAAGA
This sequence comes from Wollemia nobilis, assembly GCA_028583015.1. Classification (NCBI taxonomy): domain Eukaryota; kingdom Viridiplantae; phylum Streptophyta; class Pinopsida; order Araucariales; family Araucariaceae; genus Wollemia; species Wollemia nobilis. Next base: position 564,539 of record JAQPPZ010002643.1, read on the forward strand.
ATCCTTGGAGCATTTTTGGGATTTGGCTCTCTTAGATATGAAATGGTCGCAAATGACTGATATTCAAGGGTTCTGTTTCCTTGATACCATCAAGAGAAGCTAGCCGGTATGTCCCGGGTCCTATTTTGCTATCAATGATATATGGACCTAACCAATTTGCCGCAAACTTGTCCCTTAGGTGGGATGGCAAACTGGAATTTTGTCTGGTTTTCCTTCAAAACCAAATCACCAACCCGAAAGTCCCTTAGGTGAACTTTCATGTTGTAAGCTTTCTTAAGTCGCTCTTGATAAATACGTAAATGCTCGAGAGCATTAACGCGTCGTTCGTCAAGCAACGTAAGCTGGTCTAACCGGGCCTGCCGCGTAGAATTATCATCGATGAACTCTTGCATGGATATGCGCAGGGAAGGAATCTCCAACTCGAGAGGCATGACTGCCTCGGAGCCATACACAAGCGAAAACGGAGTGGCCCCAGTGGGTGTCCGAATGCTAGTGCGATAGGCCCATAGGGCAAGTGGGATTTGAATGTGCCAATCCTTATGACTGTCTGCGATGGTCTTTTTAAGGATGGCAACTAGCATTTTGTTTGACGCCTCTGCTTGCCCATTCGCCTACGGATAATAGGGTGTTGAAAAGCTGTGCTGAATCTTGTACTTTGTGGTCAAAGCACGCACGTCTTTGTTCTTGAAAGGCGTTCCATTATCCGAGACTATTTTGGATGGAATACCAAAATGACATATGATGTTATGCAAAATGAACTCCACAATGCGGGGTCCTATCGTAGAGGTAAGCGGAATTGCTTCCACCCACTTGGTAAAGTACTCTGTGGCCGTTATGATAAACGTGTGACGGCCTAACGATGCAGGGGAGATCTTTCCAATTAGATCGAAGCCCCACTGCGAGAACGGCCAATCAGACAGGACTGTCTGCAAGGCCCGAGAAGGTACGTGCATCAAATTGGCATGATGTTGACACTTCACGCACTTCTTGACATAGGTGCAACAATCTCGCTCTAAAGATGGCCAATAATAGCCCATGCGAAGAATGCGCTTTGCAATGGCCATACCACTAAAGTGGCCACCACATGTACCATCGTGCGCTTGGGCGATCGCCCAAGTGGACTCTTGCTGGTCCAAGCAACGAAGGAGGATTCCTTCATAGCTGCGACGATACAAAATGTCTCCTATCAAGACATATTTAGCCGCTTTCTGCTTGAGTGCTCGTTTTGCGGCATGAGTCAATCCAAGTGGGAGATTACCTAACTTGAGGTAGTCTCTGATGGGTAAATACCAGTCCTGTTGATCAGAAACCTCGACAGTATGAACAACCAATCTCTCTTGAAGTTCCTCCCTAGCAAACGCTGAATGGGATAGAACCTGCAAGAATAGCGTTGTGTTGCTATTAATGGGAGTAGGGGAGAACAAGGACCCCCAGTTGGCATGTTTTAGACGATCTCGGATTCGAGAGAACTTATCCGAGGATGGTTCAATCTAGATCATGTGGATTCCTGGCGTCAAGTCCGAGCTTGCACGCTCCATCACGGATTGCGATAAGGTTTTGACTTGAATGGTTGTCATATCACCGGAAAGGTCCTACGGAATTAGTGACCCCAAGGAGGCCATTGTGTCCGCAAAATGATTCGATGATCGAGGGAGGGCCTCGATGTCATACCACTCAAGTTTTGCCAGGAATTTGTCCACAAGGGCTTTATAAGCCTCGCAGGACCGGGCATTTGCATTGATATACCCCTTTGACTTGATTGACTATTAACAGATCGAATCACCAAAGATATTCAATCGTTTGATGTTCATGGTGATTGTTGTCTGAAGACCTAGGAGCAAGGCTTCATACTCTACGTTATTGTTGGTGCATGGGAAGTTTAATTTAAATGACAGGGGCATTGGGGCACCCTGCGGTGTGAAGAATACAATTCCCGTGCCACCACCTTGCTCACATTTAGAACCATCGAAGAATAGGGTTATGTCGGCTCGTGACTCAGGCTCATCGGAATCCGGCGATTCCGAGACATGGAAGACCCCATCATCGGGTAGTTCTATGACCAGAGGCTGATCGTCTTCAAGAGGAGCCTCTGCTAGTTGATCGGCTATGACTTGTCCTTTGATAGATTTTTGTCCAATAAACTCTATGTCAAATTCCGTCAACAACATGATCCATTTCGTCGTGCGACTACTATGATAAGTACGACTCATCATGTATCGCAATGGATTCTCCTTAGACACAACATACGTAGTGTTGCTCAAGCATGTAATGGCATAGCTTTTTAGTAGCAAACACCACTCCAAGCAGAGTTTTTCAATGTATGCATAGTTAAGTTCATAACCGACCGGGGTGCGGCTAAGATAGTATGTAGCCTGTTCTTTGTGAAGTTCATTCTTCCGGGCTAGCATGGCGCCCAGTGCCACCTCGCAGGCTGAGATGTATAAGTAGAACGGCACTCCTGGTCTAGGTGGTGCCAATACCGGCGGCGAAACCAGGTATTGTTTGATCTCGTCAAAGGTTGACTGGCACTCGTCATCCCAATGAAATGTAACTCCCTTGTGCAATAATTTGTTCATGGGTCGGCACTTGTCAGATAATTGCGCTATGAAGCGTTTAATCGATGCGACCTTGCCCTGTAGACTTTTGAGCTGCTTGATTGTAGTTGGGGGAACCATTTCGAGGATTGCCTTGACTTTCTTTGGGTCCACCTCGATTCCTCATTTTGAGACTATGAAACCTAAGAGTTTTCCAGATGTGACGCCAAAGACGCACTTCTTGGGGTTTAGTCTAACTTTATGCTCCATGAGGCGATCGAGGATCTTGCTTAAGTCATTGATATGATTTGAGCGCAAAAGAGACTTGGCTAACAAATCATCCATGTAATCTTCCAAAGTTTTGTGCATGTAATCATGGAAGATATATGTCATGGCACGTTGGTAGGTGGCACCAGCATTTTTAAGGCCAAAAGGCATGACCTTATAACAAAATGTCCCCCAAGGCGTTGTGAACGCCATTTTTAGTTGGTCTTCAGGATTGATACGAATCTGATTGTATCCTGAGAAACCATCCATGAGGGAGAGCATTTCGTGACCTTCTGTAGCGTCTACCAACGCGTCGATGCTCGGTAAGGGGAAATCATCCTTAGGACTCGCTTTGTTTAGATCTCGAAAATCGGTGCATATGCGAATCCTCCCGTCGGGCTTCTTGACGGGAACCATGTTGGACAACCATGGCGGATAATCCACGCAGATGACAAACTGTGCATCCAACAACTTTTGCAATTCGTCTTTGACCATCAAGGCCACTCGTTGGGTGCATCTTACGTAGTTTTTGCTTTACAGGCTTGATTGTCGGATCAAGCGTTAAATTATGCGTGACTAGCTGTGGGTCTAGTCCTGGCATATCCTTGTATGACCATGCAAAAACCTCCTTCTTCTCTTTGAGAAGGGTAATGTAGTCGGCTTGCTCTTCGGGGGAAAGGCTTACCCCTAGCTTGAGAATCTGTGGATTCATTGGATCTGTGCCGATATCTACATCAGTCGTTTCCTCGACTGACATGTGGGATCCGTCCTCCAACTGATGTGGAGTCGGGATCAAATGGATATCATTAGCTGAATTTAGATCTGCGTTGGGAACCTCGGGTTCCTCTTCAGCCTAAAAAATATCCTGAGTTGTCCCTGGGGTAAAATGATGCATTTCACCGAAAGGCCAGTACTCTGATGGTGACAAAGGTGAATTGACGCGATCCCAGTCGATGGCATCTATGTCTAGATGCAATGACCTTGCTGGATCGGCCGGATTGCGGATGGGTGCGGTCAAATCAATGGAGATCATGTGGATGGAATGAATTGGGTCTCCATTACCGTGGGTATGATAACTTGAATCTTCTGGATGCTCCCTATACTCTGGATCTGGTTCTAGGGGAACGGGCACGAATGGATCGGCCCTATGTGCTGATAGGAGGACAGGGTCTTCCCTCGGCACGGTTGTCATGATAGGGTCTCGGGGTGGACGGTGTTCATCATGAATTTGGAGCCATGGATCTAACACTAGGGCCCACCCCGCTGGGTCTACCCACCATTCATGCCCTAACCTTATGCCCATCTGTCCCATTAGATCTTCATGAGTTAAAGGGCGATAATTCCGTCGCGCATGTCTGAGATAGATCATCTCAGTCTCATCTTCTGAATCACTTTCGGAGATCCAAAAATGTTCATTCTCTTCAGCAATCGTTGCTTGCGACATTGAGGGTTCTCCTTGTTCCAGTAAGTTAATCTGGTCCCATTGCGGTTGTTCCACTCTTGGTGGAGGGACCGGATTCCCTTGACATGGTATTGACTCAACTGGAACCTCTAAGGGGAATAGTTTCAAAAAGATGTCTGGACATCGTTGATGTTCTCTTTGAGGATTAGTGTCCGAACTTTCACCTCTTGCTAGCAAAGGAAAGGGAGTTACTGCTGTTGCCAAGGGTGTTTGTTGACCATGGGAGGTAATCTCCCAATGTAAAGTCTGTATTTGGGTTGGCATAGAGATCGGGTGCCAATCCCCCCTTGTTGCCTATTTCTAGGCCTTGCATATTTTCTACCAAGATGTCTAAGGGCAGGGGGTGGTTGAACCCTACTCCTGACTTATCATATGGCATCTGATATCTTGGTTGGCAAAGGACCCGCATCCCTTGTTCATATCTGCCTAGCCCGTATCCATGCCAATTGCATTGGCCGAGATATTTTAGGGCGAAGTTTGGGTTTGATAGATAATTGATGTTTTCAACAAAAGGTTCTTCGTCTGCTTCCTTTTGCTTGCATGGTTCAAGACCATGATCAAGGCCCCCATACACAAAATTTGTCTGGTTGGGTGGGTGACCTAGAGGAACAACTGTTCCTATGGGAAGGCGAGGTCTCCCCATATCCTGTATTGATTCTACTGTAGGCGTTGCCACAACATTCTGCACTAAGTACTCCCCCAGGCCCGTGTTGGCCATTTCAATAGTGATTGTTGATGCTTGGGAGGGAGGGAACGGGAGTCCTTCCTGAGTCCATTCCATGTTTGGTGTTTTAGGAATCTCAACTTCCGTAGTGCTAGGTGTTTCCTCTGTTGATACCGTTGATATTGTGGGCAAACCCTCTTCTAGGGGCTGAGCCTCTTCCATGATCTGTTTTCCCTTGTCCTTCTGTTTAGCCATGACAGGTGGCATTGGTAATGAAGGAGCAGATGATGAGGATTCACCTGGCTGGGATTTTGGTGATTTGGTCACCAGTGGTGCCTACGGTATTGGACCCTGTTTAGATGGATTTAACTGGAAATCCAAATGCGTTGAAGGGAGGGTCGATTGAGGCATTAGTTGTACCACGTTGCAATACTTGAAGGGTTCCAAGTCCATCGGGACTACATGTATTTCTCCTTCAAAAGCATACTTTAAGCACTGGTGAGCGATGGAAGGGACACACTTCATGTCCCTGATCCAAGGTCGCCCTAGCAGTATATTGTAAGCCATCTCGCCTTCTAACACATGGCACAATGTTGGTATTGTCTTTTGTCCTACCTGGATAGGTAGAACAACTGTGCCGACTGTCGAGCATATTGCATCATTGAACGCTCGCAGTGTGTACGTGGAGGCTGTGATATGAGAGGCTGGCAGCTTTAAATGTTTTAGCACTGCAGTGGTGATGATGTTACTGGACGAGCCAGTATCTACCAACACTCTCTTGTATGGGATCCCGTTGACCCGCGCGATGACGTGCAGGGGTGGATCTGCCGTGTCATTCGATATTGCTTTGACTTCATCCTCTCTGAAGGTGATGACCGGCTCAGTACATCGTTTCACATGTCCTACGAAGTTGTTGAAAGAATTTGCTTCGTGAGGCTGTAATTCGATGGCTTTTAAAATGTCCATAAGAGCTTCCCTATGAGGTGTTGACTGTTGAATAAGCTCGTAAATGGAAAGCCTAGCCGATGTGGTCCGCAAACTCTGCGTGAGTTTGGTCCGTATCGTGACCTCTGGTCGAGGCGGAGGTAACTGCACAGGGTGTTGTTGAGGCTGCGATGTTGTTGGGACTTCCCTCGTAGCTACCTCGGGGGCAGCTATTGGGTACTTTTTGTTCCTTGTCACTATGCTGATCATTCCCACAAATCCTTGCATGGGAAGATTCTCTCGCACCTCGTTAATCTGGAGAGGTTTTGCCCGTGCCTCGTGGGCGGGCAAAGGGTCCTTGAATACCCCCATTTGTTGGTTATTTGGCGCTATGGGGTTGTCCACGGCCAATGTTTTATTGTCGATTAAATCTTGGATTAATCCTTTGAATTTCTAGCATCCATTTAAATCATGTCCCCTGCGCCTATGGAATCTACAATACAATTCCTCTCTCGTATCCCTTAGGCTTGGGGGCGTTAGGGTCTATAGTTTGGATTTCGGGCAAGGTGACTAAATTTGCCGCTGACAAGCGGTCAAATAGGGAGTCCCTGGACTCCGTGTAAGGGGTGAATTGTCGCCTAGGGCGACGCTGCTGATTCTGCTCCTGTTTCTTATTATCTTTTTCATAACTAGGAGGCACTCCCTGGTAATTAGCCTTTTGGGGCTGCATTTCTTGCACAGGCTTGGGAACATTTATCGCAACTTGATTAACCGCAGCGGGTTGTGATTGCGTATTCCCAGTCTTAGTGGTTTTATTCCACTCTTTCTTTTTAGGCTTGGCGATTGCGCCTTCGCCTATCTTAATCTCTTCTATAACTCTGGCTTGCGCCAAAGCGTCTTCTAAACTGTCGTATTGCTATAGCAGCAATAGACCAGAGATCGATTTCAAGCAACTTTTTGCGAACATCTGTGTGAGATCAGTCATAGGGGGACGGTAGGGTAGCTTAGAAAGCAAAGCCCTCCATCGATTCCCGTATGCTGTCATTGTTTCTTCCTCATATTGCCTGAGGCTGGCCAAATCACTCAGTGATGCCTTCTTCTTTGTGTTGAAAGCAAAGCGTTCAAGAAACGCATCTACTAATTGATCGAGATTGTTTATGTTGTGTTTGGGTAATTGTGTGAACCAATCCGAGGCAGGGCCTACGAATGTGGTTATGAAAGTTCGAAGCAACAATGCATCATTATCTTGGATGCCGAAGCATTGACTTAGGAACCTTGTGACATGTTCTTGTGCGTCCTCTTCACCTTTAAAAACTGCCAATTGAGGCAACTTGAAGTGTTCGGGGTAAAGAGGTGTAGGCACTGAGGGATGCACTGGATGACTGCGGAGTTGACGTAATGTGGGCTTTTGATGCCCATAAGCTTTTGTCTCCATAGACTCCAAACGCTCTAATAGCGCTTTGTATGCATCGGAAGATTTTATTTCTTCCTCTTTTGTTTGCTCCCGTTGTGAGTCATGGGAGACTGGAGGCCTATGGGGGGGTGGCCGATTGGCAGCCCTCCCGCCTTGATGGGGCATTTCGGCCCGTTCTATCTCTGGTTCGTACTCCTCATAAACTTCTTGAGGAGTCTCTGGGCGAGACCTATGACCTTGATTGAGTCCTCGTTGAGGGTACCCAGCATTGTTGCGGGGAGTGGCCTCCCTTTCAGGTCTATAAGGTCTCGGAGGCAAAGCTTGACGAGGTCGTGGAGACCTATCCGGCATCAAAGGGTTGTGCCTCTCATATTGTTCGTCTCTGTGGGTGCGAGGGGTTGGCACCCTCTCAGGTAGCTTATAGCGCAACTCATCCGCTTCGTGCTGCATGCGCTCTTTATTCAAGCGGTATAAGTACTCTAACTCCTGATGACCCTGCTCAAGCTGCGTGATTCGAGCTTGGCGAGCGGCATGTCTGGCGATGACCGGGTCGACTGGGTCTGCCCTCTTTTGTTGAGGAGGCTTGAATGTTTTGCCTATGTGTTTGCCTCGATCTTGATGGTCTAAAATTTCAATGGGTTGCTTCCCTTTGTCGGGGTAGGCGACATTTGCTTGAGGCTCTAGCCTTGATGTGTGATCATGATATCTGGCAGGTGCAGAAACACAAGGTTCCCGCGTTGTATGTTGTTCCCGAGGAATGCGATGATCTTCCTCGTACTCCCTTTCATGGGTGTGAAAGGGGCGGGCGGAGTTAGCTTGCCCTGTGTAAAGAGCCCTGCGCTCTGGATGTTGTCTTTCTGTTCTGATGGGAGGTAAAGAAGAGACGCCATATCCACGTTGTCTCTCCAAATGGACAGTATGCCTCTCTAGCGCTTCATCGTGCTGTGGCCATTCAAATCTAGCCTCAAGAGGCGGTTGTCTACCTACATTGAGATCTACGTGTAAAGCGTCTTCCCGAAAGGGGCTGTGTTGGATGGGCATACCCCAATGAGGAGGCTCCCAATAATTTCTTTTTGATGGGGCCTGATATGGACTCTCTTGTAGGCTAGACCGCCAAGGCGGTATGGCCAAGTCCTCAGGGCTAAAACGAAGGCGACTAGCGCCCTCTCTTTGTGCACCTTCCGCAACGTCCGCCCTTGATTGGGCTTGGCTACGGGTGTACACCATTGTGGCGCTTCTCTACTATCTAAGCAGATTTTATCTCGTTTATGGTGATTTGTCTTTTGGTCTACACTAAGCAGAAATGAACACACTCATACACAAAATCGTGATTATCTCTTTTAAGGATTTGATAGTGTGTCCTAAACTGGTTTAGTGCATTTTGATGTTTTGTTATGTTTTTGCAAATTTTGGAAGAACGTTTAAATGCATAATGTTGGCTCATATGACTCCCATAAATGGTCGCCCCTTCAATATACCATTGTCGGACCGATATACCAACCTCTCTATATACCCGCCCTTACGAGAGGGAAACTATAGGTACGTGAGAGCCAGATGGTACGTGGAACATAGGCGGTACGGAAGGGGGATTGTCCTGTTAATGACACCTACCATAGAAGACTTATCCTCGCGTGCATGGGAATCACCCCAGCAACACTCGGTCAGCTTTCGTCAGGATTTACGTCTAACAACAAGTGACAATCGGGGAAATGGATGCAAAGCTAAGCCAAGGTGGTGATGAACCCACCGTTGGTCTTGCTCAAGGGTTGGGGTTTTACGACCAGCTCCTTGGTTCAAATTTACCGCGTGCAGTGTGTGGAGTTCATTTTTTATTTAATAAAAATGAAACGAGCAACAAAAAGAAACTTTCCCTATGCAAACCGGAAGACAGCAAGAAACACTACAAACCGGAAAACAGCAAGTAAAAATTTAATTTTTTTTTTTTAAAGCAAGAAAAATTTACGGAAAATTTCTCTACCTTTCTTTAATAAAAAAATAAAAGTAAAAAAAGAAATATTATAGCAATATTATAGCAAAAATATTACAACTAAAAAGAAATTAAATAAATAAAATAAACAGAAATATTACAGCAGAAAATGAAATAGACAGTTAGAACCGTTACCTCTTCTCTGTCGGGATTTGCTGTTTCTGACCTTCAGCTTAAAAAAAAGGTACCTGTTAAGCACAAAGCACAACAAATCTGATTAGTTTCTGTGATTTAAAAATCTGGGAACGGTCCCACCGTGATCGCCACTGAAAGCATGAGATTTCGGAAATAAAAGAACACTTAAGATGCAATGTAACATAACCAGCTTGATATATCAAAAGTAGAAGCACAACCCTTTTTATTCATAAGATTCTGACTCGGTTACAATAAATCTCCTCAGTGACATATTCTCGGTTACAGTCATGATTAATGATCTTCTCTCCGCATGCCCACATGCAAAATGGGCGGGCTAACGTATTGCCGCCGCTGGTGTTAATGAGTCTTTGTCGGTGCCTCCTTGCTTGCTGTTGTTTCTCCTGCAGTCAAAGAAACAAATAAACGCGTTAGTAGCACCTGTGTTAACATAAAACATTTACTTCTAAAAAAAAAATATGAAAGATGTATGCTTGAGATCATTAAAAACCGTGCATAGACGAGTGTAGATGACATGCACGTTTAATCAGAATCAGCACTAAAACGACAGAACGTAGAACATAGTACGTAATATGTCTAACAAGTTAACGTAGAACGTAATACCGCAATGAAAGACGTGAGATTTGCAAATTCTACAGAGGACAGAAAACTTTACTAAGAGGTCGCTGCCATTAGAAACAGAGAGATCGAAAAGAAACACGAGAGCATAATAATATCGATATATATATTAAACACGTAATGCAGAAAGAACCCTAATGCAGGATAAAACGCCACCTGCAGATCTGTCCTAACCTTACGCAAACGGTTAATGAGAAACCGATGCAGAAGAATGCAGAACAAACAAAGATAACATTATTAATGAGATCTGTTCTTTCTATTTATCTGTCTTTATCGAACATATAATGCAGAACATTAATACAGGATAACACGCAAGAACATGATATATATTAAAGCGAAATCAGCAAGAAAAGGTATGGGGTGCCCAAGCGGGCCGCCCCCGTTAGAATTTAATTATGGCGCCAATCCAATAAGGAAGGGCCCAGAATATTTTGTATTGAGTTGTCGTCGAATTAGTGGGATGTAGTGATCCACTGTCGGGTATGGAAGTCAGATTCACGCTTCTGAGAACCACCCACCAACCTCTATTTTGTAAGAGATTCTGGATGTGAAGAAGGTGAACTCAAACTGGTGCAATCGGGTCTTCAAATGAACAACACTTCGTTGTGTTTTTAAAATGCTTCGTTTCGGTCCTTTTTTCATTGTATTGAGCTAGTTTTTATAGAGGAATTTTGCCTCTGAACATTAATGTCAAACCCTAAGTCCGTCGCTGAGATTTGACCCTTGTCAGATGATTTATGAGACATGGCTCGCACTGACATCAGTAGTTATGAGGCATGGCCTCGGACTGGATTTGTTGTTGAGACTGCTCGTCTCATTACTGCAGTTGGTGAAGTCCGTCGTTTTTACAGACCCACGTGGTCTCTTTAAAAAATGGGCACGCAGGGGTGCCACGTGGCGGCCATGCCTTGGATGTGGCGGCCACGCCAAAGTCCGCCTTTGATTGGAGAGGTGTCTGCTTTTAAACGCAAAATGCCGAAGTGTCACGATATCGCGACACTTCGACCGAGGTTCCCCCTTGGGGCCTTAGGTGTCGCGATATCGCGACGCGCGATATCGTGACGTCTAAGGCCGAGGCTTCCCTCGGGGCCTTAGGTGTCGCGATATCGCGATGCGCGATATCGCGACGTCTAAGGCCGAGGCTTCCCTCGGGGCCTTAGGTGTCGCGATATCGCGACACGCGATATCGTGACACAAGGCCAGGCGCAAGCCGAGGCCCCTCGGGGCCTTAGGTGTCACGATATCACGACGCACGATATCGCGACGTCTAAGGCCGAGGCTTCCCTCGGGGCCTTAGGTGTCGCGATATCGCGACGCGCGATATCGCGACGTCTAAGGCCGAGGCTTCCCTCGGGGCCTTAGGTGTCGCGATATCGCGACGCGCGATATCGCGACGTCTAAGGCCGAGGCTTCCCTCGGGGCCTTAGGTGTCGCGATATCGCGACGCGCGAAATCGCGACGTCGCGATTTCGCGACATCTAAGGCCAAGGTTCCCTTTTGATTAAGGCTTGTTTGCTCTTGAAGTTTTGCTTAAGGTTTGTTTGAACTTGAAGTTTTGCTTAAGGTTTGTTTGAACGAAGGCTTGTTAAAGCGACCAACTTTGCTCTGCCATTTTTCGACCTTCTAAACTGCTGTGTGAGTGGTTAGGACCACTGTTTGACCTCTGAGGGCTGCCCTGAAAGCTGTGTGTGTCAATGCGATCAGTGTTTGTAGTCACTTAATCGGATGGGTGTTGTTTTGGTGTCTACAGACTTTAGTCTATTTACATTCATATTTCAACATAATACTGAATTTTAATTGAGTTATTATAAGTCGTGATTTACATATTAATTTTTTCATAATATTATACTCTTATCATTATCTTGGCCTTATTATATTGTGCCTATATTATATTTGATCATGTGATATATAACCTATGATATTTTTCGTAGTATTAAGGCTTAAAAAACCATCAAAATTATTCAAAATGTCTTTATTTATAATCTAATATGAAAGTTTCTTATTACACCATATTCATATAAATTAAGAAAGATTTTAGTAATTGGCCAATATTAGATTACTTAAATTAGACAACTATATTGAAATGATTAATCATTAATCAAAATGTATTAAGCAATATTTGTTATATCAGATCCTACAAAAAACTATTGTAGAGTAGAACCCTATCGTTAACTTTCCAACTACAAATATTTCTACAATACACTTGTACTAAGGGTTCCCTCCATTCTCAATTACAATGCATTACATCCATGTTAGTAGGTAACACCCTACCCCACAACCCCAATGTTGTAAATATTGAGTTGTCATTGATGTCAAAGGTGCATGGTATTCAAGGTAGAAATATTATTCAAGTGTGAGAAGTTTATAAGGTTGGACAACATATCAATGGTATCAAAAATGAACTTGGTGAATAGAAAAAAATGGATAATTATTCAAGGCAAGGTATATTTCAAAGCAAGGCAATTTGTTTAAATAAAGGATTATAATATTTAAATATCAAATTTAAATATTACAAGAGAATGACAAAGGTTTAAAAGTTGTTTGGGACAAAAATATTACAAGAGCATGACAAAGGTTTTAAATTTGACTGAGAAAAAAATATTTCAAGAGAAGTAAAAAGGTTTAAAAGTTGCTTGGGACAAATAGATTTAAATATTACAAGAGAGGGACAGATTTAAAAGTTAATATTATAATATTAAAATTGTAAGACCTTAAATATTATAATATAAAGTGATTCTATAAGAAAAATACTAACGTATTTGGGAGCAATTATAAAGTTTGAAAGTAAATAAATTTGAGCTGACCTCCTTGGATAAAATCAAAACAATTGGAAAAAATATAAATACATGCCACTAATTCAACTTTGTGTGATGAAATTTTTCGATTACATCCGATGTTGTGAGAGAAAATGGCAAAAATAGGAGAAGAGTAATGAAAGGTTGAGGAAGACAAGGATAAATATTTGTGTGTGCCTTTTGTTTCTCCTTCTGGAGTAGCCCAACCGGTTGCTTGGCTTGTGTGGAGCATTGTTGTGTAGGAGGTTAGGGGGTAAAATTTGGTCGACGTCATTTTGATGTTGTTTTGTTGTTAATAGAGCACAAGAACACGAATGATTATTTGGTTGCCCCTTTTTGTTTTACCTGTTGTGGTAGCATAGCTGGTCACAAGCGCTTGTGAAAGATTTATGCTTCTACAGGTCAGGGGTTCGATTCACGATTGTGCAAAAGTATTTACTTTTTTTATTAAAATTTAAATTTTAGGGAGATATAAGGGTCAAGGTGTTAGTATAAAAATTATGATTTTTATAAATTAATAAAAGGAGAAATAAGGATTGTGATGTTATCATAAAGGTTTTCTTTTTAAAAATTAATAAAAGGAGATATATGGGTTTTTGTTATTAACAAAGCTTTATTTTTGTGAGTTTCAAAAAGGGAGATATAAGTAGTTATTTTTAAGCTTTATTGCGCATCCTTTTTATAAGGGTTTTTAAAGTGGTTTATTAGATATCTAATCAAGAAAAGAAAAAGAGAATTGCTAACCAGTTTTTGAAGGGGCAAACAAAAAGAAAATTATTTTTGTCAAAACATATTTGGAAGGCTCATGCAAAAAGAAGATCATCATCATTGAGGCAGATTTAGAGGTATGGTGATTTAATTCCTTTCTCAAAGTGGTTGTGGTTAAGAAAAGTATATTTTTTGTCATATAGTAGGAGGTATAAGGAATTATTGAGTGTGCATTGTTTTTTCTTGAAATTGGAAATAAATGGGCAAGAGTTATGGATTATATTTGAGAACAAACTTGTGCATTGGTTTTGATTGAAATTGAGAAAATTTATATAAATATTAAGATCTATTCCAAATTGGTTTGGGGTGGAGACCTGAAGCCGTTTGAGGCCCACTCTTTGGATCACACTGTTAATTTCGATTTGGCTCCTAAGGTGTGTATGGAAGATCTTGGTATTTCTATTTTGAAGTTGGCTGGTGTCGCTACTGTCGAGTGTTGTAAGTTTAAACAACTTTGTAGTAATTTTGAGGAAGGTGACTCCCCCATTACTATGGCCCTCTCGGATCTTGATGTTCTACCAAGGGATATTCCTCGGGAGAAGTCTGTGGAGGAAATCTATTCTTCGAGAGCGATTGAGAATTTTAAATATTTGGTTCTCCAAGATTTAAAGCTCATTGATATTAACCAACATAAAATTTGGAGTACACTGAAATTTACCCTCGACTTAACTAAAAATGTTTCTAGCTTGGCAGCTAATGTAACTCAAGGTGTTCATAAGTTGGTGTAGAACTATCTCAGTTCTCCCTCCTTTGATGCCTTGTGGTTTGGTTTTTGTCTTTCCTTCTGGTTTACCTCTGGTTTTTTTTTAGGTTTGTTCAATTTTTGTCGCCCTTGTGGCTTCATTTGTAGTGGTTGTGGGATCTCGTTAAAACCCTATTCTTTTAATAGTACCAAAAAAAAATTGAGAATAAATGTACAAAGGTTATAGATCCAATTTGAGAGCAAAATTGTGCATTCTTTATGATTTATTTGGGGAGTAGATGAGAAGGTAAAATTTATGCATTGTGATTGATTTTGTAGTGAATATGGAAATAAGGAAAATGGTATAATATCATACAAATAGAAGAGTTGTTGTAAATAAATTCAAAGTGTCAAATAGTGAAAGTATAGTGTGAAAGGATTCAATTGAAAAGGACATTTTAAGCTATCTACAAAAGGGAAGGAAAGGTGTAAATCAGCAATTACAAGGTTAGTTATCAAGTGCCAGACTAGAGCTACATTTTAATTCAATAAATGTGAGACATGTGGAAGCAACATATTTAATGAATACGAAGAACATATTGGAAATTTGATAAGTTCATATCATTCTCTAAATGTTCATGAAATAATTTGGGGTAAAATATATCTAAATTGCTTTAGTTGAGGAAAAAACATTGAATAATAGGTAAAAAATTTTATGACATCATTATGCAAGATTTGGGAATAGATGAGCATTATTTTGTATGCAATATTTTGGAATAGATGAGGATTATTTGTATACAATATTTAGAGTAGGTTTGAGCAGGTTTTGTAGCATATTTGAGTAGGTTTTATGAGTAGGTTTTGGAGTAGGTTTTAGTAGGTTTTATGAGCATATTTGAGCAGGTTTTGAGAACAGGTTTTGGAGCAAATATGAGAAGGTTTTGTGAGCAATTTTTGGAGTAGGTTTTGTGAGTAAGTTTTGGAGTAAATTTGAGAAGGTTTTATGAGTAGGTTTGGAGTAGATTTGAGCAGGTTTAGTGAGAATTTTTGGAGAATATTTGAGTAAGTATTTTGAGCAGAGTTTGGACCAAACTCTAGAACAAAGGGGATTGGTGTCTCCTATGGATTGGTATCCATGAACCAGAGCAAAGGGTATTGGTGTCTCCTATGGATTGGTTTACACAAATTTGAGAGGGGATTGGTGTCTCATGTGGATGTTGTGGAAAAACTTTAGAGGGGATTGGTTTCTCCTATGGATTGGTTTCCATAAACCAATATAGGGGATTAGTGTCTCCTATGAATTGGTATCCACAAACTTGAGATGGGATTTATGTCTCTTATGGATTGGTGTCCACGAACTTGAGAGGGGATTGGTGTCTCCTGTGGATTTTTATCCATAAATTTGAGAGAGGATTAGTGTCTACTATGGATTTGCATCCATGAAATTGAGAGGGGATTAGTGTCTCATGTGGATTGGTGTCCATAAACATTTTAATAAGGAATTGGTGTCTTCTATAAGTTGGTGCCCATGAAATTTGTTGAGAAATTTATAAGCAATATTTCTCCATGGATGTAGCCCATATTGGGTGAACCACATTAAATTTGTGTCTCTCATATGTGTGATGATTTGTACATTGTTTCATTACTACATTGATATTATTGTTGTTATCATTTGGAATGAAACGTAAATTTTTTTATCTTATACTATTCACCCCTCTCTCAGTTTAAGCTTGTGTTCTTCACCCAAATGCACCTCCATATCAATTTATTGATACCTAATTTCAAAATAACTTATTTCTTATATTATATATCCACCCACTATAGATGACCTCATATAATAGCAAAATAGCAAGACCATGCAAATGTTTTTGGTAGGTTAAAATTAAAGTGGGTTTTTATTAAGGGACCCAAAACCTGATTACAACAAGTCAAAAGACTTCAATCAAGGCCATAGGACGGTCGATAGGAAATGTCCAACGATGGACCTAAGGACATGATCCAACAAAGGAATAAAAAATCAAGAAATATGACAGGATGTCTGAAGCAGGAAACGAAAATCCATGTGCAACTACAAACACGAGGAACCCACCTAGCAAGAAAAGGAGAATGTAGTAAAATTGAGTTTTGAAACTCCCACCCAAACAAGAAATTTTAAAGAAACTCCCTCCTATATTCTAAACCAAAAAATGAGAATTTTTAAAGACAAGGCACTCCTGCCTACCCACAAAAATTGAAACAAACCAAGAGGTGGGAAAAGAAAAAACAGGAATGCACAATTGACTATATTAGTAGCACCATGGAAATTGATTATATTATTAGGTCAGTGATTTTTTGCTAAAGAAATAACCCTATTGTAATTTATAAAATGATAGAGAAAAAAATTAAGCATCATCCCTATTAGAATATCTCATAGATGGGGATCTCAATGAATTCATAAAACATATAATTAAGAATCTCTAGTTTAAATTTTTTAAATGTCCCTATCCATGGATGCATTGTGTTTGATGAACATGTTCAATTTGGTTATTGTGTCATCATCACTATCACATGACTTATGATATTTACTCTATTATTCTTGATCGTTTAAGGATACATGGCGTTCATATCTTTTGATATCATTTCATTCTTAAGCTAGTACTACATGGCTATAGGATTGTGATTGTTAGATCTTTATCCACTCCTTGTCAAAAAATATTATGAATTCAAGTTATTATACATCATCTCTTATTGAGGATTTTAAATTATTTTTCCACGTTATCATTTCTATGACAATAATTTTTCTCCATAAATAGACATTAAAGTTAATTGAGCTACATATTGAAATTTTATTTTATGGCCTAATCCCATTAGTGATTCAAAGACTCTTTCAAAGTTATTTCTATACACTACTAGTCTTTCATTGTAGTGTACATTTGGGTTTTGATTCATACAAGGGATAAGTTAGTCATTCACATAATGAAAGGATGGACTTATTAGTTTTATTGTATGCTTATTTCTATTTTTTAACAATTATATGGATTAATATAGATATCTCTAGGTAGTCTCTTTGTCCCCATACCTAACTCACCCTAGATATTTCTTGTTTTAGAATATTGGAAATTTATCTATGTAAACCATTACCCATATGGCTAATTACCCTGTAGAGAAATAAAACATTAACTTAGTTAAGATAAACCACTTTTTGGTTTCCTACTCAAGACTAATCAACCAAAAATATTAGAAGAATTCACATTTCAATTTCATCTCCACATAGGCTTGTGGATGTAATATGAAGCTCAAGAGCATTTATGATGAACCAAACCACTCTATAAAACATTCCAATAATATATTTAACATATGATCTAATTTTTATGTTAAAGAACACAAACTTATTGTATAAGGGAGAGTTGAGACTTTCCCCTAAAAGAACCTTCTAGGTAACAATCACTGGACTAGGACTATAAATTCTAAATCTAGGCCTAGATTATCAAGGTTCCAAATTGTGAAATATATTGTCGCATATTCTTGTATAAATTACATCCTTATGTTAAATCATTAATTTATTTCAAAAACCAACATCTACTCTTTGAATTCAACTTAACCCACTTATAAAATTTATGTTCGATAGCCACACCATAAAAAATATTAAAATAATGGTTTTATTTTTCTTTTTCTTATAAACTACAATTTTATAATCCCATCAAGTAGCATAAATGGACTATGGTCCCATAAAATTAAATCCATCGAAGTCCATATATTGTTGAGTTTTTCATTAATGTTCCCTATATCAATTTGCTCCATACCTCAAACACGTAAATTGGGTTCACCTTCTCCATGTGAGTGGTTGAAGTGGAGTTTGCTTGTAAAAGGTAATCTATCATAGTCACCTGAGTGTGAGGTTCCTTAATAGGAATATGAAGGAATGATATGATAATTTTTTCGTATTTAGTGTTTTCATGAATGGTAACAAGAAAATTTTACATCACATAAGATGTTATACAGTAATTAATACATTCTATATAAATAATTTTCCATGTTACAAATAATCCTTTACATTCTCTTAAAAAATTGATACCCCATATAGAAATGCCATTCTTTGCCCTTGATACTTCTATGGTTACCAAAGTGAAGAATAACAAGGCAAAATATGGGGAGAAGGTTGTTTCCTTTTTAGGAAAACCTACTTATACACATTATCTCTATCCACTGGTTAGTACATAGTTATAAAATAACTAAAGTCATTTATGATACTTTTCTATACTATTTAATTATTGTTTTACTTAAGGGATCCCATCTATCCATAATTAAGAAAATACAAGCTATCACATGGTATCGTTTGTTATAGAATGTGATTCAAAATTTATTGAGGCATTCCTTGGGCTCTATAATTGGACTCTAGCATTGGATCTAGCTCATGTCCTTTGGCATTAGCTCTAGATCTAGCTCATGGAATCTAGAGGTAATAGTTTTCAAGCTATCGCTAGCTTGGGATCTAGCATTGGATCTAGCTCTAGCTCATGGGCTCTAGCTAAATTGATATAAAGTTATGATCAATTGTACATATCTATGGATATTATTATGATTAAGAATATAATACATTTTATTTTATAATGTCCATTAAACATCTCTTTGATCTTATTTCATTCCATGGTATCCATCCAGACATAATTTAACTAGGCCTTTGTGCATATTCTTTGGAGTTGTATGCTTTGATGAAAGTGACAATAGTTTTTGTATGTATGTCCATATCTTCCATAATATGTATAATTTCTTATTGGATAAGATGTATATTGTGTTGTGGAAACAACCGGTATTTTTTTATTTGGTCCTCACCTTGAATAATTAAGACCTTCATATTTTATCCATAAACTTGGGTAGTATGCCTTGTTCATTTCATCCTAAAATTATTCCATTGTATTCCATTTCAAATCCAATTTCTATTGTATGATTTCCAAAGTTCTCATTAATAGGATCACAATGATATATTTTCTCATAAGTAGAATTATCGCTATTGTGAATAATCCCAGCTTAATATTTGCACATACAATTGCTTTCTTCATAATATTTATCTTCTAAAAAAATTGCCAAATCACTAGTATTGCATGTTATATTTATTCCTTATAGAAGGTCCTTTGTATCATAATATGCATTTACCTTCTAATTACTACTATAATAATCATCTGTCATTTGAATTTTTGAATCATTAGTAAAGTAATACACATTTATCTTCTAACACAAATCATTAATATCACAAATAAAGTCCTTTTTTATGTATTTCTTCTATTATAACCAATTTATTTATTTATTATAAGATCACCTATATCGCACATAACATGTTTCATCAAGTGTTTGTTCTTTATTATTAAATTATTTCTTCTTGTTTTGTGCTCTTCCCATTAAATATATCAAAGGTGAGAAATGTCACATATATAATATTGGCTATATCATTAGGTATGATAACATCTGTCCCACCATATTCATCTACTTTATTAGTAAGAGGGCTTATATAAGTCCTATGTGTTATAAAATTATCATTGTCAACATATTTGAAGATTATTTGCATGTATTTGGACCTAATTTTCTTTGGGTAATAACATGTATCATTAATTTTAGCAATGTATACTCATCTTCACAATTATAATTTTTTTGTTAGGTATAGGATTTCTAACTTGCTTCCCTTTCCTTTCTTCTACACAATTTTCCAATTTCTTAACAACCTTTTTTTCCATAACAACTTTATATACTAACTTAAAAGCTCTATATCTTCTTATGTTAGTGTATTTTACATTTCCTTTATGAATATTACCTTATATGACTTGGTACTTGATGTGATGGATGAGGTCCCTAAAAGTGTTTTTAAGGAGAAGGTGTAGTGATATTAAGAGCAAATACTCCATTTTTTAATGATGCAATGCCTACTAACTATCCCTTTTTAGTAATGAAACACTTTTTATTTCCATTTACAACTTAATTCAACACTCATTCCTTTATCCATCATCTAAGAAGTAAATAGTAAGTTTTTGGAATTTATTGGCACATATAACACATTTTTTATAGTACATTCTATAAATGGAAGCATGAGTGACACCTTTGTATACCTTTTACTATATAGATTCTATTATCTTTCATAATTATTGATTGACTATGTATGTCCTTGCGTGGATCAAACCAATGTATATTCCTAGTTATATGTATACTAGCTTTAGAATATATATACCAATTATTGTCCTAAAAATATCCCATAGTGTGTGTCATTAGTACTTTATGCATACATTTATTCTAATTTTCCAAAAATATCACATGAAAAATAAACTTATACTCCTTATTTCACCTTATATATAATTGTTTGTCAAATATCTACCTAATTATACAAACATACGTTTGTGCGCCCTAGACATGGCCAACATTAAAGGACCGAAGGAAAGGAATGTCCTCTGTGCCAATACCTAGAGAGGGTTGGCTCCCTTAATAAATCCTACACTGGTTTAAGACTAGAGTTACGGGAAAGAAATTGGAAATAATGAAAAGAGATGGGAAATATATCCATAGGCCGAAGGTGTAGGACTGGGGATAAACTAGTAGTATGAATTACACCCAAGCATTAAAGCAACATGTAACAAAATAATGCAACACAATTTACTTACAACTTTGCAGAGACACCCTCTAGAATCGCATTCCAGAATTGACTCCCTCACCATCAATGTTCAAACTCTGATGCAAAATTTAAACTTAAAAGCAGATAATGAATATGAATCATGAAATAGAAATGTATAAAATAGAAGGAAATCACACACAAGATCACTTACAAATTCAGAAGCCAAGTATCCTCTATTGATGCAGATAATTTGAATAGTTTTTCTGAGGAATGTCTAACCTCTTTTACAATAAAAATTTGATTAGTATTTATAGAGGATTTCACCTCTTTCATTAAATTCACATGAAGATAAAATGTTTATAGATCAGGGACATTGGTGAGACAATTCCTCCTTGAAATCCTTGAAAATATTTCCCTGGAGGCAATGATCCAATTTTTAAGGGTGAAATTTCTAGGAAATCAATCATATCCTGATGTCGGTGCATGAAAACTACAAACCTGGTTGTTGACTCGAGGTCTTCTTCTTTCTTTGGAAATTCAACTTCATTCGTAATACTTTGGAACTTATAAAAATCATTGGGTGACTTAAAAATAGTAGCTTATTCACCTTGAAACTCACATTTTGGCTACTTACTTTCCACCCCAATCATTAAATGCCTTTCATTCATCTATATTAGGCACCTTTGAAAAAACTATGTCGGCACTTAAATAAAATTCACTTAAAAAATGGGAAAAAGAGTTACCTTTAAATACTTAGACCATTGCAATAGACAACCCCCTTCTTCGACCTTACTATTGTATTCACCTTCTGATGCTTCATATTTGAAAATGGCAAGTCAAAACTTCATATTCCTTCATAAAACATTTAACTTTTATAAATGCACGTTCACCCCAAAAGGAGGTGAAAGGCACTATCGCTCATTGCTTCAGGTGAACGTAGCTTGCATCCCCTAGCACAAATGAAATCTCAAAAATGGGTGAAGTCACTTCCATGTAGTTTCACCCCAAAAGGAAGGTGAATGTGATGTTTGCCCCAAAGTGGGGTGAACGTCTTATTGACTTTTCAACGTCCCCATTGGTGCTTTGCAATTTTCTTTGATTGCGCTTTCACCCACGGGAGGGGTGAATGGAACGTTCAAACATCAATTGGGGTGAATGCGCTATTGAATGGTTAATTAGTGAATGTGCTGCTGACTGTTCAATGTTTTATTTAGCCATTCTTTAGATGATGTTCACCCCAAAGTGGGGTGAACGAAGTTGTCACCCCTACCTTGGGGTGAATGTACTTTATTTTATTTTCTTTGCACATTGACTTTGGGCACCCTCAATAATTATTTTAAAAATGGCTTTTCACCCCAAAGTGGGGCGAAAGGGATTTTTGCCCCTCATTTGGGGTGAAAGCACCCTAATTCAAAACTTAGCCCTTTTCCTTTTCTTTTGCTTTGTAGAAATATTATATTCCCCCCAAAATGGGGTGAACACATCATTCATTGTTACTGAGAGGTGAATGCACCCTTGCACTCTTGTTCATAACAATACCAATTTTTAAAGTAAAGAAATCATTTTTGATTAATGATGAACTTCTGAAGCAACTCTTTTTGTGACCACACCTAATGATTTTCACTGAATATTTTCTCACATTGTTATTTATAAATATTATTTCTAGGCAAGAGATGCATGAAAACAAAAGTTTAATATGTACAAAGTTGTAACATACCATATAGGCCAAAAACACAACATCATAGCATATATATATCCGTCGATCTTACATCAATAAAATTCATCAAAAAAAATTAATGTGGCATATTGCAAACTGGAAATATTTTTGGCGGCTCATAGGGTATCAAGTTTGCATGGATGCAACCGATCCCAAGACTTTATCCATTGGGACTCTACTAAGTATTCTTGTTGAATGATTTGGATGGTGCTTTTGATGAAGAATATTTTCTTCACACCTCCTCTTCTACCTTCTCAATGGCTTCGACTTCTGTTGCTACTCGGAGTACTTCTGCCCATTCTTCCTCTTCCACTGCTTTTTTTATTGTGACCTTCTCTACTGTAGCTTGTTCCTACTATTCCTTAAGGATTTCATAGGTTACCTCATAGACTACGACTACATCATCCCAAGAATGTATAGTAAATAATAAAGGAAAACTCAACGACTCGTAAACAAAACATAGATTTTGGATGTCTTCCAGGATGAGGCATTTCACTTGTTGGGCTAGCTTAAACAATGATAGCTCCATGCGAGTAAACTTTTGTATAAGCTATAGAAATTGTTCCTTTATAATGGTCTCCTTCCATGTATCAATATCTAAGGTGTCCTCCACAAATTTCTTCCAGGATGCTTCTATTTTTTCTTTCGATAGAGGTTCGCCCTAGTCATTAGTAAAAACTAGAAAATCCATATCAACGAGAGCATCAAAATGGATCATAGAAATAGTATGCTCCTACTCTATGTCATTGAGGATATTCCTACCCTCTCTTACTAGGTCCATTCTCTAAAAATAACTATGCAATGTAACCTTTGCAGCAGACCAAGCGTGATCCATTTCGCTCAAGGGGTGAATATGCATACTGGAATTAGCTAGAGCTTGGATTTTTACAACCATATCCATTTAGGATTCCAGCATCCCCTTGATATTATCTGTCAGTTGTTGTCCCATATGAATATGTATTTGGGCCACCCATAAATAATGTAACACCTGAACTACCTGCGCCACCAACTTATCACAATTCTTAGTCGACCAAAGGTGAGCCTCAATCTTTTTTGAAGAAAATCCTACAGCCTACATGGCTTTATCTACTAATTGATTTTGTATGTCCTCCATTTGTATTCATAGTGCATGCATCTCTATTCTTGTTGCATCGCTTTATTTCAAGTCCACTTCCACCTATTGGTGTAAATATTCATTCGCTGTAGCTATATTTTCCTCTTGCACTCTGCTTTTGGCCAAGGCACTTTCAAGTTTGAATTTTTTATTTTCATGATCAAAATATCTCTACTTATAATACTCGCCATGCAAGTATACCAAACTCATATCAACCTGTATATTACCCATTTTATCGATGGGATCAATACTGGTCAAGTCCTCTATTATGGTCTCATAAACATAATCACTCGACATCATTTATCCTTGTGGCTTGTGTACCAGGGGAGTGATTTTAGTTTTTTGAGCCTCCATGGCAACTTGATCAAAAGTAACCTTCTTGAGAGGCTGCATTTGAGCCAATGCTTCTTTACATCTATGGCTCTTCAACCATTATGATGAACTAAGGTGCACCTGATTGATTTTCTCTGCATAAAGCAATTTTGATGCTACCTAAACTTTGGGTAGTACTTGCAAATCCAAAAATGGTGTGAAAGATATAAAAACTTGGGAGTGGTCGATCTCAAAGGAAGTGGAAGATATGGCTAGAAGGGGAGGGACTGAAATGGTGGAGTGGATGGAGGAATCAAGTTTAGTTATAGTTACACTCACTTTGTGAGGAGCTTGCATACTTACGACCTCAATGAAAGTGGTAGAAGCAATGGAAGGGAGGTTGAAGAGGGAAATAGAATAAGGAGTAGTAGTGACTTGGGAAAGGAAATAAGAAGGGATTGAAATGGACATAGAAGGCATAACGAATGGAGGAGAGACTAATTCAAAAATTGATAGAAATGAACTGATAGTCACTACATGCTTCGAAGAAGGAGGGGGAAAGGAAGATGTATGGGATGGAAGCGACTAGGAAATAATTTCTTCCTATTACTCCTCCACTTCCTCTTCAATGTTAACGACCTCGACCTACGAGATATCCATCTACTGGTCCTCCTATTGTTCATGAATTATTGGAAATATTTTTTCCACCATCATCAAAGCATTTTTTACCAGTGGAGAGGAAATAATAGTCACCAAAACAACTGGAACTGTGGGAACTATAGCAATAAAAACTTCAGTAGTTGAGGAAGAAGTAGCGTTAGTCCTTGGCTTATTTGTAGCTTTTAGAAATAGAGGTACATATTTGACAGTTGTATTCTCTATCAAAGGTCCCTCGTCAAATTTACGCTTCATCTATTGTGACCTCCATTGAAACACATACTGTTGTTCCTCCTCCTCAAGGGTCTCTTCTTCAATTATCGAGTGCTCTACTTTTATCCCTATTTCACCACTATTAGAATGTTGAAAACTTTGGGGCAAGATCTTGGTAAAAGCAATGGGTTGATAGGTGCCAACAAACTCATCATAGGTGTCCGAAAATGCCTCATCCATCTTCAACCCAAAAGGTGATGTAATTTTACCTCTGTGAACCTGCATTATCCACTAGTTCATAATTTTTTCCTTGGTCCATAGGGTTTGGATTTATTTTACCTGACTAAATAGTCCAAGAAGAGGAATATGATTTTTATACCTTACCATATTATAATTAGCCTCCTATTCATAGCAGTCATGCCAAGGTGGTAGCGACATCATATTTTTGACATGCCACTCCAAGTCAGGTCCATCAAAATTATTGTGCCTCTTTTCAATATCAGGCCATGGGCAATAGTGAAATGTCTTGGCCCTAATTATTTCTATAAATTTACCCCCAACGGGTTATACCTCTATTGTTGTGGTAGTTCTACCAACCCCAGGTCTTGAAGTGTCACCATGAGTAGCATGTTCTACCTGACCTAGCTTACTTCTATACTACCAAACTTGAAAGGCATATTGCAAGTTGTCCTCTTACCATGCCCTGCTCCATATATATCATTAGAATAGTTTTTTTGGTGCACCACCTCCATGGAAAGAATATTTTGGGTGCAAAATTATGAGAGTAGGAATGGCTTACTCGTGAAGTCATAGATCCTTACGACCATGCCTTGAGTCAATGAAAACATGTCACCTTTTTCAGTCGTAGCCACTACTTCTCTCATATCTTGTGGCACTTTTTCACATGCACCACAAAGTAGCTCTATTGCAATCCCAAGAAAAAAATGGTTAAAACTATAAAATGACTCCCTACTCAATAGAGCAGAAGTCCACATATACACTAGAAGAAGCTCGTATTTCTCATCCATTTACCTTACGGTGATAAACAAAAAATGCTAGTGCATATGGAAAAATAATTACCTGACTAGAAAGGAGGTATGCTTGAATGACATATCTTCTCCAGTATGTAACCTCTCCAAATGGAAATGCAATTTTTGAGATATAAAATTGGCCCAATAAAATAAATTGGATTGGTGTCTTGCCTCATGGCTTACGATGCATAAAATTTTGCTTGATATATACATTGTGCTAGGGACGCTTGCCACTTATGAACTATGGAATCTATCTGTAAACCAGCAACCCATGCTAACATTGAGTAAATATCTGGGCTTTTGAAATCTATGAGCAACGTTGGCAAGTTCGACAATTGCCCAAGTTGTGGCTCTTTAATAAACTATGTCTCCATAAATCGATGCATCATTACTATAGATACATATTTGTCCTCCTACTCATTGGTATGTAGCTTCTTGCTGATCAAATATGAAGGAGGTTTCAAGCCACAAGCTTGAAAAGTGCTTTTTTGTTTCCATTTTGCACCATCCTGGTAATTGGATTATAAAATAGAGCAATTATCTTCACCAGATCTGGACAAGGGTGTATAGGTGTACACAAATACCAAGATAACTGTGCATGGAATGACATAATTAAAGGGATTTCTGATGTTAATCCCTAATTTACTGTGAACTCTCCATCTTATCGCAGCTTCTCCATGCACTTGTTAGTAATCACATAGTCTTTAATTTTTGCCATTGTTTCAGAGTACGGGTCTAAGTCAAAATTCTCATTCCTTTGGGCCTTCTTGGAATTCGACCCACCTTCTCTCTTTCTAGACTTCTTGGGCTCTATAGCCTCTTGTGCCTATTTACTTATTTTTTCCATTATATCTCTTTGGTGGCTATTTCGAATTCTCTTTGTAGAATCTACAACAAAAACTTTCAAAAACATAGTGACAATAAAATTTCACAAATTAAATTGTGAGGCTTTTACCTTTTTATTTATATAGAGAGCCCTTCCAACCACCATAGTAAATTTCAAATTTACCTCAAGTGATTTTGGAAGAATGTGCACTTTTTTTCACTTGCCTATCACTGTTCTTGATGTTTGAATGGTATCAACTACTATTCACCACAAGATCATCCTTGGAAAGTGTGCCCTTCCTTATCAGATAATTTCATTGTAAAACATACCTTGGCTATTAAATCTTACTTGGTAATAAAAATAAATCGATTTCTCGAAAACCAATGATGTGAATTCTTGCTCCTTGAGAAAACCAAATTATTTTCTAATGCAAATCTAGGTGCACATTTTGAATTAAATTTCCTGAAAACATGTATTGGCTATCTAAACTACTTTGAAAATAACAAATTCACCACTTGTAGATTAATGGGACATTTTCTCTTAACGTGGAAAAATCTTAGCTCCCGAGAAAAACTCCCAATGCAACCTAGATGCACGTTTTGCATTTACTACCTTGGGAATACGTCATTTAATGCACCCACTATTTTTTCAAACTTTACCATGTTCCAGGCTAAATCACCTTGAGGGCGCTCTTCATCTCCTTTCGCTCTTGAAAAATCATCATGCTCCGAAGAATAATGAGGGTGAAACATCACTGAAGCACACTTTGATTTTCTTCTCTTTCACACCGAAAGTGTTCTCCACCTGATTGATAAAATTTGTGGTGAAAGCATTTTATTTTAAAACCATCTCTTCCTTATCATTTAGCCAAAACATAGAAAAAAACATGGATTGATTTTAGTTTTTTCTAAAAAGAACTTGATTTTATGTCTTTTTAGTTTATTTTATTTATTTTTTTAAATATCCCTTCTGAATTCGTAATTCACTTGCATGCCAAATGCCTTGTATAACTTGTGCTTTCGTGCCCCTTTATTGTTATTTGTATATATTTTTTAATTTTCTATTTTCTTCTCATTCATTTTTTTTATAATGATGTTGTATATCAACGCCTAAGCATTGCATGCATTAAAATCTAAAACGCGTTCGCGAAAAAGGAGCGTGCACCTTTTACAACTCCAAAGGGCACCGCGCATTTTAATTAAAACATAAGCTATAAAAAATTTAATTAGAATTCTTTTATATATATATATACAAGTTCGCCTACACTTGGGGTGAATGAGGCTTTTGCCCCACTCGTCAAGCGAAAGTGAATTTGACTCTTGACATGGAATCAGAGTCACATGCTTTGGGCCACCGCATACATATACATATTTATATATATATATATATATATTAAACATATTTTTTTATCTCTTTTTTTGTATAAAGTAGTAATAGATAAAAATTGCTCGCAAATATAAATATGTACATATTTACAAACAGGTACCTCTTGATTTGATCATTAAACCTAGGCCTTCAAATGAATACCATAAACTGGAATTGAAAGATCCCATCCATCCATATCTTGAAGATGATATGCATTTGTCACGTTTACTATCGAGACATGAATCGGATCTTCCCAGATCACATCAAACTTGTGGTGCTTCCCCGACTTAGCTTTGTTCTCATTCCATTTGAGGACTAAATATCCCACTTAAATTTGTGCTCTATTATCTTTTTTCCAAACCATTTATGCATCACTTTAGTGTACTTTGTGAAGACTTGATACACCTTTTCTATTTATTCCTCCAACTATAATAATTGAGCCAAACTTACGCTCATTGGATCATACTCATCATTATCACCTTTGAACAACTGCAAGGTCTGAAGAATAGGTAGCTCAATATGAATAGGCACGACTGCTTCTTTCCAATACACGAGGGAGTAAGGAGAGGCTTTAATATATTTTTTAATGGATATACGATCTACCCACAAATAATGATTCAACAATAAGTGTCAAGCCTTCCCAAGTATGTGGCGGCTACCAATTCCACCATGTAAAAAATAAAAAAAACAATAAGTGCCAACTTCTTTTATTACTTCCCAATGTCATTTTTAAAATTTATAGTAAGTCTTTATTTGTAGATTCAGAACCCGTTTCCTTGTGGGTAGTAATTATATGATGTCTTCAGATAAATTATGTACTTTCTTGTGAATTTAGTGATCTTCGACCAAATAAATAGAGTCCCATTATCTGTTACAATAGCATCTAGAACACCGAAACGGGTGATCAATCCCTTAAGGAAAGAGATGACCATAGCTTGATCTACTTTTTTGGTAGGGATGGCATTTGTCAACCTAGTGAAATAATTATTTGTAGTTATGATGTATTTATGCTCAGCTGAAAAGTGAGAGTCTATGACTCCAATGAAGTCCAAACCCCATTGCTAAAACAACGCTTCCACTTGAATCGGGTGTAGAGGCAATTATCCTTTCCTTGTCCTACCAACATACCACTGACAATTATCATAGTTTCAGCTCACCCTATGTGCATCTACAAAAAGGGTAAGCCAAAAGTAGCCAGCTTGAATAATATTCAAAGTCATAGGTCTTCTTGCATAATGGACACCAGA
This sequence comes from Wollemia nobilis, assembly GCA_028583015.1. NCBI lineage: Eukaryota > Viridiplantae > Streptophyta > Pinopsida > Araucariales > Araucariaceae > Wollemia > Wollemia nobilis. The sequence goes on from JAQPPZ010002643.1 coordinate 593,863, forward strand.
TAGACCAGAATGAAACTATTCCAATATTTTCTCCTTTTTTGACCCCTTCACACACATGAGGAGCACTCAATCTATATTCTTATGGAATAATCCACTTGTTAGTAGGACATATTTAAGCGCTTGTATCCTGAATTATTGATGTTGTAAAACATCAATATGTGATGGAAATTTCCCTGAGGTAAATAATTCGACAAGGTCCTCTATCTAGTCATATTTGTTTATAGCACGATTTGCACAAATGCTTTCACTAATGTCCTCATTCTATATTGGAGCCAATGATTCAGATGCTGCACTTTTGGCTAATTCCTAGCAGAGATCTTGTCCATGGACCAGTTTAGTCAGTCAGATCTCCACGTCATATTCTTGAATCTTTGAGACCCAACATACTCTTTTATATCCTAGTTCCCCTTGGAGAATGAAGTTTTTGACATCTGGGTGAATAACATAAACAACTTTTTTTCTCTATGAGACAAAATGCCAAAACTTCTTTAGGAATTTTATCACTGCATACACCTATTTTTCAATGAAGTTATACTTTTATTGGTGTGGTGCAATAACTTGGCTTAGAATTGCAATAGGATTTTCATCTCCATATTCTTGTCTTTGCATGAGAACGATGACATAACTCTCTTATTTACCTACTGCATATAGAATGAAATCCTTAGAATAATCCGGATTGATTAACACTGGTGCTTGGGTGATTCTTTTCTTGATCTCCCAAAAATCCTGTCTTCTTGCCTCAATCCATTTAAAATTTGCATTATTTTTTAGGAGCTCAGTCATGGTCTTTACCACCTAAGAAAAATCAGCTATGAAATTTCAAATGAAATTTATCTGGTCAAAGAATGACTATAAATTCTTCTTGTTAACTAGAAGCGGTAGTTTCAAAAGCACCTCCACCCTTGTGGGATCTATCTCTAGTACTTATTTTGAGATCACATGACCTAACAATTTCTCTTCTTTCATAGTGAATATAGACTTTTTTGGGTTAATAGAAATCCCAAAATCTTGGTATTTTTTAACACCTACCTCAAATAAGAAATGTACTCTTCTCTACGATGCAAAAATACAGTCATGTAAATCATAATAATTTTGTTTAACAACTTACCAAAATTAACATTGATGGCTCTTTAAAAGGTAGTGCTAACGTTTGAGAGACCGAATGATATTCTTTGATAGATGAACATGCCCCACTTATTGGTGAACATCATCTTGTGCTAATCCTCATATTTTACACAAATTTGATTATAACTAGAGAAACATCTAGCAATGAAAATATTTGTGCTCTGGTAACTACATGAAGGATTTGGTCAATCTACGACAGAGGGTAGTGATATTTTTGTGATGTTTGGTTTAGATTTCAAACATTTATGCACAGGAAGATATCCCCATTCCTATTCCAAACTGGCACTAGGTTCACCACCCATGTTGAGTGCTTAATTGGATATATTATCTTTTCTTCTAGCATATTTAATAATTTCGTCTCCATGAGCACCTTAATTTTAGGATTAATAGGTCGTTATTTCTATCTAAAAGGTTTTACTCCATCATGCAGTTCGATAATATGCTAGATTATATTCTTGTCATATCCCTTCAAATCATGATAGCTTCATGCAATGATATCAAAAAATTGTAATTCAGGCTTTTAATATCTTCCACTTCTACTAAAGTACAATTCATTTTGATTTTAATGATCTTCTCAGGCTCCAACTGCAACTCCTTATATTATTTTGTATCTACCTTGATTTTATGTTTCTTTGCCCTATAATTTTGGTCAAACAAACTTTCCAATAAAATCATCCCTCTGGGAATGTGATTATTCTTTAATTGAATCATTCCTTCCATCTCCTCTTCGACAAGTACCCTATAATTTGCACTCATAACTTCCTTAATCAAAAAATTGACTATTTGCTCATCATTGTTGAACACTTGCCAATATATGTTCTTATCAAGGACTCAAGGTCTATAGATTACCCTAATAGTCTTGGGCTTTTTGACTACCTGTTCTATAAGGGAGAAATTGACACCAAGTGAAGCTAGGATATTTACATGTTTATTTTGTTCTTGCAAAATTACTTGAATGTTCAAGGCTTTATAAGACTCAAAAAAATCCCATACCTTATTACGATACACATTCAAGTAGTGTTGTTTTGGCACACATTTATTTGTTGTCTGGTTGATAATTAGTTCAAAATATCCAAATATTTGTAGATGTTTTATGTTCCTTCAAACCAAGATACAATGTTTCATATTTGACAGTATTGTTTATGCAACTTCAGCTTAATATATTTGAATATATATTTTGCAACTTGAGAGGAGAAACCAGGATTATACTAGCCCCTATGCCATTCTTGCACCTTGCACCATCAAAATAAAACTTCCATAATTGATCTACGATAGGGCCTGAGGACTTGGGGACTTTTTCTTCAATCTGCTCAGATTTAGTTATAATGTAACAAATGATGCTATATTTGACCATTGCATTGAAATCCATCAATGAAAATTCATCTTCAAGGTGGAGCTCACCAAGTGCTTCTTCCATAAAATCAACTTCTTGTAATTCTTGAGTCATCATATTGACTATACCTGTGGATGTTTCTTCCTCTTCTTCCTGTTTATCTATATGAAAAGTTGAGGGCTTCTCATTATAGATATGTATTCTTCTTACCTTGAATGGAATTTCTAAATGTAAATATTCCAAATAAAAGTATCCTCCTAGTTTTATTGTGAAATATCTTGAAAGATACATGCTGAATTCTAGTTCCAAGTCAACCACCACTACTTCTTGAATAACCATGATCTATGGTATACTATGTAGAACAATAGGAATATCCTTTATTACTCCCACTGTCTTGAATGGGGTCCCATCCAACTGTAATACTGCTAGACTACTTCTTGTATATTCAATCCCCATGAATTTGCATATTGCATTTGGCATGACAATAGTTGCAGCATCGAAGTCAATCATACAATTATGCACAATCCACCCTTCCATTATGAGTGACAAATAGAACATGGGTGATCTATTCTTTTTAGTGGTAGAATTTAGCAATGTCTATGCTAACACAATTTGGAAGTAACTCTTCTTATGATATTTTGCAGTCTTAAGAGACTCTTGTAGTAGGTCAACTTGCACAGGTAACTGTAATGCATCGAATAGACTTACTTTTATAGGAATATTCTTCATCTCCTCCATAATGTTATAACTGGAGGTACCAAGAACCTTTTCTTCTACAACCTACTCATACTTATTTTTGTATTACTGAGTAGCCTCCACCCTTTGTCTCTTTGTCAATGATGGATACTTGAGGTGCTCTTTGGCTTGCTATTTCACTTTATTTTGTTCTTGAGCTGTTATAGGTTGTGAATTTGATCCCTTCATCTTCTCTTCTCCTTGCTTGGGTAGTGTTGGAGCCAAATTTGACTCAACTTTGAAACCCTCAACTTTAAATTTGTGGTTTCAATCAAACTGCTTATATTGTTGGTCAATGCTTATAGTTGTTGTGGGTAATTCAATTTTTCATTAGTTGGTTTGATTAAGTCTAACCTTAACATTTTTAATGTGGGATTCATTGTATTAATCAAAGTACCTCAAATGGTTAGGGAAGAAATTTTCAAATTAAAAACCTAAAGCCAAAGTCCGACCTTCATAAATATTTCCTTGGGCCTAAAAGTCGATTAATAAAGTCCTTAAATCATAAGACGGTTAAAGCATTTACCATGGTCTCAAAGTATGAAATCCGAAGGTTAAAGAAAATTATAAATTGATTAAAACCTAAGTGCATGCAACCCACCAAAGAAATTTAGCCGATCGACTCTCGGATTACACTAGCCCACCGATCGGCTCCTGAGCTACATTGATCAATCGATCAGCTCCCGACCAGTGTCGGCTAGCTAATTGGCTATCGATTACCACTAATCGGCCGATCCACAGATGATGAAAAGATAAACAATGGTTTGGGTCCATCGATCGATCAGATCCCAAGAAAGAAATGTCGATCGATCAACTCATTCAACAAACTAGCCAACCGATTGGTTCCCAAATTTAAAGGATAAGCCAAACAAAGAATGAAGCCTCCTCGACTGGCAAAAATAAGACAAAGACCAATCGGCTCCTGCTTCTCAAAAAAAAATTGATCAACTTTTAAGAAGCCATATCCAGCTGATTAGCTCCCAACGGATGAAGGAGAGCCGAGTCGATGAATGCCTTGTCTATTCGAAGATGAGGAAAGACTAACCGATCAGTCCACAAATACAAGAGAGTAAGTGACCAACCCCTGAGTAACAAGGATGGGCTAAAATTTTGAAAGCTTGTATGAAAGACCTTCGGCTGACATGTTACAAAGAAAATATGATCGACTCCTTCGATACATCTCTCGATTGAGCTTCCCAGACTGGCGATCGATCAACTCAAGAAAGAAACCAGTCATCCAGTAGGAAAATTCCAATCGACACCTCGATAAGCAGATCCATCATGCAAAAAATTAGCTTGGCATGCGCACCAAGCACAAGGTATGCCTAACCATCCCACTAAATTAAATTTGTCTTACTAATTAATGATTTCTTGTATAGGAAACTTTATGAGGCCGATCAACCGAGTATTTGCTACCATCGACTAACACGAACCAGAGAGAAGTCGTAATAATCGGTCGAAAGCGATAAACGACTATACATGTTGAAGGTTTGGCGGAAGCTGGCCTCCACATAAAAAATGTCATAGCCACAACATTAGCCAAGTTGGTCTCGAAATGAGTAAAAATAATGAAGCATCCACAACACTCAATGGTAAAACTCTTGTCCAATTACAACAAAAAAGGCACATGAGGATCATCCTCGAATCGCGAATGGTAATATATCGAATGAGGACAAGGATATCTGATGATGGTGTTCATCTATCCTAAGATCCAACGGTTTTCATGAATAGAGATGGTCGATGTTTAGTCAACACATGATTATTAATTAATCAAAGAATCTCAGAATATCAATGGTCACACTTTCATCTCGATATTAATCCAACAGTAGCACCTGATTCAAAGGTTAAACCAAAGGTAATTTTAAAAAGGATGTCTAATTAATCAAATATTTGAGCATTCTTAACAAAGGATTTAACTCATTAGTAATCAAACATCGTCCTCTTGATCAAACAAAATTTAAAACATACATCTTTTGGCTATCAAACCTATAGGTTGTTTCCCATAAAGCGAAAAAATGATGGCTAGTCGAGCAACCTAATGTGCTCAAAATAAAATCACAATTGACTAACATGTTCAGAGTTTTAGAAAATAACACTCTTGCAGGATCAATAATATCAAAAGTAGCCATGTTAGAACTCAAGAATGATGCAAAACCAACAAAGTCCAGGTACTCATCTGTAAAGATATTCAATAATCTGAGAAGGATGTTTGTTGCACAAAATCATCTATGAGAAGGATTAAATGGACCAACCAACAAAAAAATGGTGACCACTTCATAGAAACGCCATCAACATATGTCAAGGTAGGAATCAAAGAAGTGACTCATTCACAACAAGGTACACTAAAAGATATTATCAAAATCAATAGCCAAGATGGAGTCAATATAGTACACATAGAAACTACGAATCCAGAAGGAAAGATTCGAAGAAATCAAAGAAAATCCCATGTACAGTACCTTGTTAAGAACAAAGTAAACCAAATAAAAAATAAATCCTCATGCTCAATCATGCCACCAGATCATGTATATCTCATGAGAATAATGGCAAAAGCATAGTCACTGACATATAAATAAGAGACAGTAGAGAAAATCTAAGAGCATCAGTAAAGAGAAACTATGGAATAAAAGGAATACAAATGTATTAAATTTTTGTTCTAGAAATACTTAAGGCAAAGGATGCGTGTGAAGAAAAATCATGGTCTCAATTTTTAGAAAAACCATTCAATCCGTGCTTCGACGAAATATAGTTACCAGGGGAGCACTTCGATGAAGTATAGTTATGGAAGCAAATTATAGATGTTTCCAGATCTTGTTGTCCATTCCCATATTCTTCCTACTTGCCACTACCCTCCTCCTCTTGGGTATTCCTCCTTGACCACCCTGACATTTTTCCTAGTATGTCACCCTTACCCATTATCGCTTCGTATCATTTACCCCTCGTAATTCCATACATAAGACCCTCACCATTGTTACTTCTTCACTCTATATCGTGATCAGTGCAACTCCATTTGTTTGCCACTGGAACACCACGCCTTGTCTTCACCATTACATCAAGATCCTCTCCTTCCTTCATCTAATATTCATGATGATAGCCTGGATGGTCCCTAACAACCAAGCATAATGGCCAGGACAAGTAGAACAAAAAGGAAAAATATAATGTTGAATCCTTAGTTTCTAGGGCTAACCAAAGAGAGAAAAAAGGCCAAATTAAAATGAAAAAGAGCTCCCTTTAGTCTAGAGAAGAACCTTAATAGTAATTTTAGGGCTACGCCAACTAGACAACATGTAGAATGGATTCAATAAGATGCTGCCAAGTGTACAACCAAAATTTAACCAAAAATAACATAATCAAGAACCAAAAGCTATAAAAGGAAGTAGCCAGGTCTGGATTCTGCATCAAGCAATTAGAAAAAAGCATTTTCGCTAAGATGTATACTTGAGTACCTTGTTAGTTGTGTTGTGTCTATTTTATTTTATTCATTCTTTATTATTCCTCTTGCTGTAAAAGATTGTATGATAGGAAAGCGTTCAAGAAGCTGAGAATATTTCCAATATTATTGAGCCTAGGATTCATAGATTCTTCTATTACCATATTGGAACAAGAATATTTTGAGAGACCTGTTACATTATTTGAACATAATCATATTCATTGTATTGATGTATTTATTTAATAAAAATAGAGTTAAAAGGCATCCCGCCCACTCTGCATGTAATATGTTATGAAATCTATACAATTCTAGATTTTATTCTTGTCATTTCTTTGTCTCAGTATTGTGTGTATTTGTATAATGTATTACATTATTTGAATGCATTATACACATTTTTTCATTAGTTAACTCTTGATTTTGTTACGATATTCGAATGAAAGCAAGAACGCTAATTTCCTTCTTCCCTTATTTCTGTTCATGATTAAAATAGTTGTTAAATTGCTATAATAGCCCAATGAATCTAGGCATCGATCTACATAAGGCATAACAGTTGGTTTTTTTCATGCTTGATAATTTTAATAAGAATACTATAGTTTAATATAAATATGGAGCACGCAAATTAGAATTTTCATCGTAGAATTGCTGCTAGGGTTTACTTACCCATCCTGCCATATTTTATAGCAATATTCATGTTTAATAGAACATGGGGTAGGTCTACCAGAGCATGTAATAGCTCGTTGGTTTCAAATGGGTTCTTGTAGTATGACAATTGATTTCCTACATATGCAAGAATCGGTTCCAATAGTTTTTTGGCACTGTTGTTAGGAAGGACTTCTTAAAAATATTCAATTATCTTCTTAAAAAGTTTTTCTTCAATGATTATTCTTAATCAATGGATGACTAGTTAAAGTAATGAACCAACATTTTAATTTTCACTTTTTTAGAAGTTCTTTATCTTTTCCTATGTTCGTAGTTTATTTTTTGAAGCAACTTTTTACGTTCTTGATTTTATTGAAAAATTTCTCTTTCTTGATTTTCTTGAATTTTTGGTTTCTTGATTTTCTTGATTTTCCCCAAGAACACACTCCTGTGAGGATGAGAGATGATATAAAGAATTCTTGATAAGAGTATACATTGTTCTTTCTGCACCCTAGTGATGGTGACTCTGCTGGACAAACCCATAAGAATAATAAAATAAAAAAGAAGATAATAGAACGTGTTGGTGAACACCAAGAGAAGTGGTAAGGAGCTATTTCTAGAACTCAAGAATCCATAGGTATTTATACATACCCATAAAACTCTACTTTTTAAGAATACCATTTATAATAGTAGATTAAATTGTAGTGGTAAAAGGTACGTGAAGAAAATATAGAATATTATTACTACTAATATTTCTATACATGAATGTTTAAAATCAGTAGTAGAAGATATATGTGATTATTCTCATTTAAAGGTAGATAATTCATAAATCTATGTTCAAACTTCCCAGACCCATACCACCGTAGATACTACAGTAGCTATGGCTCAAGGTAATGTTCATTTGTGGAGAACTAACAAATATAGGCCTTTTGTATTACCAGTAAATTTAAATGCCTTACCCAGTAAAGCTCATAAATACCTCCCTATATTTTTAGGAAACAGTGCAGTAATTGGAGAGGATCATATCAAAAGTTTCTTATATGCAATGGAAAGTCTGGAAGTTGAACGTGAAGATGTAGTATTAATATTGTTTCTAAAAAAATTAGAAAATGGTGCTAGAGAATGGTTTAATTCCCTTCCTAACAATGATATCCCAGACTTCACCAAAATGGAAGAGGTGTTCCTAAAGAGCTATGGTGAAAGGAAAAATGAACAATCATTGTTAACTGAGCTAGCCACTATGAAGAAGAAAGAAAATGAAGTTTCAAATATAGAACAACCACATGTTGATAATCGTCCCCCATTTAAGAAAAATTACAACAAGAATTGGGGAAACAACAATGGTTTTTAATAAGGGAATAGGAATACTGGTAATAAGAATAACAACTAGAAAAATAGAGATTCTGACAGGGATCAGAATAATATCCCTAATCCAATGCCATCTACCAATGTAGCTAAAGGTTTTGCCTATTTTTTCTCTACTTGTGATGCACCCCATAACCCTTATGCATGTGGAATACACCTAAGTGATCAACGTAATGTACATATTCATGCAGAATCAGAAGAGGATATAAGAATCAATCCATGTTGGTTTGTTGAATATGAATCCATAGAAAGGTTGTTTGAAAAAGATATGGATAAATATGCTTCAAATATTCATCCCCAAATCTTAGTGACTGAAGGAACTAAAATATTGCAAAATTTAGATGAGTCAAGATATGATAATATGAAGCAAGGGAAATTTATTCCCACTACTTAAGAGGTTGAATAATTAGAGGCAATCCATGTTTTAAATTTAAGGAATAGAACGGTCCCTGAAATAACAGAGAAATTATCTATAAATGAAATAAGAAGATAAAATTTCACCAATAAAAATATCATTAAAGAGAAAACTAATAGGAACCCAAAAAAAATTACTTCTGAGGTAATAGAATCAATAGAAGTTCCCAAAGAAGAAAGTAATAAACCATTGGATATAAAGAAGATAGAATTTGATGTTGGGTCTGAAATCAGTAAGCAAAAATTTAATATCACATTTGGTGAACTTATGAAATTTCAAACATATAGAGAACAAGTATACATAGCTTTTCGATTAATAGGGCATAAAGAAGACCCTACTTGTCATGCTACTAGATAAAATCAATATAATACAAGATCACCATTTTTTGTTAGACCCTTCTACATGTCATTAAGATATAAGTTAGATGAAGGGGAAAGATATGTGATTCATAATTGCATGCTTTATAGTGGAGCTTCACATAATATCATTCCTAAATTAATAGCTTACTAAATGGGATTAATTTGTACTAGATATTTTGCCCCTATTTTTGTAATGGATAGAAGACAAATTCCATGTGTAGGGTTGACAACTTGATTATTAGTTTTTCGAGACCAACACCCCAAAAAGGGCATTGTCATGGATGTAGCAGTAGTTGATGTTGATCCATTCTTCTCACTATTACTCAGTAGGCATTGGGCAGAACAACTAGGGGGGTCAATACAACTAGACTGGTCTTATGCTACGATCCTCATATCAGATAAGGAGAATATAATTTTAAGAAGGGAACCATTCAATAAACACTCCGTAGAGTTAATTCAAACAGATGAAACCATGAATAACTTAGTTAACTCTATGGAAAAAAAAGGGATGGGATTCTATTCAATATGGTATAACCCATTCCTGATGGAAGTACCAGATGCAAATAACATAGTCCCAGAAGACATGAGAATAACTGATATTGAATCAAATCGAGTATTAAATCGAGAAATATTGACCATGTCATTTGATGGGGCTAAATCCCAATTTGGAGTAGGTGCAGGTGTAAATTTGACTGATATTAAAGGAAATTACCTTGATATACCTTACAGATTGCAATTTCCTTGCACAAATAATATAGCTGAGTACGAAGCTTTACTATTAGGTCTAAGGAAAGAAAAAGAGTTAGGTATTAACTACTTAACTATAACAAGGGATGCATAACTTATTATACTACAAATAAAAGGTAAATATCAGACCAAGAATCCTAGACTTAATCAATATAGAAATGCAATACTAGAAGAAATTGATAAACTTTTGGCTTTCAATATTTCATATATTAGGTCTGAGGTGTAGACCAATTGGTTCATACAAACCCCATAAGGGGGGTGGAGGTCCAAGGTTCAAATCTCGGGCCTTGTCGAACTAAATTATTATCCCTTTCCTGGTGCTTTTAGTGGCGTAAAAGGTTTAAAATTATTATGGCATGGTGATTATAGGGGTGGACTATGCGAAGATCTATGTGGTGGCTTCCAGGGCGGACAATGTAGAATACTGTGGTGGCCATAAAAGCTAGACAACCTACCTAGATTCGTGGAGGCTACCAATTCCACCATTTAAAAAAAAAAATAATAGTAATATTTCATATATTCCTAGAGAAAAAAATCATGTTGTAGATCTCTTAGCTGTAAATGCCTCAAGTCTAGACCACCCAGAAATAACTATAGAGTACATGGACAAATTTCCAACTATCTTAGTCTAGAAACCTTATGTGCCAGATAACATAGTCTATGTTCAGGTTTTTCAAGATGATATAGATATTAAGGATTTTATGACATTGAAAAATCAATATGCAGATGTCATCTATGATGAAAAAGATAATAAAATTTAAAATATCAAATAGAAGAACCAGTAGAAGTAATCCAGATGAAAACTAATAGAATACCCAAAGGATTGGTGTCTCTTGAAAGCCTATTTTATGATTTTGACAAAGCCTATAAACCTATACGCAGAGAAGTGATATTTGAAGATATTAATATTAGATCTATGAAAGAACCTAGAATAGTGAAAGTAGACATGGCATTACCTTCTAAAGAAAAGGCTGGATATATCAGTTTCCTAAAAAAGAACAAAGAACATTTTGCTTGGACCTATGAAGATCTCAAAACTTTCAAAACAGATGTGATGACACATATAATACCCTTGAAAGAAGAGCCCAAGAATTTTAGACAAAAATAGAGAAAGTACAATCCAAATCTGCACCTAGTAATGCAAAAAGAAGTTCAAAAATTGTTGGAGTCCAAGATAATAAGAAAAGTCAGATTTTCCTCCTTGATATCCAACTTAGTACCAGTTAGGAAAAATAATGGGGATATTAGACTATGCATGGATTTTAGAAATTTAAACAAGACCTTTCTAAAAGACAATTACCCATTGCCTAACTTGGAACAACTGCTGCAAGCAGTAGTAGGTTCAACTAGATTGTCCCTATTAGATGGATTTTTAAGGTAGAATCAAATTCTGATAGATCCAGAGGACATACATAAGGCAACATTCGCCACACCCTAGGGCACATTTGAATATTTAAGAATACCTTTTGGATTGATGAATGCAAGTGCTACTTTCCAAAGAGCGATGGAATTTGCTTTCAAAGGACTAACGTTTAAAATTGTAGTAGTGTACTTAGATGATATTATAGTTTTTTCTAGAAATCTAGAAGATCATCTAGAACATTTAACTATAGTTTTTGCCCGATGCAAGGAATTTGGAATTTCTCTAAAAAAAATGGCATATTTGGAACTACACAAGGAAAATTGCTAGGTCATATAGTTTCATAAAAGGGAATAAGCATTGATCTAGAAAGGATAGAGGCCATTTCTAAAATTCCCTCACCCAATAATCTAAAAGAATTAAGGTCATCCTTTGGTAAAATAATTTTAATCAGAAGATTTGTCCCAAATTTTGTAGAAATGACCAAACCCATAAATGATATGGTAAAGAAAACTAAAGAAATTAAATGGACATTAGAAAATATGGAAACATTTAACAAGATCAAAGAAGCCACATCAACCACTCTAGCTTTAAGTTGTCCTGATTATGCAAAGGATTTTAATATCTATTCGTATGCATCTGAACACTCTATTGTTGCAGTCCTTTCACAAAAAGTTAATGAAAATAATGAAATGCCAATAGCCTTTATGGGCTCAGGTCTAAAAAGAGAAAATCTTAAATATAGCCTGCTGCAAAAACATGCCTATGCAGTCATCCAATATTTGGAACACTTTAAAGATATATTTGGCTCAAAAAAAGTTTACTATTGTATTCCCTTTATAGCAATAAAATATATCTTTTCTCAATCGGAGCCATTGGAAATACCAGCAAGATGGATGGTAAAAATTTTGCAATATGATGTTGAATTCAAAATAGTTAAAACAGTCAAAGGGCAGGGTTTAGCTAAACTGTTGGCTAACAAATAATAAGAAGAAGAATCTGAAACTATTCTTATTATAGATCAAACATATGATGACAAAAGAATAAAAAATGAAGAATGTAAATGGTATGAAGAAATTTTGTCCTATCTACAAACTCTGTCATTTCCCATAGATATGTCAATAAACAGAATGAGGTCAGTCAAACTGTAAGCTCAAAAATACTATATACAAGATGGTGTGCTATATTGAAACACCCTGATGGAATTTTATTAGTCTATTTATATGAAAAAGAAGTCCAAAAAATAATTAATGAATTTCATAATGGTTTATGTGGGGGACATTTTGTTCTAAGATCTACAACCAATAAAATCATGAGAGCAGAATATTATTGGCCATCCCTTTTTAAGGATGTATGTAAATATGTAAGGAATTGTCATAACTGCTAAGTTTTTACAGGGAGAAAGCATCTACCACCCATGCCCCTCAGGCTAGTAATTATTGAAGCACATTTTTCTCAATTGGGTATTGACCATATTGGAGATATCAAGCCTAATTCATCTGGCCAACATAAGTGGATCATAACTGCAACAAATTACTTCACCAAGTGGGTGGAAATTGCACCTTTGAGAACATCTACATCTATTGTAGTCATCAGATTCATAGAAGAAAATATTATGACCAGGTATGGAGTTCCTAAAAATCTTGTAACTGATAATGTTTAATATTTTGTGTCATATGGAATGATATAATTTTGTGCTGAATATGGAATTGAATTATCTCATTCTGCTAATTATTATCCCCAAGGAAATGGTCTAGTCGAGTCATAAAAAAAAATGTAATAACAAGAATAAAAAGGTCATCAGGCAAAAACAAAAGGGGATGGGACAATGAACTTAAATTTGCTTTATCGGATGATAGGTTGTCTATTAAAAGAAATACAGGAAGAACCCCCTATGAGATGGTTTATGGAGAAAAAACCCTACTACCCCCAAAAATGAAAAAAATGGCACTTTCCTTTTTATTGTAAGATCATGAAAACCATGATCTCATTAAGAGAAGGCTTGACCAAATTGTCTTGTTATAAGAACAAATAAGAGATACCCTCAATAGAATGATGGACAAACCCAAAAAACTATAAATTTGTTTAATAAGAAAGCCAAGGGTACTCCTTTTTCTCAAGGAGATATAGTCATCTATTGGGATCCTAAAAATGATAAGCAGGGCGAAAAGGGTAAGTTTAAACCTAAATAGATTGGCCCATACCAAATTGCCCATGTTATCAGTCAGAATACTTACAAGCTACAAACTTTGCAAGGAGAAATAATGGCTATCCCTATTAATGGACAACACCTCAAAATGTATAATCCCTATTGAATGTGTACTTTAAAAAAAATAATAATAAAAATAGAAAAACAAAAATCCAAAAATAGAGTGGTGTATTTTGTTTGTTAGTTAAAGCTTCCCTTTTTTCCTTGAATAATTTTGAGTTTACTATATACATGATATTTTAGTATGATGAGTATATCTAATTTTTGATTCCATCAAAAACAATAAAAGGAAAAACACAATTTATTTTAGATATTGATGAGCTTTACAATTATATCAAAACTGAGTGTTTATGCAATAGTTGTTTGAAATGAGATAAAACAGACGAAAAACAAAGTTGATTGAAACATCATATCAAGCCTCACATTACAAATGATACTTCAAGTGATTTCAAAGGTCCAAATGACTGAGTTATATTTGAGAGGGTAGTTGAGACATAAATTTGTTGGCAATTTTGGGTACTTTGGGTACATTGCCTTTGCTCAAGTGTATAAGTTGTCATTGATGTCAAGAAGGTCTTGAAGGAATTTGATTTGATGTCAAATAATTTGTTTTGATGAAGGTTACAGAGATGACAGTTTCAAAGGTCTTTTGTAAACCCCAAGTTGGCAGATTTAAATATTACAGGTGGATGCATTAGTTTAATGCATTTGGGTCCACGAGGAAGTATTTATTTAAATAATTAAAAACCTTGTTAAGGTTCCCTTTAATTATTTTTAAATAAATATTAAATTATTGTTTGCAACGGGTTATTCTAACCCATGGAGCTATGTTTTAAGATTGTGGGTGCTATCCAAGACCTCCACCAATGTGTTAAACTCCTCGTCGATGTCAAGATCTTATGGTAAAAATGCATATAAATCTCCCTCGATGAAAATCAAGAATCATCCGATCCGCATTTTGAAAAGAGTTGCTCGTTGTGAATTCGTGATCTACTGTTCGATTTCTTCCTCGCTGTGATTTCATGATCTGCTATTTAGATTTCTTCTCCGATTGTGTCTTCGCCATTTTCGTAAACCTGTCGTTCGATTGTGTCTTTGCCGTTTTTGTAAACTTGTTGTTCGACTATGTCTTCACCATTTTTGTGAATCCGCTGTTCATTTTTTTGTACTCGTAGTTTGTCATAAATTCGTCATAAGGTTTTTGCCTTCGTGTTCATGTCAAAAGAAAGGGAGGCACTATTTTTTTATTTAATAACTGGCATAGAAGGAACAAGTCTAACAACGTGAGGTTTAAACCTCACCAGGCACCTTTAGTGCATCGGTAGCGTCTAGGCTGTTGGCGCGCTACCCGAACGGGAGGTTCCACATTCAAATAATGTGAAAGGGTTTTTCATCGTGAATTGGACGTAGCAGGTGGTGTTAGAATTCATGCACAATTTCTCCATAGCATGATTTTTGATGTTGGCCAAGGTATTTTCAAAATTAATTTTTGCTAAGTGTATTTTTGCGAATGGAGGAATTTTATTAGAGGGAAAAATAGCTTAGGAGTTATAAGGAGTTTAAAGCTTTTTTTATATTGATAAAATATTCTTTTGAAGGTGTTGTTTGAAATATCTTATTGCATTCTTATGAGAGATAAATTTTATTTTTGATAAGACTTTAAGGAGAAATAAGGTGTATAAGGGATAAATTTTTATTGTAATGTTGAGAGTGCTTTTGGTTGATTATGGAAATGAAAGCATGATATTTTAAGGTTAAAATTGCTTCTTGTGTGAAGTTGTGAAACCTTAAGTGGGCAGCTTTGAGATTGACATTTGCTTTCATTAAATTGGTAATAATCAAGCTATTCTTTACTTGGTTAAAGTGTTGGGCTTACTCCTTTGTTGATGATTTGAAAAGTTGTTTTGTGCTATTGTGATTTGAGTTGGTGGATGCTTTTTTTTCAAACAATATTGGAGAGAAAAGGAGTTCTACTTGTTTCCTTTTCTAATGTTGATTGTGAAATGCTTCAAGGTTGTGTTTTGAGCTAAATGGTGTTGATTGAACCTTGTTTGATGAGCATTGTTGTTGAAGCCCTAATTGATGGTGAAAAGAACATGAGTATCATTGTTATGCGATTATTTGCATAGTTGGTAATTGTTGGGGTTTCATGTTCTTGAAAGAAATTCTATCCTATCCATTTTAAATATTGAGTTGAGTTTTCAGATTTGAGATTGAGTTTGAGCTGAGTTGATTTGAGTTGAGTTTTGAGATTGGGAGTTGAGTATAGAACATATTGAGTCTCTAAAAATTCTCTTTATGCTTCTATGAGTTTGACAAATCACATTGGGTCTTTAACAATTCACCTTGTGATTTCATACTAAGAAATTTTTTTTTCTTGGTGAGCTTGCTGAGTTTTGGACAGGTTTCGGTGGGGACTTGTGAGCAGATTTGGATAGGTCCTAGCAGAGGACTTGTGAGCTGAGTTTGATAGTTCTATCAGAGAACTTGAGGACATAGGTGTACTAGTTCTTTGAGAAGAACTAGAGGACAGATTTGGCAAGTCTTTGAGAAGGCTTATGTGTAGAGGATTGATTTGTTCAAGCATTGGACAGATCTGACAGATAGAGGAAAACTTGTACTAGACCGAATGACTGTGTTTGGTACAGGTTGCTGAGCTACTATGGACATGATCATAGAAGGCAGAGGTCTCTTAGGCTAAGCATTGAGGACAGGAGGTCTTCGGTGGAAAGGAGTTCCATGTGCTGGCAAGAGGTAGAGGCAATTGATATTTTGAGGGATAATTTCCAGAGCAGAGGGGAAGGTATCTCCTTTGAGCAGAGGCTCATAAATTTTTATTAGGGGAAGGTATATCCTTTGGGCCGAGGCTCGTAAACATTGTAATTGGGAAGGATTCCCAAAGAACTTTGAGATAACTTTTAGAGAAAAGTTTTGTGGATGTAACCCAGCCATTTTGGGTGAACCACGTTAAAATTGGTGTCACTTTGTGGATGATATTATGCATTGCTTTGATATTACTTTGGGTATATTGCTTTACTATTTTGACGTATAAAAGAAAAAATAAAAAGAGGTCTTATACTGTTCACCCCCCTCTCAGTATAAGCTTGTGTTCTTCAATTGGGATCAGAGCAGGTGCCTTCGAAAAGTTTAACAACTTGAAGGAAAAGCTAGTAAAGAACACAATGGATCATTCAAGTGGTAATGCAACACCTATTCTTGATGGGTCAGATATTGGTCTTTGGAGTGCAAGGATGAAGGTTCATCTAATGGCACTTGGTAATAAGGTTTGGGAAGTGATTGAAGATGAGTACACTATTCTTGTACATGGTCCTATTACTAAGGAAGACAGGCTCCTACATCACAATAATTCAAAGACAATGAATGCAATCCTAAAAGGCTTACAGAAAGCATATCTCACCAAGGTGATTCACTACAAGACAGCTAGTGAAATGTGGAAATAGTTGAAGGTGGTTCATACAAGTGATACAAATGTTAGAAAGGCCAAGTTAAGACACTTCAAAGGTATGTTTGAAAAACTCAAGATGAATGATGATGAAAATATTAGTGACTACATGCTTCGTATGGATGAGGTTTTTAACTCCATGAAAGACTTAGGTCTTGAGCTTGCTGAAAATGATGTTTGTGATAAGATTTTAATATCTCTTCCTAATAGATTTAGTGAAAAGATTTCTGCTATTGAGGAAGCTAAATATTTGGATAAGTTGAAAAAGGATGAGCTCCATAGTATACTTGTAGCATTTGAGTTGAGAACTCAAGTGAAGGTTGATGTCAAGAAAGAGGCAGCTTTCAAGGCTACCAAGAAATCCAAGGGTAAATAGCTTCAAGATAGTGATGAGTCTTCTAGTGATGAAGAGGCATATTACAACAAGAAAGGCAAGTTCTCTAGAAAGCACAAAAGTATGAAAAATATAAGATATTTCAATTGTGGAAAGTTTGGTCATTATGCTACTGATTGTACTGTTCCCAAGAATGAAAGTGATGAAGATAAACAAGATTCTAAGAGCAAGGATTCTGAAAAGCACAAGCATCACATGAAGAACAAATATGAGCACAACAATCAAGGAAAGAGGTATTCTCACAAGCACAAGAAGAGTTTCTACCTAGACAAAGCAAGGAAGTGTTCTAGTAGTGATAGTGAAAGTTCTTCAAGTGATGATGAAAATGAGATGTTGTTCATATCAAAAAAAGAGGAAGAACCGAAACATAGATTCATTATCATGAAATTTCTTAGATGTGGAAAATTTGGTCACCTTGAGGATGATTGTAAAAATAATGATTTGGTTTCTAGTATGTATGAGGATGCTTCAGAAAACTATAAGGAAGATGCATGTATGGTTTTTGAAAATGGTAGCACCTCTAGTGATAAGAAATCTAAAAAAGGCTTTGATGATTCAAAAAGCAAACAAATAGAGGAATATATAGAGGAAGGTGAATTAGATCTTTAAGGTGAACTTATTAGTGCTCTTAGTGCTTTGAAAAAGGAAATAAAGAAGAATGCTAGACTCAAGGATAAGTTAGATGAATGTTGTATGGAGAGAGATGATCTTATAGAAAGTTTTGACTTCTCTATAGCTAATACACAAGAACTCAAGGATGAGTTAGAGTCTAAGGTTCTTGAGTATAGTGAGTTAGAACAGAAAATGGCTTCTTTGAAATAGGAAACTAAAGAGTACAAGGATAAGCTTTACAGGTTTCAAGATAGCTCCAAAAAGGTTAAGTCACTCATCAAAGGTCAAAGAAAGACAACAGATAAAATAGGCCTTGGTTTTGTTAAGCCACACAAGGAACAAGTTGGAGAGTCTAGTAAGAAAATCCAAAAGGAAGAGAGTTCTGATGAGGAAAGTATTTCAGAAAAGGAGTCCTTGAATGATAGATGCACAGAAATAGAAAACAAAATTCAGAATGAGAAGAAGAAGTATTCAGGACCCAAGAGGTCAAATAAAGGAAAGTTTCAAGGAAAATGTTTTGCTTGTCATAGGTTTGGTCACATGGCTTCACATTGCATGGATCAAGTGAAGAAGGTAAATGATAGTTTCAAAAGTGCTAGTTACTTTCAAGGGTATTGCTACTCTTGTAAATAGTTTGGGCACAATGCAGTCTATTGCAAGGTAAATAATAGGAATAGGTTTGATCAAAACAGGTTTGGTCAGAACAGGTTTGGTTAGAACAGGTTTGATCAAAATAGGTTTGGTCAGAACAGGTTTGGCTAGAACAGGTTTGGTCAGAATAGGTTTGGTCAGAATAGGTGGATTCAAATATCAAGTTTGCCTCTTAGAAACAACATCGTCAAGTGTTTCAAGTGCAACAATGAAGGTCACATAATCAGATAGTGTAGAGCTAAAATTCCAGAATACAAGAACAGGAATAGTGGCATGATCAGGTCCAAGGATCAAGACATGGACATGAACACGGATGAGAACAAGAACAAGAACAGTGACAAGAATAGGAATATGGACAAAGAGTTCAAGAGAAGGCCCGATAAGGAAGTTATAGATGCTGATGATGATCAGTGCCTAATTGGAGTTTTACTCCCACCCTAAAATTAATCACCTCATCAGGAGGTGGGGGAGAAACTAAGCCAAGAGGCTCATTCTTAGTCTTGAGTCCCAAAGGTTACCCTTTGTCGTTGATGACAAATGGGGAGAGATGAAGCAAAACTTCAAAGGAAGATTCTTAGTTGTGGGCACAGTTGGTTAGTTGTTAGCATAGTTGGTTTCAGTTTTGGCTCTTGAGAAGTGTTTTTAGTAAAGGTTTGCCATCAATGACAAAGGGGAGATTGTTCGCAATTTTGGGTACTTTGGGTACATTGCCTTTGCTCAAGTGTATAAGTTGTCATTTGATGTCAAGAAGATCTTGAAGGAATTTGATTTGATGTCAAATAATTTGTTTTGATGAAGGTTACCGCATGATAGTTTCAAAGGTCTTTTGTAAACCCCAAGTTGGCAGGTTTAAATATTATAGGTGGATGCATTAGTTTAATGCATTTGGGTCCAGGAGGAAGTATTTATTTAAATAATTAAAAACCTTGTTAAGGTTCCCTTTAATTATTTTTAAATAAATATTAAATTATTGTTTGCAATGGGTTATCCTAACCCATGGCACTATGTTTTAAGATTGTGGGTGCTATCCAAGACCTCCGCCGATGTGTTAAACTCCTCACCGACGTCAAGATCTTATGGTAAAAATGCACATAAATCTCCCTCGATGAAAATTAAGAATCATTCGATCTGCATTTTGAAAAGAGTTGCTCGTTGTGAATTCATGATCTGCTGTTCAATTTCTTCCTCGTGATTTCATGATCCATTGTTTGGATTTCTTCTCCAATTGTGTCTTCGCCATTTTCGTAAACCCGTCGTTCGATTATGTCTTTGTCGTTTTCGTAAACCTGTTGTTCGATTGTGTCTTTGTTGTTTTCGTGAATCCGCTGTTCATTTTTTTTGTACTCGTCGTTTATCGTAAATCCGTCGTTAGGTTTTTGTCTTCATGTTCACATCAGAAGAAATGGAGGCACTGTTGTTTTATTTAATCCCTAGAGTAGAAGGAACAAGGCTGACAACGTGAGGTTTAAACCTCACCGGGTGCCTTTGGCGCACCGATAGAAGCTAGGCTGTTGGCATGCTACCCGAACGGGAGGTTCCGCGTTCAAATAACGCAAAAGGGTTTTTCATCATGAAGTGGATGCAGCGGGTGGTGTTAGAATTTGTGCACAATTTCTCCATAGCGTGATTTTTGATGTTGGCCAAGGTATTTTCGAAATTAATTTTTGCTAAGTGTATTTTGGCGGATGGAGGAAGTTTATTAGAGGGAAAAACAGCTTAGGAGTTATAAGGAGTTTAAAGCTTGTTTTATATTGATAAAATATTCTTTTGAAGGTGTTGTTTGAAATATCTTATTGCATTCTTATGAGAGATAAATTTTATTTTTGATAAGACTATAAAGGAGAAATAAGGTGTATAAGGGATAATTTTTTTTGTAATGTTGAGAGTGCTTTTGGTTGATTATGGAAATGAAAGCATGATGTTTTAAGGTTAAAATTGCTTCTTGTGTGAAGTTGTGAAACCTTAAGTGGGCAGCTTTGAGATTGACATTTGCTTTCATTAAATTGGTAATAATCAAGCTATTCTTTGCTTGGTTAAAGTGTTGGGATTACTCCTTTGTTCATGATTTGAATTTTTTTTTTGTGCTATTGTGATTTGAGTTGGTGGATGCTTTTTTTCAAACAATATTGGAGAGAAAAGGAGTTCTACTTGTTTCCTTTTCTAATGTTGATTGTGAAATGCTTCAAGGTTGTGTTTTGAGTTGAATGGTGTTGATTGAACCTTGTTTGATGAGCATTGTTGTTGAAGCCCTAATTGATGGTGAAAAGAACATGAGTATCATTGTTATGTGATTCTTTACATAGTTGGCAATTGTTGGGGTTTCATGTTCTTGAAATAAATTCTATCCTATCCATTTCAAATATTGAGTTGAGTTTTCAGATTTGAGATTGAGTTTGAGCTGAGTTGATTTGAGTTGAGTTTTGAGATTGGGAGTTGAGTATAGAACATATTGAGTCTCTAAAAATTCTATTTATGCTTCTATGAGTTTGACAAATCACATTGGGTCTCTAACAATTCACCTTGTGATTTCCTACTAAGAAAGTTTTTTTTTCTTGGTGAGCTTGCTGAGTTTTGGAAAATTTCTGGTGGGGACTTGTGAGCAGTTTTGGACAGATTTCGGTGGGGACTTGTGAGCAGATTTGGACAGGTCCTAGCAGAGGACTTGTGAGCTAAGTTTGATAGTTCTATCAAATAACTTAAGGACATAGGTGCACTGGTTCTTTGAGAAGAACCTGAGGATAGATTTGGCAAGTCTTTGAGAAGGCTTGTGTGCAGAGGATTGATTTGTTCAAGCATTAGACAGATCTGACAGACAGAGGAAGACTTGTACTAGATCAAATGACTGTGTTTGGTATAGGTTTTTGAGCTACTGTGGACATGATCATAGAAGGCAGAGGTATCTTATACTAAGCATTGAGGATAGGAGGTCTTCGATGGAAAGGAGTTCCATATGCTGGCAAGAGGTAGAGGCAATTGATCTTCTGAGGGATCATTTATAGAGTAGAGGGGAAGGTATCTCCTTTGAGCAGATGCTCATAAATTTTTATTGGGGGAAGGTATCTCCTTTGGGCCGAGGCTCACAAACATTGTAATTGGGAAGGATTCCCAAAGAACTTTGAGATAACTTTTAGAGAAAAGTTTTGTGGACATAGCCTAGCCATTTTGGGTGAACCGCATTAAAATTGGTGTCACTTTGTGGATGATATTGTGCATTTCTTTGATATTGCTTTGGGTATATTGCTTTACTATTTTGAAGTATGAAGGAAAAAATAAAAATAGGTCTTATACTGTTCACCCCCCCTCTCAGTATAAGCTTGTGTTCTTCAAAATTATTACACTCATATTTCATAGCCAGAAACTAATCTTCAACCCAGTCATACTTATTGCACAATTTACTTATATATCCAAACACTTATCTCATGAGAAAATAAAGTAAAATTGAGTCATTGCCTAATATATCTTGGAAAACATCTACTGGGGCTATAGATGCTTGATTTTCACCATTCTGCAGTGGAGCCCTACAGAATGGTGAAAATTTTTAAAGAGTGAAATCACATATTAGGCTTGGATATTTTGCTCAAATATGATAAAGTTCTAAAATATTTAGAAATCCAAAAAAAAAAGAATGCACAAACACACACATAGGAAAAATATGATGATACAAATGGCTGTGACAAAATCTATGTAATCATATCTTATGACTTAGCTAAAACAAGCATTACTATATTTCAAAATAAAACTCATTGATTTCTAAAATTTCTAAACCTTTGTTTCCAAATTGAATGAGAAGGGATTTATAGTTTTCCATACTCTACTTGCTTTGATATCATGTTTTTAGTACATATAAAAAAAAATGACAAAAAAATGATGAAGAAAAGAAAGAAAACGAGAAAGGAAGTTTTTATGTTATGCATTTCAAGTTTTGTTTAGAAATCAAAATTTTGATATTTTTTTGTTAAATTTTCGCATAAATAAAACCAAGATATTCTGTGTTTATCAAGTGCTTCATGTTTTCAACATATTTTCCCAGTCAGAACCTATGTTTGAGCCAAATTTGACTCAACTTTAAAACCCCCAAATTTAAATTTTTGGTTTCAATCAAACTACTTATACTGTTGGTCAATGCTTATAGTTGTGGGTAATTCAATTTTTCATTAGTTGGTTTGATTAAGTCTAACCTTTTAATGTGCACTTCATTGTATTAATCAAAGTACCTCAAATGGTTAAGGAAGAAATTTTCAAATTAAAAACCTATAGCCAAAGTCCGACCTTCATAAACCTTTCCTTGGGTCTAAAAGTCGATTAATAAAGTCCTTAAATCATAATATGGATAAAGAATTTACCATGGTCTCAAAGTCCAAAATCCTAACCTTAAATAAAATGATAAATTTATTAAAACCTAAGGGTATGCACCCCACCAAAGAAAGTTAGATGATTGGCTCTCAGACTACACTAGTCGACCAATCAGCTCCCAAGCTACACTGATCGACCGATCGACTCCCGACTAGCACTGGCCAGCTAATCGACTACCGATTACCACTAATAAGCTGATCCATCGATGATGAAAAGACAAGCAATGATTTGAGTTCGTCGACCAATCATCTCCCAAGAAATAAACATCGATCGATCGGCTCGTTCGACAAACTAGACAACCAATCAACTCTCGACTTTAAAGGATAAACCAAATGAAGAAGGAAACCTCCTCGATTGGCAAAAACAATACAAAGAATAATTGGATATCGCTTCTTAAACAAAAGGCAATATGATTTTAAGAAGCCATACCCAGTTGATCGGTCCCCAACGAATGAAGGAGAGTTGAGCCGACAAATGCCTTATCTGGCCAGAGATGAGGAAAGACTGACCGATCGGTCCACAAATACAAGAGAGTAGTCGATCAGCCCCTGATTAACAAGGATGGGAAAAAATTTTGAAATCTCATAGGAAATACTGTCGGTTGATGCATTACAAAGAAAATCTGATCGAATCCTTTGATACATCTCTCAGTCCAGCTTCCCAGACCGACAATCAATCAACTTAGGAAAGAAAGTAGTTGGTCGATCAAAAATTTTTGACAATCAATGCCTCGATAAGCGGATCCATCATCCAAAAAATCAGCTTGGCATGCAAACCAAGCATGAGGTACGCCTAACCGTCCCACAAAATGAAATTGGTCTTAATAAGTAATGATTTCTTGTACATGTAACTTTATGAGGATGATCAGTCAAGGATTTGTTGCCATCAGCTAACATGAATTAGAGAGAAGCCGTAATAATTGACTGAGAGTAATAAACGACTATACATGCCAAAGGTTGGGCACCAGCTGGCCTCCATGTCAAAAAGGTCGTAGCCACACCATTAGCCAAGGTGGTCTCAAAATGAGTAAAAATAATGAAGCATCCACAACACTCAATGGCAAAAATCTCACTTATTACAGTAAACAAAGGCACATGAGGATCATCTTTAGATCATGAACGGTAAGATATCGAATGAGGACAAGGTGATCCGATGGCGACGTTCACCTATACCGAGATCCAATAGTTTACATGAATAAATATGGTCTAATTTTATTCAACACATGATTATTAATTAATAAAAGAATCTATGAATATCAATGATTGTGCTTTCATCTTAATCTTAATCCAACAGTAGCAACTGATTCAAAGATAAAACCAAAGGTAATTTTAAAAAGGATTTCTGATTAATCAAATATTTGATCATTCTTAACAAAGGATTTAATGCATTAGTAATCAAACATCATCCTATTGATCAAACAAAATTCAAAACATACATCTTTCGGCTATCTAACCTACAGGTTGTTTCCCATAAAGTGATACAATGAGGGTTGGTCGAGCAATCGAATGTGGTCAAAATAAAATCATCATTGACTAACGTGTTTAGATTTTTAGAAACTAACACTCTTACAGGATCAAGAATATCAAAATCTACCATGTTAGAACTTGACAAGGATGCAAAATCGATAAAGTTTGTGTACTCACCTGTAAAAATATTCAATAATCTGAGAAGGACGATCGCTGCACAAAATCATCTATGAGAAGGATTAAATGGACC
Organism: Wollemia nobilis; assembly: GCA_028583015.1. Taxonomy (NCBI): domain Eukaryota; kingdom Viridiplantae; phylum Streptophyta; class Pinopsida; order Araucariales; family Araucariaceae; genus Wollemia; species Wollemia nobilis. The sequence continues at coordinate 618,766 of JAQPPZ010002643.1, forward strand.
AAGCAACAAAAAAAGGGTGATCACTTCATAGAAACACCATCAAAATATGTCAAGGTAGGAATAAAATAAGTGACTCATTCATAGCAAGGTACATTGAAAGACATTATGAAAATCAATAGCCAAGACGGAGTCAAAATAGTACGCACAAAAACTATGAATCCATAAGGAAAGATTTGAAGAAATCGGAGAAAATCCTGTGTACAGTACCTTGTTAAGAACAAAGTAAACCAAATAAAAAACAAATCCTCATGCTCAAGCATGCCACCAGATCATGTATAACTCAAGAGAATAATGGTGTACCACAAGATAAGACTACAAAGCATAGTCACTGACTTATAAATAAGAGACAGTACATAAAATCTAGGAGCATTAGTAAAGAGAAACTATGGAATAGAAGGAATACAAATGTATTAAATGTTTGTTCTACAAATACTTAAGGTAAAGGATGTGTGTGAATAAAAATAATGGTTTCAATTTTCAAAAAAACCATTCAATTTGTGCTTCGATGGAATATATTTACCAAGGGAGCACTTCGATGGAGTATAGTTATGGAAGAAAATTATAGATGTTTCCATATCTTGTTGCCCATTCCTATATTCTTCCCACTTACCACTACCCTCCTCCTCCTGGGTATTCCTCCTTGACCATCCTGAAATTTTTCCTAGTATGTCACCCTTGCTCATTACCGCTTCTTATCATTTACCCCCCGTAATTCCATCCATCGGACCCTCACCATACTTACTTCTTCACTCTATCGCAATCAGTGCAACTTCATTTATTTGCCACTGGCACACCACCCCTTGTATTCACCATTACATTGAGCTCCCCTCTGTCCTTCATCTAATATTCATTATGACAACTTGGTCGGTCCCTAATAGCCAAGCATAATTTCTAGGACAAGAAAAACAAAAAGGAAAAATATAATTTTGAATCTTTAGTTTCTAGGGCCAACCAAAGAGAGAAAAAAGGCCAAATTAAAATGACAAAGAGCTCCCTTCAGTATAGAGAAGAACCTTAACAGTTATTTCAGAGCTACGCCAAATGGACAACACATAGAATGGATTCAATCAGATACTACCAAGTGTACAGTCAAAATTCAACCAAAAATAACAGAATTGAGAACCAGCAGCTATAAAAGGAAGCAGGTAGGTCTACATTCTACATCAAGCAATTAGAAAATAACATTTTTGCTAAGAGGTATACTTGAGTACCCTGTTAGTTGTGATATTGTATTTTCTTTGTGTCTATTTTCTTTTATTCATTTTTTCTTCCCCTTGCTGTGTAGGAATGTATGAGGAAAGCGTTCAAGAAGCTGAGAATATTTGTAGTTTTATTGAGCCTAGGCTTCAGAGATTCTTCTGTTACCAGATTGGAACAAGAGGAGTTAGAGAGAACTGTTACATTATTTGAATATAGTCATCTTCATTGTATTGATGTATTTCTTTAAGAAAAATAGAATTAAAAGGCATCCCACCCACTCTGCATGTAATATGTTATGAAATTAATACAATTATGGATTTTATTCTTGTCATTTCTTTGTCTCAGTATTGTGTATCTGTATAATGGGTTACATTATTTGAATGCATTATACACGTTTCTTTCATTAGTTAACTCTTTATTTTGTTATGATATTCGAATGAAAGTAAGAACGCCAATTCCCTTCTCCCCTTCTTTCTGTTCATGATAAAAATAGTTGTTAAATTGCTATAACAACCCAGTGAATCTAGGCAGTGGTCTACATAAGGTATAATAGTTAGTTGTTTTAATGCTTGGCCATTTTAATAAGAATACTATAGTTTAATATAAATTTGGAGTGTGCAAATTAGAAGTTTAATTGTAGAATTTCCATTGGCGTTTCCTTACCAATTATGCCATCTTTATAGCAATATTTGGGTTTAACAGAACATGAGGCAAGTCGACTATAGCTTGTAATAAATCGTTGGTTTCAAATGGGTTCTTGTAGTGTGACAATTGATTTCCTAAGGATGCAAGAATTAGTTCCAATAGGTAGTAAATATTTCAACAAGATAGAATCATGTTGCTTTGTTGTCAGACCAGGAACTTTCACTGGTGATTGCACTTTTTCACTTTGTACCTTATGATAAGTGAGGACCTTCAAGGGTTCTAATTCAATCACTGAAACTTGCTCTAAAGAACTACAATCACTGGCTCACTGGCTTCTTTTGGGTCCCTGTAAGAACTAAAATTTACTCCAAATATGGGACCATCAAATTATGATCAACTTCCATTATCATATTAACTTGTCTGCTAGTAGAAATTTCAACTAACGTATGTAGATAGTTCAAGTGCATCATACATATGTCTTTTCGACGAGGATCATTACAGGTGGAGCACTAGTATGCTCTCTTAAACATACTGGTTTCTTCATTTGTTAACACATTTGTATTCCTTTTAAGGCCATTTCTAGTGGTTGCTTGCTTTCAGGTAATGGTGGTGTTTGAAATATCCTTGACAAAAAATTAGCTTTAGCTTGCGTATTCCTTACTATTGTAAGATCATTTGATATTGTTCTTATGGTTGAATTAGTGGATTGCACCTCTTGTAACAATTTCATGTAGGGATTAGGATTCAAGGATGAAAGAGCTGCTGGTAAAGTTAGAGGTACTGATGGGGTAGGCAATGGTAGTGGAACTAGTGGCACTGATAACGCTGGGAAAGTAACAGGTGCTAGAAACTATGGAGTTGCTGGTGCGGGTAACTATGGAAAGCTTGGAGTAGGAAGTTGTGGGACAAGAATTAGAGCAAATTGAGGTGGACCCAAGCTCCATGAGGAAATTAGGTACATAGAAGGCATGGGCTGCAAAAATGCACTTGAATATAAATATTATGGAAGGTCAAGAAGAATATGTATGGTCGCTTTTAGGGGAAGCTTACCTATAACAATTAAGTCTGATTCAACCTTCTGCATCTACGTGTACATATCTAGAAATATATTCATATTGGCCTACCATATATCCATGCCAATATTGGAGTTGAATGCTATGAGGTAGTAAAATATAGCTTGCTCATATCTAGACTGAAAACCATCAAGAACTCTTTACCAACTTTGGGCAAATCTAATGTGGAATTCCACTATCTCCTCTTGTGGGTGTCTTTGGATAGTCATAAATTGATGTACCAAGGAGAATGGGTCAGCTTGCTCATGAAAATTATTGATTATAAATTCTACCAACTGATCCCATGTGGTGATAGTAGAGGATGACAATGACCTATACTATTATAACAACTTTCCTCTAAGAGATAAAACTAGTAGTCTTACCATAATGTCTTCATTCGTGATATCATGGATAGTTGCAAAAGAATCCACATCCTGAATATGCTCATAAGTGGTCTTACTAGTTCCATCATAGGTAGGCAAAGCCTTCAAATATAATTAGGGGACTAGATTTTGTGGTTGTAAATTCAAGGCTCCTGATATATTCGATGTCAAGAACTACCTTGGCAGTTGTGGCTGCTATGGTGGTGGGTTTTGAGCCATGTGGACTGATATGTGTGGTTGAGCTTAAGGAATTCTAGTAGAAGTACTAATTAGACTTGTAGGAGTAGAAAACATAGTAGCTAATCATTAAGATGTTGGAGATGATGTATGATATGAATGAGGTAACGATGACATATGATGTAAAGTAACTAATTATGGATGTTCTCCTAACCTTTGGGTATCGAGTTCATAGAACTCAATGGGATTTTTGGGATTCCCAGCTTGCGATATTGTAATCATGAAGCACAAATTTCACTGCCCTCATGTTTTGAGGTTTCTAGGCATAATAAAATCTCTAGATGTTCTAAATATACAACACAAATGTGAACCTCAAACCTCAATACTGTTAAAAGTCAAACTTTTTGGGGTCCCACTGAGCCTGACAAAAACTATTGGGAAAATATCTACCTAATTATACAAACATGGATTTGTGCACCCTATACATGACCAACATTGAAAAGCCAAAGGAAAGGAATTTCCTCCATGACAATATCCAGAGAGGGTTGGCTCGCTTACTAAATCCTACACTGGTTTAAGACTATATTTGTAGGATAGAAATTGGAAATAATGAAAATATATGGGAAATATGGCCATAGACCGAAGGTGTAGGACTGGGGATAGACTAGTAGTAGGAATTCCACACAAACATTAAAGTAGCATGTAACAAAATAAGTCAACGTACAACTCTGTAGAGAGAACCTCCAAGATTGCATTCTAGAATTCACTCCCTCACTAGCAATGTTCAAACTCATATGCAAAATTTAAACTTAACACAAGATAATGAATATGAATCATGAAATAGAAATGCATAAAATAGAATGAAATTGTGCACAAGTTCACTTGCAAATTTAGAATCCAAGTATCTTCTATTGATGCAAAGAACTTGAATAATTTTTCTATGGAATTTCTAACCTCTTTTACAATAAAATTTTGGTTAGTATTTATAGAGAATTTTGTCTCTTTTATTAAATTCATATGAAGACAAAATATTTATAGATAGAGGACATTGGTGAGATAATTTCTTCTTGAAATCCTTGAAAATATTTCCCTAAAGGCAGCGATCCAGTTTTTAAGGGTGAAATTTCCAGGAAATCAATCGTATCCTGATGTCAGTGCACAAAAACTGCAAACCTGTCTATTGAATCGAGGTATTCTTATTTCTTTGGAAATTCAACTTCATTTATAATATTTTGGAACTTATAAAAATCATCGTGTAACCTAAAATTAGCAACTTCTTCACCTTGAAACTCACATTTTGGCTACTTTTTACCCCAATCATTAAATGCCTTTCATTCACCTATATTGGGTGCCTTTGAAAAAACTATGTCAACACTTAAATTGAATTCGCTCAAAAAAATGGGTAAAAGCATTGCCTTTAAATACTTAGACCATTGCAATCCATAGACAACCCCCTTCTTCAACCTTATTGTCGTATTCATATTTTGATGATTCATATTTGAAAATAGCAAGTCAAAATTTCATATTCCTTCATAGAACATTTAACATTTATAAATACGTGTTCACCCCAAAAGAAGTCAAAAGACACTGTATTTCATTGCTTTGTGTGAACGCAGCTTGCATCCCCTAGCGTAAATGAAATCTAAAAAATTGGTGAAGTCACTTCCATGTAGTTTTGCCCCAAAAGGAAGGTGAATGTGACGTTCACCCCAAAGTGGGGCGAACGTACTTTATTTTAGTTTCTCTGCACATTGACTCCGAGGTCCCTCAATAATTATTTTAAGAATGGATTTTCATCCCAAAGTGTGGCAAAAGGGATTTTTTCCCCTCATTTGGGATGAAAGCACCCTATTTCAAAACTTAGCCTTTTTCCTTTTCTTTTTTTTTGTAGATATATTATGTTCACCCCGAAATGAGATGAATGCATCAGTCATCGTTACTAAGAGGTGAACGTACCCTTTCACTCTTTTTTATAATAATACAAATTTTTTAAGCAAGGAAATCATTTCTTATTAGTGATGAACTTTTGAAGCAACGCTTTCTATGACCACACCTAATGATTTTCACTGAATCTTTTCTCACATTGTCATTTACATTTAGGAAGGAGATGATATGACATGTGAATGTTGGTAATAGTTTAATAAAATAAATTTCACATTATTCTCTTGTCTATTTGCATTCATCTCCTAACCACGTATTAGTATTGGATAGAATTAATTAGGTGAATCCCCTTATTTAAATTATTTCAAACATGAGGTAAATTGAAATATGAAATTTTCATAATACAAGGTACACTTGAATATATCCCAGAGTATAATATATTGACATATAATTCACAATCCTTCTAAAATAAAAAAGTATATTAAAAAAATAGTATGCATGGACCTTGTTCAACAGGAAAGAATGTCTTGACGATAAGACATCCTCTATCCTTATTTTAATGTAAAGCATATTGTCTTTTATTGTTTGATAGAAAGAAAAATTCAATCCCTTCTAGTAGATTCCATGTTGAATCTCATATTTGGCTTTCTAGGTGGCCTCACGCTCATCGACTTTACATGCATACTTCTTGATGTAGCTACACTATTATTTGAATGTAACCTTTTGATATAACATACTTCCAATAGAGTTTATGATCCTTACTAGCTATTGTGAATACTCAGATAAATCATTTTAATAGATTTTAAAAGTGTAGATATATGTGAGAAAGGGGCTTGTGAATGTTCACCAGATGTTGTCATTTTTATTTCAAATGGAGAGGTTGTACTTTAAAGCAAATATATTCATATTCATAAGTGTGTTTTCTACCTTTGGTAAACTAACAATGCTTATTGTGATGTTCACCATGAACATCTCATATCCTAATAATGTATGATTTTTTCTCTAGAATTTAAACAATACACTATATACTTCAATGGAATCTCCATAATGCCATGTGTCTTGCTTGTAAAACATACTCATATATGTACAAGATAAATGATGTAGTAACTTGACTACTACACATTTTTCCATGTAGTAAAATACACATTTTGTTTTATTTCTATATTTGATTAGAGTATCACCAAAAAATTATTTCCACTATCTTACTACCCGTATTATGTTTTGGTTCTTCTTTCCTCTCCAAGCAATTGTCAAATAATTTTAACTTGCTTTCTTAATTATTTATCTTTGTTAGAGGACACAATCATATTAATTTATTTTTAAATGAATCTAACATTGTTAATTGTCACACATATGTTATGTTCTCAATAAAATCATCTAATTTATAGGTCTTTATGAGTCTCCATAAATACCCATTAGTGCATCTTATTTCTAGGTCTTTATGTGTCTTGTAGAAATGTTTGTAATTTATGTTTTAAAATCTCTTTAAAAATGAAATACTATTTCTCATAGCTTGTATATGCTTTCTAGCTAAATGAATTCTTCAAAAAACTCCATATCTACTAATGGCATTGGAATATTCAAAAGGTATGGTCTGATACCACATGTTGGTAATAGAGTATAACATATAATTATTTATTTATATTATATTCTCAACACACATTGCAAGTACATAAATTATATTTTATGTGAGATTCTCATAAAATAATCCCATAGATATCAATAAATTAGCACGATAACAAAAATTCCTAACTAGAAACTTTACAAAACATAATATGAAAAATGATATGCAAATATGCAAAGTATAATATAAAATTTTATGAAACTATAGCCTCCACTCTTTGGATTATATAGTACTAATTATGTGGTTCTTTTAGCTTGCACTTTATTATCTATATTTTTTCCTTCTATAATTTTATATTTATTCATTTTTCTTATTCCCCTTGAAGACCTTCATATCCCTTTATGGTGATAAAAGGTAGCTATATTTTTATATGGGTCCGATTGACTAGAAAATTCTTCCTCTATTTTACCCCAAGTTTAATTATGATTTTTCTTTACAAAAATTATCCACCAAGAAAGAGGTCCCTCTTCTAAGCTTTGTCTTCTAAAATTTTTCCAAAGTAGACTTGCCAACAATAATCATTCAAATATAGATATTTCAAATTCATCCACCATTCTTGAATATCGATATATTAATCATCTCCTATGAATATTGACAACTCCATGATCTCAACCCCAAAATAAAATTTCCAAAACAACTAGGTTTTTCATAAACTAGGACTTTTCAAATATTTTTTTCAAATTTCATCTATTCCTTAAAACTATTAGATTTGCAATATTTATTTAAAACAAAGTAAACTATAACTATTTGCTTACACCAATTTATAGGTATCTTCATTTTCTTTTATTTTTGAGAAAGAACTATGATTGAAAATTATCATTATGCTTGTTCCAAACAATTAACTTCATAGTATTGTATCTCCCTTAGTATTGCTTAAATTCCTTCATGTTACCACACATTTTAAAGATCATTAAATTCCAAAAAAAATGGCGTAAGAATTGTCTAAATGGGACAAATTTAGACCATGTTATGTCTCTCATAAAATAAGATTTTTTTCTAGAAAATATTTCCCTAGCATTGCCTTTGATTGAGATTTTTGACTTCACATTATTGTATCTCTTTCAATACTACTCAAATTTCTTCATATAAGTACTCATTTTAAAGCTCTGAAAATTTCACACAAAGTGGCATTGATGTTATGCATGATTTATTGAATAGAATAATGTTTTCCTCCTTGATTCCATCAATGTAAATGTTATACTCAAAAATAAAATTAGTATTTAATGCACCCATATCGAAAGATTATAGGATATTAAATGTTTATTATTAAAATCTACTACTTAATCTACTTTAGAGATAATTTTGATTAATAAATAAATTTTATTTGTTTATATTAAATAGCTATCTATTTTTAAATCATCATAATGGTGGTAGAATGTATCAATTACATGTATTCTCACCAAAAGGTTATTCAATTTTCATAGTCGATGATAATATAATGCTGCTAACTAATTAGGTTACATTATGGTAGAAAAATAATTTTAAAAAACACTATTTTCAACATTATTTTTGTAGGATGACATATTTAATTAATGCAATAGTGTTTGGTACACCAACATTCTAATATAAAGCACCTTATCCTATAGAATTTTAGGATTTTAGGTTAAACATAATGTTTTTCCAAATACAGATGTGATATTTTCAATCTTTTCTAATTAAAATTGCTAACAATAAGCAAGCACACCTTAGTGAAATTTTCAATTTTAGTTTATGTGAATATAGCAATGATCAAGAGAAAAATAATTTTTGTGTTGAAATAGAATAAATAAATTCTTAGACTTTCAACCATAAACATGTTTAGCAAGTGTTCTCAACAAATAAGTTGCATAGATGCAAAATAAACATATATTTATAGGAAAAAATAATTTAAAATTATCATTTTCTAATGCTAGGAGCACTAACTTTTGCATCTCTTCTAGGATATGTACTCTGATGGTTTGTAACTATGTAGCACAATCTAAATTAAAATTGGCTATAATGGCACTGTATAACTTCTTCACATTCCCAGTAATGAGGTCTAACTCATACTATGTTGACATCAACATGATTTAAAACTTAAATATAAAGTCCTTAATTATTTTATCTTCCTTTAAAAATTTTGAAGGTAATGCATTGGACTATTATGGTTAGTTAAAGTAAGTGAATTCAAACTATAAAATAAATATTGATATTATTGAAATAGTTACAACATATAAAAAACCATAAGTTGTCTAATATGATTTGTGGAATGACTCAAAAACTAAAATAAATTTTGCAAAGGTACCAACTAAAACTTCATGAAAATTGAAATCATGCCTTACTATACTAGGGTAATCTTTTTTCTTCATATGCCAAAATTTCCATGAGTCTTAAAGCTACCTGACATTCCAAATATCATTTCATTTTGTGGTTACAATTAAAAGGGGATACACTACTTATAAGGGCTTCTAACCATAAGAGTATAGATACTTATGTTATCAAATCACCTCAAATTATTAATAGTATTTGTTGGCAGTTTTGCCACACTAAATTTTGATTGTAAAATTCAAAGAATATAAGATGAATGATGCAGTTGTTTGGATATTTTATCTTTACTATTTTAATGTAACATTTTTGTTTCCCTCCTTTGAGTGATTTCACTAAATAAAGAAGGTTGATTTCATCCCTGGAAATACACAAGTTTTTATCGATAAAAATTAATGCAAATCATGGGTAAAATATAAAGGGAGAAATGTATGGCAAAAGAACGTCTCAGGATCAAAGGAGCGATGAAAATGGTCTAAGGCTTCAGCAATTATTATTAAAAGGAAAAGCGCCAGTGAAGACAAAGGGGAAGATGTTTTCGCCCTAGGGAAGGGGCGAAAATCATTTTCACCCTTCTTTTGGGTGAAATACCATGTTAAGAAGATTCTGCCCAAGTGGGAGTGAAAACAATGGAAAGCGCTCGGTTTAAAATGAAGGCAAGATTTTACAAAGTGGAGAAAAGTACTTTCACCCGAAAATTACACATTTAAGGTGATTTCACCCTTTTTGGGAATAGATCAAAGTCAAAGTCGCCCCAAAGGGGGGGCAAAAATCATTTTTGCCCTTCTTCAGGGTGAATTTCTAAATGAAGACGTTTTAGAGCGAAAATCAAGCAAAATGTGTGCCTTGTGAAGTCAAAGTCAAATTCACCTCAAGTAAGAGGTGAAAATCACTTTCGCCCTTATTTTGGGTGAAATCCAAGTTGAGGACATTTTTCAGAGTGCAAATGATGAAGTGATATCATTCGGGTGAAGGTTGCTCCAGTCAAAGTCAAAGTAAATTTAAAGAAGGTGCCTACCAATGTAATTTCATCCCATTTTGAGTAGAAACATTGATTTCACCCAGTTTAGAGTGAAAGTCCCAAAAAAGCATCTTTATACATTCAGTCAAAGTCACCCTGGTAGGGGACGAAAATCATTTTCGCCCTTCTTGAGGGTGAAATCAATCATTTTCACCTAGTTTCTCACAGAAGTCATTTCCATTCCATTTTCTAGAAAAATTCTCTATTTTCGGGTGAAATTAATCAGGTGAAGAGTGAAAGCATATTGATGGGAAAAAACACCAAATTGCCTAGGTGAAATCAATTCTTGCCCCTTCCTTTCAGCAATGTTTGTTTTGAAGGTGCCACTATTGTTGATATTTTTCGAGAAAGGTCAGAGATTGATGGAATTTAATTCTTGGAGCAATGAAATTAATATTTCCAGAATTCCTACTGAAGAGATGCCAAGATTAAATGCTACATCCCAGATTTTGGTGTGATCCTATTCATTTTTGAGGTGCCCTCCATTGATTTCACTCTTTTCAAAACAAATTTAATTTTCATTGGGTCTCTCCTGGCGAAGATAAGATTTCGAGGTGTAAAATGATGAAATGGTGTCCAAAATTTAATATCCAAGCTCCTGATTGTCATGCGATATTGCTGAGTTTCGATGCACCGATATCTGAAACATTTTTCCTATCATCCATATCTACTGATTTCCCAAGTGCACTCCATGAAAACTGGATCATTACTTCCTGAAGAATATTCTGATTTGAGCATTGCTATTATCAAGGAGAGAATTGCTCTTGCTGGTCTTTGACTAGCTAACATTTTATTTTAATTTGCATTTAATTTTAGAGGTAAAATCCTCTATAAATACTAAGCATTTTGATGTAATGAAGGAGGATAAACATTCTACAAAAAACACTTTGAGTTTTCTGCATCAATTGAAGGATTCTTGGCTTCTGGTTCCTGGAGTAGTGTTGTATGCAATTATTTTTTGCCTTTCATTTCTATTAAGTTCATGATCTTTGTTAGGTAAATTTAAATTCTGCATTTTTGAATTTAATTCTTGGTAGAGAACTGAATGTTGAAATGGTCATTGGAAATTATCCCTACAATCTATGAATGGTTCCTATGCTTTCCTTTCCATTACATGCTGATTAAAACTTGATTTGGATTTTAGCTGCTAGTTTATCCCCACCTTTCATCTTTGGCTCATAGCCATATTTCCCATTCCTTTATATCATTTCCCATCTCTTTCCTATTACCCTAAGATTTAAACCGAATTAGATTAGTAAGGGAACCAACCCTCTCTGGAGATTGGCCCGAAGGACATCTCTCTCCTTCGACCTTTCAATGTTGGTCGGGTCTAGGGTGCATAATATTTTATGTACTTAGGTAGATTCATGACCAACAATTTTTGGCACACCCAGTGGGACATTAAAAAGTTCCACTTTGAATAGTATCAAGGTTTGATGTTCATATTTTTACTCTTTAACTAGAACATCTGGTGACTCAGTTTTACCCATAAGCCTCCAAACGTGAAGTGAGTGAAATATTTTCTTCATGATCACAAGATCGAAGGCCAAAAATTTTGAAGATCCCATTGAGTTTTATGAGCTTGACACCCAAGTGTTAGGAGAACATCCTAGGTTAGTCACTCTGACTATCCCATCAGTCACAACTTCTTCATAGGTAGCTGGTGTGTTTTTTGTTCCTTCGAGTCCAGCTAGCACAACCACTAGCTTTCCTCCTCCTCAAGAAAACACTCTAGTCCAAATGGCCCAAAATCTACCATCCCAACCACCAAGATAGTTCCCAGCCTGGAATCACTTCGAAGCTTTGAATATGCAAGCTCAGAACCTGATTCTGCAAGCAGCATTGAAGGCTTTGCCTACTTATGATGGTATGGGTAAGATGACTTATGAGCATGTCCAAGATGTGGCTTCTCTAGCGACCATTCATAGTATCATGGATGAGGATGTCATGGTAATATTACTTGTGCTCTCTCTCAGAGGTAAGTTGCTTTACTGGTACCGGTATTTACAACCTACCACTATTACCACCTGGGACTAGTTGGCTGAATTATTGATCAAAGGGTTCAATGAACAAGTGGATCCATTCTCTCTATTGCATCAATTTACCACCATTTAGAGGCATCCATAGGAGGAAATCATGGACTTCAATGTCAGGTTCACCCAAACTTGGTAGAGAGTTCCTGATGGTCTCCGATCAACTCTTGAACAAGCTGCATTTTACTACCTTCAAGCCTTCAACTCTGACATTAGTATGGCCATCCAACAGTCCAATGTCAACACATTTCCTAATTTGTATTCTACTGTGCACAAAATGCTGAGGCTGATCTGATTGCTATCGATAAGCTTCCACCAAAGATGATGATGCCTATCTTTCCTAATATTCCATAGTATTTGTACGCCAATGCATCTTCTCAACCCTTGTCGATGTCCCCCATGTATCCAATTCCTTCATGGAATTCGAGTTCATCTCAAACCATGATGATAGTTTCTATCCCACAACTACCTACTCCAACCATTCCATAGTTACCCACTCCAATTCCATTCCCAACACTACCATATCTGCCTGTACCACTTCCATTACCAACTCCTCCAGCACCCTCAAATCTTGATCCACAAGAGAAGTTGCTGAAAGAGATGCAGTCAATGAACTCAACCATAAGAGCGATGAGCAATGAGATCATAGTGATTAAGAAGAAGTAGGCTGAAAGAGATTTCTAGCCTAGGAGATTTCAACCTCTATCGATCACTAGGGAGCAAGCAGCTTCAACCAACAAGGTACCTAAGAGAAATCTGATCGTATTGACAAATGAAGAAGTTGGCACATCAAACAAAGCATACTAGTGCTCTACCTGCAATGATCCGCATGGTGAGGAAACTTGCATGGTTCACCTAAACTACGTGTAGACATTGGTAGAAAGTTCTTTCGATGGTCAAATCAACATGATTACAAAAGTTGATCATAATTTCATGGTCCCTTTTGAAGAACAAGTTTCAGTTCTCATGAGAGCTAGAAGAAAACCCGTCACTATGGACCCAGCTGAAATGGAACCCCTGAAGGTACCTACTGATTTAAAGGTGCAAAATGAGAAAAAACAAGCACAAGTGAAAGTAGCTATTCCAGTACCCAAGCCAGATGTGCATATCCTATTAAAATATCTTTTGCCTCCATGAGCAAAAGAAAGAGTGCAAGAAAAGGCTTCAACTTCATAGGTGAAAGCTGAAAATAGAGGAACAGGCCAGAGAAAAGCTCAAATACCCATCCTTGACCAAGCATTAGAGGGTAGAGGCTACACAGTAGTATCAAAGAAAATATGAGGCTTCCAATGAAGGAAAAGAGTCTAGTGCATCCATATACAACATCGTTGAAGAGCTGAAGAGGATTCCAACCAAGGTGAGTCTCTATGATGCATTGCAATTGCCTGGACAAGTTGACTTGTTGCAAGAATCACTAAAATTTGTGAAAGATAAGGGGAAGAATCTAACTCAGATAGTGTTAGCTCAAATGTTGATGACTTCTACCACTAGAAAGAATAGACCACCCCCTTTCTACTTGTCTCTCAAGATGGAAGGTTGGATTGTGCACAATTGCATGATCGACTCCGATGCTGCGATGACTATCATGCCAAAGGTAGTTTATGATGTTATGGGTATGGAATATACAAGAAGCAGCCCTAGAATTTTAAAATTAGATGGAACCCCTATGAGGATAGTGGGGGTCATCAAAGACATCCCCATTGTGTTGCATAAAATACCTCAGATCACTATGATCCAAGAGGTGGTTGTGGTTGATCTGGAGTCATACTTCAGCATGTGCCTATCATGGGAGTTCACTACCAAGTTGGGAGGCTACCTTTCTCTGGACTATTCTCATTTGGATATTCCTATCAAAGGGAGGAGAATATGAATTTATAATGAGAAGCCATTAAACTTATCACATAGAGAATATTGAAGAAGAAGATAAACCCATGAATTCTATCAACTTGATGATCGAAGAATTGGAAGAATTAGATTTGATGGAAGAAGTTCTGGATGAGCTTCGAACAGAAGATGAGTTTTCAATGCTCGATTTTAATGCCATGATGGAGACTAAAATTGGTTGTTACACCATTACTAAGCCTAAAAAATCTGAAGTGAAGGTGTCTGATGATCAAGATCCTACTCCAGATCAATTATGGAAGTTGTACTTCGATGGTGCAAGATGTAAGAATGGTGCAAGGGCTGGAATCATTCTCATTTCTCCTTATGGCATACAGAATACTTATTCATACCGATTGACCTAGAGTTGTACCAATAATGCCATTGAGTATGAAGCACTCTGCCTAGGTCTGAAGAAAGTTGAGAAGCTCAAGATCAAACAACTACAGATTTTTGGAGATTCTGAGTTGATCATCAACCAGGTAACTAGTAAGTGTGTTTCCAAACAACACTACCTGAAGGTGTACCATAATAAATTTTGGGACCTATTTGAGGCCTATACAACATTGAACATCCAAGCGATCTCGCAAGAGCAGAACAAGCATACCGATCTCTTGGCATCCCTTGGTGCTAATTTTTCTCCAATTGAGCATGTGGTGAGAAAGCCCAAGACTGTGAGGTTAGTTTATAGACCTTCAATCCCTGAAAAAAATATCTTCTAGCAAGTGTTTGACAGTGATGAACAAATTATAAATTTCTTGATAAGAGAAGCTAGTAATGTGGAAGAAAGAATACTTGATGAGGAAGAAGCTAAGGGATTGATCCAACTATGGAATAATCATATCCCAAAAGGATTGATTATGCTTGAGAGTCTCTTTGATCAAAATGATAGAGAAAAAAGCATAATATCAAAGTGGATGAAAAGGAGTACACTGAACTACAGTTGGGACCCGAGAAGTCGATCAAAGTTGGCATCGATTGCACTCAAGAAGAGCTGGAGCAGATCAAGGAGCTATGCCATGAGTACCCAGACATTGTCGCTTGGAGCTACCAAGATTTGAAAGGCTACAATAAATATGTGATCCAACATACCATTGAGTTGCAGGAAGGAGTGAAACCCTTCAGGAAAAAGTAGAGGCCAGTCAATCCCAAGATTGAAACCTTGATGAAAGTAGAACTACTAAAAATGTTGGAAGCCAAGATCATCTACCCGATTAAGCACTCTACCTAGGTAGCAAATCTGGTCCCTATGAGGAAGAAGAATGGAGATATTTGCCTATGTGTTGACTTTCAAAATTTGAATCAGGCATCTCTGAAGGATCATTATCCTTTACCTCAAATTGATCAGATTCTTCATGTAGTTGCTGGTGCTCAAATATTCTTTTTGTTAGATGGATTCTCTAGCTATAACCAAATTTGGGTCAAGGATGAAGACCAATATAAAATGGTGTTCACCATGAAATGGGGAACATTTTCTTATCAATGAATGCCATTTGGTCTCTCGAACGTTGGAGCAAATTTTAGAGAGTGATGGATGTAGCTTTTAGTGAGTTGTTAAATCATATTATTGTGATTTATTTGGATGACATGACTATCTTCTCTCACAATAGGGAGGAGCATAGTCTACATTTAAGACAAGTGTTCGAGAAGTGCCAAGAGTTTAGAATATCCATCAATCCGAAGAAGTCCATATTCATGATAAAAGAAGGAAATCTCTTGGGCCATGTTATTTCAGAGAAAGGTTTGGCTATAGATCCAGCTAGAGTTGAGGCTCTTCTGAAGCTTCCATTTCCAGCCAACAAGAAGGATTTGTAGTCATTCTTTGGGTAGATAAAATTTATTCGAAAGTTTATTGTAGATTTTACCCAAGTGGTAAATCCAATGATTGAGATTTTAAAGAAAAATGTTGAGTTCAAATGGACTAAGTAGAGGAAGCGAGCATTCAAAGAAATCAAAGAAAGAATTGCTCAAGCCTCGATCATGGTAAACCCTGATTATTCAAAATATTTTATCCTGTATGTCATTAGTGAACAAGAGAGTTATGCAAAGATGCTTACACATAAGGGAGATGATGGAGATGAGTGTCCAATTGCTTTCTTAAGCCAAGTCATCCAATTGCATGAAGAAAAATATAATTTCATTGAGAAGTAAGTATATGCGGTGATGAAATCCTTGAAGAAGTTCTAGCATTTTGTTTCTCAGAGAAAAACAATAGTTTATGTTGTTCATCCAGATGTATGAAGTTTCATCATTCAAGGAGAGCTTGGAGACAAGAGGGTTGGTTGGGTTTCCAAAATCTAGGAGTATGATGTTGAAATCTAGCCAACCAAGCTAGTTCGAGATCGAGCATTATGTTAGGAGCTTGCAAAAAGTACTACTTCTGAATCCATGGTTTGCCAACTTGAGGATTCAATAAGTGAAAGTAATTTCGCTAATCACTCTATAGTTGATCATGATTGGATAGAGGACCTTATCAAATATTTCAGTTCAAGAAGGTGTCCTTCACATCTTAATGCCTCACAGAGAAGGAGATTCAGACTTTAGGCCCTTAGGTACATGATGCTGCCAAATGGACTGTTCCATAAGAATATTGATGGAGTACTTCTCAAGTGCATCCAAGAATCAGAGAAACAAATAATCCTAGAGGAGTTTCACTCTAGTTTATTAGGAGGCCATTATGTAGGAAGACCAATGGCATTGAAGATCATCAAAGTAGGTTATTTTTGGCCTACTCTCTTTGTAGATGCTTTCAAAGTTAGTTAGAGTTGTGACAAATGCCAAAGATATGTTGATAGAAGTAGGAATGCATCATTACCCCTTCATCTGATTCAAGTAGAAGCACCATTTCAACAATGGGGCTTAGACTTTATTGGGGTCATTGATCTCAATTCCTCTACCAAACACAAATACATCCTAACTGCAACCAACTATTTCACCCGATGAGTAAAAAGTAATTCTGACCAAGAAGGTAGACCAGACAATAATTATCTCTTTCCTTGAAGGATTAATCACTCATTTTGGCATACCAGATGCAATCATAACGGATAATGGAACTCCCTTCATCGGTGCCAAGATCAATGAATTCATGGGTAAGTACAGGATTTATTTAAAGACATCATCTAACTATTATCCATAGGGAAATGGCTTGGCTGAGTCCACAAACAAGAATTTATTCAAGATTCTAAAAAGGACTATGGGAGATAGTAAGCGGAGTTGGCACTTGCTCCTAAACCAAGCATTATGGGTCGATCACATCTCAGTGAAAAAATCCATCAAGACATCCCCTTATTCCTTGGTATATGGTAAAGAAGCAGTCTTGCCCATTCATATTGAATTGTCAACCCTTCAATCATGGCACTTGCTAGATGGTGAAGATGATGAATCTGACCCCATGAGCACGAGGTTGGATCAACTTTTACAACTGGAGGAGGAAAGGGAGAAATCATACAATACCTTCATGGAACATGCTCGGATGACATAAAAATGGTTTTGCAAGAAAACTTTTGAGAATTCATTTGAGGTAGGTGATCTAGTGCTAAAATGGAATGAGAACAAGGCTAAGCCTAGAAAGCATCATAATTTTAAATAAATATGGAAGGCACATTTCAGATTTCGGATGTGAATCAGGTTAACTCATTTCACTTACAAGACATGGATGGTCATGTGTTTTCGATTCTAGTAAATGATCTTCATTTTAAGGCCTACCATCAGTGATAATTTTTTTATCAAGTATGTATATATGTACATAATTTTTTTATGCTTTTTCATTATGAGACAAGCAGTTTTTAAAAAACAAAAAAAAATACACCCGAGAAAATGCTTTTGTCGGGAGAATTTAATCCCATTTCGAGAAAACGTTTTCACCCCAAAAATATTTTAAAGGCTTTTCAGTCATGTTTTGGGCGAAAATAATTAAGAAAAAGCAATTCTTTGGCAATTAATTTTGGAGGCAAAGTCAAAGTTGAATTTTAAAATTTGTCAAAGGGCATGATTTGCTTTAAAAGTGCCCCTATTTTTAATTGCAAAAAAAGGAGATAAAAAAAGGGATAAGAGAAAAGCAAACAACAAAGAAAAATTAAAATGTAAAAGCTATTATTTCTCCAAAAAAAGGATATTCGCCATGCTTTTCTATTTTTGGGGTGAAATCCTCATTTGTTTCTCCAAAAGACGTTTTCGGAGTGAAACTGCAAGAAAAGATAAAAACTCACATGCTTTTCCAATAACTCTAGTTGGTAAGATTATTTTTGATAGGGAAGGGGACAAAATTAATTTTGCTTTGCTTTTTAAAACACACTTAGTAAAGCTTGCTTTTTCAACAACTTAGCTTTTTGGGGGTAAAGATAGGAAAAGATGAATTATTTTAAGGACTCCCAAGCATGTAATTTTGCCAAGAAGGTAGGGAAGAGCATTTTTGGAGCACTAGTTGCATGATTATTTTCATCCAATCATGCTTTCTATGAAGCAAGCACTCTTAGTTGATGTTTTTCATTGACCCACACTAATTTTGGAGTAAACTTCATTTAAATGCATGGAATCAAACTAATTTCTCTAGAAAAACATAGAAAAGGTGTTTTCAGTGTCATCATGTAGTGAATTTAAGGTTTTTCACCACTTAAAAGCACCCATCACTCCCATGTGGTATTTATTATTCCTGAAATGAGCCATTAAATACCCATATTACACCCTCCAAGATAAAAGCAACTAAGAACATAGTTCAAGGAATATTTACAATGTAATGGCATTAATGGCAGTTAAGTTATCATGAAAAAGTGTGCCAGGTGAAGAGAACCAAGGGAGCACGTTCACCCGATTTCCTCAAGCACACCACTTGCATTTAATTGGGTAGTTGGGAGTGAAAATTTTAAATATGATGAACCAGAAGCTTGCATTTTAAAAAATATTGAGATAATATTTTTGGAGCATTGTCGGCTTATCATTCAATTGCCTCAAATTGCTACATTGTTGCAGGATTATCATATTATTACAGAAAAATATGATTGTATGAATATGGGAAAGAAAAATACTGAGTCAAAGAAAGCTACAGAGCTAAAGAAAGCACAATGAGGTAAAAAATCTTAAAAACCTAGACAAAATGAAAATATAGAGCTTTACCCATATTATGATAAGTTGGCTCAGATTGGAGACTATGCTATTTCAAACAAGGACATGGAAAAATTACACCAGGATGTGGAAGTTACTATCAAGAAAGGATTGACACTAGAAACCCCGTTAACTATTGCCTATCATGCACAGATTTCCTGGGACCTATGTACACCTGTTCATACTTACCCTGAGGTAGTGATTGTGATTTTGAAGTTTTACAATTTTGCCACAAGGGCTGTCCAAAATATGAAGGGAGATAAATTATTCACTATTTAACCTGGCATAGTCATAGAAGCAAGTGCAAGCATTGGTCGCCCGTCTTGAAGCTTTACAAAAATAGCTGGTTGAGAAATCCACACAGTTAGTAGGTCTCTCCAAGCATAAAATCAAAGAAGCTTACCGCCATTTAACTAAATATTACGTGACATTGGTGACAAAAGCACTCAAAGTTTTATTGTATATGCATAAGGCCCAGTTAATAATTTTTATTGGTGAGTATGTCGAGGAATAGCTAGAACCCAAGTTGGAGATGGCACTAAAGATTTAGGTGTTAGCTCAGTATGACTTCCAAGTTAAGCCACTGAGTGGGATGTATCAATTTTGGTCCAGTGCCAAGATTATGTTGTGTAACTACTTTTCTAGGTTGGAGTTGTCTAAAGAGGGTTGAAATTTGGCTACTATGTTTGAACAAAAATGTTGTATTTCATTCATTTATTTTGAGGTTCTAGCCAATGCCAAGTTTTTGAGCTTCACATATGATCAGGGGGAGCTTTTTCGAAGAAATAATCGGAGGTGGGTTGGAATTTTTTTTTTGAAGATAACATAGAGATTGATAGCTCGGAGGAGCCAATCATAGAGGACCAAGTACTGCCATGTATGGAGATGCTCACCACTTTGAATCATACCTATTAGAGCTTAGTTAGAGAGCTAATTGCATCAGCTTGGACCACGTTGAGACATTACACTTTATCATGCATAGTCTTGGGCTACGGTGGTTGCAGTATATGAGACTACCAGTACAAGTCTCGCCAAGCTAGAAACACAAACATAGGCAAAATTAGAGCGGATAAAGGCTAAAAAAGAGTAATAGAAATGGGTACAGGAGGAAAGGAAAAAGAATGAGACTACTAAATCAAATATACCATCTGATGCAACCAACAAAGGTGATATTTGAGCCCAATGGATGAAGGCCTAGGGTTGATTGTATCTAAACAAGCTGAATACCCTAAGATCTGCTAAAAATTGTTGGCAGTTTTGTCACACTAAATTTTGATTGTAAAATTCAAATAATATAAGATTATTGATGCAATTTTTTGGATCATTTGTATTTATTTTTTAATGTAAAATTTTTATTTCCCTCCTTTGATTGATTTCACGAAATAAAGAAGGTTGATTTCGTCCCTGCAAATACACAATAATTTTTTGTCGGTAAAAATTAATGCAAATCATAGGCAAAAAATATAAAGGGAGAAATGTATGACAAAAGAACATCTCAAGATCAAAGGATTGATGAAAATGGTCTAAGGTTTCAACAATTATTATTAAAATAAAAAATGCTAGTGAAGACAAAGGGGAAGACATTTTTGCCCTAGGGAAGGGGCAAAAATCATTTTTGCCCTTATTTTGGGCAAAATACCATGTTAAGATGATTCTGCCCAAGTGGGAGTGAAAATAATGGAAAGCACTTGGTTTAAAACGAAGGCAAGATTTTACAAAGTGGAGAAAAGCACTTTCTCTTGAAAATTATGCATTTAAGGTGATGGGAACTAATCAAAGTCTAATTCACCCCAGACGAGGGGTGCAAAAATAATTTTCACCCTTCTTTAGGGTGAATTTCTAAATGAAGATGTTTTGGAGCGAAATCAAGAAAAACGTGTGCCTTGTGAATTAAAAGTCAAATTCACCTCAAGTAAGAGGCGAAAATCACTTTCGTCCTTCTTTTGGGTGAAATCCAAGTTGAGGATATTTTTCAAAATGTAAATTATGAAGTGACATTATTCAGGTGAAGATTGCACCGGTCAAAGTCAAAGTAAATTTAAAGAAGGTGCCTGCCAATGTAATTTTACCCCATTTTGAGTAGAAACATTGATTTTGCCCAGGCTTGGAGTAAAAGTCCTAAAAAAACATATTTATATGTTGGCTAGTTAAATTCATCCTAGATAGGGGACAAAAATTATTTTCATCCTTCTTGAGGGTGAAATCAATCATTTTCACCCAGTTTCTCACAGAAGTCATTTCCATTCAATTTTTTGGCAAATTTCTCTATTTTTTGGGTGAAATTAATCAGGTGAAGAATGAAAGCATATGGATTGGTAAAAAAACCAAATTGGCTTGGTGAAATCAATTCTTGCCCCTTCATTTCAGAAATTTTTCTTTTGAAGGCACCACTGTTGTTGATATTTTTTGGGAAAGGTTGGAGACTGATAGAATTTAATTCTTGCAATAATGAAATTGATATTTCTAGAACTCCTGTTGAAGAGATGCCAAGATTAAATGCTACGTACCCAAGCTTGGTGTTATATAGTTCATTTTCAAGGTGCCCTCCACTGATTTCACTCTTTTCAAAACAAAGTTATTTTTTTTGGATCTCCCATTGGCGAAGATAAGATTCTGAGGTGCAAAATGATGAAATGGTGACCATAATTTAATATCCAAGCTCCTACTTATCACGTGATATTGTTGAGTTTTGATGCACCGATGTTTGGAATATTTTTCCTATCATCCATATCTGCTTATTCCCCATGTGCAGTCCATGAAAAAGGGATTGTTGCTTCTTGAAGAATATTCTGATTCAATCATTGCTGCTATTGATGAAAGAATTGCTCTTGTTGGCCTTTGACTAGTCAGCAATTTTTTTTATTTGCATTTAATTATAGAGGTAAAATCCTCTATAAATACTAAGCATTTTGATGTAATAGGAAGGATAGACATTCTGCAAAAAACACTGAGTTTTTTGCATCAATTGAAGGATTCTTAGCTTTTGGTTCCTAGAGTAGTGTTGTGTGAAATTTTGCATTTTTGAATTTAAATCCTCGTAGAGAAATGAATGTTGAAATGATCATTGGAAATTATCCCTACAATCTATGAATGGCTCGTATTCTTGTTTTTCTATTTCATGTTGATTAAATCTTGATTTGGATTTTAGCTGCTAGTTTAATCCGACCTTTCATATTTGGCTCATAGCTATATTTCTCATTCCTTTATATCATTTCCCATATATTTCCTACCACCCTAAGCATTAAATTGAATTATATTAGTAAGGTAACCAACCCTCTCTGGATATTGGCCTGAAAGACATCTCTCTCCTTCGGCCTTTCAATGTTGGTCGGGTCTAGGATGCATATATTTTATGATTAGATAGATTCGTGACCAACAATATTATAAGAAGTGGTGGTTGAATACTTAATCTAAAGTTTGTAACTAACTAGATTTTAAATAGACAAGATAGATATCTTCAACATAGAAAGGAGAGAAAGCTATTATATAGGTTAATGCCAAGATTTCATTTTTAATGAGGAATATTCCAAGTATAAATAACACATTGCACACCATTCTTAAAGAGGTACTTATCTTCATATATTTCATCTAAAGCAAAAGGATAATAACCAAGTAATATCAATTAATTATACCTTACAAAATATATGGAAAAATTAAGACCATGCTTGACTAATCCTAAAATAGTAAAATAATTGTAATTTATCATACCATCAAAAGATAGATTGTAATGAGGATCTAGTGGAGAGACAATTGGTTCATAGTAGCACCTTACAAATGAAATTTGTATTTTCTTGTATCCCATGTCAATCTTGAATCTTAAACATTACTAAGTTCTTATAAAGTTGATTAGTTAGTAGTATATTTGCAACCCATTTTATCATAATATTTATTGATTAAATATGTGATTCTAATAGTCTTATACCTCCATTTTCCTTTTGTTAAGTGTATTATTCCCAAGAAGTAATGACCCCCATATGAGTACCATCCCATATTCCCCATACAAATATTCACATATACCTAGTGGGCTAGTCATATTGAGGCCTAAAAATAAGGTAGCATGAGGAATGGAAGACATGCATGGCTATGAATATATTTTAAAGAATTCAAATTCGTTTAATAAATTGTCGATATCCCATTTTCTAGTTTCTTCTCCATATTAATCCTTAACTAAGTTGAAAAACTAGAAGGTGAGGCTTTGAAGCTATAGATAATTCCAAGATAATTTATTCCTTCCCCATTTAGGAATTGTTTTCACATGGGAGGAGTCTAAATAATTTTATATCTATCTTGTATCAAGATGAACATGGACTTTCAATAAGACTTGGTTTCATCTAAAACATTACAAACACTTCTATCATGACCAAGGTATTTTAAATTTCGTCATAATTTTGTAAAAAGAGGGTTAAATCATTATAAACATAGATTACTATTTGGCCATAATGAATATGGAAAATTTTATTTTGTGTTAGCATTTGAAGCTTTAATACTTAAAGTAAATCACCATAGGAAAAATAATCATAGGATCTAATATAGTGAAGTTGCAATATAATGAATCAAATAATAACCCGTAAACAATACTCACACAATAATGATACTAAAAATACTAATCATAATCATGCTCACAATATTGGATATGAAAATACTAAAAATGTTATTGAATAAAGATCTATTAATGCAAGCATAAACTTTCAAATTGATATTACAATGCTTTGTCACAAATATATAATTATATGCGACTCTTCATATGTTGCACTCTTGACCTTCACTCTTCTTAACAACTCTTCATTTTCCTATTCTAAGGACACGTGCACACTTACATATTATACACTTGTGCACATTTACACTCATAACACTTGCACACATATTTACATGACACTTGTGCATTTTCTGCACATTATTATATTACATAAAATATTCACTCACTAATCTAGGACAAAATCTTAAGCTAATATTTACAATAATGTACCAAGGTAGTACATTATCATGTACCAAATAATGTAATATTGTCTAACATCACCTTATATTACATTATTTGGTTATTGAAGACTTTAGTATTCAAAATGGTTTTTTTCTTCATATGATCTTGGACCTTGTGATTTCTCTGCATTCCTTTTACTTTATTTAGTTTGTTGCCCTTCTATATTTTGATCAAATGAATGATTAGTGTACCTCAGTCTTAGTGGCTTCAAGATTACAAGTCTCTTGAACTCTTTCATAGTCATAAGAATATTTCTTTTACATTTGTCCTTAGAATCATATGACTCTTTCTTTTTTTCTATCGAGATTTATGCTCTGAGTTCTTCATCATATCAATTCTTTCGTTCTTAATTATTTGGTTCACGAACCATTTGAGCATCTTCTTTAATTTCTAGTTCATGATTACTTTGGAAGATAAATTTGGATCACAATTGATCCATTTTTCTTTTCCTTGTTTTCCAAACATTTTATTATAAAATATTTTCCCTTCCTGTATTTCAAAAATTGAACACTTTACTCTATCATTAGAATATGTTGTTATAGAATTCATTCTTGAGTTCTCAAATGTATCTCTAAGCCATTTTGGTTTTTTCTTCTCTATTAAGTTTTGAGAATCAACTTTTAACTTATTCTCAAATATATCTCTAAGCCATTTTGATTTCTTAAGTACATGAAATAATTCTTCACTATTTTCATTGAATGTATTCTTAATAATTTCATCCATTTTAATCAATTTATTTTGATGTGGACTACCTTATGATTCCCAAGGTTAATGAAGAAAAATAATTTCTAATTTTCTATTTGTTTTGAAAACCTATGATATTGAATTCCTTATATCTCCCTAGTTAGTTAGAAACTAAAAAGGTAAGAATATTTTCAAATTTAATATTTATTCCAAAATTAAAGTAGACTTCCTTATCTCTCCAAAATTAAATAATTAGTAAATATTCTATTTAACTTGAACTTTCAAAAAATATTAAAATTAAACCTTTCAAACATTAAAAAACTCAAATAAATAATATCTACTTCTACTTATCACTCCAATATTTCAAAAAAATCACTAATTTATTAACTACTCTTTTAATATCCTTATATGTCTTATTAAACTCATTAAACCTTAGGAAAATAAAAAAAAACTCACATAAAACTTTCTCTCCTTTAACCTTAGAACTAATAAAAAATGAAAAAACTTAACCTTAATATACATTTTCATTGTGCACATTGACTTCTTAGGTGATATTAGTTTGAATCACTTGGTGCTTGGACTATTTCAATTAGTTCTTGGACCATTTCACTGCCCTTAGAAATGTATGCAAAAGCAGTTTCTTGAAGGATTTCAAAAATAGTTACAATGTTGCACTTTGTCTTACCTTAATCAACATGGCTCCTAAGAAGTTTACATGTTCATTGTCCGTTGATTAGCTAAGAAATTTTAGGTGTCACTTGAGTGCCTTTAACACTTAGATTCCTTCATTTGAAGCTCACATCTGGTTGAACTAAAAATTTCCTTGAGATGACACTTGGAATTCGTGCCCTTCTAGAGTCCTCTCTCATACTTTGGTTTACCTCTCCTTAGTTGCATAGTCAATTTTTATTCTATCCCAAACTAATCGGATCGATGAAGATGTGGATCAATGATGCTTGTGCTCTTGGTGATGCTTGCATTCTTGATGATACTTGCATTGGCTTGAGGTGCTTGCACTATGTTCCTTAGTTTGACACTAATGTAGGTAACTTTGAATGCTTTTATCCTTGTTTCTTTGGTTTACACTTTCTTCTGTTTTCTTGTAGATGCCTTACTTGTATTGTGATGACTAGTAGTCAAGAAAAAAAATTCATTCTCCTTTATTGTCCATATTGTAGGTACAAGTGTTGGTTTTTCATGCACTAGATGAAAGACTTAATAACATCGTTGACACTATCCTTGAAAATGCTCTATTATTATGTTAATTTTTGCTCCAATTGCACTACACTCACACACTTGAACTTCATTTATTTCTATAATTTTATCTTAACTTTATTTTAAACTTTAAAAGTTGTTGTTTACCTTATAATCTCATTGTCCTTGAATGCAATCTTTTTAACTCTTTACTTTGTTGTGTTTGAAATTTTTTTTTTTGGTACTATTAAAATCAGAGGGTTTTAACGGGATCCCACAACCACTACAAGGAAAAAAAAATGGGTGAAAACCCAACAAGCCTAGAAAAACCAAAGGCAAACCAGAAAAAAGGAGGAAACCAGACCAAAAGGTGGCAAAGAAGAGAGAACTAAGGAGGTTCTACCCTAACTTATGCACACCTTGAGAGACAATGGCCTTTGAAAATTGTTACTCTACCTTGCTAACTTTATATTTTCTTCTAAGATGAATTATTTCTTGTATAATGTCCTCCTATAAATATTTAAATGTGATTTTCTTCAAGCCTTATTCAAGTCTTGTTGTTACCTTCAAGTTTTATGTTGTCTTGAATTATTCTTGTTAATGGTATCTTTAATTACAAAGGACCAATAAAATTATGATGGGCCTCTATCAAATGGGTCTCATAAAATTTTAGTAGGGCCTTCTCCAATGGGTCTCCTTAATTTATCTTATGTCTCAAATATACAAGTCTTCTAGGAATTTTCTCCTTATGACTCTTTCTTCATTTCTTAATCAAATATGCCCTCTTTTCTACTAGTGTCACTTACTCCACTATGGACCTATTTCTCTCTAGGGTGACAAATATTTGGTTCTTTGAACTCTATCTCTCAATATTGGTATCTTATCTTGGACCAATTTGTCATGATATGTCTTCAAGACCTAGGTAAATATTATAAATTACCTTCTATTTTGAATAGATTCTTGGATAGATAAACTCAATCCATATTATCAAGGTCAACATATTAATGACTTGAAAATTTTATTAAATTCTATCTTTGATACCTAAATTTTTACTTGAATGCAACTCAAATTAATCCCTACTTGATAAAAGCCTTTAGCCTTAGCCTTCTAGCATATGAATATGAAAGTCTTATCTATCTACTATAGGAAGCTTCACAAATTTTGAATATCAATTTTCACTACAACACTATCTTATATAGCTTTCTCTAGCATTACCTAAGAATTCAAAAATGTAAAAGATCAACTTTCTTCTGTGTTGGTTCTTCTTGCAGTCCTCAATATGCAAAAAATATCAATCAATAATTATTCTCTTTGTTTGAGAGAAATATTAAAAACAAAGGATTCATTTTCCTTCAATACATTTTATCAATGTCACAATTATCTAATCCCTAAATAATCAACTATCTTCAAGCTAATTTTCTATTCTTCACTGGTTGTTACTCAACTTAGTGGAAATAATCCTCAATATTCACTGGTTATTCTTTAATCTAGTGGAAATATCCTTGATGAGTCCTAGTTTTCACAGGTTATTCTTAAACCTTGTGGAAATACCCTAGCTTTCTCCATATTCTATTGTAGATACCTAGTCTTCACTAGTTGTTATTGCAACTATGGAAAGACTCTAGCCTATTGCAAATTTTAGATTTTATACAAGCAAACTTGATGTGGAACTGATATCATTGTTAGATTTTGAAGCTTTGATATTTAATGTAAATCACCACAATAAAAATAATCATAGGATATAATATAATGAAGTTGTAATATAATGAATCAAATAATAACTCATAAACAATACTCACAAAATAATCATATAAACATGCTCACAATATTATACATGAAAATACTGAAAATAATATTGAATAAGGGTCTACTAATGCAAGCATAAAGTATTGCACTTTCAAATTGATATTACAATGCTTTATCATAAATATATAATTGTATGTGACTCTTCATATCTTGCACACTTGACCTTCATTCATATTAAAAACTCTTCACTTTTCTATTCTAAGGGCACGTGTGCAAACTTACATATTAGACCATTGTGAATGTTTTCACTCATAACACTTGCACACATATTTACATGACACTTGCGCATTTACTACACATTATTAAATTACATAAAATAGTCACTCACTAATATAAGATCAAATTTAATCTAATATTTACAATAATGTACCAAGGTGGTACATCATCATGTACCAAATAATGTAATATTCTCTAAAATTTTGACCCACATGAGTTACTATTTCTAAAGTTTATCTAATTACATTAAAAATTATCATGTATAGAAAAGGAGTAATGTGATAACATTTTAAAATAATCATGTTAGAAATATATCCAATCAAAGTCAACTTCTCATAAGAATATTTGAACAATAAGCATATATTTTGCATAATATTTGATGAATTGAAAGCCTTTGAGAATTGTGGTATTAAATACCATCTAATGCAATCATAAGTTTTATTAGAATAAATTGTGATAACTAGAACATCCTAATATAATTCCATTTCTAGGTCAAGCATTTCTTAGTTTATAATTGGACTATTAAGGATAAAAATCCCACAAAGAAATTAACTAAGATTCTTAGCTTGCACTATCTAGTAACCAACTATTATTGTTGTCCTAATTTTCTTCTACTTATTTTGCATGATATAGTAAGGAGTGTGATAGGTATCCACTATGATATCTTGTGTTGATTAACACCTTTTAAGATTAGCTTAATTAAATCATGGTATGTTATAAGACTCAAAGAACCGTCTAACCTACTTCTTTGTACATACTAAGTAATTATGATTAATCA
The DNA here is from genome assembly GCA_028583015.1 of Wollemia nobilis. Taxonomy (NCBI): domain Eukaryota; kingdom Viridiplantae; phylum Streptophyta; class Pinopsida; order Araucariales; family Araucariaceae; genus Wollemia; species Wollemia nobilis. Next base: position 647,702 of record JAQPPZ010002643.1, read on the forward strand.
TGTTCACCATTTAAAAGAAAATGTAAGGAGACATAAGGGTATAAGGATTTATATTTAGGCATATAAAATACTACATTTTTAAGATATTTTAGCAATAGGAGGCTATATAAACAAATTTGTAGTCAAAATAAAGTTCATAAAGAATGCAATTGGTTATATACATTGAAATTGTCTAACAAATTTCAATTTTAAAAAAATTAAATATATTTTAGAATGGGATACATAGACCCTTCAAATACTCTCATCTCTACTGAAAAGCATTCTATGATCACCCCTTGTTTTCTAGTATATTATCATTTTTATGTTTATGTTTATGTAATTATTAAAAAATATTGATCCTTTGTCTTCATGTTTGATCTATTAGACTATAGATTGGATTATCTCTCATACCCCAAATTTTTTCTAGATTAAGGAGGTTCTCCTTTGTTATAATTATCTAATTTTGCTAAAATTTAAAGCTAGAATATCAATCTAAGGCCTACCTAGATTTAAAAAAAGGAGCTATTATTACTTTCCCATTCCTTATGTATTCCTTATATTTTTTCTTCCTTGATTGTACAATAATTTCATATAGTTAGTAATGGCTTTAACCTATGGTCATATCGAACTAGCATCATAACTAGTTCTTTATATTTCATTCAAAATTACCATCAATTCCTTAATGCAATTAGGGTCTAGTAATAGTGATATGCTTAACTTGTAATGAATACCAACAAAATCGTTTATAAAATACCCTATAATAAAGGTTTAGAATGATTGAAAAGTGATTAATTATGAATGCACTCTAATCACACAAAATATTTCTCCCTTGTGATTAGTAATGACAACAAAATAAATAGAAGAGTAAACATTATCTTGTGAGTTGAATTTTGAATTTAGTCTATGTATGTTGGCCATACAAGGTGAATCATGACCTATAACCAGTACTCCAACAAAACAAACTATTTGACAAGTGATATTCCCCCAAAATTCCATATAAAAAGTAAATGATCAAAAGATCTTGACTCCAACATAAATCATACTACTATATTGAAATTATTAGTGGTTAGTCACAATAAAGTTAGCATGTTTTTTCACATCAAATCCTACATCAAAAAATTTATGAATGAATTGTTTAAAGCATAGACAAAGTAGAACCCTATCATTAATTCACCAACTATAAATATATCCAAAATACACTTGTGCCAAGGGTCCTATCCCCACACAATAATAATGCATTTCATCTAATTTGGTAGCAAACACCCCACCCCACACCCTCAACTCCACCTCTATTTTAATGTAATGATATATCATTTCAAAAAATCATATTTTTGATGTCATGTATCCACCCACTATATATGACCTCCTACAATAGAAAAATTATAATTCTATGCAAATTGACTATATTATTAGGTTGATGATTTATCTCACTAAGAAAAAACCATTTTGCATCTTAGAAGATGATAGATAATTTATTTAAGAAACATTTCTATGAGGATATCCCATAGATGGGGATCTCAATGAATTCATAAATCACAAAATTGGAGATCCCTAGTCAAAAAACTTGAAATATCACTAGTTATGGATGCATTAGTATTTGATGAACACGTGAAAATGGTTGTTGTGTCATCATCACTATGACATGACTTATAAGCTTGAATTTATTGCTTTTTTTCCTTTAAGGATACACCCTTTATATTTTTTATATCCTTCCATTCTTGAGCTAGTATTGCATGCCTATAGGATGGTTATAGTTAGATCCTTATCCATGGCTTGTAGGAAATTACTAGGGGTTCAAGTTATTTTCCATCATTTCTTAATGAGGACCCTAACTGTTTTGGTCATAATACCATTACTATGATAACAACTTCTTCCTACAAATAGATATGGAGATTAGTTGAGATACATGCCAGAAGTTTATATTTTTGTGGCCTAAGACCATTAATAATGCAAACACTCTTTCAAAGTTGATAATACACTCTATTAGTCTTTCATTGTAATGTGGTTTTGTGTTTTGAGTCATATGAGGCATAAATTACTCGTTCACTTGGTGAGAGGATAGACTTATTTGTTACATTGTATACTTAGTTCTTCCAATTTTCTATACTTGTATGAAGTAGTCTAAAAATCTCTAAGTTGTCTCTTTACCCCTGTCACCTAACTCACCCTAGATATTGCCTACTTTGGAACATTAAAATGTTTTCTAGGTCAATAGTTTAACCATAATGTTTCTATAGAGAAAGCAAACATTAGCTTAGTTAAGGTAGACCTCTTTTTTTTTTATCATTTTCATACTCAAGATGAATCAACCAAATAAACTAAAAGTAGGTAATCTGCAAATTTATTTGCAAATAGGCTTGTGGACACACTCTAAAAATAGGAATATTTACGCTGCACCAAACCACTCTACCAAACCTATCAACAATATCTCTCACATATGATTTAATGTTATGTTAAGAACAAAACTTGACAAGTAGGGAAGACTTTTCGAGTAAAATTCAAAGGACTCAAATTAAAAATCAACTTGGATAGACTCTAAAATTGGAGGAGAAGCTCTGAGATGAAACCCTAGGTTTTGAGATGGTAACAAGAATGAAATAATATGTACACGAAATGAGAGTTTGAGGTAGAGGAGTTTATGTGGGCATTGGACGAGAAACTTGATTAGGATCTAATGTTGTACTTGAGAGGTCGAGGTAGAGGTGAATAAGAAGATTTTTTATTGACAAATCTAGTGATAAATATTTCTTGCATGATTTCAAGCTAAAGGAAACCAAGGAGATTGAATCATTGAGAGGAAGGGTTTTGCATGAAATGTTGCATGAGGATTTACTATCATTAAATATGAGCAATCTACATTAGGGATTGTTAATCCCTTGTTCAAATATTCAAAAGATAGCCTTGAACATGACTCTGGCATTGAGTCGAAGTTGCATGACATTGGAAATAATAATGGCTCAATTGGTGGTATCTTTTCACAAGGTGAGAAAGGTAAAGAAAATGGTTTCGAGGTGTTTGAAAATAATGCAAAGATGATTGGTTGCCATACAAGTGGGAGTTCAACAGGTGAAAATGTTTTGGAGGGCATTTTTTTAGTCTCTAATATAGTAGTAATGTGAGGTACTAAATGGGTCGATAGCGGGATTAAAGAGGATGTTAATCATCCTAAAGGAACACAGGTTAGCGCATATTCTAAAATATTTTTCAATCATGATTTGACCATGCAAGGGCTGGCAAAAGTTTTTGCAGGGATAACAAAAAATGCAGGACTGAGGAAAGAATTGTATGCAAATGCAGATTTATACAACAAATATTTGTTGGAGGATGAGACTATCAGATTAGAAATAATGGACTTCATGCTGGAAGATTTAGGTGAGGATGATTTTATTTTTATGGTAAATGAACATGAATACTATTTGGCAGCAAGGAATAACCTCTTGAGAAATGAATTTATTCTATTTTTTCTTTGTAAAATACCCTTGGGGGCTGAATTTAAAAATTGAATGCGATTGAATTGGGAGTCTAAAGTATTTTATGTGCAATCGTACTGGGGTTTGGGAGGGTGCTATATTTCTATTATTTTTTATTCTCCAAAAGCTGCTAAATTCGTGTTGCAATTTGGGACATGACCTATTGCAGGTTTAGTTGCATTTGGTCAATCATGGCAGTCGAATTTTGATCCTAAAGATGTTTTGCATGTTAGATATCCTCTCTAGATCGAATTTTTTGCTATGAGATCATAATTTTGAAGTATAATATGTTCCATGGCTCAAATATTTGGATGGATTCTTATTGAACCCTCTTTAGGTATGTCTTTTCAATTTAGCCCAAGGGTGTGTGTAGATGTTGACCTCCAAAGGAAGTTGTCAAAATGTTTGAAAATCATCATACAGGAAGGGGTAATCTTGTAGGAGGTTCATTATTTAAATTTACCTAATGCCTACTTTTTATGCCAATCTTAGGATCACTTAATCTGTGATTATCCTTTGAGAAAACTTCGAAAGGCATAAAATGAGAAGGGTGTGACAAGACCTGACTCTTCTATAGCTAGTTGGAATGTTCAGGCCAGAAAGGATACTAATGAGAAGACTCAAGAAATGGATATGGATGTAGAGAACCAGGAAACGGGTAATAAAGAAGATATTGGATGGAATTTGGTTCAAAATATGTGATAGGTAGAGGATTCACTAGATAGGACCTCTAAATTTAAGAAGGGCTCCTTTTCCTCTAGGGGGAGATCTAGAGAGGTTAATGTTGGCTCCAAGGATACTCCTAGGGCTAAAAAAATATCAAATATATGTAGGAACCTCAATGAAGACTTGGAGGCTACTTAGGATAGAAATAATAGCAGAAGATCAACTTTAGAAAGAAGTAGATCTCCAGCTGGTAGGTCTACGCAAGTCAAAAATCGGTTTGAAGTTCTTAATACTAAGGTTTCTTAATGAAAGTAGACTTCAGTTCGTGGAATTTCAGGGGAATGTATATTCCCACTAGGAGAAGTTTGGTTAGTAATTTTTTGTGTTCTTTTAGTGTTGATGTATTTTGTCTTCAAGAGGTTAAGGTTGATGGCTTTGCTCTCCAAAAGTATATGGATAACAGTTGGTCTGGGGCCTAGTGGGCTTCTTCTCATGACAAAGGTTCTGGGGGGTGGTCCTTGATGTCAAGTCTTGGCTAGTTGTGTTGTTGATTGATCAGGGGGAGGGCCCATTTGGTAGGATTTATTGGGCTACTTTCATGATTGTTGGCTAGGTAATTGGTATTTATTCTGTTTATGCTCCTAATTCTTCTAGTGAGAGGACTACCTTGTGGGATTGGATACAAATAAATTTACCCAATACTAATTGGATCATAGGGGGAGATTTTAATATGGTGTAATGGCATGGAGATCATGAAGAGGGGCATGGTGGTTGTATTACAAGTGCAAAGAAGGACTCTTGGTACAACTTGAAGGTTTATTTACAAATCTTTGATTCTTATTTCTAGCAAAAGTCTCTGGAATCTGGAGGATGGTTCTCTTGGTATAATAAAATAAGAGGGGGATATAGAATCATGGTTCATTTGGATGGGATTTATCTAGACAGAAATGTGTTTACATGTATTGGTCGAGGGAGCAAATCTATTTTTATAGATCTTTCGAGCTTCGATTCTGATAATTTCCCTATTAGCTCTTCCATTTTCTTTGGTGGAGCTGCTATACTAGATAATAAAATTCCCTTTAAAATTAATTTTTCTCATTTGGATTCTAAAACCTGCAGGGACTTGATTCATTGTTTTTGGAATTTGGAGCCATGTCAGGTTGGATTTGGTTGGTGGGAAGTGGCTATCAAGTGCACTGTCAAATTTTTGAGGGATTGGGATAGATTAATTTCTAGGAGAAGGAAGGGAATATTAAAATAGCTCAGGAAGGACTTGGAGGTAGCCATAAGAGACCTTGAAGGTGATTCTTTTAATGTTTAGCTTTAGGAGAAAGCAGGGTTATGCATAGTGTTGAATATTCTCAAATTGGGCGAATATTAGGATTTCTAAAATTGGAAATTAGTAAATATAAAGACCCTCTATGTCGGCCCATTCATCTAAATTTTTTGGGACCAATTTTATTATAAGGATAAATTCACCACAATATACATCTAAACATAGGCATATTTATACTCATTGGAAATCTCTTTTCGAGCATTGATCTAATGGTGGTGTTTTTATGAAGTTATGAGGTAATTTAATAGGTTAAAATTTATCCCAAATATAACCTTACTCTTTAGGGATTCAAATGCCCCAAATTTTTGTGTGAAGATGATTGATTTAATTTTCTTAGGATTCACCAAGATTCACCTTGATTTTTTTTTGGATTCACCATTTTTTTACAAGTAAATTTTGAGTCCAACTCCTTATGCATAACCCTAGGAGAAATTAGCGAAGTATGAACATAAAATTAGGTGCTACGAGTATTACGTTGGCAGATGTGACCGTATTAGAAGCAGGATTCATTGGCTTCAGCAAGGAGATACCCCCTCTTAGTTTTTCTTCAATCACATTAAAAGAAAATCGTTGCTGATAGAATCACTGCTCTTCACACTACTGATTATAGACTAGTGGAAGATGATGATAGTATTCGAGCCACTATTGAAGATCATTTTTGTAAGATTTTTTCCATTTATCCTTTGAGTCCTAAGGTTTTGGAGGCTAGAGAAGAGTTTAAGAAGTGTGTTCCTAAGAAGGTATATAGTTATGAAAATGATCGTCTAGTTGATTTCTTTTCAAATGATGAATTGTTTGAAGTACTTAAGAAAATAAATGATGGAAAATATTTGGGCCCTGATGGTATTCCTATTGAATTCTACAAAATTTTGTGGGGTACTGTGGGTAATGAATATACTAATATGATTTTGGAAGTGTTTGAGAATGGCTCATTTTATGGTATGCTTAATCAAGGTCTGATTAAGCTTATCCTGAAGGCTAATAGAAAATATACAATGGGGGGATGGAGATCTATCACTCTTTTTAATGTTTCATATAAGATTGTGGCTAAGGTGTTGGCTCTTCTCTTCAGAGATGTTGCTGCTAGGATTATGATATGGGAGCAAATAGGTTTTATCAAGGTCAGGTTCATTCTTAATACGGTCCTGACTACTTGGGAGACTTTGGAATCGGCACAAGAAATTGGGCAAAAATCCATTATGCTTTATATTAACTTTGACAAAGCCTATGATTGGGTCAATTGATCATTTATTTTTAGTATGATGGAATATCTTGGCTTTAGAAAATGGGTAGTGGATAAAATAAAGATCTTATTCACCTGTGCCTCTGCTCAAGTTGTAGTTAACGATAAGCTCACTAATCAAATAAGTATTTTCAATCCCATTAGCCAAGGGTGCCCTCTTGCGCCCCTTCCATTTGTTATCACTACTAATGCTTTGGTTTATATGTTGTAATTGAAGAGAGGTGCGGGTTTAATCAAAGGGATTGATACTCCTGGAGGTCCTATCCTAAGTAAGTATTTTGTGAATGATTCCCTTCTTTCTTTTCAATTTGATGCCTTGTCACTACAAAATGTTAAAGTTTGGTTGGAGCAATTTTGCAAAGTCTCTTGAGCCATAATTAGTGAAGAAAAACTAGATTATTGGTTGATTGGCAGTGACACTCCTCCAGATAATTTCTCTCCTGGTTGGTGATGGGTGAAGGATGAAAAAAATATTAGATATATTGGAATCCAATTTGTCAAGGCCCTTTCTTTGAAGGGAATGTGGGATTGGTGTCTTGAGAGATTTAAAAATAAAATTTAGCTCTAGAAAAATAAGCTCAAATTTTTTTTTGGTAGAATAATTATTGTTGGAAAAATATTACAAGCTTGTCATATTTATTATTCTTCGTGTTGGTTGCCCAATGCTTCTCAGTTTGGAATATTAGAAAGGCTTATTAGAGGCTTTCTTTGGTCTAATTTATATGGCTCCAAGAGAATACCCTCTATTTATTGCATTATTCCTAAGGAGGATGGTGGTATGGGTATTTTGGATATTCATATGTAGGGTAAGGTGTTGGCAGCCAAATGGGTAGTCAAAGCATTGGAAGGTGTTGATCCTTGGCAAAAAATCTTGAGATATAGAATTCAAAACTATCTTCATGTTGATGGTGTTAAGGGGGATTTTCATATTGAGGATATTGTGGGTCATCATGTTCAATTTAAAATACGGGGTTGTATCCTTATTAAGAGGATTTGGGAGGCATGGAAGACAGTTGGTTCTACAGTTTATTGGGCCTATATGGAAAAGCGTAGAGGTTGGGTTCTTCCATATAGGTCTATTTGGATATGGAAATACAATGGGGTGTATGCCTCGACCCTACCTTGTCTTAGATGTAAGAGGTTGGTTAAGAGGAAAATTAATAAATGGGCAGATCTATGGGATTCAGGAGCCACCGATTGGATTAAGTGGAAGGATCTTTGTAATAAGTTTAAGTTGAAAGGTCTGACAGGGATGTTATTGTTCAGATTCATTCTATTATTCCCTCTAAATAGTAGTATAAATTAAATGGCGGTTTGCTTTGCCCTATCTAGTGTGACTGGAGGTGGAAATTTTAGGGGAGCATCATTTCTTACAAATCTACTAAGATTTACAAAACTCTACTGCCTAAGACTTCTTTGCATATCCTTTTAAATAGATACTAGGACATTGTTTGTCTAGAGAAGAAGTGGAAGAAGAGGCTAAAGTAGGTTTGGAAATTTCAATTATCTACTCAGCTCAAGGTTTTTCTTTGGTTGCTTATTTTCCCAAGGTATCCATTGCAAGGCAAGGTTGGCGAGGTGGATGAATATCTCAAACCTCCTTAGTAGTTGTGGTAGAAAAAAAATTGTTAAACATATCTTTTGGGATTGTATTGTAGCAAGGAATGTTTGGAAAAGATTGAAGTGGACCTATTATCCTATCCTAGGTGATAGGTGGAGTTGGAAATTGGTTCTTTTGGGAGATGCCTTTGGTTGCCCTTAGCATCTTAGGGGGGTGTGGACTGTTATCAAAGCAACGACTTTGTATGCTATTTGGAAGGCGAGATGCAGTTTAGTTTTTCGATATGAAGTTATTTGTGTTTTTGGGATTGTGTCCAATATTGTTATTGATATTCAGTTCCAATGTAGAGCCTTTAAAAGGCTTAATCAAAGTTATTAAAGACTACTCTGCTGAGAACAAATCAAATGCCAAATAGTTGAATGTCCTCAAACAAATTTTTGTAATCTCCTATGATGTCTTGTATTTTAATTTTTGTATTAATATAAACAATATTTTAAAAAAATAAAAATAAAAATTCAAAGGACTCGACTATAAACCAAGGTCCCGAATTGAAGGACGTACTATGTCATATTCTTTTACACAAACAAATACATCCTTATGTTAAATCACTTGTTCCGCAAGCCAACCTCTACTCTTTAAATTCAAGAGACACACCATTCAAAAACAATAAAATAAATAAATATAATCTACAATTTTTTAATCCCGGGACTTTAGCTATCATTGGAGGTCCCACAAAAGTGAATCCATAGAAGGCCATATTTTTTTTGGTTGAGTTTTTCATTAATCATCCCCATCTCAATTTACTTCACTGGTACCTCGTACACGCAAATCGGCTTCACCTTCTCCACTTAGTGGTTGAAGGGGAAATTTCTTGTAAAAGACAATCTATTGCAATTACATGCGTGTGAGGTTCTTCAATAAGAAGCTGTGGGGAGACAGGGTATGATACTTGTTTGTATTTAATGTTTTCATGTATGGTAAGAAGAAAAGTCTACAACAGTTAAGACGTTATACACTAAGTATTACATTCACTGCAACATTTTTACCATGTTCCAAAGAATCCTTCACATTCTCTTGCGGCTTGATGCCCCAAAAAAAAATGCCATCCTCTTTGCGGCTTGATCCTACCGAGACCAAGCGAACAATGGCAAGGGGGAAGGTGGGGAGAAGTTTGTTGCCTTTTGAGGTAAACCCACTTAGTGCCTAGTTATAAAATAATAGAACCCGTTTATGATACTTATCTGTATATAAATATTGTTCTGCTTAAGGAATCCCTCAGATCCTTAATTAAGGAAACGCAAGATGTCGCCTGGTACCCTTTTTTATAAAACGTGGTTCGGCATCTCTTAAGGCACTCCTTTGCTTTTGAATAATGTAGCGAAGATAACATTGAGCGCAACTCTCTGAATTAATCTGGGAGCATCAATTTTTTATTGTTTCATGAAATATTGTGTAAACAAATCCCTCTTTCGATAACAAGCTAATGTTCAGTAGCTGCTTGAATAAAAATTACGTTTGACGGCATCTTCCAAGGAGGATAGAGAACACTCATGGTGCAGATATTACGGTCGACTGTTGCATCTGCATCTATGGCCACCGACCTTAAGACAACCCAACCTATAGATATATGCGCAGATTGGCCATAGAAAAATAAAAACCTACGAGAAAAGATTCTAACATCCTCTCTAGGGCTTACGTCACAGTGTCTCCCCTCCAACATAAAATTGCATATTTTGAAACCCTAACATATATGGAACTCAATCATTTTCTTAAAAAAATGGAGATGGCTATTTCGTTGAAACAGTTCACATGTGAGCACAAGAAACGGCGTTCACTACTTATTGACATTAAATACTTTCTTTTAAAATCTTAGGCAACATCAATGTCCTATAAGGACAGGACAGGATAAGTCAGGTCATGAATCCATGAATTCTCCTCTATTTTTTATTTATTTATAAAATGTACCTGTATGGACTGGACAGGACAGGTTATATATTCAATATATTTTGAATTAGAACCTTGGACATGGGAAGGTGTTGTATTGTTGTATGAATCTTAAAGGATTGGTGGTTTTCTCATGTTAGGTTAACAACAACTAGATCAAATAGATTTGTAGATGAAATAGATTTATTGAAAGCACTTCGGTCTTCCTTTCCTGTTAGATCAACCACAACATAAAATAAGCTTATTTAAAGTAACCACTATGTAAAACTTCTAACAACTACTAAAATTGTAACCAATATGCATAAAAAAATAAAATCATTTTTATTCAATAAAGATGGATACAAGCCATCTCCTGGTCAAAACAATTTGGACCTTCCCTTTCACCCTGAAACCCACTAAAAAGTGTTTCACATGTTTCTAATGAATGTTATCAATAAATATTGTCCTTCTTTTCTTATTCTATACCCTGTTTGCACATCTCAATACTATAAATACTATATAAATTTTTTTAAAATGATTTTCTTCCTTGACATGAAGGGAACGCCGTTGGAATCTTCAATCGAATTCATCTGAATGCTGTTTGCACGTTCTCCCATTGTTTAAATATTTCTCGAATGTCAATACAACAAATGGCAATTTTATGATTCTTTTCCTTAACTGGCAGGGAACACTGCTCTAATCTTAAGCTGAATGAGGATTAGACTTTCCAAATTAAAACTATATAGGAGCATAATCACCATCGGTTTTCAAATTGCTAGGGAGTTTTGCAATTTCATCGATACGAAGTTCCGTGCTCATCTGCTCTCCTTAATATGGAGAAAAAAAGGTCAAAAGCAGAGTGCCTTAGGACAGAGGCAAGGTTTGTTACGACAGATGTATCGAACTTCCGTGATGTTGTACAGAGATTAACAGGGATGCCAAAGCCTCCCCATTGCAATAATAGTGAAAGTAAGAATGAAGAGGCGACACAAAAGCCTTTGGTTTTGAAGCCTGTACCTAGACGACCTGAAGCCAAGGAAATATCAGTTGAGGGTTGCCCTTGGATTAACTTAGTCGCTCCGTCTACATCTCATGATCTCTTGCCGCTGGTAACACCATCTTTGCCTGAAAAGTCTCCGTCGATGATGAGAACGCCTGCTGTGGATCGAGAATCTGACGTCAATAGTTATATTCCTCTACTGTTCCCCACTTCAATGGTGGAGGACGATAATATGTTTGATTTAGATCCCGACGAACTCTGGGGAACGTGATAGTAAATTCAGATTCTCTGAATCTGTATGAACCTATTGCCTGAAGCAGAATAAGCAGGGCTTTGTATAAAAGTGTTCTCCGCTCCGTCCCCTTCTCGTGCAAGGATGGGGCGGCACTTCCACTCAAGCAGAAGGATGCGGCTCCAAGGATTTGTTCCCTCTTCTTTAGGATGGGAACCGACGATTGTTTCTATGACGGAAACCACTTCAGGTCAGTTAGGGTGGGAGCCTATACCTCAAGAACTGGACACTCAAACTGAATGGGTAACCCATCAGATAAGGATCCTCTCCCTGGTGCTATCTCTATTGCTGTTTAGGGTCTAGTAATTTCGCTTCTGTTTTTGTTTAATCTTGAAATTGTATTTGTGTTTAAATCCCAGAATCTTGGGTAGATTTTGTTCCACTTTTTAAACGTATTGTTTTGTTCGAGTTATTGGTTGGTTGGATTAGAATAAGTTAACATTTTTAGGGCATTCCATTGGAAAACCAAGTTAATTACCATTCGATGTCTTTCCTTCTTAACTTTTCAAAATCAAAACATTAAACATTGCACTGTACTTATAAAACTTTTCAAATATATTATTATATCATATTTTTATTAATATATTTATTATTTTTTAGTAATACAATTTTTTTTAATAATATTTTTATTTTAGAAGCGTTTTTCAGTGTTAGTTGTTATGTTTTTTTTTTTTTTTAATATAAAACATTTGCACTTAAATAACAAGTTATAAATTTTGGGTCAATTTATAAATTTAACTCATCAAAGTTTTTTTAGATGTTCTGCTGATATGGGAAATAAATTTAAACATTTTAATATCTTAGAGACACAATGGTCAAATCAAGGCCCGTGTATGAATATGTATATAAAATACATATTATAAAATAAAATACGTATAAATTGAATAGGTCTATTTGATAAAAATTTGATGGTTGAAAGTTGGGCTATATATTATGTATGGTCAAATCGACCCGTGTATGAATTAGTATATAAATACATATTATAATATTATAAAGTAAAATAAGTATAAGTTGAATAGGTTTATCGGTAAAGATTTTATAGTTTTAGATAATAGTTGAAAATTAGGTTATATAAGTAAATAATATTATTTATGTATATTAATTTTTTGAATTTAGTAAAAAAAAAATTGTATGTAGTTTTGGTTTGAGAAACCAAGAAATCAAGATCAGGAATTCTACACGGTTGTACCCGCCTGCACCAACATAATCAACTAGATTTTATATTATTTAAAAGATAAAAAACATTTTTTTATTAAAAATTCATATAATAGGCATCTATAATGGCAGCTAGGAAGGTCAGCCACATCGTAAACAATATTAATATTTTATTAAAAAAACCGACATTAAAAAAATTATCCGTCGACATTAAGGGTTACGGTGGATTTAAAATATTTAAAAAATATTTAAACTATTTAAACTAAAATATTATATCTATCACACCCCCAAGAAATGAGATAGGCGCCTCGAGATTGATAACTCTCGGTGTTTATAGATATATATATTTTATATATCTAAGCTAGTATATAACCTTTCATATAATCTAAACATGAAAAATTATTATGCCAATAGGCGTCCTACAATGGCAGCCAGGAAGATCAGCCATGCCATAAACAATATTAATATTTTATTAAAAAATCCGACATTAAGAACCCTGTAACCATGACTCCTCTAGATATATATAACTCTCAACGTTTATAGATATATATTTTATATATCTAAGCTAGTTTTAATTTTCACATTTATGTTTCAAATTATAATACAACTATTAGTTTTAAGCGCCTCAGATGGCTATTGTTACTTCACAGGATGCCCATTATGGCTGATCTTAGTATGGTTGTTTTATGTTCTTTATGCCGTGTTTCAGATATCATTTCTCATATTTTCTTTGAATGTGTTTATGCTAAGGAGATTTGGCTTATGTTTTGTTCCAATATTCATAGCTGGGACTACAGTTCTGCTTTGGGTAAAATACAAATATTATATGGTCATATTTAGCAGTTGCATAAGTCTTATAATATGTTTTGGTTATTTCTTTCCACTAAGATTTTATGAACAATTTGGAAAGCTCGTAATGATGAACTCTTTTAGCAGTATTACAGGTTCCCTACTGAGTCTCAAATGAGACTTGTACGATTTAAAATAATTTTATAGGTTAATAGGTTGATATGTGGACTTGAATATCGGTTACAGCCTAAGAAGATGTATGAAAATCTGATTCAGATAAAGGACAATATTTGGATTGATAGTTCTTTATTTCAAGACATTAAAGAGTCTAATTTCTTCCTTTGATTTTGTAATTTTGTCACTATATGTAATGACTTGCATATTAAAAATAAGTTTAATCATGATGGTCAGTCTTTGTAGTAGTTGCTAGAATTTTTATTGGTATTCCAACCTTATGCTTTTCTATATGTGACTTATTGTATTATGTTTTTGGTTTTTTATTTATAATATAAGTATTAGATGTTCAATTCCAAAAAAAACTAAAATAAAATGAGAATATAGTGATAGCTTTCTAATATGAATATATATATTTTTTATGAACACACCTACTTCTTCATACACTCACTCACACTATAAATATATATTTTGATTTGGCTAGTATGAGAAATCCTGTAACCATGACTCCTCTAGTTCTTGCAAAGCCCAGAGATATGTTTATGGATAAAAACCCACAAACAAATATAAATATATATATAGCTCTTAGTTTTAACAAGCTTTTAATAGGGAATATATAGATATATACCCTAATAAAACCTTATCAAAACTGAAAGTTATGTTTATGGATAAAAATCCATAAACATATATATATATATATATATATATATATATATATATATATATATATATATCATTCTAGTAAAACTTTACCAATAAAACTTACACCACAATAATTGGGAGGACCTACCAAGCAAGTTTGTTATCTTAGTATTCCCTTTACAATGGATCATTGCTTCAAATATATGTGGGACTAGGTTAAAAATAAAATAATTGGCAAATTATGCAAATGGAACAAATTTCCATTGTCTTTTGTTGGTCGGTTTCAGGTCTACCAAATTTTTTTTTCCTCATATTCCACTTATTTTGCTTCTCCTTGGATTTTTTCTACCTATCAGGTGGATGTGATTCAGAAATATATCCACAGATTTTTATGGTCAGATGGTCAATGTGTGACTAAAATACACTTAGTTAATTGGAGGCGGTGTACTTCTGAAAAGTTGAAAGGTGGTTTAGGACTGAAAAATCTTAAATTTCAAGGGATTGCATTATCCCTTAAGTGGATTGTTAAATTTTTAGATAGCAGCGAACCTTGGAAGGTTATGGTCAGGTATAATCTTTCCAATGTTGTCCCTCATAAATCTAAATTCGGAGAAACCTTGCATATTACCAATATTTTCCTTGGAAAGTTTTATGTTGTACATGCTAGCTCAATAGTTTTTCGTAGTATTTGGAGGGCTTGAGAAATGGTTTGTGGTAAAATTGAAATTGAGAATTTTCCTGGGCACAATGTTGGTTTTTATATTAAATTTGGTTCTATTTGATGGAATATTTCGTACAATAATAAGCCTCTTGCTCTTATCAGAGGTTTTTCTGCTAAAAAATGGGCAACCAAAGGTATTAATACTTTTAATGATATATTGGTCAACAGTAATATCATGCCTTAGGAATGTCTTAGTTTCATGTATGATCTTCCACAATCTCAGTGGAGGATATATTCTTTACTAAGGCTTTATTTTTTTCACCATGGATGACATGATTTTATTGATGATGTCCAACAGTTTTATGATTCTTGTAAGTGGTCCCATGGTACCAGACTCAAGTGCACCAAGGCTAAGTTGTTGTATATTCTCTAACAGGATGCTTCTGGTATTGTTTGTCATATCAACAGTAGTTGGCAACTGACTCTCATTGTTAATCAGATTCAAAGCATTTTCTAGAACTTATGGTTCAGTCCATTAGAGCCTAAAAAGAATTTTTTCAGATGGATGCTTTTGTTATAGATGTTGTCAATCAGTAGAGATCCTCATAATTATTTTATATGTTTTCTATGTCGATTTTCTATGTCGGGTTCCAGATATATTTTATCATATATTTTTTTATTGTTTATATGCTCATGAAATTTGGAGTTTGTTTTTTCTATTATGATTGGTTGGAACATCAGTAATGTGTCTATTAGACAACATATCTTATTTGGCTTCATTCTTCAAATGCATCACTATTTTAATATGTTTAGGTTAATGTTATCTACTAAGATTTTATGTCATATTTGGTCTACTAGAAATGATGAGTTATTTTAGTAAGTTATGAGAATCCTTACTGAGTCTCTGAGGAGACTCACAAGGCTAAAAATTTTGCTACAGGTTGCTCATGTGATGATAACTTTCAAGTCCAAATTTAGATCAAAGAATTCTCTTTTATTTCCTCATCTTCAAAAGCTTCATTTTCACATTGACGACTATTCTCAGGCACTTTTGATTCAGCATTATCTTTAGATGTTTGTTTCAAATTAAAATGCCAAAAATTATCACAGCTAATAGTTTCTTTTATGCATATCTGATGTTCCTTCTTGTTGTTGCCTTGGGTTTTGGGATGATAAAGATATTTTGTAATGGGTTTTGCTAGGTAGTTGTTCGTAGTTCTAGTTTTATAATTTTTTTTTTTTATAATTGATGTATATTCTGTAGTCTTTAGCCTTCGGAGAGATGCTTTGTACATTTTTGTTTTGATATTAATGAAGTAAACAATCTCTCATTTCAAAATCTTGACTTTTATAAAAATAATTAAATAAAAAATAAAAAATAAAAATAAAAAACACTATATACATCAAATTAGACCTTTTAAACTTATTTTATATCTTTTTATTTGGTTATGAATGGAGTTAAATATCAAATGAAGTAAACGTCTGTTTTCATACACGAATGTTACACTTAACCAAAGCCCTCATTTTCGTTAGCAAAGTGATTAAAAATTAAATAAAAATTTATTATTATTTTAAATTACGAAATATGATGAAGTATAGAAAAACGATTTTATTCCTTTAATCGTTAAAAATAAATATAACATTGTAATGCATTATGACTGAAATTTAATATATTTAAAAAAAAATACAATAAAAATTATGATTGAAATTTAATATATTTAAAAAAAAAACAAAAGCTAAAATATAACAAGTAACATTCAAGTATTTTTAATGCATCATGATTGAAATTTGACATATTTAAAAAATAATAATTGAGATTAAATTAAATGAAGTTATTAATATGTTAATTATAAAAATTAAAATATAAGAAATAACATTTCAAGCATTTAAAACTATTAAATTAAATTTATAAAATTATATTAATATATAATTAAGATATTTTTTCTTATTTATTGTTTATACATAATCATGATTATATATATATTTGATACATAAAAAAATCAATAATTACATTTTTTTTTAAACAACTGGTCATAAGGTCAAGTCTCGGAGTGAGGGAGACCCCTAGTGGCTTGGGGTTGGTATCGTCGTCATCAAGTTGGCGCACACTCACCAGACTCTGTTCAAACTATTATTTTTACCTAAATTGGGTATGCTTACGAGGTTTGAACCTAGGTCTCCTCTTGGTAAGTGCCCAATGTCTTACCAATCCACCTAGCCTTCTAGAACAATCATGATTCAATATTTAAAAACATCTATCACAATTGACATATATTGAAATAAATATAATCACATGTATTTATAAATATTTTAAGGTCTAAAAGTTATTAAATTACATAAACCTATATATTTAACGTGTCTAATTAGACATTACTAGTTATACAATATTCATAATTTTTAAAATAATTAATAATTTTTTATCATTTATGTAAAAAATATATTATATTAAAAAATTAACAGAATACATTGTTACAAATTTAAAAAAAAAGGTGTATAAACATGTCATGTGGCTAATACAATTAGCCAAAAAACCAACCCCATACAAAGCAAAGACTCAAGTAAACAATTTATAGCTAATCAATATTGCCTTACAAATCTGATGGACAACAAAACTAATTGATTACATAATGATGAGATTCCATTATATGGGTTTAGCCACCCTTGGGACCAATTCCCACCCAAATGTAGCATCAAGAGACTTTGGCATTGAGTCTCTCCCCTTCTATAAGTGCTAGGAACATCCTCCCAACCATAAGCAAATGTCTCTTGGCTAGCAGCAATCATCAAAGCTCCTAAGTTATCCTAGGTGTCAATTTGAGGAGTTGAAAGGGAGAGAGGAATAGTCAAGTAGCCATGACCATCTCTATAAGGAACTTGAGCTAGGATAGGAGTGCAATTTTGGAGTGAGTGACACTGTTGTCTAGACCTAGATTGATTTTGAAGAGTATATTGCTTAAGAAGAACCTGATTGACTATGCACGGTGCATTCTCCCACTAATCAATAAGCTCCTAAATATGAGTGAGTTTTATGGCCACCTTATTGGATTGAACTATAATATAAAAATACATATATAAAATAATTTTAGAATTTTCAAAAATAGAGATGTAGACAAAGGAAAAACACTTACCAAATATACAGTCATTTCTAGCTCTCCATATGCTGAACATGGTCACCATACAAAACAAGTGCCACACTTAAAATAAAATAGCAAACAAGCATGGTGGATATCCCAAAATGATATGCCTCCACTCAAATGTGGCAAATGAATAGGGTCTAAAAAATGAAAAAAATCCACTCCCAAAGAGAATGGGCATGAGCACAAACCCAAAAAAGATGGACAAATTCTTCATATTGAATACAAAAATGATAAGAAGGGTTATGAATGCATAAATGCTAGAGATAGTCCCTAATAGGAAGCCCTTGGTCCAAAAAAATAGGAAATTTTAGACTCCAAGAAAGGAGCCCAAGTAGTCTAGAACCTGTGCATCTAAACATGTCGAGGGGAGGAGACCTTCTATCATTGGTTGAGCTTATCAATCACGGTGAGGTAAGGAGAGATCCATCCATATCCCAATCAATCCTGATAGTTTCATAACATATTTTTTGGATACCACTTCTAGTTCTTCTATGAAGGTCATTGTGAAAGCACAAAAATCTTATATAACATGGAGTCGAGGAGAGCAGCTTTGATAGCCTTAAAAGTATCCTTGTCAGAATAACTAAGTCTAAATTTACCTTTGAAGTCATCCGAAGGGATCCAATCCCTAGTAGGATGAGAAAATAAATCAGTGATGCATCACACACCTTTGTAAAAGAATCTAAGCACATGAACCTAGGGAACCTACACAAGTAGGAAATCTTGGTAGTTGATAACAAGTGACCACCAAGCATTCATCTAGTTGATGGAGAAGCTATGAAAACATCTTTGGTCATTCCATCCAAGCCAAGGCTTAACACTCTTCCAAGATTTCTAAATGCTCCTAATGATGAAGGATCTTAACACTTTGATAGACATAGGAGCAACAAGGAGGGAAGGGAACCCCATGCCCCTCCAACTCTTATAGCTAAAAGGGAACCTTCATTGATATAGTGTTGAATGAAAATATTCTAAGCCTCATTACCTATGATAGGTTTTATGAACCACTTCACATATAGCTACCAACCATGACGCTAGGTATTATGAATGCCAAGACCACCATGGCTTCTATGGAGACAACAATACTCCCAGGAAACATGGTGGAATCCCAAACAATTATTAGAAGAGGACCATTAAAAGGCTTGCATAACCTTATCAATATTCTTATATAATTTTTTATATGCGATCTAGTAGGAAGAATAATAAACATGGGTGGCTACAATGACTTTTGTGCAAATTCAAAATTACCAACAAGGGAGAGTTTCTTGGTGGACCACTAGGTAAGTTTATTTTCCATATTGTTAATAACATACTTCCACAACTCTAGCAACAAATTGTTAAAGGTAAAAGGAATACCTAAAGAAAAAAATTTCCCCCTCTTGTATTATCTTCCCTTGATATTGACTAAGCCAATGGGACATCGGGACAAGAGACTACCTATAACATTGAGTCTTTCTCCACTGAATGGAGGATCCAAAAGCCAGACAAAAAGCATCTAGGTAGGAAACTGCCTATTGAATGACACCTTCTTCCTCAATAAGAGTGAGGAAAGAGTCCTCATAAAAATGATCATTTATCAACTAAGTATCACCTTTGGGGAGAGAAATTCCCTGAATAGACTCATGAGTAGCATGGTGAGCTAGTAAATACCCAAACCTTTTAGTAGTGAGGGCATAAAGGGATGGCACCAATGGACAACCTCGTATAAAGGATCGAAAGAACCCAATGGTTGAGGACTTGTATCTATTCATAGAAAAAATAGTAGAAGCCTCAAAAAACAATATTTCCATAGAACTAATGAAGTAGGGACCAAAACCAAGAGCTTTAAGCATGTCTATAATGAATGACAAATCGATCCTGACATAGGCTTTCTCAAAGTCAATGTTTCTCAAATTCAATGATGAAACTACTCTGAATGAAGCCAGTTTGCTCTAGGTGCACAATAATAGGAAGGAGATGGCAAATATGTAAAACCAAGGCTTTGTAAATGATCTTATAAGAAACATTAAGGAGAGTAATAGATCTCCAATTGGTGATAAATTTAGGATCACCAACATTGGGTATAAATTTAATAATCCCTTCATTAATACTAGGGCCCAAAGAACCGTTAGAGAAGGCTTCCTGATAGAATTTTAGAAGATCCGACCCAATAGTGTCCCAAAGGGACTTGTAGAATTCACAGGGTAAGCCATCAAGACCAAGGGACTAATCATTGGCCATCTAAGAAAGATCTTCCTCTAGATCCTTCAAAGAGAGGGACTTTTCACAAGTAGCTTTTTAATACTTAAAAACCCACTCTAGGACATTAGAAATGCAATAATTAGGAGATTGATCATGTTGTGAGGACCAGGCCTAAGCTGCAAATACATTTTCGTAGTGCTCTTCAAAAGTAGAGAATTTTTCATCATTTTAAAATATAAATTATTTATTATATAAAAAATGTGACATGAATAAAATTTATTTAGACATCATATCATATAATTTAATAAATGAATTTCTTAATAACTTATCTTTAAAGTTTTTTTTATTATTAGATTAGTGTGAGAAACCTCTATAACTAAAATTTAATATATTTAAAAACAATAATTAAAATTAAATTAAAAGAAATGGTTAACATGATAATTGTAGAATTTAAAATATAATAAATAACATTTCAAGTATTTCAAATTAATAAATAATTTTTATAAAATCATGTTAATATATGTATACTTAAGTTATTTTTCTTAATTTGAATGCTATAACTTTTGTTGTTTATATAGAATCATGATTCAATATTTTAAAAAATACCTATCACAATTGACATTTATTGAAATAAATATAATTACATGTATTTTATAAAAATATTAAGGTTCTTACATGTATTTGGACTTACCCATGTTTAAATGAAGAATTTATAAATGTGCTTTGAAACACTGTCATATAAATATTTCAACGTAAGTTAGCAGGGTGGAAGGAGATTTTGCTATCCCAAGTAGGTAAAGTGTAACTCTTGCAATCTACTCCTCAATATTTGCTAGTTTATTTTCTTTTGATGCTAAAAACTCTTGTAAAAGTGGCCTTGCTATCGGAGAAAATTTAGATATGTTTTTTTATGATTAGGGGCTGAAGACAGCAAGAGGCTCCCTCTTGTGGCTTGGGATAAGGTGTGCAGACCTAAGAGAGAAGAAGGGCTAGGCATAAAGAGAATTTGATAATTTAATGAAGATTTATTATCTAAGATTGGATAGAGAATAATTAAATAAGGCAAAAATCCTTGGATCAAAGTCATCAAGGCCAACTACGTGGATTCTTATATACCCTTTGTCAGATGTGAGAACCCTCTTAAGGGTTCTACTTTTTGGAATGATATTGTTAACTCTAGATCTTTGTTGGTGAAAGGTTTAAAATTAAAACTTGGGGATGGTAACTCCATTATGTTTTGGGAATATACTTGGATTATAGACAAGCCCCTCTATGCTTTGAGAGAATGTAGTTAGATTTTAATTTCCCTAAAGGATAGATTTGATAGCAAGGTTTACGATTATCTTGAAGGTGAAGTATCCTTGAGAATATGGAAGGATATATCTCTTTCTACCTTGACTAAGGAGACCCAGTTTCAGCTATCTTTGTGAAACATTGTATCCTCTCTTATTACATTCTAGTAAGCCCCTCTCAAGACTCCCTCATTTTGGCCCTTTCTTCTTATAGAGTCTCCTCGGCTAGGTTGAGCTATATGGTATCTAACGATGAGTTTATTCTTGGATTTCCTATTAGTAGAGTGTGGATAAAAGACATCTCTCCAATATTTGCTATCCTCCTCTAGCTTACCCTTCAAGAAAAATATTAACAATAGATAATCTCAGGAAGAAAGAATTTTTTATCCCATATATGTATCCATTGTGCAAGGCTGATGAGGAATTAGTATTGCACCTTTTTATTAATTTTCCTTTCTCAAGAAATGTCCTCTACGTATTGCTTTAATCCTTTGGTTGTTCATGGGTGGTGCCTCATTCGATCCTTGGTTTTGTGTAACAATGGTACTCCAATTTAAAAGTGATAGAATCACATGTTTATGGAATTTTCTTCTTGTTAATTTCTTCTAGGGTATATAGTTGGAATGCAACCAAAGGCTATTTAGAGGTATCAATAGATATGAAAAGGGAATTTTCCTTAGAATAAAGTTTGATGCTCATGAGAATAATTCAATTATAAAAAATTGGGATGGGGTTGAGAAGGGGGTAAAAAAGCAGATAGCTAAATATTGGAACTTGGAAGCTTAATTTGGTGTTGACCCCATATCAAAAGAGGATATTAGAAAGAACACCATTTGAAGGATTTTGATGAAGGCTAGGTGAAAATAAAATTTGACTGCACCTCAAAATGCATCCTAGGAATTTTTGAGGGTGGAGGTGTAGTTAGAACATAAAAAGAGTTTTTTATTGGTGCCTACTTAGAGCATTATGGTATACCAACCAACCATGTCGTAAAAGTGATGTATCTTCTTTCTAGAATAAATCTCTTGTCCTTGCTTAGTTATCTAAATATTTTAGTTGAAGGAAAATCCTAGAACATCATTAAGTACTTAATTGGAAATGGAGAATCAAGTTGGATGATGGAATAAATCTTAAAGGATAGCAAGTACTTGTTATCGTCCTTCCAAGAGTGAAAATCATGCACACATTAAGAGAAGGAAATAAATTTGTTGACTTAGTGGCCAACTAGGTAGTTAGTAGAAGATAAAAATATTTGGATGGACTTGTTTCCTCCTCATATGATCTCCTCTTTAGGTTTTAATGGTCATTCTAGATCTAATAATGCAAAAAATTTGTAGGTTGTGCTCTTTCATGGACATGTTTCCTCTAAGGACTATTTATATTTCCTTGAGCAGTGTTCTTAGTGCTAATTATGGGGAATGGAAATGGAGTAATTTCGATGTTTTTGTGACCAAGGTTAAATTTTAGTTGTATTAGTTTACTTGAATTTATTATTGAAGGTAGCTCTTATTATGGATGACTCTCTAGGGGGTATCCAACCTATTGGTAGGAAGAAGAGTGTCAATACCTATATGGAAGCCAATTATCTAAAGAGGGATACCTATATTTTGTAATTTATAATATATGAGGGATCCATGTTGAGGAGGACCTCCTATTTAAACATACCTTCTACCATAATAATCCTCATCTTCTAGACACTTACGTGTTGAAAGAATCCTAGGAGTTGTCGAAGGTCTAAGTGTAGACTAAGAAGAAAAAGGAATACTTGAAGGCCGATGTTAGCCTCTCAAAATCTTAGTTGGTCATTCTACTCTCTTGTTCTATTTGTAGTATTTTATTGCTAGCCTCTTGTGTTGGTTTTTCATGTTGTTATTTGATTTGATCTTTTTATCTAGTTGTTCCTTTTTGTCCTTCGGATTTTGTCCCTGTTGGAAGTTTCATTGGCCTATATAATAGTGTTAGAGACCTTCCAAAAACCTTAGTTTTCACCATTATTAAAATAAAATAAGGCTCAAAATTCAATAAATTACATAAACATATATATTTGACATGTCTAATTAGACATTACTAGCTATAAATTATTCATATTTTTTAAATAGTTAATTATTTTAAAATATAAACTATTTATTATATAAAAAAAAATTATAAATGAAAATATTTATTAACATCATATCATGTAATTTAATAAATGACTTTCTTAATAACTTATCTTTAAAGTTTTTTTTGGAATAGGTTAGTATGAGAAACCTTTGTGACCTATGTTTAGGGCTAAGCAGTCCCCTCCCAACGATTACCCATCATAAGGTTGAGGTCTAAACATATTAATAGATAATTAACACACAAACACACACACACATAGTGGTTTTAATCTTGGACCCCTTGAAGAAGAACCAAACCCTGAACCTTTGCACTATCCAGTTGATATTTATCTTTAAATATTTCTATGGTAATAAAATTTAAATTTAATTTTTGTTATAAAATATTCTATCAATATAATTAATTGTATTTATTCTTTCATTATATTTAAATATAATATTTAAAAGTATACAAGATGATAAACAATAAATAAGTATGGCATAAAATTTTGATTTAACATCTTACTAGTAGACATTTATGTGTATTTGTAAATTAAAAGTCATGTTGTTAAATTCATAACCATATTTTACAACTGTGACCATGGTAGCATTTTATATTTGTTATTTTTATGACTAGATATCAAATTTTAAAAAATAGTATAACATGATCAACAATGATTAGATATAATATCAAATGACATTAGCTCAATGTTTTTTTTTAGATGTAGGGAGCCTATTTGAACCCTAACCCAGTGGTTAATGACAAATTCATGGGATCCTGAACCTATAATAAATAAAGCTAGGGCACTCCACCAAAAAGCACTTGGTTGGTACCAATTGGCCTATCATCCGACTTCAAATTTTAGGGTAATTCATGGGTTGTTGAAAGGGTACCAATACCCTATATTGGGGTTTTGAACTTGGATATCCTAGATGAAAACCATAGATATACCACTATGGTAACCCTAATGGGACAAGCATTAGGTCAATGTTAAATTCCTTTACTTTTGAAGAGAATACTAAAGTATGTATATTACCAAATGATATATGCATAGTATCCAAGTTGTTATAATACCTTTATGTGGTGATGACATAATATTAGTAGGAAATTATTATATATAATATGGTCAACAATGATGGGATGTATCAGAAATTAACATATCAAGGGTATATTGTTAGATTTTGAGGATATATGCAATGGGAGAGATCTATTACAGGTCCTAATAAAATGTAAAAAATATGAAGGTAATTCTACAATATGAATGAAATATACTATAAATAGAAAGTGGTAAAATTACAATGTAGTATGGAGGTGATGGTCACTCCATTAATATAAACTAAAGAACTACATTGTACTCGATATAGGAGTTATACCACTATATACTACTCTCTAATATAATGCACTTGATATGCTTGATATGAACTTGATATGAACTATCACTATGAGTCCATTTATATAGGAAGATAAATTCCTTGGCCAACACTCTACATAGTTGTACAAGGGGACACCTTGCACATTGAAATTTTTATAGTTATTATATTGCTTGAAGTAAGTAGCTAACTACCCCCTAAAGTAATTTCCTACTCTAACTATGTACCAAAGGTCATGATCCAAATGATGTAATATACTCTAACTCTAACATCCCCCTGTATTACATTATTTGTGTATTGAAGATTTCAATCTTCAATATGGATCTTCTTCTATTGGGTATTGGAACTTGTATCCTCCTTCATTGCTTACTATAATTTGATCAAGCAGGTAGCTAGTATCTTCATGTGATGCAAAGTGAGTTGTAGCTAATGTTTCTTTAGTATTTTGAAAATGCTTGTTTGGTTTAGTAATTATGGTTTTTTTGATATTCAAGTTTTATTTTCTATGATCTCATCTAGCACGTCTTTTATTCCTTTTCCTCCTTTTCCTATGATTCTGAATTGATACTAGTGGAATTTCTACTTCATGAGGAGTTAGTCTATCATCACAATAATATTTATTTGTATTTCTAACTTGCTTCAAGTATTGAGTGAGTACAAATACAATCATCAAACATTCCTCGAACGTGAATATAACTATATTTTGTGAATTCCACCATGCCTTGAACAGGTTTTCATGAAGATAACCAATTAATGCTTCAAAGCTACCCTATTTTGCTTATTTAACAAATAAGGAGAATCTCTTCTCATTACTAGTTGATAGATTCTCTTATCCTTCAAGGGTATATATCAAGTTCTAAGAATATAATTCCATTTCATGAAATAATTCTTTATTAATAAAGGCATTTATTATTATTTCATCCATATTCCTTCTTGATAGGTTTGATATAATGCTTCTTGCTATTACTTAGGGTTGTAGAAATGGGTTTGATAGAACCTTTGTAGTAGTCTACCTTATGACTCCCTATTTAAAGTATGTGAATTTTATTTAATAGAACCCTTGTATAATTTATGTTTTGTAGAAACCTTATGACTCCC
The DNA here is from genome assembly GCA_028583015.1 of Wollemia nobilis. NCBI lineage: Eukaryota > Viridiplantae > Streptophyta > Pinopsida > Araucariales > Araucariaceae > Wollemia > Wollemia nobilis. The sequence continues at coordinate 673,747 of JAQPPZ010002643.1, forward strand.
TAATTTGGAATATTAGAAAAGAACAATATTTGCAATAGTAGAAATTTAAATTTTCTAGGTAGAAAACCTTATTTTTCCTATGTTTTAATTTGAAAATATTAAGCTATAATTCTCCTTTAATTTTGCTTTCAAATATAGTTGATTTACCTATAGTGTCAACCTTATATTATACCCTTACAACTCCTTTTAATGAAAGCAAATTAGAATAAGGTAAATTCTTACCTTTATAATGTTGTAAACCTCTACGTACTCGACGTTGAATTCATATGTAGATGACAACAATATTTAGTATTCCTCCTAGCCATTATGATAAATGGTAAGCTTTGTATTCTTCAACATATGGCAGTAGATGAGATCGATAGAATTTAATTCTTGTGTTGAACTCCTATGACGAACTTTAGTTTATTTTTGACTCCCTTCTAACTGAAATATTTGGACAGTGGATGCCTCAAGTATGGATTCTTTTACTACCTTAACCAAGAGCTTTATATGCTCTTCTCCAATATTATTTTCTACAACTCCTTACTACTACGAATGTGCTTTATTCCTTAGTATCAAGTGCCTTAAATAGGAAGAGGATTTGTTGAATATGACAAGTGTCGTGATAGTTTTATTTCAATGCTCGAAGAAGACACTTGAAATTTTTTGGAGGATAGATGTTACAATTTTTATGTGAGCGCTTGTATGCCTTGGTTACAAGTGTCACCTCTTCTCTAACATAACCATTGTTCTACCTATATAATACTTTATTTCATATGTGTAAGCTTAAGTATTATTTTGAGAACTCATTAGGGTTTCTTAAATGATGATAAGTTGCACCTTTTATATTTTGCATGAACCTTCCTCTTAAATGTATTCTTGCAAGCTTCCTTAATGCATTATTTCCAACTCATATTTTGTTGTGTTTTATCCTTAATGCTTTGATGATGCTTGGTTTGTGAGTTGGTTCCAGCTGGGATAATGAACACTATTGTGATGGCTATGAGCTAGGACTATTCCAATGGTATTTTTTTTCTCCTTGTGGATGTACATCTAGATCTTGGGTATTGCTTTCTCTATTCTTAGATTTTCTTCTACTTCCAAGATACTTGTAATTTTGCCTTTGTAGATGACAACTTCTTCTTGTGTTATGCTGTGTAGATTGCTTATTGTGGTTGTCCAAACCATGGATGATTTGAGCTCCTTGAAGGTCCCTTTTTACCTTACTCAGATAGTGTTTTTCAACGACCGCTTGGAGATGTTTCTTCCTTATGAATAATGTGTCTTTATAACAATTGGACCTTGTCCTTTTTCCTATGTAGGATAGAATATTATGGTGCAAATTAATATAAATAAAACTGTAAATATGATAACTTCTTTTTGCACCTCCTTTTACACTCTTTTCTATTGGTTTTAATGGAATATTTTGTGTAGGCAAGGACTAATTTGACGTTGTCTCCTTTGCTAGACAACTCTCTTCTTTACTTGGTTACTTTGGTAATAAATCTAAGTTAATAACCATGTAGATAGAAGATTTTGTAGAATGAATTTCTTCACTAGTTTTTTTTCTATAAATAACCATTAGTGCACCTCGAATCTGAGACTCACCAAGTCTTGATTTGTAGCTTCTTTTGCTGATTTTGATGGTGGATTTCCTCTCCTTGGAGTAATATTATCTGATTTTGATGGCTTCTTTTGGCCATGAAATGATCCAGGCTCTATGCACCAAATAGTATTTCTAGACACTTTAATAATATGTTGGTTTTGTGCCTTTGATATTTAAAAATCAACAAACACAAAATAACATTTTTTAGAGTAACTAGATAAAGATCAACTAGTATAGTGCTAATGGACTAATAATACACTTTAATTATTTTAATAATATCACTTTATTGCTCCTATAAATAGACTCTCAAAACAATTTCAAATGCACTTAATAATATCTAAAACTTTTTAAAATTAATCTGTAATGAACCCTTAATGAATAATATGCATTTTTTACTACAATCAATATTGGAGGATGTAGTCTTATTGCTTTCTAGATAGATAATAGGTAGGTGACAATTTTCTATCTTTCAAAAAATACCCAACTCCTATTTAATGTGTAAATATATATTTAAAATGAGCTCTCTTTTTGCACTTTCTTGAATATTATAATATAAGACCTTTTTTTTTGCAACTGTAATCTAAATATGGTGCTTAATGGAATTTAATAATGAACCATTATTTGAAGTTCAACTAATTGCACCCAAGTTGCTTCCCTTTTTAATGCCTTTTGTAGTATATATATATCTTAGTGTTTTGATTCACCAAGTTACTACTTTATAATGGATGAATTCGTAGCTTCTTGTTGGTTGTCCAAAACAATTTCTTGATTTACCAAATTATGGTCTCAAACCTTCTATCTTGAGACTAGGGTTTTGTGGCTTGATCCTTCGAGTATTTTCTATTTTTTTCTTGTATATTTAGAGAACTCTTATCTATGAACTATGTATTATTACTGTGAGAGGTAATCTCCAAATCTCTAGGATTTGGTAGGGTTCTTCTATCTGAGTCCTCCATCAATTTTCTTGTTGAATTTTGACTTCTTCTCAAGATTCTAAATATATTGAGGTCTTCATTATATTCTTCTTCAATATTTGGAACTCTTTACAAAATTCTTCTTCTCTTGGGCTTGTTGTCATATGGCGATAATTGTGTCCTTCACTATCAGGAGCTTCTCCTTGGTAGTGGAGTTCTCCAATGATTTCTCCTAGGATCTCTTTTGATGATGCTTCTACGAGCTCTACAACAAGGCTATCCAAGCCTTCTTATTTTCCTCCTTAAGACCTCTCCAATGTTTTCTATATTACAACTTATCTGGTCTTTTGAGACCTTTTCTTCAACCTTATGCTTCTAGAAGTGTTGGTGATGAGATATTCTTCTTGCATACTTGAAATTTGTTGCTACTATGATTATTTATAGGACTCTATTAGTCCCTCTCTATCTCTTCCAATATTGAAAATTTTCCAATGAGACCTACTTTGGATCTCTTCATTTTCTTCTAAAAGAAGTCTTTAATCAATAAAGGAGATCCCCAATATCCTATTTTATGAACTCTTCTCTAGAGTATTCCTCTTAATTAGGAGCTCTTCTTCTAAATCATAAAATATTCTTTGAAGTCTTCTTAGGAGTTAAAGCTTCTATGACCTTCTTCTTCTAGATCATGGCTTCTCTGTACTTTTCTTATGTATCAAGGATTATCAAGCCTTTTCTTCTGTATAAGAGATTTTGTGGCATTTTCTTCTGTATTAAGGATTTTGCGGCATTTTATTCTATATCAAGGATTTTTTGGCCTTTCCTTTATGCAATGTGAATTTTTTCAATATTGCAATGGAGATCTTCAATCTCCAAACTTCACCATGACTCTTCTCCTAGAGTACTTTTTTGCAACAAATAACTAATCTTTGCATGAGTAAAACACACAAAATTTTAGGTAACAAAGGTGAAATCCTTATCTATATATTGTAGGAAGTGTTCCAAATTCTAAGAGTTAATTTTCTACAACAAAAAACTTTAGACAACATTTAACTTTAAAAAATCTAGATCCTTAAATAGTATTCACTAGTTGATATATCAAACTAGCAAAATGAATGTTAATTCCTAGTATTCACAAGTTTTGCTACAACTCTATGGATAGACTCTAGCCAAATTTAATATCATTTTTTATATAATTGTGATTTACTTCAGTACTCACTTGTGACTATCCTTATTCTTATTGACCTACTAGACTTCTCTTATGACAACTTTTGTAAGTGGCGATGCACAATGGTGAGTCTAATTTACAAAAGTGCAAAGAGAAACTATGATGGGTGTAGGTCCTACTATTCCTATCTCAAATCACCATGGGTATGATACCACTATTATATTTCGAATATATATGTAGTGGGAGATATATATCACAGGTTCTAATAAAATGTAGAAAATATGAAAGAAAGTAATTCTACAATATGACTAAAATATACTATAAATAGAAAGTGGTAAAAATACAATATAGTATGGAGGTGATGGCTACTCCATTAATATAAACTAAAGAACTACAATGTACTGCATACATACATTCTACCCCTATCTACTACTCTCTGTTATATTGCACTTAATGTGCTAAATATGAACTTGATATGAACTATGACTATGATGCCCTTTATATAGGAAGATAGATTCCTTGGCCAACACTCTCCCTAGTTGTACAAGGGGATACCTTACACATTACAACTTGCACATTGACACTTGTGCATTTATTACATTGATTGAAGTAAGTATCTAGATTTCTCCTAAAATAATCTCCTACTCTAACTATGTACCAAAAGTGGTACATTTACATAACTCAAATGATGTAATATACTATAAATCTAACATATATAAGCCTTTATATGCTACCAAAAATACAATATCAAAATATTGAAATTATTATTTGGTTTGACCATAATAGTTATATGAATTTTTAAAAATGTTATTTTACATATACATAAGTTGTTTATTATTATATGAATATGGTATATCATTTAAACAAAAAATAAAAAATGGTCCCTTATAGGTATCCATACCAAATGGTAATATTTTATAGATAAATAACAAATCTCTATAAGTAACTAAGCAATAAACAAAAATATAAATCTAAAGTATGGACAAGAAGGGTTGAAATACCAACTATTAGTGATAATGTTTTGTATGATTTATCATGAGAGAAAATTGTATCCATCATACCATGAGTACACCTTTCTAGACATAAAATTTTATGTGCTAAAGAATCATTAAAAGAGTCATTTCCCTCACTAACTAGTTTTATAATAAAAGCAAGATAGTTTGACCCTATAATATCTAAATTAATGGCAAAAACAATATCATCTTTGTGGTTGAAAATCAAGATACAAACCCTCACAAAATTTCATAAAAGTAGTACTATTGAAACAATATTAAAAATATATTTTCTATGAGTATAAACATACCCATACTTGGATAAGAACATGTACCTCAAAATTTTCAAAGAAAAATCATTATAGTCCTATGAAAGTGACATGGTGCTTCAACTAACCTACAAAACGTTTTCTAGTTAAACCTATGAAATTTGATCCTTTCCAACTATCAATAAGAAAGAGTGTCTTAGAAAAAAGCACCATGGTGATTTTTCTCTACCATAATTAAAACTAATATTTTGATAGTTTTACTACTTTTCATTGTCCATTCCATTGTGATTCTCATCTCACTCTTTGATATTACATTAATCATGGTAGAAAAATATTAATAAAATCTCTTTGATTAGAATTTGCATGACATATAACTCCTTGTAACTTCCAATTAAACCTCAATAACCTCCATGTAACTCTTGATCATCAACATAGAACTCTTAATCCATCTAACTTGCTCCCTATGTTGAAAATAAATCGAAATCCCTCCAAAAGGGGCCTATAATTTCTATAAAATAACCCCCTATGGAGGTATTTGGCATGAATATATTTTATTATATGGTTACTTTGTTGAAATTACCTTCAAATAGGAATGAATATTTTATACACAAACACATTTTTGTAATTCCCATAAGTCATGTATCTTTTGCATTGACATTTTTCTCACCTTGAAGTGTTTTTAGAATAATTTTGTGACCTCCTTCTTTCATTAATCACTTGAAAAAAATCATGTGCATGGAAAGGATTATTTTTAAGTTGTGATTAGTCTCTTAGAAATGATATCCTATTGAAAACTTCATCAAAAAGGGATAACCCATGGTTATTGGTTGTGTCCACTCTCTCTCATTTTGAATTCATTCAATTTGTGAATCTTTAATCTAAGAATTTTTTAATTCTCTTACATGTTTAATTTTGTACAATTATATAATTCCAATATGAATCATTTTTCTTATATTTTAAATCAAATAAAGGATTTTATCCTTTAAATCATGGAAGTATCTCAATCCTTTCCAAACTACAAGAAATACCCTTATACTAATTGCCTATTTTTATCTATCTCTCTATAGATTTTCTCTTTTTCAAGTATAGTCAAATACACAATTTGAGAGTGGAATTGTTGCTCAAATATTCCTATGGTGCTTCTACCTAGAGATTCCCTATGACACTTCTACCTAGTGCTTATGCATGTAACTTCTATATTGGACTAATAATTAGGTTCTATTGTCTCTATTTTAGTTTGTCTCCTTTCTAGGATCTTGAATTCATAGGTTTTGTCTAATTTGTCATCTTCATTTTGTCTTTGTAAAGTAATTTTACAAAAGGTGTAGTAGATATATTTTAATTACAAAATTGGTATAGAAGCAGTGATAAATATTAATTTCTACATTAGGCATCAAAATAAATATGCATTTAGTCACATTATAGGTCATTTTTATTATTTTGTAATCTCATATTGCATTTTATAGAGAAAATATATGAAAAAGAATAAGGAATTTAGCCCCTTATACAAATACATTCTAATCATAAATCTTGTTTTACATTTTTATTATTAGGAACAAAAGAGAAATGCGTGTAGCTACATCCTAGGATACTTTGCATATTCTTCTTATCTTCTTGTTTTGAATAGAGATAGATTTGACTAATTTTTGTAGGTATTCAAAGAAAAGTGCATGTTGAATAGGGTTTTGTACACCTAAATTTATTTTTATTTATACCATGCATCACACAAATTATGCATCAACATCAAGATAAAATAATATCTTAGAGAAAGTATATTGCTTTCCATAAAATCCTAAGGTGTTTATTAATTTTATCCATATAACTAGTTTTTTAGGATACAATAAAATATATTCCCTCAATCATGAGTATGATCCTACATTAGCAAGAGCATGCATTTGTGATTTTCATAATTTGCATAATATATTTTTTAGTGAACCACATGTGAACACCACATGGGTCCCAAAGGACTTTATTATCTAACCCAATACCTCTAATCAAGATAAAAAATATACTAAATATGTAAACAACACGACCTAATTTTATTCCATAGTTAAATCACATTCATGAATATTAATAAGAATATAAACAAGAGGCTAGTTGTATTATGTATCGCATATGATCCTCTGAGTAACTACAATATGATCTTATAGGCTAAATTAGACATATTGTGAGATCAAGTTGACAACCACCGACATAGGGTCTCATGCATACATTAAGCCTATAAAAAAGTATAATTTAATGGATTAGTGGGAGTCAAAAGGAGGGTATATATTACCCATTTCATAAATATTTTGTTATGTATACAATCACCACTTTCATATATCATTGTTTTCCCATATATAAATTATATCTCATGTACTGATGGGTATATTGAGAGAAATTAGGTATATAGGGACTTTTAATCATGTAGAAAGACCTTGAGGTATATAGGTCAGATAATTGTATAGAGGTAAGATAATATAAGGGCATTAAAATATCTTCTCTTTTTTCTCTTAAGAGTATTTGAAAATAAAATTTAATAAATTTAGATTTTTTTCCTTTCTAAACCATTTTTGAGTGACACTATGTCACTTGAAGTGTTACTTGCTAGCTAACCTACAACACAAATCCTTTGGGTAAAGTCCAAAAGCACTAGGTACATTTGAAAATCTTATATATAAAGAGGAAGCTGAGGGAGATTCTCCATTAGTCACATTCTCTTCCATTTACAATGAACAAGGGATGGTAACCTTCAAATCACTTGATCACTTTGCATATTTCTTTCTTAGAAATAAATATGCCATACAAATCATTTTAAAAGAAATTAAATATCCCCCAGGTACCTATACTGAGAAAGGGTCTATTTTGGATAGCCCTTAGTAGCCCATGTCTAAACCCCCTAACATCTAAGTAATTTGACCTATATCATGAGTTTCTATACATAGAACTTAATGTGCCATTCCTAAATCATACAAACTCAAACCCTCTAACTATCACAACTTCTATATATGATAGACTACAAAATCATCCATTATCCTAAGGACATCAACCGTATTTACATTCTTTCAAATATTTTTTGTAGGGAAACATAAGGTGTCCCATAAATCAACAAGTAAGTATAATCTACAAGATTCCTAGTGCTTCCACCTCTCAATATTGTAGAAACAACCTTCTAGCAATTAAAAACATGAACATGGAAATTACTTAGAACTCTAATACCACTATTCCTAATCTCACGTACTCAACTACTATATTTTTATTGTCTTGGGAACACATTGTACAATGCCCAATTAAACATCATATATCCTAGTACCCTATTCTTACCCATTTTTCAACTACCAAAGTACTCTACTTTCATACCATACATCACATGTTCCATTGAATCTATTTTCTTCTAAAATTTGAGCCCTAACATCACAAATGGAACAACTAAAAAAATAAATGACCTCAATCCATGGGTCCTCATCTAGTCACAAGTATTACTATGAGGACCTATGTAACCAACCTTTAGATATAATTATAGTTAGTCATGATCTGAAATTTGAACTTTGAAATACTAATTTTTTTTATGTACAAGGGGAAATAAGATCCCATAAAACACCTTAGGATCTTTGAAAATATGTGTAGTGACATCACATATGATGATATATTTATTCTTAAAGTATTTACTAAAAGCCTTAGTAGTCCTACCCTAAAATACTATTACCAAATACCATGATATATTCTCAAGATATTTAAGGACTTGGTTGAAATGTTCATCCAATAATTATTCATCTTTATTGAAGAGAAGGTCACAATTAGTGACAATTATAAAATGAATTGTCCAAGGATGAAATTTTTATTGATTTATTGGATAGATGGTAATATTAAGTGGAGATACTGCAATATAAAACCTTGCAAGGAGAAATTCTGGATATCTTTATAGGAAACCTTTAGGAATATTTAGCTTTATACATTGATATGGTCATCATATATACCTTTCAAGACACTATAGAGATGGAAAAAATGAGTATAAAATACCCTCCTAAAGAGGGTCTTTTAAAAAATAAGAAAGAGAAAGTCAAGAATTCTTCTCACAAAAAATTATAGTATAAAAACAAAAATGTTTTAGGCAATGGGGTCATCGATTCACATCAGGAAAATAATGTGAATACTAACACCACCCTTCAAAAACTCATTATAGAAAAATATCAACAATAGAAACCCGATATAGGATTTAGTATAATTGACTAACCTATTGTAGACATCCTTGATTATATTCTAGAGGCTAAAACGATAGAGCTTTGACTCATTAATGCCATAGATCTTGTAGTGAAGATTCACTACACTAGGCAAATGCTATCTCCAAAGGCAATTTTGATTGAAATGACTACCTAAAGCTAATTTTAAGGGTCCTAAATACCTTACTACTTATGAAGTAGTTGAATCCAAATATTATCCAAAATGAAACCAAGGAGGAATCGCCATTACTAACTAATTTCAAACCTAAATCTTCCCTTGCCATGGACCTTAGTTGATCCATCGAATTGAATAACTAGTTATCAAATTTTTTAGTGTTATTTAAGGAGATTTTTGTGGTAATTTCAAGTACTAGATCCATTTTGATGATAGCTAATGGTAATTTACTCTTATAAGGACTCTACCCCACCAAGAGTCCATGGATTCCTATCCCCTCTAGATGAAGGATACCACTAGCCTAGATTTTCTATAAATTCTTGGATGCCTAAATGGAGGAAAGGGATGGGGTGATTTGGGGTAAATAAGTACAAACTCATTAAATATTTCTATCTCAATAGGAAATAAATGATAATAGGATTACCCAAATATTATCATCTTGTAAGTTCTAGATTGTGATACCTTAGCTATGCTTTGATGTTTCTTGACCCCTACAAAGTCCATACTAAAAATTGCAATGAGAGAGTACTAGAAGACACAAGATGAGAAGTACACCCAGAGGTGCACCCACTATTGATAAAATATTGATATTCTTGGTTTCTCACTAGAATGTCAATTAAAAAAATATCAATGGGTAGACCACCAAAGGCTATCATCATATTCCAAAAAGTAAACGATGACACCCAATATCTCTATAGAATGCATTAAAGGATATCTTCACCAAAGGGGACCAATAAAGAATGTGGGAGAATCCAAGTTCAAAACACCATAAAAATTATTATACAAACCCAAAGTGACTAGAGGAAGGTAAAGGATGACAATACAATTCTAGTTTTGGAATCCCTAACCAAATGTAGTTCCCTAAGTGATTATTGAAGCATTAAAGTGATGATATGGATTACATCCTAAGAGGAAACATAAAACTTGGGGTATGGATGATGGAAAATTGAAAAGGTCTAATCACAGATATTTTAAACATGAAGTAGGTCAATGACATTCAATTTAATAGTAGTATTTATAGCTACAAATTGGCCCCAATGTCATTCATTGTTGATTTTGACTAGCTCAAGTATTTTTGAACTAGATAATTTTGAATTCTTGCATGGATTTTTTGCAATAAAATTCCATATTTCTTCTTATAAATACCTCTCTCTTATTCATTGTAAATTTAAAAATATAGTCATTTCTTCTAAGGGATATTTCCTTCATTCTCTCTTATGTCTTGGTCTAGCTTGATCCTTGTGTTGTTAGTTGAATTATTTTTTAACCTCCTTCCTTGGCATGTATGTAATCTAGATTTCACATTAATAAGAAGTTGCGACTATTATGAAATACCTATCATGGTTTTGATGTCGGTTTTATGTGTTATGCATGTTTGAGGGGAACATGTTCCTCATTCACTATTGATTTCTATGCATGTATTCACTTGAAATAGTCATGGAATGGAGAATCCATTAGATATTTGGTGCATCACCTCTCATAAATAGGCTAGATAGATTTCCCTTCCTAAATTTTAATTTCATGTTGTTTACTACTTTTCTCTCTTTTCATTTTTTCTATCAAGCACATTCAATAGATTAGGCTATAATAAGAATGAAAAAAAGTACCAAAAGCTCAAATTAAGACAAGTAACTAGCCTTGATTAAAAATTCTAGAGGTTTTTTAAAGGATATACATCCCACACTCCCTAAACTTCCTAATATTAGTGCCCAGACATAACATAGGGTACTATATGCACCCACTTAAAGGATGGGAGAAACTATAACTATAGTATATCATGGTGCTCATGTTATCTTTTGATGCCACATACATGATAGGGAGCCAAAATTTCAAGAACCAACAAACCCAATTCTCATTCAACAACTTGGAAAAGATTTACAGAAATGGCAGTAGTCTGCCAAATAAAATGGAAGTAACTCTGTCTCTACAGTTTTTTGACCCCTGTGCATGTCTTTGCTTCCCCCTTTTAAAATCTCTGGCGTGACTCTCTGTTTCCCTTTTGTGGCCCTTCATTTCATTTCTCGTGCCTCCTCGTTGTCTTGGCCTTCGAAACGTTTTCTTCGACTCTTGGTCTTCATCTACTTTCATTGCACCTTGGTGCCACGTGCTGTTCAGTGTTGCCACTGTAGACTTTGTCCACCTGTCAACTAATGGTGACGTTCGGTATACCCACCATTCGATAATTTCCTCTATAACGGCCCCTGTAACCGCCTACCCTTTTCTTTGGTCACAAAAATGTGACATGTCGTGATATCGCGACACTTTTCTCCCTTGCGCCTTCTCTCGTCCTTTGGTCGTGAAAATGTGACATGTCGCGATATCGCGACACTTTTCTCCCTTGCGCCTTCTCTCGTCCTTTGGTCGTGAAAATGTGACATGTCACGATATCGTGACACTTTTTCTCCCTTGCGCCTTCTCTCACCCTTTGGTCATGAAAATGCGACATGTCGCGATATCGCGACACTTTTTCTCCCTTGCGCCTTCTCTCGTCCTTTGGTCACGAAAATGCGACATGTCACGATATCATGACACTTTTTCTCTCGTCTTCTCTCGTCTTTCGGTCGTGAAAATGTGACATGTCACGATATCGCGACACTTTTTCTCTCTTGAGCCTTCTCTCGTCTTTTGGTCACGAAAATGCGACATGTCGCGATATCGTGACACTTTTTCTCTCTTGAGCCTTCTCTCGTCTTTTGGTCACGAAAATGTGACATGTCGCGATATCGCGACACTTTTTCCCTCGTGAGCCTTCTCTCGGCTTTTGGTCACGAAAACGTGACATGTCACGATATCGTGACACTTTTTCTCTCGTGAGGCTTCTCTCGGATTTTGGTCACGAAAACGTGACATGTCGCGATATCGCGACACTTTTTCCCTCGTGAGCCTTCTCTCGACTTTTGGTCGCAAAAATGTGACATGTTGCAATATCGCGACACTTTTTCTTCTTTGTCGAAGTGTCGCGATATCATGACACTTTTTCTTCTTTGTTGAAGTGTCACGATATCGCGACACTTTTTCTTCTTTGCTGAAGTGTCACGATATCGCGACACTTTTTCTTCTTTGTAGTATTTTGCTTTTCGTTGGGTGCTCCTGCATCAGACACCTAGGGTGGATTGAGAAGTGACCTTCACTTCTATACTGTTAGAGGAAAACCCAGGTGGTCAACCTCTATTTTTGACAACCAAGTTGCATCTTCTATAGGTCTGCCTTTCCACTTGACCAAATATTTTGAATACTTCCTGTTCCTGGTACTTTTGCCTTCTCGAGTGTCTAGTATTTCCTCTATCTCATCTGTGGATGGCGTAGATGTTGGAATACTCCACAAATTTGTTCTTGGTGTCTCACTACTACCTCCTTCATGGTATTCTACCAAGTCTAAAATATTAAAAATAGGTGATATATTCAGCTCGCTTGGCAGTTCCACTTCGTAGGCATTTCTTGAATCTCTTTTACCTATGATCCTGCATGGTCCAAACCTCTTCATCTTCAGCTTGTTGTAGGTTTTTCTAGGAAACCTTTCCTTTCTCAAGTGAACCATGACCTCATCTCCCACTTGGAACTCCTTGAAACGCCACTTCTGATCTACTTTGGCTTTGTACTGAGTATCCATCTTACTGATATGTTGTTTTACCTCTTCATGTAAACTCTTTATGTGCTCTACAAAATCTTCAGCCTCAACACTGCTCTTTTCTCCTTTACCCATCATTCTCAACTCAGAAGCATTCCTTGGGTTGTTCCCATACACAATCTGGAATGGTGATTTACCAGTACTTCTGTTGATAGAATTGTTGTAAGCAAATTCTACCTGTGGAAAAATCAAATCCCATCCCTTGGGCTTATCTCCTACCAGGCATCTTAGAAGATTACCCAAACTTTTGTTCACCACCTCTGTTTGTCCATCAGTCTGTGGGTGGTATGCAGAACTGAACTTCAAATCCATTTTTAGCTGCTTCCACAAAGTCCTCTAGAAATAACCCACAAATTTGGTATCTCTGTCAGATACTATACTCTTGGGTAGACCATGAAGGCGTACCACCTCCTTGAAAAACAAGCCTGCAACATGAACTGCATCACTCATTTTCTGACATGGAATAAAATGAGCCATCTTTGAAAACCTGTCAACCACAACAAAAATGGAGTCACTCCCTCGTTGTGTCCTTGGTAGGCCAAGAACAAAATCCATACTGATGTCCTCCCATGGTCTCTCTGGTATAGGTAATGGCTGATACAATCATGTATTCTATCTCACTCCCTTAGCCATCTGACATACTTCTACAACCCTGCACAAATTTTGTCACATCTTGTTACAACTGTGGCCAATGGTAGTTTTCACTAACAAGGGCAATGGTCTTATCTCGACCAAAATGTCCAGCTAGTCCTCCACTATGCTTCTCCTTTATCATATTCTCCCTCATTGAACTTCTAGGAATGCACAATTGGTTCCTTCGAAATAGCATCCCATCTTGGATTATAAAATCCAACCACTTAGTTCTATCCAAAGTAATAGGGGACAAACATGCCTTCCAAGCCTCTGCAAAATCTGGATCCTCTAGATACAAACTCTTGAGTTCTTCAAACCCAATGACTTCCACTTTCATCTCTATCAACAAATTTTGCCTTCTACTCAAGGCATCTGCAACTCTATTAGACTTCCCACTCCTATGCTTCAAAACAAAGGTATAACTCTGTAGGAATTCAACCCACTTCAAATGTCTCTGATTCAGTTTTCCCTGACTATTAATATACTGCAAAGCTTGATGATCAGTATATAAAACAAACTCTTTTGTTAACAAATAGTGTCTCCATTTCTTAAGAGCCTGAACTATAGCGTAAAATTCCTGATCATAAATAGAGTATTTCTTCCTAGCATCATTTAACTTCTCACTAAAATATGCAACAGGTTTACCTTCCTGACTCAACACAGCTCCAATGGCACTGCCACTAGCATCACAATCAACCTGAAATACTTTATTAAAATATGGAAGTATCAAAATGGGTTGTTCTGTCACCTTCTTTTTCAACATCTCAAAACTTGCACCTGCCTTTGTAGTCCACTTAAACTCCTTCTTATCCCCTCTCATGGTTTCTTCTAGGGTGCACAAATACTGCTAAAGTTTCTAATGAACTTTCTGTAGAAACTTGCAAGACCATGGAATGATCTTACCTCCGTTGTGTTCCTTGGAGTAGGCCACTCAATGATAGCCTTCACCTTCTTTGGATCCATTTTTAGACCCTCATCTGAGATGACAAATCCTAGATACACCAACTCCTTCTTCACAAAACTGCACTTCTTCAAATTAATCAACAACTGCTCCTCCCTCAACTTTTCAAAAACTATCCAAACTTGCATCAAATGCTCTTCCAATGTCTTACTAAAAATCAGAATATCATCCAAATAAACAATAACAAACTTCTCTAGGAATTCTCTCAACACCTCATTCATTAACCTCATGAATGTACTAGGTGCATTGGTTAGACCAAACGGCATAACCAACCACTCATACAAACCCTCTTTGGTTTTGAAGGTAGTCTTCCACTCATCACCCTCTCTGATGCAAATCTGATGATACCCACTCTTTAAATCAATCTTTGTGAAGTATTTAGCTCCACTCAAATAGTCCATTATATCATCCATTCTAGGTAATGGAAATCTATACTTAATGGTAATCTTATTTATGGCTCTGGAATCAGTACACATTCTCCATTCTCCATCCTTCTTCGGTGCTAGTACTGCAGGTACTACACAGGGACTCAAACTCTCTCTAATCAACCCCTTCCTCAACAACTCTTGAACCTGTCTGTTCAACTCCTCATTCTCCATGGGAGACATTCTATGGGCTGCCTTATTGGGTAAACTAGCTCCTGGAATCAAATCAATTTGATGGCTAATCTTTCTCACTGGTGGCAAACCCTCAGGCACATTATCTGACACAATATCAGGAAACTCTTCTAACAGAATTTCAACCTCTACTGGAATATCCATACATGGTTCCTTCTTAACAGTAGGAATTAATGCATAACACATAGAATCCCTCTTCAGGCCAGCCAAAAATTTTCTACCATCTACCAAACAGATTCTAGCACTACTGCATACCTTTTCATCCACTTCCTTCAATGGCTTCAACTTGTGGCGCACTCCACCTTTCGTCAGAGAGTAAGTATTCGCATGCCCATCATACACCGCACGTCTTTCAAATTGCCATGGCCTCCCCAACAACAAATGGCAAGCATCCATAGGCAAAACATCACACAGAACCTCATCTTGATAATTTCCAATATGAAATTTAACTAAACACTACTCACTGACTAATGCTCTATGATCTTTCTGCAACCACGCAATTTGATATGGATGCGGGTGCTCCCTCTTCTCCAATTTCAACTTAGCAACCATTTCTCCTGAAACCAAATTATTTGTGCTACCATTATCTATGATAACATTACAGGCCTTACCTGCACATTTGCATCTCGTGCAAAATAAGCTCTTCCTCTGATCCACATCTTTCCCTCCATTCATCAATGCTCTTCTTGTCATCAACACTTCTCCTTCTTCTGCTTCTTCAGAATGTTCTGATTCAGCACCTTCATCTGCTACAATAGCTCTGGCATGACCCTCAGGTCTCTTATTCGTCCTCTCTTGGTGTTGGGGACACTCATATGCCCGATGTCCCTCTTCCCCACAATGGAAACAGGTTCCACGAAATCCTCCTCTTCCATACCCACGTCCAGATCTACCTCTTCCTCTTTGGTAACCATTGTTCTGATTATGGGGGCGGTAGGTATTCTCCTCTTCTTGATCCTGGTTATTACTTGTTTCACCAGTCTTCTTTTGATCTTCATATTTTCCTCCACTGGTTCTTCCACCAGTTCTTCCACCATGACCTCTTCCTCTTTGTTTGCTTTCAAATCTTCTGTTCAGCTTCTCTTCAACCTTCAAGGCAAACTGATATGTATCCTCAATGGTGGTTATTCTGACCAAACTGAGTTCTTCTTGGATATTCATTCTTAACCCATTTATGTAACGAGCTACTTTCTCCTTACTATCCTCTGAATGTCCAGTTCTTATTAAAATCTGGTAAAACTCCTCTGTATATTCCTTGACAGATTTGCTTGACTGTCTCAAGCTCTGCATTTTCCTCAATAGATCCAATTCGTAATCTACAAGAATAAACTGCCTCTTCAACTTCTCTACCATTCGATCCCATCTGGTTATCTTTTCCTTTCCTCTCCTATTTCTTTCTAGTTGCACTTCTTTCCACCATATGCTAGCATGGCCTTTCAACTTTGTTTTTTCCAATTTGATCCGATCTGGATCTACAACCTCCTCATACTCAAAATACTCCTCCATATCATTGATCCAATCAATCAACTCCTCTGGATTGAGATTCCCAGAATACGTGGAGACATCAAACTTTGGCTTCTTCTTGATCCGAGATATGGCCTTAATTAATCTGGCTTCTGTAGGATCCGTTGCTTCTTCTTCAATCGATGGATCATCAACCTCCCAAGCTTCATCTTCACTACGGTCTTCTCTCCTTGGCTCAACCCCTCTTCGCAACTCCTCTTGTAGGGCTTGCACTTGCCTCTACAAAGCTCTAAAATCTTCTTCAGGTACCACATTTCTCCCACCACCATGGTTTCTTCGTGGAGGCATTCTTCTTCACTCTCTTCTCACAACCCTTCCACAGATCCTGGTGCAAACTGCCTCACTTTCGATGATCTGCTCACACACTCAGGAACTCCTGCTCTGATACCACTTGATAGGGAGCCAAAATTTCAAGAACCAACAAACCCAATTCTCATTCAACAACTTGGAAAAGATTTACAAAAATGGTAGTAGTCTGCCAAATAAAATGGAAGTAACTTTGTCTCTATAATTTTTTGACCCTTGTGCATGTCTTTGCTTCCCCCTTTTAAAATCTCTGGCGTGACTCTCTATTTCCTTTTTGTGGCCCTTCGTTTCATTTCTTGTGCCTCCTCGTTGTCTTGGCCTTTGAAACATTTTCTTTCGACTCTTGGTCTTCGTCTGCTTTCATTGCACCTTGGTGCCACGTGCTGTTTAGTGTTGCCACTGTAGACTCTGTCCACCTGTCAACTAATGGTGACGTTCGGTATACCCACCATTCGATAATTTCCTCTGTAACGGCCCCTGTAACCGCCTGCCCTTTTCTTTGGTCATGAAAATGTGACATGTCGCGATATCGTGACACTTTTCTCCCTTGCGCCTTCTCTCGTCCTTTGGTCATGAAAATGCGACATGTCGCGATATCGTGACACTTTTCTCCCTTGTGCCTTCTCTCGTCCTTTGGTCATGAAAATGCGACATGTCGTGATATCATGACACTTTTTCTCCCTTGCACCTTCTCTCATCCTTTGGTCATGAAAATGCGACATGTCGCGATATCGCGACACTTTTTCTCCCTTGCGCCTTCTCTCGTCCTTTGGTCACGAAAATGCGACATGTCGCGATATCGCGACACTTTTTCTCTCTTGAGCCTTCTCTCATCTTTTGGTCACGAAAATGCGACATGTCGCGATATCGCGACACTTTTTCTCTCTTGCGCCTTCTCTCGTCTTTTGGTCATGAAAATGTGACATGTCGCGATATCGTGACACTTTTTCCCTCGTGAGCCTTCTCTCGGCTTTTGGTCATGAAAACGTGACATGTCGCGATATCGCGACACTTTTTCTCTCGTGAGCCTTCTCTCGGATTTTGGTCGTGAAAACGCGACATGTCGCGATATCGCGACACTTTTTCCCTCGTGAGCCTTCTCTCGGATTTTGGTCACAAAAACGTGACATGTCGCGATATCGCGACACTTTTTCTTCTTTGCCGAAGTGTCGCGATATCGCGACACTTTTTCTTCTTTGCCGAAGTGTCGCGATATCGTGACACTTTTTCTTCTTTGTAGTATTTTGCTTTTCATTGGGTGCTCCTGCATCAATAGATTGGGAGATACTAATCATAAGATGCAAAAAAAAAAAAAAAAAGATTTGCAATATGATTGAAATATGCTATAAATAAAAAGGAAAAAATATTATACTAGTAGCTATGGAGGAAATGAGTATTCCATAACACATGCTACTGCTCCATGAGGGAGCTCTATGATTATAGATCACACACACTATCCTACTACCTATCTACCACACACTAACTATGATGCTACTCTATTATAATTCTTTTTATAAATCTATGGCCATTATATATCAAATATAAGTTCCTTGGAAAACACTCTATCTCTTCATACAAGTGGATACCTTGCACATTATAGCTTGCACATTGGCACTTGTGCATTTAATACATTGCATGAAGTAACTAGATAACTTCCCCCTAAATCAACCTAATGTCCTAAGTATGTACCAAGCAAGGTACATTTACATGACCCAAATAATATAATATGCTCTATTTCTAACACCCTCTTATATTAAAATATTTGGGTATTAAATACTTTAGTCTTCAATGTGGATCTTCTTCCATATGATAGCTTTGAATTGGATCTTAATTTTCAAAATGATCTTCAGCTTCTTTAGTAGTTGCTTCAGTCATAAAATAATGCAAAAATAGGCTGAAGTTGTAGACCCTTCGTTTAGTTCATCTTGCATTGTATTCATCCTTCATTGATCTCCTTGTAGGTATCTTGGTTCTGTCTTCATGATGACATGTTTTCTTTTAATATATATTTATTTATTTTCTTTATTCTTCTTCTTTTCTGGTTTTGCAATAGTGTTGATGGATTTCTTCTTCATGATAAATTAGTACATCATCACAATAATAATATTCATTTTTGGTGTTATCTTATTTCTTGTGTTGATTAATTACAAATACAATTAGAGATAGATATAGTATCAGACATTATTCTAATGAGAATATAACAAATTCTTGTGAATTACACCATGATGTGAAGAGGATGTCATGAAGATAGTTGATGGAGGTTGTAAATATACCTTATTTAAATTATTTAAGAAATAGGGAGAAATTTTCTTTGTCACTAGAGGATAGATACTCATATCCTTCTAGAGCATCTATTAGGTTTTAAGAGTGGTATTCTATTTCATGAAATAATTCTTCATTATTGAAGGTATTTCTAAAGATATTATCCATTGATAGATATGATCCATTATAAAATTATATAGGCTTCATTTGATAAAACCTATATTAATCCTTGATTCTTGTGGGCTTCCTTATGTATCCCTAGTAATGAGAATGAGTACTTATAAGGATTTTTTACGTTATGTAGATAGCTTATGTATTGCTAATGGATTTGCAACTTGATAAACAATAGAATATGATACCAAGTTTAGTAGAATGCCTTACGACTCCCTAGTATGTTTTGTATAGGATATGAAGTAGGATATGAAGTGCTTTTGTAATATATAGTTCAATCTTGGTTGATTTTGTAAAGTTTATGAAAAATGCTAAAAATCAACTTTTATTGTCCTTATTGCTCATATTGAACTAAGCACTTTTCCTAGATTTCAAAAGGTTTTAATGTTGTATCTTTTGTTTATATTTGAGAGGAATTTGAGACAAGTAAATATTATAATTTCCAACCTTTATATGATTTTGGTAAACCTCTTATAATGGCCCTTTGAAATTTGAATTCATTTTTTATAATTTTCAATAAATCAATTTGAAGTAGTGGACCTTATGACTCCCAAATTTGGAAAATTAGAAAATATAATAATATTTAAAAAGTATTTAAATGATTCAACCTAAGTAGAATGAATTATATCTCCTAGGTTCATTTACAAATAGTATTTTGACTTTTAGTTAAGTTATCTCCTATCTTTTTCTTTCTTAACCTAAAAAATAATCCTTAAAAATATAACCTTTTATCTCCTATGTCTAAAAGAAATATTATTGAGATATTTTTCTTACCTTAGTCCTCTTGACTTCACACTTGAATGGCACTAATTTTAATTGAAATATGTCAATCCTCTACATACCCTTTTTATGATGCTTGACTTTATGAGGTTGAGTAAATAAGTGTGGCATGGATGTCGGGATTCCTCTTCAATGCTTGGAGAGTAGATTTTGGTCCTTTTTATGGAGTGTTAAATGCTCCTATGCTATCCTTCTTCCATGTTGTAGATTGAATTGTGCTTGCTCTTCACACACTTTGCAGATGTCAAACATGAATGCTATCCCTTTTCTCTCTACATTGCATATATGGGTAGTCTTTGGTGGACAAGTGGAACTCTTGTAGCTTGGTAATGTTGCCTTCTCTTCTTGTAATATTATTGCACTAGCCATTACTCCTACGTAATGTGTCCTTTTTTTAGCACTCTCAATGTTCATTTATTGAATTTTAGATAAATGATAGCCATGATGGAATAATGTGCCAAGTGGAACTCAGAACTTTTGCATGGAGTATCCTACATAATACCTATAAGAATGATATTATAACTCCTTCGAATGTATTTCTCCTTAGCTTGTGTTAATTTATTGAATAGCAAGCAACATATTTTCTTATACAAGTAAATTGTGATCCATCTTAGATCTTTGGATGAGGATGAGGTAGCTCTCTTGCTACCCTTTTTTGATGCTACTCCCAATGTACCATTCACTTTCCTTCTATGTACTTATACCTTTGTTGTGTCCCTATTCATGAAGATATAGGTGAAGCTTGATGCTTCTGAATGCTAAAATGTGCTATATATTTTATTTTACATAGATAGCTTCTTCTTTCGTTCTATGATTTACATAAAATTTTGTGATGGATTTACTTTGGCTCCTTTTTCTTACGTAAATAGCCATTGAAGGCTTGATGTCATTTACATACAACTTCCTTTGTTTGTAGGTTTTATCTTGGATAGAATGTTGTTTCAGTATTGGAAAGTGCTTGATCCTTTGGCCATTTCTTTAGCTTCCTTTTTTCATGTACCTGTTGTGCCTATTGTGACCCCTTTAAATTTGCTTCTTTTCCTGCGTTTGATGTTTTGAGTGGTAATTTTGCTCAATTTCAAAACCACACTCACCCTTAGGATTTTGATCATAAAACCCTCTCTTGCAAAGAAGTTAAAAACCAAAACAACTTCTCCAAGGTTCCTCTATATAAGCATTGCACATGTGTATTTATAATCCTATGAAGATGTATCAAATAAGTGCTAGGAATACCTTAGTGATTGCAAGTAACTATTAACAAGGGGCCTAGGTTGGTTTATTTTATCATGCTATACTAATGATTTTTCATGAAACTTAAAAAAAGTGAATGTAAATGTGATTGGACCTCATATGACGATGATGAAAGTCTTAATTCATTCTATCTTGAGTGTTTTAGGTAGATTTTATCTTCCTTTGATTAAGCAGATTTTAGACAAGTTTTATCTTGTTTAAACCTTGCTTTGAACAATAAAATAGAAGATTAAAATCTATCTAAATGTGAATGTGAAATGATGATTGGATTCCTTTTAAATTGCTTTGATGAATAAAAGTGAAATAAATATGCATGAATAGCTATGAAATGTGAAGGCCTTAAACTATCATTATAAATTACCTCTCTTCAATGAAATCATAATTTTCATAAAGAAGGAATTTTTTAAAACAATAGCCTTTGATATAATATGTAAATTACCTCTCTTTAATGAAATACAAATTTTCATAAAGAGAAGGTAATTTATTGCTCTGAAAATTATGGCCTATGGAATGCCATATAAATTCCCCTCCTTTAATGAAATTGTAATTTTCATAAAGGGAAGTTCATTTATTGCGTGTGAATAAAAATGCAAAGCTGAAAAAATATGAAAAAAATGACATTTTGAAATTATAAAAATCCTTATAAAACAACTTTAAATAATTTTTATAAATTCGAAATGGCTTCAGAATGGACTTGAAATTGTTTCAAATGAAATATTGAAGTTCATTATTTACACCCATGCATTTATTTTTAGAGTTTTAATTTTTTTTAATCACCAAAGTATTAAAAAAATCTACAAAAATGAAGGGTTAGAAAAATAAAGTAAAAAAATGAAATAATAGAAATGTTGCAACCCCGAATTTCTCCACAAACCCTGCAAGCATGAGTATTCTGCACAAAAACTAGAATTAGTGTTACCCAAATTCACGTAGTCAAACAACTAATGTAGTGCAAGCTTCTAAGGAAATGGTGCAATATATCAAAGAAGAACACACAAGTAAACCATTAAAATGCATAAGCTTGATGTATCTCCAATATATTGTAGAAAATATCTTCAATATTAAACATGTGTGCAAAAAAACTCTGCCCCAAAATAGGCATCATGTGGTGAAAAACAAAGTCCAGCAGGATGGCAAAATCAATCTAGCCATGGCTTCCAAAATGGTCAAGCCTTTGGCCTACAAAAATTCCAGCCCCCATTCAGTGTTTCCAATCAGTATTTACAAACTTGGGTGGTAACTATTCGTTTCTCCTTCCAACTTAGTTTGGTTTTCTTTTGTTCGTAATCATCACCATGGTTCCCTTATTCGTCTTCATTGTCTTAATCTATCTAATGAATTTCTTTCCACTCTATTTTTTTCTTTTATTTTATTCTTCAACAACATGTATTTTGAAAATTCTATTAATGAAAATTTGGACCGTTCATTTTTAACTCATTTGACCTACACTATATTCACTTAATTATTATAGCAATGCCCATTCTTTGCCTTACACTTGTATAACACCTTGGTAGCTTTCCATTTGTAACCGCTACCCTGGGTATAACTTCATTCCAAGCATACCATTAACTTTAATGGCATATGTCCTTCTTGGTGTAGGATATTGCTCTAACAATTAGACCTGCCATGATACTACCATTATGTAATAATTTCCACAGTGCATTACTACATTTTATCAAACATGATGGGGTTATTCTATTTGAAATGCTATATTTTGCTCAGATAAAGCTAGCCATATAGATTAACTAGGTAAAAATGGTGCACCAAATTATGATAAACAATATGTGTATCTATGTCCTATTGCTTATGAGCATCAAACGAAAACATGCAAGTAATATGGAAAAGACATCAAATAACAAGAAATAAGGCGAGGTAAATTACTTTCTTATTAATCAAATGGATCAAATACAGGTTACACAATATTCCCTTTGAGGGATCAAATTATTGATACAATTTTTTACAAATTGGGTGCCCAAGGATAAAAATCCTTCAAGTAACTCGGGTGCACATCTAGTGTCTTTCCTCGTACCCACAATCGAAGTGGGTAGGCCAAGGTTGCCACCACTTGTATCTTAGATCTTGATGTCCTATGATCCTTACTAATGCACTTTAGATACCTACATCTATACATAAGGAAACCAAAAGCATAAAATAGCAAGTGCATATGATGTAAAACATGCAATCCCCATAGGCACTAAAAGACTAGTAATGGGTATATGCATAGATATTATATCAAATAAACTCCAAATGAATTTAAATTACATAGGATGTAAAATAAAATATTTTTTGTGAAAATATCACCAAAAATTGCACCAAAATTGAGTCCGATGGTGCCTCATAATTGTGATGACCGTTAACAACCTAAAAAACCCAAAGCAACCATTTTCCACCCCTAAATATATCTAAAACACATTAAAATTGGCAAGAATGCATAAAATAACATTTTAAGAAAACCCATATGATTATATTTGCAAAATAAATGACATTTTAGGTGTTTCCCCAGATGACCACCGTAGACCTGCATGAGACCCTACAAAACACTAAATTACGATATCTCGGTCAATATAACTTAGAATAACCTGAAATTTGAACTGGAGCATAATATGAACATGTATAAAATAATGAATTAAAAATAGTTGGACAATTTTTGATATATTTCTATTCATCATAGGGTGGAATGAATAGGACTTTCACAACTTGGGGGTTGCATAGGGGTGGGATACCCATCGATTCTGCCTAAATTTTACCACAAATTCCACTAGGTATTGATGAAAATTACTATGGGGGGTATTTTCATAAAATTTGGTGAGGGAATTCACTCATATGGTTTGGTTATGTGATAAATTTATCTGCTAATTCCCTCATAAACCTCCTTCGCTAGGTAGAGATTTCGAGGTAAAAATGGGCAGGAAAGCTGAAGGGAAATCTTAGAAGCACTCCATTGCTTTGTCTTAAATCTCCTCTCTCCTTCTTGTGTGGAAAATACATCCACTTTATAGCCTAATGAGGCTCATGTTCAAAAGGGCATGTATGGCAAGAGGTGCCACTTGGCCACTAGGGTGATATGCATTGGAGGGGGAAGAGAATCTCCCAATTTGGCCTCATTCATGGAGCATGTCATAAGTTTTTTTGTGTGCTCTAACTTGTGGGTGAGAATAGGTAGGAATCTGATCATTTCCAGGAGCCATTTGTCCATATTTAACTTTTTTCCAATCAAACCTGCTATTCGTCCCACCCTGGGATGAATGCTGCTATTCATTTCACGGTGGGATGAATAGGATCTATATTCATCCTAGGGTGGTACAAATAGAAATAGGGTGCTAAAAAGGCCTCAAAAGTGGTCTGAAACCTTCTAAAACCTTGCACATAGTGGTTATAACCATTGTATACCTGCTGAGGGCTGCCCGAGGGGCCTAGGTATATAATTTTAGTTGTTACTGTTGGTAGCATTATCAAATTGACCAAATTTTAGAGTCTACAGATGCTCCTTTTTGGTATGCATTATGTGCAGCATAGCACCATGCAAAAATAGATGACTAAAGTTTTCAATGATTAGGGTTACTCACTGACCTAACCAACTTTAGATGCCCCAATCCTAGAAAGAGCATTCGTTCTTGAATACTTGCTTTCGATGAGCTAAGGAACTTGCTTGAGCTTGGACATTGGTATGTCATGAATAGGTGAGGCCTATGATTCCATGATACTAGTAATGTCAAGCAATTTAATTTTAAAATTTGTGCTTGTTTGCTGCCCCAAGCAGGGGCATGACTGTCTTTGTCAATTATTTGTTGAACGAACACAATTTGCATGATTGAGTGTGTGATTGTTGATTTAAGACTAAGTATTACTACCCCCTCAAGTGAACCAAATGAGTCACTTAACCTAGATAACTTTTTTTAAGGTTACCTTCAGTTTTATCCATTTAAAAATGGCATAATTTTGAAAGGATTTTGATGATGCTATGAAGGTTTCTTGAAAGAAAAGAGTTGAAAATTGCATTCCCGTGGGGTGGTCCAGCCACAATGGATTTATTGGAGAGTGAATTAGTAACTTGTCCATGCATCCATGAGAATTTTGCATTCCATATTGACCATGAATGAATTCCATCATATTTGACTTGTTTTTGGTGGATTTTTGGACCCGTTTTGATGCTTTTTAAGTTGTTTTAACCTACAAATTTTGTATTCATCCCTAGGCGAGATGAATGCAAATTTGGTATTCATCCCATGGTGGTACAAACAGGTAAAATTATGTCCATCCTACCCTGGGATGAATAGAACTGTTGTAAGCCTATATAAACCTCAAATGTGAGTTTTGAGCTCATTATTGCATGTTTTATTTGGTGATTTGAGAGGTGAGGAGAGGGAGAGTTATTTTTTCATAGCGAAGTAATATCGAAATCACCCGATGACCACCTTGAGTTAGCAAGTAGAGGTATCCAGTAGCAGATTTGGTGTGAGGCGGGTAGTGGTGACTCGAATTCCTCATTATTTTTGCTTTTAAAATTGTAGTTTTTTTTTACTATTATTTAAATTGTTCATAATAGATAATTAACCCTAATTTAACTAAAGGACATTGTACTTTTGAATTGTTTTATTTTTTAGGTATATCATATTACCAGATAGGTAATTAAACCTAATGTAAATATAATATACCAAATTTTTTGTTTTTTTTTGCTTTTTTTTTTAGGAACATCACATTACGGGATAGGTAATGAAACCTAATCTAATGGGAATATTCTAGATTTTTAATTTTGTATTTAATTTATATTGTTGTGCAATTATATTGTTGTAATAGATTATTTGTACATATATTTTTTGTTTGGGCCATTTGGAGGTCATCCTGGAGCATGGTGAATGCCTGCTTATTAATTTACCAATTTTTTTTGCTTTGTTTTTGTTTTGTTTTTACCAGGTGGTGAGGAGTCAATACTGCACATCGAAGATCTTGGATACCACTCGATATGCCTTGACTGAGGCTAACTGGGAGTGGCTTGATGTCATGGGGCTCAAGCAAGTTACTCATTTGGAGCCTGTTATAGGTGATCAAGCGTATTTGACTGCTCTAATTAGCTTGTGGGACTCGCACACCAACACCTTCCACCTACCCATGGGGGAGATGACGGTGATACTAGAGGATGTCTATCAAATTCTATGGATTTTGATAGAGTGGTGACCGATCCACTTGATGTACCATGATCAAAGAGATGCAGTGCTAATGAGGTACTTTGGTGAGGATGTGTATGCAACAAAGTTAGACTACCAGAATGGAGGGATACTGGTGGGGTTCTAGCATGATGAGGGGGTGTTGGGGGTGACGCATGCACTACTTATGATCCTCATCTCTAATATGCTCATCCCTAATTCCTTAAGAACCAAGTTCCCTTGGAACCTATTGGAGCTGATGTACGCCCTAGATGGGTGCACCAAGGAGGAGCCTCTAGTGATGGCTTGGGGGTCTACCTTACTGGTATAGTTATACAATGAGATGTGTAATATTTGTTTCCATTGGTGGAAGGGATTATGATGGAGTTTCTTATTGCAGTTGGGGTGGCAACACGTAGCTATGGGAAGACCACATGGAGTATCGTGGATGACCTGAGTGTAGCTAGTCGATAGGAAGATAGGATATGATATCCTATGGTAAAGGGTGTAGGATATAGGGTAGAGTTATCATCATGCAGGTGATATGGAGCACTATGCTGATGCATTCTCAAGACTAGAACTAGGGTAGGTGATTTGGTGATCATATAGAGACTGTCCAGATTGGCTGGAGGTTAGAGAGCAACTCCAATGGGTGAGGCAAGTAGATGGTTGATTATGAGGTATGGGACTGAGTAGAAGTACTTCTATTTTACTTATTTTATGCAATAATTTGGGATATGATAGGGTTTTCCTGTGGAGCTAGTAGTATATCAGCACCGCAAGGATGAGAGGACACTCGAATGGCTAGTAGTGGAGGATGTGGGATAGGAGGTCAATCCTATAGTAGATTTTCTTGATGTGGATGCTGCCATGACTACAGAGGAGTATGAATCATGGTGGGTGATGCAATAGTGGTGATGCACGAGAGACCTACGGGGTGAGGCAACTAGGGCAATATATGAATTGAAGGAGGACATAGAATAGGATGACCAGGTAGAGGTGGGTGAGCCACATGGGCATCACCAGTCGACGAATGAGTAGGTAGATATTCTAGACTTGTGATATTAGGGTTATGATAGGGAGGTCGAGAATAAAGATATACAAATGTAATAGGTTGTATAGGATGACCAATATCTGGAGCTATAGACTAAGCTAAGCAGGGTCATATAAGAGAGGGATCTCCTTTGGGTGTAGACATAGGAGTTCCAAGCTGAGATATCCTCCCTATGGGTACAACTAAGAGCACAAGGTCCTAGGTAGGAGGGATCCAAAATTAGGGAGGAAAAGAGGCTAGGGGTGGAGGTGCTATAATTGTATTCAGTGGTGGATACATACTAGACATGGGGGTAGCAGAGGTAGGCTCATGTGTATCAGCTAGATATGGAGGTAGTGCACCTTGGAAAGTATCTTCCTGATTATGGGGAGACCAGTGCATCACACCAGACTAGGAAGAGTGTGACAATGTAGTATTATTCTAGATGAAGGACTAATAGGGCTGGTGGTAGTAGGCCTAGGTGATCACAATGGACTCAGACTATAGGTGGTAGTGTGAGTCATAGCATCGGTCCTGCATGACCATGGTGATGGAGACTCTAGAGTTTCTTTTTGAGGTTTGGATTTTTCATATTGGTGAGGTCTAAGGACCCACTTTATTGTAGCCCATGGGAATTTTTGGAAACTATGATGTATATTTTTATCCCATATATATATATATGATATTTTATTATGGTCATCATATGTCTCCATTATTATTTATGATATGGATGCAAATGTATGTATGTGATCTATGATGGTATGCTAAATTCTAATGATGGATGTAGATGGATATTGTTATGTGATTTATTGTAGTGTTGATGGATGTTGTACCATGTATGCATATGTAGATTTTTACGATGTGATGCAATTTTGATTGATGCTTACCATGTATGCATATGTATGCTTTTATGATGTGATGGCATATTGATGGATGCTTACCATGTATGCATATGTATGCTTTTATGATGTGATGCAATTTTTATTGATGTTTATTATGGATGCATATGTTTTAATGTGGTGTAATTTTATGCTATGTATATGAGTGGATGTACAATGATATGGATGACTTGAGTACTTTGATATCATGAACTATGATGGATTATTTGACACACTATGTTAACACTATAAACTATAACAAAATGCATTACTACCTTCTGTGTATTTTCATTGTTATTTTTTCGTACTATTTTTGTGTAATGGATATATGGAAATGTATTATTACAATGTGATAAAATGAAATAAATTAAATGAGATTATAGATAATCTATATGAGGTTTTCTTGAGGTTAAAGCACTCTAGCTAAATTTATCAAAGGTTTTTTACTGACTATGCAAGACCTTTTGACAAGGTATGAATCTTCTAAGATGACCAAGATACTTCATATCCCTGTGTGTGCAAGTGAGTTCATTCTAGTGCGACACATAAAGAAACCACAATTGCCATATATGCTATCCACCAAACCTATAATATGGATCACCCTATGAATGCCATAATCCTAGGTTTTGTACTTAGTAATATTATACCACTAGGTAGTATAGGCTACCAAAAGCTAGCTCATCCACACGTAAACATTGGTCTGCACACACGTCAAAGCTAATGTGGTAGATATATCATCATGCATCAAAATACCACCATTTTTAGATAGGCTATCCACCAAACCTAGAATGATGATAACCTTATGGCTATCAAAATGCTAATAATTCTAGGTATTCAATCTCAAGCTCATTTATTTTCTTCAATTTTATTGGGACATGTGCTCATGTGTAGTGATTATAATCATTGTTTATTTTGTATTTTGATTTATTTGAACAAGGGATTTAGGGAGTGATGATGACCACTGTTTATTTTTCTTTTTCTTCTTTTAATTTTTGTAGGATTTTTATGTTGACTTTGACTTTGAATTTTGAGGATTTTGCTTTTGACTTTGACTTTGACTTTGAGGATTTTGATTTTTGAACTTGGGGATTTTGATTTTTGAACTTTTGGAAATTTGGGAATTGGGATTTTTGATAGTGGTGAAAACCACTTTTTATTTTGGG
This sequence comes from Wollemia nobilis, assembly GCA_028583015.1. Lineage (NCBI taxonomy): Eukaryota > Viridiplantae > Streptophyta > Pinopsida > Araucariales > Araucariaceae > Wollemia > Wollemia nobilis. Next base: position 703,397 of record JAQPPZ010002643.1, read on the forward strand.
AAATTGGGTAGGGAAGAGCTTGTCCTTTTGCTAATTCTCAATATTCTTGAACCATTCACATAGGGGGATGAGCATGATAACCTTTTCACTTTTAGCAACCTAGACCACTTCATGGGTTTCATATTTTCTTATGAGAAACTTGGATTTATTAATGTGTAAATGTGTTGGGATTTGTTGTATACAAGGTATAATCTAAGAAAGACTCTACCTCCTAAAAATCAGGATAGATTTCTACAAAATCTAAAAAGAAAACTAGAGATGAGTGAGTGACTGAAAACCCATTAAGACATTCTAGAAAAAATGACTATGTGACGTGGGACAAACACTGTTATTACCAATGTAAAATGTAGGTGAACATGATAAGTGGAAAAAAATGGAATGATGTAGATAATGATTTTGATATAATTATTTTCTTTATTTTTTTTTTGGACTATTGAAGGATGTACATTTTTAATGCTAGACACATATGAGCAACTCTATAATGCAAAGTGCGATAAAGAGTGTACCTAATACAAATGATTTTGAGAATGCAACAAGATGCGATGTAATGAAATACAATATGGTAATTTTGTGTTTTTGTGGTTTTGATAATGTTTGAATATGCAATGTGATGCAACATGTTTTTATTTTTTATGATGTTTGAAGATGCAATGCGATGTAATATTTTTGTATTTTTTATTGATGTATGATTTTTTTTTTATGATGTTTGAAGATGCAATGCAATGCAATGCAATATTTTTGTATTTTTGATTGATATATATGTACATTGTGACCAACGGGCTTATTGGGGGCCATTGGGGCATTTGGGGTGACCAAAGGGCTTATGGGTGCCTTTGGGGCTTTTGAGGTGACCTAGACAGTCATGGACCACCTAGGAGCATTTTAGGTTGACCAAGCGGGTTATAGGCACCCTTGGATAATTTTAGGTGACCTAGACGGTCATAGACCACCTAGGAGCATTTTAGGTTGACCAAGTAGGTTGTAGGCATCCTTGGAGAATTTTTGGGTGACCTAGATGGTCATAGACCACCTAGGAGCATTTTAGGTTGACCAAACAGGTTGTAGACACCCTTGGAGCATTTTGGGGTGACCTAGATGGTTGTAGACCACCTAGGAGCATTTGATGTTGACCAAGTAGGTTTTAGACACCCTTGGAGCATTTTGGGTTGACCTAGATGGTTATAGATTTCCTAGGAGTATTTTAGGTTGACCCACAACACTCTAGGCATGAAAATACTACAAATGAAGGATTTTCAAGGGTTTAGGATCCTCAATTCCATCAAGGGAATCTAGGTGGTAATTTTTGGATCCGATGGACTTTCATATTGTAGGTTCTCTTAAGTCACTCTTGATAGATGCATAAGTTCTCTAGAGCATTAACACGACGTTCATCAAGCAATGTAAGCTATTCTATGTGAGCCTGCCATGCGGTGTCATCATCAATGAACTCCTACAAAAATGGCCAAGATGATTGGATTGATTGTAAGGCCTGAGAAGGTATGTGTGTCAAGTTAGGATGGTGTTTATACTTTACACACTTCTTCACATATGCACAACAATATCACTCTAAATTTGGCCAGTAATAGCCCATGCGAAGAATGCTTTTTGTGATGGACATGCCACTAAAATGGCCATCGCATGTATCGTCGTGTGCTTGGGAAATTGCCCAATATGACTCTTGATGCTCTAAGCAATGAAGGAGAATCCCTTCATAGCTCTAATGATGCAAAATATCTCCTAGAAAGAGATATTTTATCACCTTTCATTTGAATTTTCTTTTAGTGGTGTGCGACAATCCAAGAGGGAGATTACCCAACTTTAGATACTCCCTGACTTGTGTGGACCAGTCCTATTGTGAGGAAGCCTCGAGCATGTCAACTAACCATCCCTCTTGAAATTTATCCTAAGCAAATGTTGAGTGGGAAATAACTTGTAATAATAGCATTGTACTACTATCAAAAGGGGCTTGAGGGAACAAAGTTCCCCAATCAACATGATTCAAGCATTCATGAATGTGCGAGAATCTCTCTTGATGAGGTTCAATTTGAATCAAGTGGACTTATGGCATGGCCTAAGTGTTCTCATGCTCAACCATAGGCTGTGAGAGCATTTTGAACTGAATGGTTGTCATATCATCAGTAGGTTCTGTAGGATCAAGGACCCGAGGGAGGCCATTGTATTTGTAAAATTATTATATGATCAAGGGATTGTCGCGATGTCATACCATTCGAACTTCACTAGGAATTTATCCATAAGGGCTTTGTAGGCTTGCAGAACTAGGTACTTGCATTGGTATATCCCTTTGAACTGGTTACTTGCATTGGTAGATCCCTTTGACCTAGTTAACAATGAGCAAGGAGTCACCAAAAATATTAAGCTTGGTGATTTTCATGGTGATAGCCATTTGAAGACCTATGAGTAGGGCTTCGTACTCGGCATTGTTGTTGGTGCACAAAAAATTGAGTTTAAATGATAGGGGTATGGGAGCCCTATTCGATGTGAAAAACATGATCCCTACACCACCCCCTTGCTCACATTTGGAGCCATAAAAAAATAGAGTCATCTCTATCTATGGCTCAGGCTCATCAAAATCGGGTGATTCTAATATTTGGAAGACTCCATCATTGGGAAGCTCCATGCTAAGAGGCTTATCATCCTAGAGAGGAGCCTCTACAATTTTATTAATGATGACCTGAACCTTAATTGATTTTTTTCCAATAAATTCTAGGTCGAACTTCGTCAACAACATGATCCATTTTTGTCATGTGACTATTATGATAAGTGTGGCTCATCATGTATCATGATGGATTCTCTTTAGATACAACATACGTGGTATGGCTAAGCATGTAATACATAGCTTGTTAGTGGTAAAAACCACCACCAAGTATAAATTCTCAATGTTTGTGTTACTTTATCTCATATTAAACTAGGGTGCCCTGAGATAGTAAGTAGCTTGTTCCTTGTGTAGTTCATTATTTTGGGCTAACATGGCACCCAATGTAATCTCAGTGGCTGAGATGTATAAGTGGAATGGCACTCCTAGTCTAGTTAGGGGTAATACTGGTGATGAATCCAGGTACTACTTTATTGCATCAAAGGCCTCTTGACACTCGTCATCCCAATGGAATATGACCCCCTTGTGCAATAACTTGTTCATGGGTCAACACTTGTTTGACAATTGCGCTATGAAGCATTTTATGGATGTGATATTTCCCTGCAGACTTTGAAGTTGCTTGATGGTAGTCGAGGGAGGCATCTCGAGGATGGCCTTGACCTTGTTGGGGTCCACTTCGATGCCTCATTTAGAAACTATAAATCCCAAGATTTTTCCATATGTGACGTTGAAGACGCACTTATTGGGGTTTAGTCTCATGTTATGCTCAATAAGGTGATCAAGGACTTTGTGTAGGACATCTAGATGCTCATGGCGTAACAAATATTTAGTCAATAAGTCATTCATGTAATATTCCAAAATCTTATGCATGTAGTCATGGAATATGTATGTCATGGCATGATGGTAGGTGGCGCCAGTATTTTGAAGGCCAAAAGGCATGAACTTAAAGAAAAAAATTTCCCAAGGTGTTGTGAACACTGTTTTGAGCTAGTCCTCTGGGTTGATATGAATCTGATTGCACCCATAGAAATCATTCATAAGGGATAAAATTTTGTGGCATATTATGGCATCTACTAGGGCATTGATTCTTAGCAAATGAAAACCATCCTTAGGACTCACTTTGTTTAGGTCTCAAAAATCGGTGCAAATGTGAATCCTCCCATCAAGCTTCTTGATAGGAACCATGTTGGACAACCATGGTGGATAGTCTACATAAATGATGAACCTAGCATCCAATAGATTCTGTAGCTCATATTTGACCATCAAGGCCACTATCGGATGCATCTTTCTCATATTTTGCTTGATAGGCTTGGCCTTGGGGTCAAGCATCATATTATGGGTGACTAGATTTGGATCCAGTCTCGTCATGTCTTTGTAAGACCATGCAAAAGTTGCCTTCTTATCTATGAGAAGGGCTATGTAATTGACTTTCTCTTTAGGGGATAGAATTTCCCCTAGATTGATACATTGTGGAATCTCAGGATCTAAGATGATATCTTTATCAATTATAGGCTCGATTGACATATTCGACCCCTCCTCCAACTGGTGGGGGTAGGGATCAAATGGATGTCATCAGCTAGATTTAGATCATCAATGGGAACCTCGGGTTCCTCCTCAACATGGAAGACATCATGAGTTGGCCCTGGAGAGAAATAAAATGGTTGTAGCATCTCATCGCAAGGCTAGTACTCAGAGGGTGAGGGGTTTGAATCTCCCCGATCAAAGTCAATTACCCCCAAGTCGAGGTGCAATGGTTGTGATGGGTTATTCATATCTCACAAGGGCTCAAATAGATCTATGGAAATCATATTTATGGATGGATTATTTCCCCTATGTGGTTGGTGGTGTTCATGGACATCAAGATGTTACAAGAAACAAGGAGGTGGCTATAGAGGCGGTGGAATGATCGAAGGTGGTCGGTGTGGCTACGGGTGATCTTGCTCTTCTAAAGGTAGAAGTTGTCACTAGATGGGGTGGTGTAATGGGAATATTCTTAGATAGAACTCATCCTCATCATCCATAGGGATGACCCGTGGGCCTTCCCCATCTGAACTACCAAAGTCAATGGGTGCTACCCCATAATATGACTCATCATCGATGGTCCACTCATACGGGGGCCCCTGATCTTCTTCCTCACTATCATGGGGGGGAAGCATGCATGCAAACCTTCACCTCTCTCATAAGATCGAATATCATCGTGAGGTAGTTCGTCATCCCCTAAGGGCATAGGGAAGTAGTCCCCCAACGAGTAGAAATGATTGGTCTTGGAAAACAGATCTCGTGCCAGCTCATCCTGAAATTTGAGTGTCATGCGCTCCAAGTTATCTGCCAAGACATCAAGGGGCAAAGGAATTTTGTGCCCCAAACCAGACTTTTCATAAGGAATTTGATACTATGGATGGTAAGTTATTATGGTGCCTTTCTCATATATGCCTAACCTAAAACCATGCCAATTACATAGGTCAAGGTACTTTAGGGTAAATTTAGGGTTAGACAAGTAGTTAATATCTTCTCTAAATGGCTCTTCATCTTCCTCCTACTACTGATAAGGTTCGATGCCATAGTCAAGGCCCCCATAGATGAAATTCATTTGATTAGGGGGGAGGCCAAGAGGCACGATAGTGCCTATGGGAAGATGGGGTTGACCCATGTCTTGCACCAACTCTATAGCAGGGGTAGTTGTAACATTCCTAACCATGTACTCTCCCAATCTGGTGGAAGCTAGGTGCACTATGACCTGAGGCTATGGATAAAAGAGGGATGAGAGCGAGACCTGATTTGATTCATCATTTGTCTCATGTGGTGGCTCCTCATCATCTGGGCTAGGTATCTCCTCTATGGAGATGGTGGATATGGTCAACTGGACCTCATCAATAGGTTTCTTCCTTGGGTTCCTAAAAAAAGGATCCATAGGTGCACTGGGCATTTGGGGGTGCCAATGATGAGAATGGTATGACATGCGATGGCGATGGAGTCAAACCTTAGGTAGATTTATTTAGTTGGAAATCCAGATGGGTTGATGGCAAGGTTGACTCGTGGAGCTGCTACACCATATTGCAATACTTGAAGGGCTCTAGGTCCATAGGGATGACATGAAATTACCCTTCATGAGTGTACTTGAGGTACTGGTGAGCGATGGAAGGGACACACTTCATGTCCCTAATCCATGGTCTTCCTAATAGGATATTGTACACCATCTCACCCTCCAAGATGTGGCACAACATTAGGATGATATTTTTCCCTACCTTAATAGGTAGGATGATCATACCAAACATTGAGCATATGGCATCATTGAATGCTCATAGGGTGTAGGTAGATGCGACAATGTGGGATACTAGGAGCTTCAAGTGCTTGAGAGCTATTGTAGTGATGATGTTGCTAGAAGACCCAATGTCTATCAACACTCTCTTGTATGGTTTTTCATTCACACATGCGAAAATGTGCAAAGGGGGATCTACCATATCATTTTGAATCATTTTAAAGTCATCTTCTTGAAAGGTAATCACCAGTTCCATGCATTGCCACACATGCCCCACGAAGTTGTTGAAGGAGTTGGACTCCTTAAGCGGAATCTTGATTACCTTAAGGATATCCATCAAGGCTTCTCTATGAGGAGGTGATTTTTGGATGAGCTCATAGATGGAGAGCCAGGAAGATGTCATTCTTAAGCTCTGATCGAGCTTACTCTTAATTGTGACCATCGGCCTCAATGGGAGGCTCTTCCTAAGAGGCCATAAAGGCTGGGACATCAAAGTAACATCAATTTGAGATGTATGTGGTATGGTTGGACTTGGTACTACCTATTTATTGTGACAATGTTGATCATGCCAACATACCCCTACTTAGGGGGGTATGGTTACCTCATTCACCTAGGGCATAGGTGTGGCCTGCTCTGCATGGGTAGGTAAAGGGTCTTTAAATATCTCCATATATTGGTTGTTTGGTACAATAGGATTGTCCAAATGAAGGGCATTCCTATTGATCATGTCCTGCACCAAGTCCTTAAAATTGTAGCACATTTGCACATCATGCCTATTTTGCCTATGAAACTTGCAATATAGGTCTTCTTTGTATCCTTTGGGATTTGGTGCATTTGGGTCGATGGGTCGACTCTCAAGTAGGTGGATTGCATTGGCCACTAAGAGGCACTCAAAAAATGAGTCCATAGACTCTATAATGGGCGTGAACTATCACTTGGGGCGACATTGTTGATTTTGCCCTTGATTATTCTAGTTGTCCTTGGCATAGTTCCTAGGAGTGGCCTAATAATTATGCTTTTGAGGTGGCTCGGATTGACTTGGCCCTTGGAAAATAATGGCAACCTGATTCACTACTGCTATATTAGGCTGCATTGGGGTGCTTTTAGCATTCTTGTTCCATTCATTCTTACAAGGCTTTGTAATCTCGCCCTCTTGAATCTTGATTTCTTCGATGATCTTAGTCTGTGCTAGGGCATCTTCAAGAGTCACATACTATTGTAGCTGCAACAACAAGGAGATCATATTTAGGAATCTCTTGGAAAACATCTGAGTCAACTCTGACATGGGGAGAAGATAAGGCAACTTGGTGAGTAGGGCTTGCCACCTATTGCCATAGTTTATTATTGACTCATCATCATATTGTTTCAACCTAGCTAGATCAACCAATGTCACTTTCCTCTTGGTATTGAAGGTGAAGTGTTCTAGGAACGTGTCTACAAGTTGGTCCAAGTTGTGGATGCTATGCTTAGGGAGTTGGTAAAACCATTTGGAGGCTACGCTAGAGAGGGTAGTCACGAATATCCACAATAGCAAAGCATCATCATTGTGAATGCCAAAGCATTGACCTAGGAATTTGGTGACATGTTCCTACGCATCTTCCTCTCCCTTAAACATAGCCAATTGAGGTAACTTAAATTACTCTAGATAGGGAGGCACAAACACCTAAGGATGGATGGGTTGACTATGCAACTGGTGCATAGTGGGATTTTGAGATCCAGACCTAGAGGTCTTGTTCTCTACTGACTCTAGGTGCTCTAGCAACGCTTTATATGGGCCTAAGGATTTAATCTCCTCATCTTTGCTCACATCCTATGGTGGAGGTCTAGGATCCTCCAACCTATTATGGGGTGGTGGCATGCCACCCCCTACCTTGGTAAGGCATCTCCAAATATTCTACCTCCGGCTCATGCTCAATGTAGGCCCCATAGGGCATTTCTCGAGTTGGTCTATAAAGAGGGGTATCTTCCCACTGTGGGTACCCCATGTTTTTCTTGGGAGGCAAGTCCTGATTTGGCCTAGGAGTTCATGGAGGTAACATTGGATAAGGCCTAGGAGACCTATCTCGAATGAGTGTGGGTTTCCTCAGGTGGACTTCCTATCTATGTGTCTTAGGGGTAGGAACCCTCTCTCATAAAGTCTTCTAGAATAACTCGTTGGTCTGTCATTTGATTCTTTCTTTCTCAAGCTGATGCAAGTGGTCTAGTTGTTCCTTGTCTTTTTGAAGCTATTTAAATTGAGATTGGCGCTCTGCATATCTTGCAACTTCCTGCTTGACTTGTTTTATAGTGCGGGGCCTAGGAGACCTATGAGTCTCACCTTGAGGCCGACCTCATTCAATATAATCAATGATATCTATCAGGCACTTCCCTCGATCGAGGACCATCACATTGACTTGAGGTTTGGGCTGGAGTATATGCTCATTATACTCAGTGGGCATAGAGGCACATCATGCATGCATGGAATACTGCTCTTGAGGAAATTCTAATATTTCCTCATGCCTTCCTTCATGGATGAGGAAGGGTAGGGTGAAGTTGGCTCACCTCAAGCGATGAGTATCATACCCATAAGGTTTCCTATGTTATTGTACCCTATCAAGGTGATGTGTAGGTAAGGTCATATCAACCTGCTCTACCTAGTGTGTGAAGTCATGCTCTAGCCTATGAACAGGCATGTTAGCCCTAATAGGTACATGAGATGTGTGGCACCACTCTATCTACTAGTACCTTAGCATGATATTGCCTTTCACCAAAGAAGATATGTGATGTATCTAAGTACCGAGAACACTCTCCCAAGTAAATATCATCACCCCTTGGGGTGTCCCGCATAGGGCTCCCTCATAGGTGTGGCTCATTCCCTAATGTCTTGGGGCTAGGGTGAGTAGAGGCTTGACAGGGAGGTATGACAAAGTCCCTGGGGCTATAGCAAAGATGACTCATATCTCCTAGTCCACTCTTCATAGCTTTCACCCATGATTGGGCTTGGCTGTGGGTGCACACCATTGTAACTCTCTACCAAACCCTGAGTGATTATCTTCTTTACAAATTCTTAATGAAATAGTAAACATGAAAAGGAAACACTCAATAAGATAGATGATTATCTCTTTTAAGTTTTAGATGTGAATCCCTAAACTATTTTGTGTGTTTCAGATGTGTTATTTGTAAAGAATGACCTTGTGTTGCATGTTTGAAATCTTGTTGGATGATAATCTTGTGTTTAATTAGATTTCACCTGTATACTCATAGCTCGACAACCTGGCTATGAACTCCAGGTCATGTTATCCCACCTATAATGTGTGGTAATGAAGTCCACACATGTCCAGGGAGCACAAGTCCTACCAGTTCCTCATCCAGTTCACCCATAGTCTACGATATACCTCTCCGAAGAGAGATACATGCTATAACCCATGGGCTATGATGGATCTTGGAACCGGCATTGGAAAAGAACAAGGTTCATGGGATTTGAGACAACGGGTGGAGATGAAAGCCACCTCATTGAACTCTACTAGTGGGTGGTGATGAAATCCACCTCACTAGTATTTAAGTGAATCGTGGTGTGTGTGGTTATTTTTAAGCCAAATAAAGTAAGCAAAGAAGAATTCGATGATCATTCACTAAATGCATGCAAAAAGTGTGTTTTACTTTCAGAAATTTAGTATAAAAAGAACTCACAAATGTATCTAGAAATGCCAAACCCTAAATGTTAGCCTACCCATTGGGTAGGCTACAAGAAAGCAAACCATAGAGATGCATTCCTACTTTAAATTTCTTTTGATTTTTCTCCTTTTATATGTTTTGTTATTTTGTGTTTAATAAAAAGGAAAACTAACTTTTAACCTTTCTAAAAAAGCAAAATATGCAAGAAAAACAAAATAAAAATAGTTTTTGAAAGTGCAAAACAGAGATGGAAGATTCAAATGCCTACCTCATCACTACCAAAACTTGCTATTTTTGGAATTCTGCTTAGAAATCTCTCTGGTTTCTATTCACTCTAGGGTGGGATGAATAGTAGGTCTGCATTCTTTCCATGGTGGGATGAATTCACATTCATCCCAAGGTGGTATGAATAGCATATCAGAGTTCGTTTCAGTCTGGAATGAATAACACCTACAACATAAAAAGATGAAAAATAAGCTCCAAAAATTACCTAAGGCAAAAGGGACTAGGTCCCACCATGATAGCCATTGAATTAGGGAAAAATAGTGCACCAAATGATGATAAACAATATGGGTATCTATGTCCTATTGCTTATGAGCATCAAATGGAAACATGCAAGTAATATGGAAAAGACATCAAATAACAAGAAATGAGGCAAGGTAAATTGCTTTATTATTAATAAAATGGATCAAATATAGGTTACATAATGTCCCCTTTGAGGGCTCAAATTATTGATACAACTATTTACAAATTAGGTGCCCAAGGATCAAAATCCTTCAAGTAACTCGGGTGCACATCCAGTGTCTTTCCTCGTACCCACAATCGAAGTGGGCGGGCCAATGTTGCCACCTCTCATATATCTAATATTTATGTCCTATGCTCCTTCCTAATTTTCTATAGATACCTACACCTACACACAAGGAAACCAAAAGCATCAAATAGCAAGTGCGTATGATGTAAAACATGCAATCCCCACAGGCACTAAAAGACTAGTAATGGGCATATGCATAGATATTATATCAAATCAAATCCAAATGACTTTAAATTATAGAGGGATGTAAAATAAAAGGTTTTTGGGAAGATATCACCAAAAATTGCACCAAAATTGAGTCCGATGGTGCCTCATAATTGCGATGACCATTCACAACCTACAAAACCCAAAGCAACCAATTTCTACCCCTACATATATCCAAAACACATGAAAATTGGGTAGAATGCATAAAATAATATTTTAAGAAAACCCATATGATCATATTTTCAAAATTAGTGACATTTTAGGTGTTTCTCTAGATGACCACCGTAGACCTGCATGAGACCACGTAAAACACTAAAATTGTGATATCTCGGCCAATATAACTCAGAATGACTTGAAATTTGAACTGCAGCATAATATGAATATGTAGAAAATAAATAATTAAAAATAGTTAGAAAATTATTGACATATTTCTATTTTTCATAGGGTGGGACGAATAGGACTATCACAAATTGGGGGGCACCCGGGGTGGGATGCCCACCGATTCTGCCTAAATTTTGCCACCAATTCCACTAGGGATTGATGAAAAATACTATGGTGGGTATTTTAATAAAATTTTGTGAGGTAATTCACTCAGATGGTTTGGTTATGTGACAAATAGCGCCTGCTAGTTCCCTCATAAACCTCCTTCGCTAGGTAGAGATTTCGAGGTAAAAATGGGCACAAAAGGTGAAGGAAAATCTTAGCAGCACTTCGTTGCTTTGTAATAAAACTCCTATATCCTTATTACATGGAAAATGCATCCACTTTATAGCCTAAGGATGCTCATGTGCAAAAGAGCATGTAAGGGCATGCGTGGCAAGAGGTGCCACTTGGCCATCAGAGCGACATGCATTGGATAGGGAAGATAATATCCCAATTTGGCCTCATTCATGGATTATATCATAAGTTTTTATATTTTATCTAACTTTTGGGTGATAATAGGCAGGAATCTAACCGTTTCCAGGTTCCATTTATCTAGATTTGACTTTTCACTGGTCAAACCTGCTATTTGTCCCATCCTGGGATGCATGTTGCTATTCATTCTAGGGTGGGATGAATAGGATTTGTATTCATCCTAGGGTGGGATGAATAGAAATAGGATGCTAAAAATATCTCAAAATTGGCTTGAAACCTTCCAAAACCTTGCACAGAGTGGTTATAACCATTGTATACCTGTTGAGGTCTGCCCTATGGGCCTAGGTATGTCATTTTAGCCGTTAATTTTAGTAGCATAATCATATTGACCAAATTTTAGTGTCTACAATAGCTTGCTCTAAATTTCCTTCTATGTTCACCTTGTAGATGACATGATGGTATCCATTGTTATCTGAGGATGAATGCTAAATGATGCTAACCCAAGATGCACCCACTGGTCAAGTAAATATCACCAAAATACTACTAGATAGTGTAAAATAGTGTCATTTACCTTTTATGGAATCTCTTCTTCATTGAACATAAAAAAATTATAGCCACTAGCATTGTTTACCAAATTGAATTCACACTACTATGCATTGGTGTGAACATTTTGATATAGATTCTAAATAAAACTACCTCCCTACATATTGCTCATCGATGTTTTTGAAGACTTCACCCTATCTATCTGATTCAAGTTCACCATAAACTCCATCATTTTATGCCTGCACTCCTAGTAGTTCATCTCAAAAAAATCAAGGCCTCCATTTAAGTCCACTGTAATACCTTACCTCCATGTTGGTAACTTTCCATTATCATCTAATGAGTGATAGCTACTAAATCATGTTGTGCTCATATTTCAATCTTCTATTCTTTCTTGTTGCTTCGTCATTCTATTCACCATTATTTTTCCCATACATGATTTACCTCAGTCACTCAGCACTATCCAAGCTTTGCTCTCATTAACACACCATTAATTCTAGTCAATGCATACCTATGATAACATCCTAGAGTTGTATTGGCCATGTTGTCACTCGCCTTAGCTTGGTCGCTTGCATCCACATGGGTTTTGGTTCTTTATTTCTTCAAAGTTTCCACCTCATTCGAGCACCATCATCTAATCCTTAGATCCCCATAGGCTCCATGTTGGTATTTTGGGTATAACCTAATCATTTATCGATCCACATATCTATCATGTACCCCTATTAATATTGTGATATCACTGTATTATTCAGTTGAATCCACATGTATTGATGGCACCATGCGATCATCTATATATTTGCACTCATCACTGAACCCCATGCTCCTAATTTGAGATATCCACACTCGTATTCTAGTGGTCCACCATGGATGTCATCTATTTCAAGGGAGTAATTTTATCATGAGTCATCCTCTGGCCTGAAGTTGAAATCGTCATCCATGTCTTCACTATATTAACTTGTCCCTTCAATGTCAAAACCTACATCAAAATAAAGTTAACATTAGAAAAAATTAAATTAAATATTTTGGAAATTATCAAAGGTAAAACTTATTTTAATCCATTATATATATAAGAATATTTTATTATTATAATTTATTTTTATTTTCACTTTTTTGTTATATATTTTATTTATATATATATATTGTTTTATTAAAACATGAACTAAACAATTGCTAATGCTTGAACTATAAATACCTTAATAAACAAAAAAAACAAATGTCACAACAAATTGACAATAAAATCATCAGCAACAAATTAACAATAAAAATCATCAGCAACAAATTGACAATAAAAATCATCAAAAAATACTGACAACAAATTAATAATAAAAATTATCAGCAACAAATTGACAATAAAAATCATCAAAAAATTGCTAACAATAAATTAACAATAAAAATCGTCAACAACAAATTGACAATAAAAATCATCAAAAAATTGCTGACAACAAATTAACAATAAAAATCATCAGCAACAAATTGACAATAAAAATCGTCAAAAAATTGCTAACAACAAATTAACAATAAAAATTGTCAGCAACAAATTGACAATAAAAATCATCAAAAAATTGCTAACAACAAATTAACAATAAATAACACAACTAAACAAAGGGACAAGAAATGAAATATTTGAGCAATAAAAATAACAACAATCTTACTAGCCAAAGTAGCAATAAATCAAGCAACCACCTATCACTAAAATTGCTAGCAAGTATAACCCCATTATTATTCTTTTTATACATTCAAAATCATGGGACAATTGGGTCAACAGTGAGAACCAAATTGCTCAATCATGTCCCATTAGTTCAATTTTCTAAAAAAATTAAGTGGGTCCCCAAGCTTTGGGGCTAGTTGTGGAACAACCACAACATGATGTATTGTAGAAGTACAACATCACATAACCTTTACATGTATATAGAAATTTTTACTGCACCTTTTACTTGCACTCTTTTGTAGGTCTAAAATTCTTATTCTTATAGCATATTGATGAGTGCAAAATGAGGGTTTTAAGGATGTCTTTATGGCTAGACTCCTTACCCTTTTTCTTGGATTATTGTTGGTGAATCCAAGACTTGTAAATGCTATAGAATATAAGCTTTCTTTTAGTTACACTAACCCTCAGTGGTTTAGATTTGAGACTCACCAAGTATCAATATTAGAAGCTTCTTCTTGGTTAGTTTTTTTTTTCTTTTTCCTTTGCTTGTACTAACCAATTTCGATGGCTTCTGTTGGCCACTATGAGTTGCAAGTTTCTGTGCTTTAAAAGTGTCTTTCAATACTTGATCTAACCTAGATTTTGTAGTCTTTATTTCAAAGAAAAAAATTACTTTATTTTGAGAGTAACAATAGTGGAAATAAATCTAACAAATTCTACTTTTAATGCACTAAGATATTACACTTTATCACTCCAATATACTCTCAATAAAATGCACTAAATCAATTCACTACAACTAATCAAGAATAATATCAAATGAACCTTCAATATTTATTTTGTAAATTTCTTACAAGCAAGATAATAGGAGATAGTCTTGTTTTGTGTACAAAGTAGATAATAGGAAAGTTGATAGATATCTAAAATCCTAAAATCTAATCAACTCCTAATGTGCAAATGAACCTTAAAAATAATTTTTTTTTGCACATTTAAAGACTATCATACAAATCTCCTTTTTGAAAATTTAATCAAGATGAAGGTCATTAATAGATATTATAAGTAATTCACCTAATTAATCTACTTGCATCAATAGTTTCTTAACTTTGTTTGAACACTTTTGTAGCTCATTTTCTGATTATGTAGAGGATGTAGATCTTGGTGTCTAAGAACACCAAGTTTCTACCTTGAATAGGATCTTGCAACTCTTTGTAGACTATTTAAAATATTTCCTTCTTCATCAATTTGATGACCTACAGATTTCTTTCATGATCCTAGGATTTGTTGACTTTTATCTTCTCTTGTATCTCCTCCTTATGCTATAGATTTGGAGAAGTTTTTATCTTTGAAGTAGTGACCTCTTTCTATAGGATGTAATCTTCAAATCTCCTGGTTTGATAAGAATATTCTACCTTCAAGTATTCTTGTCAAACTCTAAATTCAATTAGGATCTTATCCTCAAGATTTTAAATTTCTTGAGGTCTTCACTGGATTTGTCTTTTGGTTGGATTTAATACTCCTTACCAAATTATCCTCCTCTTGGGCTTGTTTTTGGATGATGATATCTATCCCAAGTTATTCACTATCATGGGCTTCTCATTGGTAGTGGATTTTTCTAGTGAGTTCTCCTTTAGAGATTTCTATAACAAGGCTCTCCTAGCCTTTTATTGGATGCTCATCGAGACATAGTCAAGGTATTTGATTTTGTAACTTTTTTTGGTCTTCCTAGAGACCTTATATTCAACCTTCTATAAATTTTGGCATTGAGATATTATCTTGGATCTTTGATTCTACTACTTCTGGATACGATCAAGACTCTCCTAGTCCTTCTCCTTTCTAGTGTAGAAATTATTCAATGAGATATCCTCTTGATTTTTATTATTTAGGTACTAGATTAATTATGAAGAGGTTTTTCTTCCTAACTTTCTTGTAGGAAGCTTTCCTGACTTACTGGATCACCTTTACCTACAAAAAAAACATTAGGACTAAAATATTCTTCTAAATTATATCATTTCCTCTAGAATTTTCTTCAAGATAAAAGGAATCTAAGGATTGTTTTAGTATCAAGTTTTTTGTGGCCTATTCTTCAATATCAAGGCTTCTATGGCCTATTCTTCAATATCAAGGCTTCTATGGCATGTTCTTCAATATCAAGGCTTCTATGGCCTTTTATTCTAGATCAAGACTTCTATGGCATTTTCTTCTAGATCAAGGATTCTATGGCATTTTCTTCTAGATCAAGGCTTTTATGTCCTTTTGTACTTATTCAATCTATCAATGGAGATATGATAGATGTAGACTTCAGCATGATTCTTTTCTAGAATATTCTTCTAATGTATTCTCCTTTATATAATAACTAATTTTTGCACTATGAAGGCACTATGATATTCAATTAATGAAGTTGATATCTCATAGCTTTCTATTGTAGGAGATATCTCAATCATCTAAGTATTAATTCCCTGTAATAAAATAAACTTTTAGGTAAGTATTTCTAGATATCTTAGCTTCATTAGTTGATTCATCAACCTAGTGGATCAAATGCTGAGTCCTAGTGTTCATGAGCTTTTCTTCAACTTTGTTTAAAGACTCTAGGCCTATGCAATATGAGTTTTTTTTTTTTTTGAATTTACATGGTGGAATCGGTAGATGCCACAAATTTGGGCAGGATGTCTAGCTTTTTATGGCCACCACAGTATTTTGCACTTTCTACCCTAGAAGCTGCCACATAGATCTTCGTGCAATCTGATCCTATAAACACCATGCCAAAATCATTTTAAAACTTTTACACCATTGAAAGCACTAGGAAATGGACAAGCGTTCAGTCCAACGAGGCCCGAGATTTGAACCTTGGACCTCCACCCCCTTATGGGGTTTGGATGAACCAATTGGTCTACACCTTAGACCTGCAATATGAGTATTTTTGAAACTAAAATTTCATTCCTTACTTTTAACTCTTCCAAATTATACCACCTAGACTCTTCTAAGAAATTTTGATAGTGACTAGTCCAACGGTCCATTAGATTCTCAAAAAACTCAAGATTAAATAATAATGGTGGTTTCCTATAGACTTATTGTGGCTTGATCTACCATAGCTCTGATACCACTATTAGTCTTTTATGCCACATACATTGGGAGATACCAATCACAATATGTAGAAATAAATAAAATAGATCTGTGAGATGACTGAAATATGATATAAATAAAAATAGCAAAAATATTACAATAGTATCTATGGAGGAAATGAGCACTCCATAATATATGCTACTACTCCATGAGGGAGCTTTGAGCTTATAGCTCACATACACTACCCTACTACCTATCTACCACACACTAAATATGATGTTGCTCTATTATCATTCCTATTCTACATCCATGGCTATTATATAGGTATATAAGTTCCTTGTCCAACACTCTATCTAGTTGTACAAGTGGATACATTGCACATTACAAATTATACATTGACATTTGTGCATTTGTTACATTGCATGAAGTAACTACATAACATCCCCCTAAAGTAACATAATTTCCTAAGAATGTACCAAGGAAGGTACATTTACATGATCCAATATGATCTATTTCTAACAACTCAGGCATAGAGGTTGTCTCAATCCTCTAATAGATAAAACTAGCATACCTGAGAGGATTCAAACTATAAAAATAAATTTCCTTATTAAAAATTAGATTGATGTTCTAGTGAATGCCTTGGTAATTAGCTTATTGAAGCACCTTTAATATTCATCTAGTGACTCTATTGTAATAATAATATCCTAAATAATTTTCCATCATCGGTCAAGGTTACAATGGTAACCTTCATCAAGTTAAACGATCACCACCTAGTGACTATATTGGTAAATAAATTTCCCAAATTCAATGGCTTGACTAAAATGTGATCTATAAATATCTTGTAAAGATAATTTATAGATAGAATCCTAAGAAGTAGCATTTATTTTTCCCATAATAATATATGGATGGAAGAATCACAACATGGAACTTGGTTCCCATTCTAGCTTTGGATTTCTTACTAGAATTCATCAGAGAAGATGTAACTATCACACTGGAGCACCTACACCATATGGTAACACATTACACTATGCACAATTTGGTTGCTCAAGATGTAACCCTTAGGTTAATAGTAGTATATTTTAAATGGAAAGCATGATAATGGAATGCATCCCTACCTATGTAATTAATAAGGAATTAGGACTAGTCAGGCACCTAAATAGTAGATATATTTAAGGAGAAAGAAGATAGAGCCTCACTACTAGGACACTGATAAGAATCAGATAAAATAACATGGAGATGATAGAGGATTTCAACGTATAGTTTCATAAAACCTAACATAATATCCTAGATGATATCAGACCTTCCCTAGGTACGACACTCATTTTGTATCTCAAAGCCTTCAATTTAGAGATTGCCATGATGATCAAAGTTTAGAGGGAAATTATATCTCTACTATATATTAAATTTTCATTCAAGAAGAATATGAATTTATATTTAAAGGAAATATTACCACAATATCCCTAAATATTTTATTCCCCCAATCTATATGCCCTATACTACCAACTACCTAGTCACCCATGAATCTAGCTATCCACACTTCCCCCTACCCTCAAATCCTAGATTCCTTACCTATAATTGAGATATATGAAATGAGAAGAAGGCCATAGGCTCTTTTAGAAGAGTTGTTTAGATTAAGGTAATAGTACAACATAGATGGATCCTATAGTTAACCATGGGAACATTTTTTGCAATGGTACCTGGTCATGGATTTTCAGCCAATTTTAAGGGCTTATCCTTGAATTCATTCATGGAAAAATTAAAAAAATTTGGTAGGTATGGAAGGGAAAGCCATTCAAATGACACCATTCTAATACCAACACCATCGACGCACCCTCATAGGGTAAGTTATATTTTCATGGAGAGAATATATAACACATGTGACAATTACCCATACTAGAAAGATACCAACTACCCCAAACTAGAGGCAACTAAACATCATATAGGTAGCCAAAACCAAATTTGATAGAGGTTTCTAGGAAACTAGGTCAACCAGACAATATGAGGTTTTCACCAACATAAAATTTCTAGGGAGGTGGCTACTAAATATTTTGATGAATATCAACATTAAAAACTAGTCCTCTCTAGAGGTCTTCAAATCTATAAGAGAGATATTCGGACCCTGGTCACAACCAAAACTCTCAACAAAAAGACTAGAAGGAGATACAAGTAGGATGATAAAAGGTGGAAGTAGAATCAGCTACACAATCCAAATCATGATCTTTTACATAACCTTGATGTGTGGAAGAATGTCAGTCTAAATTTACCCTATGGATCCAGCACTGATCTCCTCCTCCTTACTGAAGGTTATGGATAAGGCATTAATATATTCCCAATGGCTAATAAAAAGGTAGGGCAAGTGGATGAAGATCCTAACTTAGTGATAAACCTTATACCACAACACCATGACTACATCCCTTGGGGCTAAAATCTATAGCTGAAGGAAGGCCAAAATTAGGATAAAGTCTAAGGTTTCAAAAAATAGAGATCATGGTAAATTCCAACACCCAAAATGCATCATCGTGTGTATATGAAGAACCTCTAACTCATGGTCTAATGAAGGGAGGTAGAATGACCTAAATCAAAGGTGAAGCACACATAGTCTATAGAAATAAGTGACATATAATAGAATTTTGGGAAGCTAATGATGTAAAGACATTCGATTGCATCGACATGTGATAAATGCCTGGTAGGAGTGATCCATTAGGACATTGTGCCTTTTAAAATATTATATATAAAATATGTTATTCTTATGGGGCCACCTAACCAACACAGGATGTAAATTAGATAAAAAAAAGTGATAGAAGGATTGAAATCACATGTTCTTGAAGGAAAATGTTGTTGAGATCAAGGCATGTACACCAACCCCTCAGGATTAGTAGAGATATTTTTGATAAATTGAAGGATAATTTCCACAATAAAGTGGGAGGAAGCATAAAAAATGATGATGTCCCCCATATCCCAAGCACAAGGAAACAAGTATTCACATATACATATATCATCAATATATTAGTAGAATGGGATTGAACCTCAAGATCCATCCAAGTGACACAACCTATAAATTTAGATGCACCCTATTCCAAGTCTTCATTATGTTTGAAGTAAAACTATCTTCAATGACATCCTTCCTTAAAAATGCATCACTAATTTAAAATACTTAGGATTTTTTTTATTTAGAATTCATGTTCAATGGAAAAGGCTCTTTTCTCTAGGTTCTTTAACTCCTAATAGTAGGAGTTTCCTTGTGAATTTACAAAGCTATAATGAATATTCACTAAATCGGTCAAATCCTACATTTAAAGGAAATTTTAATTAAAGTGCATACCTAAATTCATGATAAAGGTGGCCAAATATCCTACTACTTATAAATTAGCTAAACCTAAAATACCATCCAAAATTTAATCAAGGGATAATCACCACCACTTACCAAGACCAAAACTAAATCTTCCCTCATCATGAACCTTAGTTGATCTACTAGATCAAATAGCAACTAATTACCAAGTATTTTAGTGGAAACTAAGGAGAGTTTTATTATGATTCAAATTCATAGAGTCATTCTATGCATGTGTTCACTTAAACATGTTGTAGTGTAAAGAGTCTATTAGTTATTTATCATTCCATATATAGATAGGATATATATTCTAGATAGATTTCCCTTCCTACATTTTAGTTTCATGTTGTTTACTATTTTTCTCTCTTTCCATTTTCCCTAGAAAGCATACCCAATAGAGCAAGATAGACTAGGAGGGAAGTTGAGCACCAAAATATTGTGTCTATACAAGAAACCAATCTTTGTAAAAATCCTAAAGTTCATATAAAGAAGTCACATCCCATGCTCCATGGAGTTCCCATTATTGATGCCCCAAACATGGTGTAGGACACTAGACACACCTACTGAGAGAATGAGAGAAACCACAACCATAAGGATTTATGGTACTCAAGGTGTGGTGATTTTATAAAGCCCCCAATAGATCCTAAGTAGGAAACACCTCCTTGGGTTTATCTTTAGGAGTACTATGCCTTCTACCATGTCAATAATCATGTGAAAAATAAATGTAAAATCCTTAGAAATAATATTCATGACCTTATATATGAATATTGTATTATATTTAGTGACTCCAATGGTCAACCTTCTTATAATAAGTATATTTGGATATCTATTACCTAATCATAATAATAAATCAACAAACCATATCTAGTATAGGGTTTTTCCTCCTCCAAAATAAAGCATGGTCAGAATTATCCATTCTTATTTCATATGATCTATCACACAATAACAAAATAAGAACTAATATTCTAACTAGACTCTCTAACCTCCTTTGATTATCCATTCAAAATGAGCCACTTCTCCCAAAGGACCACCATTAGTTATACAATCCCAAAATAAAGACAATGGTACATTTAATATTTACTAGTAAATTTAAAGTACACCTAACAAAATTTTACTTTTTGAGCTTCTTATAACTACCCCAAAACATTAAGAGATGTTATTTAAACTCTTGTATGAACAAGTGGTTCCATCAATATTTAATCCCTTATGACCTCACCAATGTGGATGAGTCTCTTGGGTTTACTCATAGAACAATATCATTTTATGAGGATGATAATTCACCTACATAAATTAAAGGACAACTTCTTATTTACATAATTGGATATATGAATGATATACTTATCAAGTTAAAACTCATTGATAATGGCTAATACCTAAATGTATTGAGTATAAAATTCATTAGTAATTTTAGATTGATTAAAAATATTTAAAAATATATAATATTGTTACTAGGGAATTTAACAATGAAGTGCATGATGCTAGTGGTACAATAGTTGTGCCAAGAAAAGTTAGTTCATGTATCCTTGACATCCTCTTTTAT
The DNA here is from genome assembly GCA_028583015.1 of Wollemia nobilis. Classification (NCBI taxonomy): domain Eukaryota; kingdom Viridiplantae; phylum Streptophyta; class Pinopsida; order Araucariales; family Araucariaceae; genus Wollemia; species Wollemia nobilis. Next base: position 724,907 of record JAQPPZ010002643.1, read on the forward strand.
GTTATGTCAAGTGATCTGACTTACAATTTTATTTTCTAATAATTCATTGGATACATATGATGTGATACATTTCCTCTACTTATCATTAGTTTCTCAAGTATGAGTACCAAGGAAAAATATACCATATATATAATGACCCCAATTCTTTCACTTATTTCAAAGAAATCAAGGTCAAAATTTTGAAATTTTACCTTTTTCCTTTTATCAATCCAACTTATTTTTCTCAAATCCCCATATGCTATTCATTAAGGGCATTAACTATGAACTATAAAACCAACTAGATTAACAATTAACATGCAAATAAAAATATCTAATCAACCTAATGCAAATTATAATAATCAACGTCAAATTCAAGATGATAAGAAAACTAATGTTCTAAATTTAACCAATTTACTAAAATATTTGATATAATAATAAAAGATTCATGGACTCATCCAAAATCTAACCCTCTTCTCCAACCATGGGCTTGCCCTCTAGGAAGGATAAAATGGTATAAATTGGATGTGTTATTTCATTTGTACCATTACTAACAATGAAAAGTAGATTCATAGTAGTAACCTTACCCAATGGAATGTAAATATGCCTCATGGTACTTGTCTAGAATGTATTATATATTTAAGTAGATTGCAATATGGGATATTGAGGCAAAGAACTATATTTTTATAAACAGGGAATTAAAGTACCATTAGAAGTAGAGGTATATCTAGTTCATTGTAAGTGAGCCTTTTCCTATTTGATATTTTTATAAAAGTGATGACAAAGATAGTATTTCCTCTTAAGATTCCCATCATAACACTATTTTCATCAATTTATTTAATGAAGAAAAATAAGAGAATAAGAAGTTTTGAATTTTTTTTGTACTATTAAAAGAAATATAGGATTTTTATAGGAATCCCACAACCTATACAATCAAAACACCACCTAGGTGAGTAGCAATAGAACTAGACACCCCACCAAACTAACAAACACATAGAAACTAATGGGGAAAAATAGAAATTATAACTGCACAAGACCCAAGACCCAAGAACAGAGGGGATAACTGAGATGGTTCTACCCCAACATGCCCACCTCTTGAGAAACAGTAGCAACCAAATTTAAGACATACTTGGAGAAATCCAATGCACTATTCAATGAGCTCAAAATATTTCTTTGATTGATCTCAATAAGTTTCAGGTTGTGAAAGAGAGACCTTTTGTTTTTGGGGATGTCCTCTGAAGCATAAACATCATTGATAGATTTATATAGGAATCCCACAACATAGGATTTTTAAAGGAATCCCACAACCTATACAATAAAAACACCACCTAGGTGAGCAGCAATAGAACTAGACACCCCACCAAACTAACAAAAACATAGAAACCAATGGGGAAAAATAGAAATTATAACTGCACAAGCCCCAAGACCCAAGAATAGAGGGGATAACTGAGATGGTTCTACCCCAACATGCCCACCTCTTGAGAAAAAGTAGAAACAAAATTTAAGACATCCTTGGAGAAATCCAATGCACTATTCAATGAGCTCAAAATATTTCTTTTATTGATCTCAATAAGTTTCAAGTTGTGAAAGAGAGACCTTTTGTTTTTGTGGATGTCCTCCGAAGCATAAACATCATTGATAGATTTATCCCTATGAAAATATCTTGGGTAGGACATCCAAATTAGGAGAGGGGAGAGAGGGAAGGATCCATTGTTCTCATGATTTTTATCCCATAAAATTTTGGAATTATACGTGGCACTACCCTCCATCATGTTATTTTGTGTAAGGCCCACATCCACAAATATAGAATCAACCATCATAGGAGATGATTCTATATTGAAGGAAGGGCCAGACACGGAAGCACAAATGTCATCATATGAAGCCTTACCATAAGCATATTTTGTCAAGACATGAATCTTCATCAAGAAATTCTTAGGGCTGGTGCCAAAATTCAACGAGTAAATATCTTCACTGATATTAGTAGATTCATCTGAAGCCACTTTGGAATCTCTAGAATAAGGAAAGGGTAAATCCATGAATGGTTTTAGAATCTCCTCAATAGACAAGCCATGCTCTAAAGCTACTTGTTTGAAAAACGTAGAGCAAGGCATTGATGTAGGGTATCCTAGCCCTATCCACATTGCACATCCACAAAATATTTTCTCATATACTAGAAAAAAATAAAGGAATATTCATACGCACATGTCTACGTAAATGATTAAGAAACATAACATAGAAAATTTTGATAATATCATGTATGAAGTTTAAATTAAAGTAATCCATAGTGACTCTCGTCACTATATCCTATGAAGGGGAGAACGCCAAGGCATTGAAATAATTTTGGGCTCTTGGTAGAAATTCCTCTTTTTCAAGAAAGAAAATAATTTATTTTAGTAGAAAATACCTATCACAATTATGGTAAGATCCATATAGAATGAAACTAGTAGTCTTTCTTATCAACTCTATCATCACTTGGAAATACCATGAGCTGATCCTTACCTAACCATCATTCCAGGTAGATACCATCCAATTGGAAAGCACATGATTGTGCCTATGAAATTTTTGGATACACTTCAAAAGGCCCCCATCCACCAGAACAGACTTAACCTCATCATCAAAGGTAATGAAATCAGGTTCCAATCGGGACTTAGCAAAATTCTATTTGGGAGAATAAATTTTAGCCTTACCCATCGAAACAAAAAAACACTCCCTCCCAAATTCAAACTGAGGATTAAAAATAAAAATAATAGAGCCCAGACCATAAGAATAGCACAAACAATGAAGGCCTCATAACACATCATGAAAGAAATACATGATCTCCTCCTCACAAGTCAAAGCCCAGTCATAGGAGAAAGAATTGGGACTATAAAAAATGGGAAACAAACAAATACCAGGAAACATCATGAAGAAAATCAAGATTGACCAAAGAAATAAGATCGACTCCAACATAAAGGGCATACCACTAAACCCTCACACGAGGGAGCATAGATATAACATTGAGACCAACCTTCAAGGATAATTGAAAATTGACCAGGACAACAAGGTAGAGGAACAAAAAACCCCTACCACCTTCATGAGTTGGAATTTATTAAGTTCTAACCATAGTATAAATTTACTAATCATAGTTTATCATAAGTTAATTTCTATAGATAGTGAATATAACCATAGTGACAAAGAGGATAGTTAAGATATTTCCTATAGTCACACCAATATGGATACCCTAAATATCTATTATGGAATAACTTCTACTAGAAAATAAAATCCCAAGTGGATAATATATTTATCTATTAATAATCTAATAAAGATCGACCAAATATAGATTCTATCAAACTCAAAATCTTGGGGGTGTTACTTGCTTCCCCTCTACTAGAAGATGAATCTTGCATCTTAATCAAACAAATTATATATGCTAGCATTGTAACTCATGGAAATCATAAGATCTTATATTTAAGAAAGGTCCTAAACTATATGGATCATGGGGAATATATAAATATTTTAATAGATTATAATGAAATATTTGCCTAGTCCTATGTTGATATTCTAGGAATAGATCTATTTGTCATGGTTCATCATTTAATTGTTAGACCAAATGGAAAACTACTTAAATGAAAACTATGAAAAATACATCCTAAGGTTTCTGTCATAAAGGAAGAGCTTAAAAATATCTTTAAAGTTAGATTTATTAAATTCATTGATTACTTTGACTTGATTTCAAATATCATACCTATTCGCAAAAAAGAAGGTATTGTTAGGGTTTGTAGTAGTTTTTGAGATAGCAATAAATTAGGTACCAAATATTATTTTTCTTTGCCTAATATCAATATGATTGTCAATATTTCTATAGAATATAGGATGTTGATAATTATGGTCAAATATTTAGGGTACAATCAAATGTTATTAAATTCTAGTCCAAAATAATTTTTACAGCCCCCTGGGGAACCTTTGGTTATCAAGTCTTGTGATTTTTTTTAATATAAAAACCCCTTAAAGGGCCACCTTGGTCTGAGATACCATGATTATGGGGTTATACACCATAAAATTCACTTGGAAGTCATACCCTATGCTGATCACACCAACATTATCAATTAGATTTTGGGTACCCAATTCAACTTTTTGGTAGGGTGGAGATTCGAACTTGGGACCACCCTTCAATGTAAACTTTAGGTTATTAGGAGGTTCATATCCTAATTTCATGAGAAATCATAGTCCTTATTCAAATATTTATGAAAATATGCAAAAATTAAGTGATACAATGAGTGTTAGGCAATGTTCAATGATATGGAATCCTATATTTTTTCACCACCTATCCTCATCCCTACTAACCCAACCAAACCTTCATTACTCTAAATAATAATGACTACATAAGATATAGGTGTTATGTTAGCATAGTATTACAACCAATATAGGGAGAGAGTTATCTATGACATAATTAGGATCTTAGTTAGCTATGAGATCTATTAAATCCCCATAGAAAAACTTTTTCTTACAGTTTTTGCATCACAAAAGCATATACACTCCATGCTCAATCATAAAATATTTATCATTGCTAGGGTTGATACTTTGTGATTTATTATACCAAAAACCTATATTTTAGGACAAACTTCCAAGTGGTTCATCACTCTTAGCAAATTTGATCTTGAATTCATAAATCAAGACTCTATAAAAGGTCAAGAGATCGCTAACGATTTAGCATCTACACCCTTATAAACTAGTCAACCATAGTGCTTTAATTTATATATGAATCTATTTTCAACCTAGATGATGATCCAACTAATTTATTGCTCATGTACTTTTATGGAACTCATTGTATCAAAGGAGTGGATACAAAGGGTTTTCTTGGTCATACCGTAACAATAAATAATTCATTTTTCCTTTAAACATCAATTCTATTATACTTAAAATGCAATGAAGTATGAGACCCTCATCCTTAGGCTCCATGTAACTCTAAATTTAAATTTTTGAACCCTCTCCATATTTAGAGATTTCCAATTTATAGTAAATCAAGTTAATGGAGTCTATAAAACTAATGTTTAGAAGCTTATACCATAAAGATATATTATTAGTAAGCTAATAACTACTTTTGATAAGATCACTATTAATGTCATTCCTCGGTATGGTAATCATCATGCTCATGCCAATTTCTAGCCACTATACATATCCATCTCAAATCTGATGGCAAAAAAACTACAATCATAATTTAACAAATTATGAAAATAATATAGGGTTTAGAGTCCTAAGGTTGTATGTGTTAGAGGTCCAAGAATTGTATTTTGGGTAATGGATTTCCTAAGGTCTTTTTATAGCAATATAAATAGAAACACTCTCACAATAAAATAATCTCTTAATGGAATGAATTAAATCCAAACTTACCCAGGTGTTGTAGGTGAGTTGGAGAGGAGAGGGAAATCCTCCAAGGGAGGTCCCAGGTTCAAATCTCCACCCTACCAAAAAGCTGAATTGGGTATCCAAAATCCAATTGATAATGTTGGTGCGGGTAGGGTCGGGTGTGACCCCCGGGTGACTTTGACGATGTAGAACCCCCTGTTCATGGTATCTTAGACCAAGGCGGATCCACAAGGGGTTTTTCACTTAAAAAAAAAAAAAATCCAAACTTTATAGTAAATAAAATATTATAAATTGATTTTTAAACCATGTAATAGAATAAATTAAATAGAAACTCAAACTCCAATAAAATAAACTAAACATGTAAGAGTATATTAAATTGTTTGGTATATGGCAATTTACCCATGGTACCCCCATGCTTCAATTGTAAATAATAGATTAGGTTTGAGTCATAGTTTATTGTGTGAGTTATATTTTTCCTTTATGTAAGTGTGAATGCGTAGGATATGCATGAGTGTCATGTAAAGTTAAAATTTTCAAGAAATGCACAAGTGTGATGTGAGTTATTATGCAAGTGTAATTTGATTCTATGTGCACAAGTGTCTTGTATATATGAGAACACATATGCAATATAAATATGTGCACAAGTGTCTTATATTAGAGAGTGCAAGTTATAGAAGAGAAAGAGTCATGTATAGATGTGCATATAATATAGATTCAAGTGTTCATCAAGTACGCAAGTGTCAAGTAGATAAGCCAAGAGTCATTAGACTTATCATATAGAAAAACATAGTCAATTATATAAAGTGTCACACTACTATAACTATATTATGGAGGCAATACTACATAACAAAGGGATACAAATTTATAAATCCAGTCACAAGCATTTGTTTGTAAGAGAAACAAAAGAGTAATAAAGATTTACATAAATTTTAGAAATTAATATTATAATTTGTATTACATGATTAGTAAATTTTTGTTAAGGCTATTTACATTCATATTATTGCTTATTATTAAATGTTATTTGATATATTATAAGCCTTATTTTACATATTAATTTTCTCATATTATTCTACTCATATCATTATCTTGACTTTATTATATTATGGTTATATTATATTTGATCCTATGATATTTAACCAGTGATATTTGTGGTTATATTAAGGCCTTAAAAATCAATTAGTGGAATCAAAATTACCACCAAAATCTACCTAGGTTGATAGAGTTTATTTTTAGTCACTATTAACAAATTGATTTTATCCAAATTGATAAATTCGATTAAGAGTTTATCCACTTTGAATGTAGTGAGAGTTGGACTCTATTATAAGGTCATATTTAGTAGAAATTATAGAGTCTTTCCATAGTTTAAAAATAGCTAGTGAATACCAAGACTCAACTATATTAATTGGTGAATCAACATTAAGATAGTTGATCATTTAGGGCTATAGTCAACCCTTGATATTGGTAGAAGATTCAGGAAGATAAATATCCATTAACATTGATTTTTTTCCAACTCAAAAGAAATTTCAAGATTAAGGGACATAGATATCCCTTGACATTGAATATTTTTCAACTTGAAAGAAATTTGAAGATTCAGAGACATTTAATGTCACCTTGACATCGAAAAACAATTTAGGTACATTTAATGTTACCTTGAAAATTGATAGAGATTTAGGGACATTCAAAGTCACCTTGATAAACGATTCAAGGATATTCATGGTCACCGTGATAGATGATTCAAGGACATTCAAATTTACCTTGACAATATAAAGAAAATAGTTGCAACAAATATTAAGAGATTGAGCAACATAATATAGATAAGAGTTTCAAATTCTAAGTGTAGAGGAAAAAGATAGTAGTGGATTGAGAAGCATTTAGAAATTCCTAAGAAAATATAGAAACAAAGTATATAGAAGAAAAGGTTATATTGATCTTGAAGAAGGATAAATAAGCACATAGATTACTTTATATATCTTAAAACATTGGATTAGTATCTACATTTATTAAAGAGTTGTAGAGTATTGAAGTCACAAAGAGATAGATCTTGACATAAGGAAAAGTTTCAAGTCATTGAGATATTGACCTTAACATATTAAGAAGACTCGGGTCACAATAAATATTAATATTTATATTGGCTCAATAAGCCAATATAGAAGAATTATTTTTATAAAAAGTTTTTATATATTGTATAAAGTATAAATAAAAGTGAAATGTTCATATATAAAGAATAATATTATTGAAGAAAGGTTTATTGAGTAAGGGAAAAAACCTATATTATTCAAATTATATTTGGCCAATATTGAAGGAAAGAGATCCTTTCAAGAAAGAGGTCCATTATAGAGAAATAAAGTCCTATAAAAATAGTAAAGAAAAGAAAGAAGCCTACATAATACAAAGAAAGTTATATTTTAAGAAAATAAATTGTAAGTGGCTTATGATAAAGGAAAACTGTCTATGGTAAGATTCAATAGAAGGATTTTGCTTATGATAAGAAGCCCATGATGTAATATTGAGGTTACCTATTTTGAATATGGAAGGCATGTTTAAAATAGAGATGATATATAAGAAAGAAATGAATATTTGAGAAAATTCAAGAAAGAGGAATCAAGGCTAAAGAAACAAGATTCGTATAAGCAACTTTAGAAAAGAGTAATCAAGGCTTGAGGAATCAAGGTAAATTTGAGAAAGTTCAAGAAGAAAGGAATAAATACCATATAATAGAATAGTAATTAATGGATTCAAGGTTATACAATAGAGAAAATAATTTAGCAATACAAAGCTACAATAAAGTTTTTAAAGTTACTGTCCACCGTCATTTGAACACCGATAACATCCCTAGAAACCTACAAATGTAAAATACCATAGATAAAAACATAGAAATGAGTTAGTAGAAGATTTAGAAGCAATCAATGTAGTAGTGAAATAAAATTTGCACTCATAGAGAGAAGGTCTTAGAGTTAGAATAACAAAGCACCAAAGGAGCATTGTGTCAAAGTGCAAATCAAGAAGGTGAAACATAGAGTATCTCAAATGCTACATAGAAAGCAACGTCAAATCTAAATAGGTAATCAGAACATGCCAAGGTGGAAGTAAACTTGTTGAATTAATAAAGTATAAATGTTACATCTAAAATCTATTGGAGAGTTATAATGCTCAAGCAGTGGAATCCATGGAAGCTAAAGGTGTACCGAAGGCCAACTAAAAGTGCCATTTAAGAAGTAGTTACACTTCACCTAAACAATGTAACTGAGTAAGAAGATTTGCAATACCCAAGAGGAAGAGAAAATTTTAATTTTCTCATGCATGTTGACAAATGGAATGCCCTAAATGAGCAAAAATAGACATGCAAAATATCCCAAGCATAGTAGTCAAGTTAGATGAGCATAATAGTAGTAGTGAAGCCATGGAGTCATTCATGCAATACAATCAAATAAAAGGTACCAGGTTGGTAGTGATATATTTTAGGGTTTGAGAGTTTATTTTTTAATTAAATTAATTGCCTAAGGTAGGATTAATTATGGTAAACAAGTTTTATTTTCAAGTGAAAAGGCTAGTAAAGTGTTTTTAAGTTATAGAAGAATTTAATGCTTTATAGGATGGAGACATAAGTTTTTTAAATTTTATTAAAATATTAGAAGTAACAAGGAATTCATTAATATTGAATTTTTTGAATAGTATTTTATAAGGTTTGGAGTGATAAGGAATGCAATTAGTTTATTTGGTTTTTAAATTTTTTATGTTTTTTGAAGTATATTTAATTTGGTTTTTTTGAAATTTTGAAAATCACAAATTTGTGAAATTTTTGTAAAATATAATAATTGAGAGATAAAAGAATTTCAACTTCAAAAATTCAGAAAACATAAATTTGCAAAATTCATTAGTTGTTTCTAAAACTATGGAGACAAGGATTTCCACTTCATAGGAAAAATTAGATTTTTTTTTTTTAACCTAGGAGTTAAAAGGTTGTCTATTTCAAAGTGAAAGTAATGGAATTAAAGGTGTATATTTATTGATTAAATGTTACATATTTATAGGCTTGAGAGCCTATAATAAGGATAAAATACAAATAATATAATAATGCACTATTACAAATAATGTAATAATCCTAACATCCCCCCTTATTACATTATTTGGGATAATGTCTAGGCTCTTGCTCTTTGGATCTCAAATATTGGTTTTTCTACTCTAGAAACCATATCTAGATTTGTTGCCTCAAGGTTAGCCTCTAGTTCTATTTCCTCAAGGTTAACCTCTTTGTTGCTTTTGGGTTAGCCTCTGTCTTGGGTCTGTTGCCTCTAGATTAGCCTTTGTATTGGCTCTGTTACCTCTAGGTCAGCCTCTATCTTAGGTCTATTGAATTAGGGTCAACATTTGTCTTAGATTTATTATCTCAAGGTAAAATTTAAGTTGGTTTTACTACCTCTAGTTCAGCCTCTAATTACTTACAAATTTCACCATGAGTATGATACCCCTCAAGGTGAAACTTGTCTAGAAGGTGTCGGTCTTTGCTAAAAATACACCCTTATACAATAATGTTGAGCCATATGGGATTGTTAGATAAAATAGAAAATACACTCCAAATCATAAAAATATGATGAGCCATAAACTACAATCCCAAATTGGAGGATGGAAAAGAAACAGGTTAGGAAAATCTAAAGTGTCAAAAAACTATGTAGTCTTTAGACAAATTCTAGGGTGTCAATATTTTGTAGTCCCTAGTAACATTATGTAAGTGTCCATATGGTAATATTCTCATCCTACTATAATGTATGTATAACCAATAACTAAAACCACTAGGTGTGATAGATAAGATTACTAGGTACTAGGTTCACATAAATTGTGATGAGTGTTAGGTTCAATCGAAAATACACTTTATAACACAAAAATATTTGAGGCCAAAATAAACATATGAAATAGTCTCAAAATTGAAAATGGACACCACCAATGTGTCTAAATTTAGAAAATATTTCCAATGCCTATATAATTTGTAGTCAGTTTTGAATGGGGCCTCCAAAAATGACAAAAATAATAGGCCTTTCCTTGTAGTAAAATAAAAGAGGGAGCTTATTTTTCCTCTAAGCAAAATTAAATTTAAATAATCTATAATATTTCAATTTCACCTCCAAGGGAATATTACTTAAAGATTCCTAAAATATTCTATGAAGTATTTTGATGTTTTGAAAAACATTACCTTACCTCCATCCTTTTCACTTGCTTGTGATTACAAGAAAAAACAATCGAAGGAATTCACTTGGCAGTGGGCAATTTAACTCCAAGTGGTAGTCGGTTAGAAAATGTTGATAAGTGAATGTTGAGTGCCCACAAAGGCCTAGAATTGTCTAAACACATCAATAACTACCACGGGGATGATGTCCAATATTTTTTTTAAATGAGGGGAAATGGCTTCCTCACCATAAAATAGGTCATATATGGATTTATTAGCCATACCCATTAAATTTTAAATAAGTGGTCAAGGGGCCAAGAGGTGAAAGAGATCTAAAAAACTAGATGTCAATACCAAAAACTACATGTTTTTTCAAAGCACATGTGACAAACATGCATTATCAAATTAAAAAGGCTTGATAATTCTTCCCACTAGTGCATGTGGGACACAGGATTTCAAAAAATATGCTAAAAAAATATTCAAATTAGGTTGCATTGATGCCATATGTACAAGAGTAGTCCACCACATGTTGAAAATGGAGATGATGTTTTTGGAGGTGGAAAGTTCTACATGGCGCAGAGAAAGATTTGAAAAGACCACGTGTTGTAGAGGAGAAGTCCCTTGGTAGAGTACATGGCTAGGAATGAGAACCTAGTGGTATTACCCAACTCTTGGGTCACTTTGAGCATGTGGAATAGTAGAAACCTATTCAAGTTATAGTGGTGAAGTGGAATGCAAAAAAATATTATAACCCTTCAAAGTGAATCGGTCCTTTGAAATAGTGTAGAAATTTATCACAATGAGGTAGGATGGAGGGTTAGGAGATGCCACATGTTGCTTTAACCATTCTTAGAATCCTTGGATTAGAGGACATGTGTCTTTGTTATTGGGAGGTATGTCACATACAAATGTTTTTGAAAAAGGTGAGAATAACAGTGAGTGAAAGGTGTCAAAAACATAACCATGACATATAGTGTGGGAAAAGTACATGGCCAAAGTTGTGTTATGGACTGTTTGTTTTTGTTAAAGGATGAAGGGTTTCAGTATCTATTTTTGATCCTCCTTATTCCTCTATCCCTGAGGACATCCTCTTTTGGTTGTACTGGCCTTTGGCCTTCTAATTTTGTATTGTTCTGATCAGGCTAGTTCTGTTGTGTTCTTCTTGGATCCTCTGATGTAAAAGGCATTGGGGTGCCTTTCAAATACCCTTTTTGAAATAAAATTAATTAACCTACCAAAAAAAAGTTGTGCTATGGAAGAAGGGCATATATGTTGTAGTAACCTCATTGAAATGACCTATTGAAATGGTAGATCATGTAGAGTGGAGGCAAAGAACTTCATAGCTTAGATAGTAACATCCAGTATGTAAGAGAACCATAGTAGATATCCACATTGTAGGAGAGGGATGGATTTATGCGTCATTGGGAGGAAGTGAATAAGAGCACACACTGACACAAAAATGAAAACATCGATGTTGAAATTTTGTATAAACCCTTCAAAAACCATGGTGGGGCCCTTGGGGGACTCCATGGGTCTATTAAGGGATTTTGGGAGACTTTTTGGGCATCTATGGGCTTGTTGGGGGCCTTTATAATCCTACTGGGGGCCTCTATGAGCCTGTTTGGGGTTATAGTGGGCCATTGGAGGCCTTTATAGGACATTTGTAGGCCTGCGAGGGGCCTGTTGGGGGCCTCTAATGCAAATTTTATAGAGTGTGCTATGAACTCATGAATTTAAGCCAATATTTTTTAACAAAACTTATGCTTGCATTTGTTTTAAGAAATTAGAGTTTCCCCCTTCCCTTCCACATTTTAATCGCTATTTTTTATGTCTTGGAATCTCTAGTTGAGTTTTCTTGGTTTGGTATATTATGGTTTCCTCCTGTGTGTTTTCAAGTATTCCACTCCTTTGTCAGGTGAGGTCTAGTCATTTATGGCCAATTAAATTGTTTGATATCCATATCATTTTATAGGGAATAACCATTATATTTATCATGGTTGTAGTGTGTGTCTATCATTTTTTTGGGTTATTTAATGGCTGATTTTATTAGTGGTTTCCCATAATAGCCCTACCTCCTTATAATATTATGTGTTTTTAGGGTCCTTTATGTAAAATAATTCTATAGTGATCATAGTTGTTTTTGTCTTCAAGTTTCTGAGGGTCATCCTTAGGGTCTATGACCATAGGGTCAATCTCTTCCTTTGGGTCTATTATCTTTAAATGAGCCTCTAGGCCTATTATCTCTAGTTCAACCTCTAAGTACTCAAAGTAGTTCACTACTTACAATTTTAACCATGAGTATGATCCCCCCTCAAGGTGAAACTCCTTTAGAAGGTATAAATCTATGTTGAAAATGCACCTTTATACAATAATTTGAATAATTTAGGAGTGTTAGATACTATTGAAAATACACTCTAAATTACAACAATGATGAGAAATGATGAGCCATAGACAACCCAAATTGGAGGATGAAAACGAAGAAGCTTTTGAAGTGTAGTGTTCAAAATTTGATGAAATCCAAAGTGTCAAAGTCTCTATGGTCTTCGGATAGAATCTAGGGTGTCAATATTTTGTAGTCCCTACTAACCTGATGGTAAGTGTCCTTATGATAAAGTTCTCATCCTACTAGAATGTATGGATAACTAGTCATTGCAACCACTATATGTGATAGAGAAGATAATAGGTGCTAGGTTCACTTACATTGTGATGAGGAGTGTCGAGTTCCATAAAAAGTGCACTCCATAATACAAAAAAATTCAAGGACAAAAATAGCATATGAAATAGTCTTAAAACTAAAATGGGCACTAGCAATGTGTGTAGCTCAAAAAATGCTTTTCAATGACTATATATAATGCCTATAGTCAGATTTGAATGAAGCCTCGATTTATGAGAAAAAAATAGGCTTTCTTAGCAACGAAATAAAAGGGAGGTTGTATTCATTTGCAGAATTAAATTTGGAATATTCCACATCATTTATCCTCTCAAAAGAATATTCTATTAAATTGTGTTCGCAATATTTTATATGATGGAGAATATTCCAATAATTGTCTTCAAAACATTTACATATTTGAAAAATTTTGTGGCCCCCTTTCTAAAACTTGAATTTCGCCTTTGCATTAAAAAGTGGGAGAATAATGTGTGGGACCAATTGCTTTTTTTTATTGCATTCAATGCAATAATATAAAAAATAGCCTTCTATAGGCCATGTGGACCATGATATCCTTGGTATAAATATATTTAAAAAAATATATTTGCTGACCGCTTTTTGTATGGAGACCTTTCAAAACTATAGGAGATGATGCACAGATAGTGGGTGGCCATGTTGTTCTCAAACATAGATGAGATTCTCAATGACATATGGAGGTCATGACATGTGAGACAAAAATTGCTGAACATAGGATAAATAAATCACACATATCCTAAGGGTAAATCAAGATGGGTTTTTAGGCCATCAATAAATGCTAATGTTGGAATAAAACTTGTTCTAATTTGAAATGAAAGTAATGGAATGAAAGGTACATACTAATTGATGAAACATTACACATTTATAGGCTTTAGAGCCTATAATAAGAATAAATTACAAATAATACAAGAATACACTATCACAAATAATGTAATAATCCTAATACAAAGAAATACAATTAAAATTAAGTGTTTTTGAACTTAAATAAAAATATGAATAAATGGTCAAGATAAATGTATTATAGACAACAATTTCAAAATACAAAACCATACTATATAAAAAAGAAGTTCAAAATCAAAATATACATCAAAGGCAATCTATTTACTTTAATGGGCAAGGTCATAGAAAAAAATTGAAAACTCTTATCAAAGATGCAATATAGTATCAACTGAATCTAATCAATCAAAGAAATAAATTTGGTATATAGATTTAGGAGTTGGTTACCATATGACTAAAATTTACATTGGTTTGATTCTTTAAAAATTATGGATAACTTCTATTCAAATATTGCGGATGATAAGAGATATCTAGTTCGTGGAATTGGTAGAGTAACACCTAGTGTACCATTTTCATATTTTTTACTAAAGCATGTTATGTATGTTCCATTACTATAAACCAATATCATTTTAGTTACTAAATTGGTTGAAAGTAAAAAATCAATTGAATTCAAATGTATAAATGAGCAGAATAAATGTATTATCAAGAATCAAAATATAATAGAGGCTACAAGATCAATAAAAAATGGAATATATGCTTTAGATTCAATTGGTTTTTTTTTTTTTTTTTTTGAATTTACATGGTGGAATCGGTAGTCGCCATGAATTCGGGCAGGCTGTCCAGATTTTATGGCCGCCATAGTATTCTGCACTGTCTACCCTAGAATCCACCACACAGATATTTGCGCAGTCCACCCCTATAAACACCATGCCATAATAATTTTAAACCTTTTACATCGTTGAAAGCACCAAGAAAGGGACAAGCGTTCAGTCCAACGAGGCTCGAGATTTGAACCTTGGACCTCCACCCCCTAATGGGGTTTGGATGAACCAATTGGTCTACACCTCAGACCCAATTCAATTGGTTTTTACCAAGAGATTATTTTCAATATGAAATTATTGATAAATTTCCTATGTATTCTAAAAGATAAA